>CM040118.1:430347802-431547802 GCA_022559845.1 Amorphophallus konjac
GGATTGTCGACCTCCAACGTAATTACGGCTTCCGTGCCATACACCAGCTGAAAGGTGTTTCACCGATGGCGATTCTCAGAGTAGTTTGGTGCGACCATAGTACACTTGGTAATTCCTCAAGCCAGCTTCTCTTGGCCCTGTCGAGCCTGGTTTTGATGCCTTTTAAGATAGTCTTATTGGCATTCTCGGCCAGTCCGTTAGCCTGAGGGTGGGCAACCGAAGCAAAGAGATTACAAATGCTTAGGTCGGCACATCTGTCTCTGAAGTAATGAGAATTAAATTATCGACCGTTATTGCTCACGATCACCCAGGGGACACCGTAGCAATAGATGATCGACCTCCAAACAAAACTCCATACGACCGACTCGGTGATCCTGGTGGTGGCTTCGGCCTTGATCCACTTGGTGAAATAGTCGATGGCGACGATGACGAACTTCTTCTGAGCTTGAGCCGTGGGGAATGGCTCCAAGATGTCGATCCCCCACCGAGCGAAAGGGTACGGCTTGGCAAGGGTGATGAGCTCCGTAGGGGGCTGATGGATAAGGTCGTCGAAGCAATGACATCGGTCACACTTTTGTATATAGGTCGTGCAATCACGCTAGAGAGTGGGCCACCAGTAACCCTGCCGAAGCAAGATCCTGGCGAGCGATCTTCCTCCTTGGTGCGCTCCGCAAGTGCCTTCGTGTACTTCCTCAACCGCTCGACTGGCTTCGTCGGCGCTGATGCACTTGAGGAGGGGACTGTTGAGTAGTGGATGGCGGATCTAGAGGGGAGGGGTGAATAGATCTGCCCCTCTTTTCAAAATGCAGCCCTCTTTAAAACTAGATAAAAAAAATTGTAGTAGAATATAACTAGCTTAGCGTAGCACACAACGATTTGCTTAGCAAGATGAATAAGTAATATAGATATTGAACCTAAGCATGCATCTATCACGAAGTAATCGCACAAGCAAACCATAACACAAAGGATTTTAAGGTGCTTCAGACTGAATCCCCAGTCGTACATCAACCCCTCACCAAACCCGGTGAGGCTCCACTAGTGCAATGCACTAAACCGCAGATCGAAAAGACCTCCGATTACCTTCATACTAACCATAGGTAGGGACGTCAACACCGCAGATCGGACAACTTCCGATTGCCTTCCTACTAACCACCGGTAGGGACCTTCAGTTCCAAATGTTTGAATGAAATGGATAAAGAATAAATAAGAAAACACTCAAACAAGATATAGAATATGCTCAAAGAGAAAAGATCTTGTCTGAGATTGCTGGAGCTTGAATCTGATTCTTTAATGGTATCTTCTTCCTTGTGAAATGATCTTCCTTGGATCACCTTGAGTTGATGAAGAAGATAAAAGATGCAGATTTGATCTCCCTTGAAAATGAGCTTGCTTGGATGGCCTTGAGTTGATGAAGAGGTGTATGGATGTAGCTTTGATCACCTTTGAGAATCTTGATTGCTTCTAGCTTCCTTGGAGGTTGCTTGCTTCAGATCAATGCTTGAATCACCTTGGAATGGATGAAGAACTTCTGCACGAAGTACTGTTCATGGATACGGTACCCCTTCTTCCAAGCACCTCCTTTAACTTCTCTTGATCTCTCTTTGATTCACTTGATCAACTAGGGTTTTCTAACCCTCTTGCATTAGTTTTATAGACTTTGAATGGTCCGTAGACATCTCCCAGACCAGATCCACAAATCTTGAGAAATTGAGTGACTTTTGATTAAACAAATCCATGGAAAGGGGCTCTTTTCGAAGTGGAAAACAAAGTCAACATTGATGACTCGGGGCTGGCGGTCAACCGGAACCTTCTGGCGGTCGATCGCTACTGAGAAACACTGTAGAAATTTAGTCCCTGGAATTTTCGATCGACCGCTATTGGGCTGGCGGTCGACCGCCACTGAGAATCTTGCTGACCTTTGGTTGCTGGCAGGAGCGGTCGACCCCCCCTGTGCTGGTAGTCGACCGCCAGCTGGGCAGTTCCCGGGTTTCCCCGGTTCAGACCGTTAACCCTTTAGCTCAGTCGCTTGACTCCTTTAGCAGCCCGTTCTCATCTGTGACATCAACCTTGACAGTCTTGAAGGTGTCAACTGAATCTTTGACCTTGGGTTCTCTTGGCTATGCTTCATTGTACATTGACCGTGGCTATGTGAAGTGTCGACTAGAATGACCTAGTCCTGTAAAGTTGAAGTGTTAGCCCAATGAAATACATCCAAATAATAATGACTTTAAGTAGATGTTTATTTCATACATTTGGGGTTAGACTTCACTTGTTTTATGCATTAGAAACATCAAGATCATTTGAGCACATTACCATGATTGGAATGAGAAACTAATGCATTTGTAGAGTGAACTTGATAGTTATCAATCCAAGTTATCATTGTGAACCACAAATATCATGAATGAAGTTTAGAAATGAGAGGTATATGGAATACCCATGGTGTGATTGATGGCTATGAAAAGGTAAGAATCTTACCAATGGTGCTTGACAGTAAATGACATATACCACCTGTATTGAATGGTAGAGAGGCAAGATGCTTATCCACACGTTTGGTTTACCAGGTGACTGCCATGAGTTTGATCGTTTGATTGATCATGATTTGAAAGGATTTCCATCCTTGCTTGGGTGCGATCATTAGGATTTCACATTTGTCATCTCCGCACCATTCCTTGTCCATTCATGGGCTTATCTATCATGAACAAAACATTATGTATGTTAGTCATATGAGAGTGGAAAATAACAATGACTTATAGTGTTTAGCCATTATCAAAACCAAGAATGTCCAATAGCTCAAATGTCCATAGGATGACTCAATTGACCATAGGGGCACAACAGGAACCAGAGAAAGATCTGCAGTACAAGGCATCATCTAGCATGACGAAACGCCAAGTTGGTACTTGAGCTTTCGAGTCTCCCGAGGTTGGGGGGCTCTTGAGAATCGTGGAGCCAAGATACGTAGGGGGTCCGCCAGTCGCTCGGGGGTGCCGGGTCAATGGTCATAAACTCGGACTCGATGCTCAGTCGCTCGAGCTCTTCGAGAAAGCCCGATCGTGTACCTACGGGGTTGAGCGAGGAGGCCAGTCGAGAGAGGGCGTCCGCTCGGGAGTTTCCCTCCCGAGCTATCCGGACAACCTCAAAGCTCTCGAAGAGTTGGGCCATCATGTTGACCGCCTGGAGGTACTTGACCATTTGTCCTTCCCGAGCTTCGTTATCATCGTTGACCTGGCTAGCGACCAATTGGGAGTCAGTGTGGATCCTGACTCGCTCGACCCCTAGTTGTCGAGCCATCCTGGCCCCTGAGATAAGGGCTTCATACTCAGAGGTGTTGTTGGACGCCTGGAAGTTGAACTTCAGGGCGTACCGTAGCTCCGCTCCTCTTGGGGATTTGAGAAGGACACCAGCGCCGCATCCGGTCGAGTTGGAGGACCCGTCGACGAACAGATCCCAAGTGGGCCTAGGCGCTGGTGGAGGTACTTCTTCAATCGGGACTGTGCTTTCGGTGATGAAGTCTGCGAGAGCCTGTCCTTTGACGGCCGAGCGGGGGCGATACGAGATATCATAGGGCCCGAGCATGATGGCCCATTTGACAAGGCATCCCGAGGCTTTAGGGTGAAAGAGAATCTTCATCAGCGATTCGTCGGTCAATACGATGATGGAGTGCCATTGAAAGTAGGGTCGGAGGCACTTTGCCGAGGTAACCAATGCTAGCACGAGTTTCTCGATTGCAGGGTATATTTTCTCAGCCTCATTAAGCACCTTGATGGCATAGTAAACTGGTCTCTCGACCCCTGCGTCGTTCCTGACAAGGACCGAGCTCACTGTAGAAGGGGTCGCCGAGAGATAGAGGTATAGAGCTTCGCCTTGGACAGTACCGGGGGCGAGGCCAAGAATTTCTTGAGTTCGATGAACTCCTTTTGACATTCCTCATCCTAGGCGAACGTAGCATATGCCATTTTGGGTCCCCTCAACAATTTGAAGAAGGGTAAGCATCGTTCGGTCGCTCGGGACAAGAAACGGTTGAGCGCAGCAATGCGCCCCGTAAGGCGTTGGACGTCCTTGATGCAGGTGGGCGTCCGCATGTCCAGGATGGCTGGGACCTTGTCGGGGTTGGCCTCAATCCCACGCTGAGTTACCAGGAAGCCAAGGCACTTCTCGGATCTGACTCTGAAGGCACATTTGGCAGGGTTGAGCTTCATGTTGCACTTCAGGAGGGTGTCGAAGGTCTCGGCTAAGTCGGCGAGGTGGTCTTCGGCCTTTGGTGTTTTGACGAGCATGTCATCAATGTAGGCCTCGATATTCCGACCGAGCTGTTCTTTGAAAATGTGGTTGATCAGTCTCTGATATGTCGCTCCGGTGTTCTTTAGCCTGAACGGCATCCGGGTGTAGCAATGTACACCGAAGTCGGTGAAGAAGGTGGTCTTCTCGATGTCTTTCGGTTTCATCCTAATCTGATGGTAGCCGGAGTAGGCGTCTAGGAAGCTGAGTAGCTCGTTGCCAGAGGTTGAGTCGAGAAGTTGATCGATGCTCGACAGCGGGTAGCAATCCTTCGGGGTAGCCTGGTTGAGGTCGGTGAAGTCCACGCACATTCGCCATTTCCCAAAAGCCTTTGGCACCAGGACAACGTTGGCGAGCCACGTAGGGTACAGGACTGGTTGAAAAAGGCCAGTCTTCTGCCCCTTGATGACTTGCTCTTTGATGACCACTTGCTTCTCCGGGGCATGCTTTCTCCTGCGTTGTTGGACTGGCTTCACCGTTGGGTCGAGGTTGAGCTTGTGCATCATCACGTCTCCCGGGATCCCGGGAAGGTGCTCATCAGACCATGCAAAGACTCGGATATACCAGACAAAGAAATCCTTATATTTTTCTTGTTCCTCAAGTGGTAGCTCAGCTCCGATCTTTACTCCTAGAGTTGGGTCACAGTTAAGGAAGACCGTTAGCAACTCGCTACCTGGCTCAGATGTTGCGGGTCCCTCTTCGGCTCCGTTTACTCCTTTATCTTTCCCTTCCGGTCTAGTGGCTTCGACCGAGATTATATAGCACCGTCTAGCCAATGTCTGGTTACCTCGAACTTCCCCCACGCCATGTTTGGTTGGGAACTTCATTTTTTGGTGAAAGGTAGAGGGCACCGCTTTCATTCGGTTGAGAATGCCTCGACCGAAGATGGCGTTATATGCCATCATCCCCTTAATCACGATGAAGTCTACCATAACTGTAACGGTTTTGGGCGGGGTGCCGATAGTAAATGGCAGGCTCTAGGCTCCCTTTGGATAAGTTCTCTGGCCGTTGAACCCACAGAGGGGGGTTCGGATCGAGCGGAGTTTAGATGGATTCTCTCCCATCATGAGGAAACATTCACAGGATAATACATCAGGGGCACTACCATTGTCAATTAAGATCCTATCTACGTTACAATGGTTTATTGTAGCCGATACAATGAGAGTGTCGTCGTGCGGGGTGGTTAACCCTTCCAAGTCCTGGTCGGAGAATACGAAGGCCTACGATTCACTCGCTTGCGGGGCCGTAGAGTGCTCAACAGAGGCCCGGCTCTCCCGCTCGGCGTGACGCTTTCTTTTTTGGCAGCTATCTCCACCTGATGCCGTACGACCCGCGATGACATTGATGTGAACTCCACGGGGGGCATTGTCGATCTCTTCAGGGGCACCTCGATCTTCCTTCTGCCCGGACACGTATCGGGATAGGTGTCCCTGGCGGATACGGTGGTCGATCTCATCTTGAAGTTGATGGCAATCGTTGGTGTGATGCACATGGTCGCTGTGGAATAGGCAATGCTTGCTTCGATTATGGTGCTTGGCTTTCATAGGCTCGGGTTGGTTGAGGAGGCCCGAGCCTTTGATGTCTTCATAGATTTCGTAGATGGGAGCGGTAAGGGGGGTATACCACTCGTACTTCGGGACGACTCTTTTCGATCTCCGTCTTGGTTCCACCTTTTTCCTTGGCCCGTCCCATGCTCGGACGATCGCTTCTTGTCCCCCTCCCGATCCGAGCCTGTCATGCCTCGGAAAGCGCTGAGGACTTCCTCGCACTCTGCATGGCGTAAGGCCAGGGTCACTAGCTCGGCAAGGAAGGTGGGAGGATGATGCACTAGCTCGCGCCGCAGGTTCTCGTCGCGAGTATCCCCGGTCAATGTAATGATGGCAGAGGCCACATCCATGCGGGGGATGCGTAGGGCTTCCGATTTGAATCGATTGATATAAGCCTGCAACATCTCCCCCTGTTCCTGCTTGAGGGCCAACAATCCCGCCACTGACTGGGGTGGACCGCTGCCAGTGAAGCTTTCCTTGAACACTCGTCTGAATTGCTTGAAGTTGTGGATGCTGTCGGGGGTGAGGACCTTGAACCAAGCCTGAGCGCCCTGAACCAGAGTGGTCACGACCGCTCGGCACTTTATTACGTCAGACGCCCCATGCAAGGCCATTAGGGCATCGAAGCTGTCGTATTGGTCGGCGGGGTCTCCCTGGCCATCGTACGACTTGAAGGTCGGGAGTGAGATCCTGGGGGATATCTCTGCCTTCAAAATATAGTCAGAGAACGGGGATCGCTCTTCATCCTCCACAGGAGAGGTCTTCTGCAAGGTGCGAAGGGCGCGCTCTTGCTCTGCGAAACGCCTCTCAAAGTCTCGCAACCGGAGAGATAGCTCCGGTTGTCGTTTGCCCGAGGGGCTGGGGGGCGCACTTGCATGCTGTCCCGACCCTCCTTGGGGGCCTCGGCTTCTGGAAATGGTCGGCGTGCTCCGGTCTTCTCCCTCCTCGGGGTTGAGGAGGCTTCCTACTCCGGGGGAGGGGCATGCGATGGTCCTCTTGACAGGTTACGAATGTGCCGCCGCCCTCGAAGGGTGAAACGACCTCCAGCGGTTTGCTGGGAGGCATCTCCACGTGGGGGGATCTTCCGGGGGAGCTGCGACTTATCCTCCCTGGCCGCCTGGGCCCTCATGAGATCCACGAGGACATCCAGTTTTGCGTTGAGGGTTTGGAGGGCGTCGATGCTCCAGCCGGGAAGCTGTTCCCCCGCCACCGATGGAGGTATCTCGTTGGCGTGGTTGCCTGACGGGGAATTCTCCGTGGAGAGGGAAGGTGTAAGACCCCAAATTATTTAATTGAGTCCAATATTTCTTATTAAGCTTTTATTAATTGAGAATAGAATTTTATTGAATTAATAATTGAATTTTGGATTTATTAATATTTAATTCGTTAGAAATAGTATAAGTGAAAATTCGACTACCTTATAAAAATCCATAAAAATAGTAAATAGATTAAGGTAGAGGTAGATAACAACTTTTCCTTCTGGGATTAGGCCATTGTAAATCCGTGGTAAGATCTATTTAGAGTTTAAACCCAAGAGTGCACACTTTTGACCCATACCTAACCCTTAGTTTAAAACACGAAATTCGACCTCAATACTCAACCAAATGATCTAAAATCAGTGGCAAATGGAAGGCCACAATGTAAGGAACATTTACCCTCAATCAATTTGAGGTAAACGTAGCCCCAAAACGTGCTGCCGACATAGTTTTGGTCAAGTCAAAGATTTCGGCGCCGTTTCTAAACACGTAGCTTGCAGCAGCGAATACTCCCAACTCCGAAGGCTCCAGAAGCTCTATGAGCTATCAAAATGAAGCCCTACGAGTCTTCTTTCATGTGGCTACTGTGGGGTTCGTTGAGGTTTCAGATCTGGGGAGATCTAGCTTGATTTGTGGAGGTGGGTCAGCAGGCCGTTGGCTTCCCTTCATCCTTCTTTGATCCATCGATTGAGGTAGGAATTCTCAACCAATTTTTGATCATGAGTATAGAAAGTTGTTCATCTCGTCGAGATCTATCCATTGGGACTAAAAGCCCCAATTTTCATCAGGTGTGGAGTGAGTTATCACGGGTTTTCTAAGGTGCTGTCCAAGTATTCTTCATTCTAGGGTTTGAGTTTTCTCTCTCCGATTTGAGGTAGGATCTAACAACCAAACTCTAATTAACTTACATGATATAATCAGCATGTTATTATCTTTCATTTAACGTAGAAAGCCCCAAATTCCATTGAGCATGTCTCGTGAATTTCAAAATTTTGTAAGAGCATACCTAGAACATGATTCATATAGTGTTCCTTTAAGTCAGAGCTTGATTACGGGCTAATTTTGAGTCATGTATCCTGATCTTCATGCAACATATTATATATGGGTGGATTCATAATCGAGTCAGCTTTCTTTTGACACCAAAAGCCCTAAATTCCGTTGTGTATGTTAAGAGAATTGCATGATTTAGTAGAAGTAGGTCAGGAACTAGGGTTTTCATGAATTTATCATATATAAGTTGAGATTTAATCAATTTCTGTAACAATCCGTGTTTCAAAATTTTATTTTCATGACCCTAGAATGTCTATTAATAATCCTAGATCTTGTGGTTTTGATTTCAACTCAATTGGACCCCATTTGGATGAGTTCATGTGGTTTTTGGTGGCAACTCACGTTGTTGTTCTTGCAGGGGTCGACCCCAGGGGTCGACCCATTTTCTGGGCAACCCTGCAGGCCCGAGGGTCGACCCCAGGGGTCGTCCCCTCCAGTTCCTGCATGGGGGTCGACCCCAAGGGTCGACCCATCCAGCTCCCTACATGGGGGTCGACCCCAGGGGTCGACCCATCTGAAGGAAAAGGTGGGGGTCGACCCCAGGGGTCGACCCATCTTCAGAAATTGCTGGGGTCGACCCCAGGGGTCGACCCATTCAGCTTCCAGACCCCAGTTTTTCAGGGGTCGACCCCAGGGGTCGACCCGTACACCAGAAACCCGATTTTCATCATTTTTCGACCCGAAGATGGATCCGAATCAGTGGGGAATCAACCCATTTAACTTAGACCCACTGAAATTATATTTTTGAAGAACATTTGACCTATTCATGTACCCCCCTTGATTTCAAATTGCCTTGGTCCTTTCTTGCAAACATAGTACAAAACACGATGTTTACCATCTCCATTACAACACTTACATTGGTTAAATAGAAACTCACATAATTAATGATTAATGGTGTAACTAAAACCCCTGATAATGCATTCTATTTCACCGCTGTGAGAGCTTGTTCTTTACCTCGACAACTTGTTCTAGCTTGTTGGCACTTTGGCTAATACAAATGATAATGGTTAATCATGATATCTTAACTTGGTGATTAGGATTAATATGTTGATTAGCTTGTTTGATTGCTGCTGTTTTACAGTAGCGCAGCACGATTAACTCTTGTTGTGACTTGGTTTCGATCTCCTTGATGATTGTACTTACCTTGAAATTCTGGAAATGAATCTCTTTCCTACTTGAACTTGTTATTGCTACTTAGTTTAAACCTTAGAATTCTGGCCATAAACTGTGGAAGTCTAGATTCATGAGATCTTTGATCCAAAGAAATCAATGCCTGACAAACAATTAAGGGCTCGGTCTAGTCCTGGGAAGAGCGCCCGAACACTACGTGTACCCTCGGGGAGGTGAATGACTAGGTGTGGCATTTGGCACCAGTACTTGACATGTGTTAAATCTAGGACTGTCCACTACTCTCTACATTACTTTCTACTACTTTTCACTTTCCACTCTTCACTGTTCTATACTCTACTTGTTGTTACTTTACTTGCTGATTACTTGGACGTGGAAATGAAATTACATACGTGCTTAACATGACTTGAATTGTCTTGATATGGCCAACTTTTTATCGTTATCTCCTGTAGTAAATTCTTATCTTACCATTCTATTCATTATATTTCTTGACCTTGCAAGATCTTTGAATTTTGTTTCGTGATATCATCGTTATCTTTTTATTGTTTTATCATTTGTAGCATGACATTTTAAAATGTAATTAAACTGTTAATCACTTATATTTGTCTGTTATTTCCTACTGAGCGTCAGCTCATAGTTGTGTTTCCCCCTTTTCCAGGCTGTTCAGGTGACGCACTTACCGATGGGGAAGGGCAGGAGTGATGTCTTGAGTGTATCAGTTCTAGTGTGTTAGTAGTGTGTTATCTTACTTTTAGTTGTGTTTTGGAGAGCATTTAGTCTCAGTCATGTTATTGAGCTTTAGTGATTGATTATTCCAGTTGTATTAAGTTGAACATGAGGTTATTGTATCAGTTTTGGTTTGTTAATGATCATTTAGTATTTCCATCTTGTAGCACTTGTGTATTATTTTAGATTAGTTCTCTCTCTTGCCAGCGTGTCTCTAACTGTACGTCCCGATATTTCCGCCTTGTTCGGGGCGTGATAGTTTAGTTTGTATCAGAGCCCTAGGATTCACATTCCTAGGTTCCCTAAGTTTTAGGCTTTCTTGCATTGCATCCCAATAACCGGTATATCAAAAGGTGTTGTCCGAACGTTAGGCTACGTCTATCGGAAAGGTCGCACACTTACGCGAGTGGTCTTCGGACCGATTACCTCCGCCAGGTACCGAGTTTTGGTCGTGTCTAGGTGCACTAGATCCCTAACCTTGTGAAAGTTTAAGACCTGACCTGTGAGATTGGGTAGAACTTGGGTTAAGTTCGTTCCTTAATCGTGCTTTATCTATCTTATTGGACCTAAGTAACCTATTTCTCGTGTAGATGGCAGCTGATCGTGCTGAATGGAGGAACCTGCAGCGTACGGTTCAAGGCCTTACTCAGGCCCTTCAGCAAGTAGCTCAGGCAGGAGCGGCACAGCATGGCACCGGTGATCTATACTGGAACTTCCGAGGGATGAATCCGCCAAGGTTTGCGGGTTCGACCGACCCTGACCAAGCCAAGCACTGGCTAGATGAGATGGGGAGGATCTTTGAAGTTATGCAATGCACCAACCAGGAGCGTGTCCTTTTGTCCACATTTCAACTGGAACATGATGCACGTACTTGGTGGGATTCTATCAAGGCAACTCTCGGTGATCGGCAAGTTATGTGGGAAGAATTCGAAGAATTCTTCAACAGCAAGTATTTTTCTAATAGAGTGCAAGAGAAGAAAGCGACGGAGTTCGCGGCCCTGAAACAGTGAGGTTTGTCCGTGGCAGAGTATGAGGCTTAATTTGCACGGCTTTCTCAATATGCTACACATCTCATTTCCACCGAGAAGATGAAGGCGAAGCGCTTTCTCAATGGATTGAAGCTTCATTATATCAACCAATTGGCACCGATGGAGATTTCCACGTATTCTGAGGTGGTAAGGAAAGCGCAAGTTCTGGAGGATACTCTTGAAATGACGGAGAGAATCCGTGGGAAAGGCACCAAGAAAGAATTACCTATGGGTTCCGGGAGTGTCAAACCCGGGTATACCAAGAAGAGGCCTGTTAGTGGACCTGGTTCATGGAGCGGGTCCGGATCGTGGAAGGGCAAGATGCCGAGGCATGAAGACAAGAAGCCTGGCCCTATTGTTCCATTCAAGGGCGTGTGCAACTATTGTGATCGTCCAGGTCACAAGATAAAGGAGTGCTGGCGCAAGCTAGGCGCCTGTTTGCGATGTGGAAGCAAGGAGCACCGTATCCCCAATTGTCCTCTCATATCGGAGCAAGCTACACCGGCAAAACCTCTAGTCTTCAAGAAACCACAAGGCAAGCTTCAAGCTTTACATGCAGATGAAACTAGGATTTCTGATGATGGCGGACTCGTCGAAGGTACCCTTACTATAATCGATAAGCCCGCATTTGCTCTCTTTGATACTGGTGCAACATATTCTTTTATTTCACGGAGATTTGCTAAGTCTTTAGTTGTGGAACCTATTTTGATGAATACTCCGTTAGAGATTTCAACCCCTATTGGCACTAGATCAACAATCCAATATTTCTATCCTTCTAGTAAGGTTATGATTGGTGAGCAGAACTTTCCAGCTGATTTAGTCTGCATGGATATGAAGGATTATGATGTAATCCTAGAGCAGATTGGTTGGCCAAGTATGAGGCCAATGTTCACTGTAGTTCTAGCTCAGTGACTTTTACTGGACATTCTGGTTTATCTTTTATGGGAGTCAAGCACCATAACTCCGTACCGCTCATCTCGGCTCTTCGAGCTGATAAGCTTTTGAGGCATGGGTGTGAGGCTTTTCTAGCCTTTGTCTGTACAACTCCTGAGCAGCAGATGGAGATTAAGGACATTTCTGTTGTCCAAGATTTTCCTGATGTCTTTCCAGAAGAACTACCAGGACTTCCGCCTGAGCGGGAAGTTATCTTTTCTATTGATCTTATTCCTGGCACATCTCCTATTTCCAAGGCTCCTTATCGTATGTCTCCTGCGGAACTGCGAGAATTGAAGCAGCAGCTGATGGAATTGCTCGAGAAGGGTTTTATACGTCCTAGTACCTCTCCTTGGGGAGCCCCTGTACTATTTGTCAGGAAGAAAGATGGTTCGATGAGGCTGTGCATTGATTATCGGCAATTGAACCAGCAGACTGTCAAGAATAGATATCCATTGCCGAGGATTGACGAACTATTTGACCAAATAGCAGGAGCTCAATATTTTTCTAAGATCGATCTTCGATCTGGATATCACCAGTTGCGGATTAAGGAAGAGGATATTTATAAAACGGCTTTCCGCAGCAGGTATGGTCATTTTGAGTTTGTCGTTATGCCTTTTGGTCAAACGAATGCACCAGCGGCTTTCATGCAGTTGATGAACGATGTATTTCGGCCCTATCTTGATCAGTGGGTCATGGTATTTATTGATGACATCTTGATCTATTCCAAGAGTGAATTGGAGCATGCTGAACACCTGAGGATGGCATTGCAACTGTTGAGAGATCATCAACTTTATGCCAAGATTAGTAAGTGTGAGTTCTGGCTACAAGAGGTGTCCTTTCTCGGACATATTATCACCAAGGAAGGTATTTCAGTTGATCCTTCGAAGATTGAGGCAGTGAAGAATTGGGAGCAGCCTACTAGTGCAACTGAAATCAGAAGTTTCCTAAGCCTGGTAGGCTATTACTGAAGATTTATTCAAGATTTCTCCGAGATTACAGTACCTATGACAAGATTAACCCGCAAGGAGAATAAGTTTGATTGGTCAGATGATTGTCAGCGAAGCTTTCAGACTCTGAAGGAGTGTTTGACTACTGCACCTGTTTTGGCTTTACCTTCTGGTGAAGGAGGATTTGTTATTTATACTGATGCTTCAGGTATTGGCTTAGGCTGTGTACTCATGCAGCATGGGAAGGTGATTGCCTATTCCTCTAGGCAGTTGAGGAAGCACGAAGATAATTATCATGTTCATGATTTGGAACTTGCTGCAGTCGTGTTTGCTTTGAAGATATGGAGGCATTACTTATATGGAGAAACCTTTACAGTGTTTTCAGATCATAAGAGTTTGAAGTATTTATTTTCTCAGAAGGAACTCAACATGAGGCAGTGGAGATGGTTGGAGTACTTGAAAGACTTCGACTTCTCGATTGAGTATCATCCTGGCAAAGGTAATGTTGTGGCAGATGCATTAAGCCGGAAGCCAGTAGCTAGATTGTCAAGTCTCATGTTACAAGAATGGAGGTTGTTGGAACAATTATCCAGTCTAGATCTTAATATTGACAATGATCGGGTCATGATTGCTCAGATCCAACTTAAGCCCGAATTGTTGATGGAAATCAAGTCCTTGCAAAAAAATGATCCCGAGTTGGTAGAGATCAAGGGAAACTTGAGCAGCAGACCTGACTTCATGTTGGCCGATGATGGTAGATTATTATTTAAAGGCAGAACTTGTATCCCGGATGAGGCTACAATAATGAACAAAATTCTTGAGGAAGCTCATAGATCCAGATATACCATTCATCCTGGAGGCACTAAGATGTACCGAGATTTGAAAAGGTCCTTTTAGTGACCGAATATGAAAAGAGAAGTTGCAGATTTTGTGAGCAGATGCTTGGTATGTAAGCAAGTTAAGGCCGAACATTTCAGACCAGCAGGGAAATTGAAACCACTCGACATACCCCAATGGAAGTGGGAAAGCATTGGCATAGATTTCATTATGGGTCTACCTAGGACTCGTGGTGGATTTGATGCGATATGGGTGATTGTCGATCGATTGACAAAGTCGGCTCATTTCTTACCAATTAAGTCCAAGTGGACGATTGATGTATTGGCTGCTTTGTATATAAAGGAAGTGGTGAGATTGCATGGTATCCCAGTGAATATAGTATCTGATCGAGACCCCAGATTTACTTCACATTTCTGGAAGGGACTGCAAGAGTCTTTGGGTACTCGTCTGAATTTCAGTACTACTTTTCATCCACAGACAGATGGACAGACTGAAAGACCCAATCAGATAGTGGAAGATATGCTGCGAGCTTGCATGATTGATTTCGGTGGTAATTGGAGTGGGCATTTGGCATTAATTGAATTCGCCTACAATAACAGCTATCAGTCTAGTATTCAGATGGCTCCTTTTGAAGCACTATATGGTAGAAGTTATCGTTCCCCGTTGTGTTGGGACGAGGTAGGTGAGAAACAGTGGCTTGGACCAGATCTTGTTTCGGAATCATCACAGAACATTCGTGTTATCTGAGACCGATTACAAGTAGCCCAGTCAAGACAGAAGAGTTATGCCGACAACATAAGGAGAGCATTGGAATTTCAGGTTGGCGAGCATGTGTTCTTAAAGGTCTCTCCGACGAGAGGGATCCGAAGATTTGGCATTCATGGCAAGCTGAGTCCGAGGTACATTGGTCCATTCGAGATTCTAGATAGAGTGGGAGAGGTGGCATATAGACTGGCTTTACCACCGCATTTGTCTGGCGTACACAACGTTTTCCATGTGTCTATGTTGCGGAAATATGTGTACGATCCCACTCATATCATTCAACAGGTGGATTTTCAACTGAAGGAAGATTTGACCTATGAGGAAAGACCTGTCAAGATTCTGGACCGGAAGCAACAGCAACTCCGGAATCGTTCGATACCGATGGTCAAGATTCAGTGGAGTCGGCGTGGGACCGAAGAAGCTACATGGGAGTCTGAAGAGACTATGCGAAAGCGGTATCCCGATCTATTCTAGGTAAGCGATCTTTTTCTACTCTCAATTTTAGTGCAGTGAATTTGGAGGACCAAATTCCTTTAAGTAGGGGAGGGTGTAAGACCCCAAATTATTTAATTGAGCCCAATATTTCTTATTAAGCTTTTATTAATTGAGAATAGAATTTTATTGAATTAATAATTGAATTTTGGATTTATTAATATTTAATTCGTTAGAAATAGTATAAGTGAAAATTCGACTACCTTATAAAAATTCATAAAATTAGTAAACAGATTAAGGTAGAGGTAGATAACAACTTTTCGTTCTGGCATTAAGCCATTGTAAATCCGTGGTAAGATCTATTTAGAGTTTAAACCCAAGAGTGCACACTTTTGACCCATACCTAACCCTTAGTTTAAAACACGAAATTCGACCTCAATACTCAACCAAATGATCTGAAATCAGTGGCAAATGGAAGGCCACAATGTAAGGAACATTTACCCTCAATCAATTTGAGGTAAACCTAGCCCCAAAACGTGCTGCCGACATAGTTTTGGTCAAGTCAAAGATTTCTGTGCCGTTTCTAAACACGTAGCTTGCAGCAGCGAATACTCCCAACTCCGAAGGCTCCAGAAGCTCTATGAGCTATCAAAATGAAGCCCTACGAGTCTTCTTTCATTTGGCTGCTGTGGGGTTCGCTGAAGTTTCAGATCTGGGGAGATCTAGCTCGATTTGTGGAGGTGGGTCAGCAGGCCGTTGGCTTCCCTTCATCCTTCTTTGATCCATCGATTGAGGTAGGAATTCTCAACCAAATTTTGATCATGAGTATAGCAAGTTGTTCATCTCGTCGAGATCTATCCATTGGGACTAAAAGCCCCAATTTTCATCAGGTGTGGAGTGAGTTATCATGACTTTTCTAAGGTGCTGTCCAAGTGTTCTTCATTCTAGGGTTTGAGTTTTCTCTCTCCGATTTGAGGTAAGATCTAACAACCAAACTCTAATTAACTTACATGATATAATCAGCATGTTATTATCTTTCATTTAACGTAGAAAGCCCCAAATTCCATTGAGCATGCCTCGTGAATTTCAAAATTTTGTAAGAGCATACCTAGAACATGATTCATATAGTGTTCCTTTAAGTCAGAGCTTGATTACGGGCTAATTTTGAGTCATGTATCCTGATCTTCATGCAGCATATTATATATGGTTGGATTCATAATCAAGTCAGCTTTCTTTTAACACCAAAAGCCCTAAATTCCGTTGTGTATGTTAAGAGAATTGCATGATTTAGTAGAAGTAGGTCAGGAACTAGGGTTTTCATGAATTTATCATATATAAGATTGATATTTAATCAATTTCTATAACAATCCGTGTTTCAAAATTGTAGTTTCATGACCCTAGAATGTCTATTAATATTCCTAAATCTTGTGGTTTTGATTTCAACTCAATTGGACCCCATTTGGATGAGTTCATGTGGTTTTCGGTGGCAACTCACGTTGCTGTTCTTGCAGGGGTCGACCCTTTTTCTGGGCAACCCTGCAGGCCCGAGGGTCGACCCCAGGGGTCGTCCCCTCCTGTTCATGCATGGGGGTCGACCCCAAGGGTCGACCCATCCAGCTCCCTGCATGGGGGTCGACCCCAGCGGTCGACCCATTGCACAGGAATGTAGGGGTCGACCCCAGGGGTCGACCCATCTGAAGGAAATGGTGGGGGTCGACCCATCTTCAGAAATTGCTGGGGTCGACCCCAGGGGTCGACCCATTCAGCTTCCAGACACCAATTTTTTAGGGGTCGACCCCAGGGGTCGACCCGTACACTAGAAACCCGATTTTCATCATTTTTCGACCCGAAGATGGATCCGAATCAGTGGGGAATCAACCCATTTAACTTAGACCCACTGAAATTATATTTTTGAAGAACATTTGACCTATTCATGTACCCCCCTTGATTTCAAATTGCCTTGGTCCTTTCTTGCAAGCATAGTACAAAACACGATGTTTACCATCTCCATTACAACACTTACATTGGTTAAATAGAAACTCACATAATTAATGATTAATGGTGTAACTAAAACCCCTGATAATGCATTCTATTTCACCGCTGTGAGAGCTTGTTCTTTACCTCGACAACTTGTTCTAGCTTGTTGGCACTCTGGCTAATACAAATGATAATGGTTAATCATGATATCTTAACTTGGTGGTTAGGATTAATATGTTGATTAGCTTGTTTGATTGCTGCTGTTTTACAGTAGCGCAGCACGATTAACTCTTGTTGTGACTTGGTTTCTGATGGGGACATCAGCGACAACCAGCTCACTTTGTGTTTGCATTTATGCCCTTTTGTATTTGTATGTACGCCCTTGTGATATATGTGTACACAATAGTAGGTCTTAGTGGGTTTATTTGCAAAAGGCCATTGGGTTTCTTTGCAAATATGCTTGTAGGCCCTGCAGGGGCCCCCTCCCTCCTCCTTATTGGTCCACATGGACTCTTGGGTCCAAGGTGGCTGGTCCATGGTCCAAATTTGGACTTGGACCATGAATTAAATAAAGAAGACAATTCCAAATTGTCCTCTTTAAGGGGGGGGCGGACCTATTAGTTTATTTGGGTTTAATGTGGTGTTCACACCACATCTCAACCCTCCATTCTTCAACCCTTGATCCAAGGGCTCATATTAGATTAGAACCCTTTCATATAAATACTTGTATTTTCTTATGGAAAGAATTAATGAAGAAGAAATTAGCATTTTGCCTCCTTGAAGCTTGTGCCCCTCTCCCCTCTCTCCCTGGTGTTCTTCCACCTCCAGCCCAGTTATAGAGTGAGATCCCTCCCCTCTTGATCCCCTCCAACTTCTGAAGCAGCTCCGGTGATCGCCGCCGCCGCCGTCTCGCCGCCGACGCGTCTTCACCAACGAATTCGGTTTTCTGTCCACTCTGGACAGACCTCTCTTCTCCGAATTGTCCCTCTCTCTTCCCTCATCTTCTGAAGCTCCGTTTTCAGGGTTGGTTCCCCTCTTGAACCCTTACCTCCACAAAAAATTTCAGGCAAAAATTCGTCCTTTAGATATTTTTAGATTTTCGTCCAAGTTCAAATTTCAGTTCTGTCCAGGTTCTGTCTACTGTTCAACAGTTCTGAGTCTACCTTGTTAGACCCATGTTTTGAATTTTTTTGGGGCTCTAAAAATTACTGAGACTTCTGTCCACATATGTCTACCACCATGAATTTTATTAATTTTTTATAAGGTCTTTAGGTATTTTTAAGAATTCGTACCAGTTCCTGTGAGCAATTTTTCCACAGTGTCCCAGATCCGACCCAGGTCCACTCAAAAAATCCCATAAAATCCATTTCCTATCCAAATCAAAAACCAAAAATAGTCCCGGTTTTCTATCTCAGAGATATTCAATTTTTCTGAAGAACTCATCTCCATATTCCAAGGTCCTCCCACCGGTCAATGGTGATTTTCAGAGAAGTCAGAACCTGCCCCTGCAGTTCTGGCCTGTTTACAGCAAGGGTGTAAATTCCATAAGTCAGATATACGTATCTGATTATTTTTTCTGAAGGCCCCTACGTCGAAGTATTTGGAGTCCTCTTTCCAACGGCGCTGAGCGCGTTGCATTCCGACGACGGGGTTGATCACAGCAGCCGATCTCGCCGGACAGCGCGCGAGAAGACAGCAAGTGCAGACTTGTGGCCGGTTTCCCGCGAGCGTCGTCCGAGGGCCGCCCGGCGTCCGGCGGTCGTTCCAGCAACTCGCCATCCTAGGGGAGCGCTTCCCAAGTGTACCCACACCAGAGGAGGCATCAGGTCCCACACGACCCCTCCGGTCCACACGTGGGCCCCACTAGCACGAGTACGCGCGAAGCCGAAGCCGTGCCCGGAAACCGCCCGTCAACCCGGAATTGGTCCTCCCGGGCCCCCTTGTGTCGCCCGTTACCTCCCTGCATGGAGTGGGCTTACTTGTATTGCTGTAATCTTAATGTATTAAGTTCCCGGGAGTACGAGTTTCGGCCGGGTGCCATCTTCGCCACGCCGAGCGCGTGGAGGTATCGTATTCGCTCCTTGCTTGGCATTCCGCTTATTTCTATATATGCTTGTTTATGCCGCTGCTAGAGAGCATGTGTAGGGTTACCTAGCTCGCTTTTAATTTATCATATCACTGCTGCGAGTGAGAGAGTGACCGTCCCGTGACCCGATCCGGGCACAATTGAGAGCCGACCACCCTAGCTCACTGCCGGTTGTTAAACCGTGCACATCCGACGCTTCCCTCGCTAAGGGACGACCGCTAGCTTATCGTGTCCGTGGTCCCGTCCCGCATCAATTTGGTATCAGAGCGAGTTTGAGTCTAGGGTGTCAAAAAAAAAAAAGTGTCATTTAAGTCATTGTCTAAGTCAGTCTAGGTTGCATTTGCATCCCTTTACTCGGTATCTCAAAAGGTGTTGTCTGAACGTTAGGCTACGCCTATCGGGAAGGCCGCACACTTGTGCGAGTGATCTTCGGATCGGTTATCTCCGCCACGTACCGAGTCTTGGTTTACGTCTAGGGTCCTTAGTGTGCATTAGTTAGTGCATTCCAACTTTGCATTACTTAGTGTCGTGTCTAGTGTTTTGGTCCGAGTGTCGGCATGGCCACCCACTAGTTTCCCCGTGTCCCATGGAGTCCCAAACTCCCGGATGGTGGCGATACTATCTCAAATGGAAGGACCACCCGAACCACCCCACGAGACCCGAAACCCGGGATTTCTACGGGTCCGATGACCCGAGTGTCTATCTAGAATGGGAAGCCATTATGGATGATTACTTCGAGGTGTACATCATGTACGGGCCCATGCAAGTCGATGTTGCCAAAAGGCGACTTTTTGGTGAAGCCGCTGCAACTTGGAGGGACATCAAATATTGGAGGGAGGATAGGAATCTAAGGCCCATCGAGTCATGGTGGGAAATGAAGAGAGTGCTTAGGAGGGCCTACGTTCCCCGCCCACCTACCTCCAACCACGGAGGTCATTCCACTCACCAACCCCACCAACTCACCCACAATCAAGTGGGCCACACCTCTACCCAATCCCACCCCTTCACCGCCGTCCAAGCCCACCAAAGTGACCCCAATCTAGTGGCCCGCCCATGCACCACCAACCAACCTCCCCTTGGCACTCCCATCCCAACCCACTCAAGCACCTCCAACCGAGTGGAAGTCCCTCTTATAACCGAGCCGAGGCCCACACCCGAGCCGAGAGTTAAGGAGCTAGTCCACCCCAAGGTCCCTCCTCCAACCCGCTCCTTAGAGGAAATAAAGAAAATGATTTCGGATTGGTGGGAAAGGACACAAGCTACTCCACCACCCATGGATGCTCCATTGTTATCTACCTCCGGTCTTCATTCGAAACCATCAAAGTGGGAACTACCAAAGCCCGAGCCACCCGTGTTTCTTACGGGAACACTTTACATAGCCGAGCCCCTTCTTAGATGGCTCAAGGATGGCTTGGTCCCACATCCCTTCCCTTCCATGGACCCCACCTTACCTTTAGTGCCGGTCAACTCATTCCATACCACATTTCGATCTCGTCACCATGTTGATACGTTGGATGATCTTGTCATGGGATTAGATTCACAATGGGAGTTGACGCATCTTTTGGCCCGAGGCTTTGACCAACCCGCTAGTCCTAGCTTCACCCATCCGGCCATAGGGTCCATTACCTCCGAGTGCACCGTGGGTTGTGTCACCACGGAGGTTCTTCTACTTCTCCCGCTACCGGATGAGCCCGACTTCATGACTTTGCTTCCGAGGGAGGAGTCATATTTCCTATACACGGTCCCATCTACCATGACGGAGGAAGGTGACCACCCGCACCTTCAAGAATTTCACGATTGGGACCATGTCATGTTGGAACCCACTTCATGGGGTCACACCTTCTTCGACCCTTTTGACCCCTTCACTAGTGACCCTCCCGAGTTTTCATACTCGTTACCCTTCTTCCGCGGAGTTCACTATCCCACCTTTTCCATTCGGGCCAAGCAAACTCCACATAGCCATAGGTCCGAACCATCCCTCGGGGGTAAGGAAGACTTTGGTTTCCCCGATCCCTCTAAACCACCCGCACCTCCCGGACTTCCCGCATCCAAGCCCAATGTCCATGATTGGTGCATCGTAGTATGTCTAGGAGTTCCCCATGACGTCAACCTCCAGTTACGTTAAATGCATGTATGGCACATATTCGGGTGTCCTGGTCCGCCATCACCCATGTACGGGTCGGCCTAACATTAGGTGTGTCTAGGGTCATATATGAGTCTGTGTGTTTTCTTTATGTGGTTTGTTTGTGTGGTGATTTTGAGTCGATTGTTTGCGTGGTTTGCATTCGTGTGTCTATGCATGGTGAGTCTGCATGTGTCTTGTGCAAGCTCGTGTCGTTCCCGAATGAGTGTGAAGCGAGTCGATTCACTTGACGAGTATGGGATCGGTTTACTTCTATACCCGGATTAGTCACCTATAGGGACTCAGCAGTGATTCCTAGTGAGTCTTTGAGCTGTTTCCTTCCGTTGAGAGTGCCCCTTCGGAGTGACCACCTTTGGCCATAGCAGTGCGCATATCGAGTATATGTGGAATGAGCAGGTGCCGATCACTTGGAGTGGAGCATACCCGCGCTACTTGGCACGGTGACGGATCCGCCGGAGACCTGAGCAGTCGCACCCTTTACTCGACGGGGTCGAGTTCCTCCCACCCGGGGAGAATTGATGGGGACATCAGCGACAACCAGCTCACTTTGTGTTTGCATTTATGCCCTTTTGTATTTGTATGTACGCCCTTGTGATATATGTGTACACAATAGTAGGTCTTAGTGGGTTTATTTGTAAAAGGCCATTGGGTTTCTTTGCAAATATGCTTGTAGGCCCTGCAGGGGCCCCCTCCCTCCTCCTTATTGGTCCACATGGACTCTTGGGTCCAAGGTGGCTGGTCCATGGTCCAAATTTGGACTTGGACCATGAATTAAATAAAGAAGACAATTCCAAATTGTCCTCTTTAAGGGGGGGGCGGACCTATTAGTTTATTTGGGTTTAATGTGGTGTTCACACCACATCTCAACCCTCCATTCTTCAACCCTTGATCCAAGGGCTCATATTAGATTAGAACCCTTTCATATAAATACTTGTATTTTCTTATGGAAAGAATTAATGAAGAAGAAATTAGCATTTTGCCTCCTTGAAGCTTGTGCCCCTCTCCCCTCTCTCCCTGGTGTTCTTCCACCTCCAGCCCAGTTATAGAGTGAGATCCCTCCCCTCTTGATCCCCTCCAACTTCTGAAGCAGCTCCGGTGATCGCCGCCACCGCCGTCTCGCCGCCGACGCGTCTTCACCAACGAATTCGGTTTTCTGTCCACTCTGGACAGACCTCTCTTCTCCGAATTGTCCCTCTCTCTTCCCTCATCTTCTGAAGCTCCAGTTTTCAGGGTTGGTTCCCCTCTTGAACCCTTACCTCCACAAAAAATTTCAGGCAAAAATTCGTCCTTTAGATATTTTTAGATTTTCGTCCAAGTTCAAATTTCAGTTTTGTCCAGGTTCTGTCTACTGTTCAACAGTTCTGAGTCTACCTTGTTCGACCCATGTTTTGAATTTTGTTGGGGCTCTAAAAATTACTGAGACTTCTGTCCACATATGTCTACCACCATGAATTTTCTTAATTTTTTATAAGGTCTCTAGGTATTTTTAAGAATTCGTACCAGTTCCTGTGAGCAATTTTTCCACAGTGTCCCAGATCCGACCCAGGTCCACTCAAAAAATCCCATAAAATCCATTTCGTATCCAAATCAAAAACCAAAAATAGTCCCGGTTTTCTATCTCAGAGATCTTCAATTTTTCTGAAGAACTCAACTCCATATTCCAAGGTCCTCCCACCGGTCAACGGTGATTTTCAGAGAAGTCAGAACCTGCCCCTGCAGTTCTGGCCTGTTTACAGCAAGGGTGTAAATTCCATAAGTCAGATATACGTATCTGATTATTTTTTCTGAAGGCCCCTACGTCGAAGTATTTGGAGTCCTCTTTCCAACGGCGCCGAGCTCGTTGCATTCCGACGACGGGGTTGGTCACAGCAGCCGATCTCGCCGGACAGCGCGCGAGAAGACAGCAAGTGCAGACTTGTGGCCGGTTTCCCGCGAGCGTCGTCCGAGGGCCGCCCGGCGTCCGGCGGTCGTTCCAGCAACTCGCCATCCTAGGGGAGCGCTTCCCAAGTGTACCCACACCAGAGGAGGCATCAGGTCCCACACGACCCCTCCGGTCCACACGTGGGCCCCACTAGCACGAGTACGCGCGAAGCCGAAGCCGTGCCCGGAAACCGCCCGTCAACCCGGAATTGGTCCTCCCGGGCCCCCTTGTGTCGCCCGTTACCTCCCTGCGTGGAGTGGGCTTACTTGTATTGCTGTAATCTTAATGTATTAAGTTCCCGGGAGTACGAGTTTCGGCCGGGTGCCATCTTCGCCACGCCGAGCGCGTGGAGGTATCGTATTCGCTCCTTGCTTGGCATTCCGCTTATTTCTATATATGCTTGTTTATGCCGCTGCTAGAGAGCATGTGTAGGGTTACCTAGCTCGCTTTTAATTTATCATATCACTGCTACGAGTGAGAGAGTGACCGTCCCGTGACCCGATCCGGGCACAATTGAGAGCCGACCACCCTAGCTCACTGCCGGTTGTTAAACCGTGCACATCCGATGCTTCCCTCGCTAAGGGACGACCGCTAGCTTATCGTGTCCGTGGTCCCGTCCCGCATCAGTTTCGATCTCCTTGATGATTATACTTACCTTGAAATTCTGGAAATGAATCTCTTTCCTACTTGAAGTTGTTATTGGTACTTAGTTTAAACCTTAGAATTCTGGCCATAAACTGTGGAAGTCTAGATTCGTGGGATCTTTGATCCAAAGAAATCAATGCCTGGCAAACAATTAAGGGCTCGGTCTAGTCCTGGGAAGAGCGCCCGAACACTACGTGTACCCCCGGGGAGGTGAATGACTAGGTGTGGCATTTGGCACCAGTACTTGACATATGTTAAATCTAGGACTGTCCACTACTCTCTACATTACTTTCTACTACTTTTCACTTTCCACTCTTCACTGTTCTATACTCTACTTGATGAGGACATCAAGAGCTTATGAGTTGTATTTTGTGTATTGGCTTGGATTGGTGTGTATTATGGGTTGTATTGGCTTGAAGTGTATGTAATTTTTGATTTCTTTCATTTGGGCCATCCTTGTAAGGCTTATATCAAGCCAATG
The DNA here is from genome assembly GCA_022559845.1 of Amorphophallus konjac. NCBI lineage: Eukaryota > Viridiplantae > Streptophyta > Magnoliopsida > Alismatales > Araceae > Amorphophallus > Amorphophallus konjac. The sequence continues at coordinate 430,371,980 of CM040118.1, forward strand.
GGCCATTTGTTATGTCAAGTCCAAGGCTAGGTTGCCATTAGTAGAGTCCATTAGGGAGCTTGTGCCATATTGGGTCATTAGGTTGTTAATGGGTCATTAATGCACTTAAGGCCCAAATTGGGCTACACTCCTTCATGGGCCAACTAAGTTGGAAGAGTCTAGCATGGGTGGTGGGCTGGTTACATGGCCTTTAACCACACTTGGCCCAAGAAGAGGCCCATGAATGGGGCGCCCCCTCTTTTGGCCTTATTAGGCATGGTTGGTGTGTATTAGGTGGTGTTTGAATAGATCTAGTCCAAGGTTGAATAAGTATGGTCAAATTAGATTAAACTAATGTATTAAATGTGTGATTCACATTGTATCCCAGCCCTTCAATCCAAACCCCTAGATCCAAGGGTTGAGGTTGAGTTTGGTTGGCATCCTATATAAGGTTGTATTTTTTATATTGAATGAATTAATGAAGGAAAAAAAGGCATTTGCCCCCTTGGAGATTTGCACCCCTCCCCTCTCTCTCCCTGGTTCCTCCACCCCCTCTCCCCTTTCTAGAGTGTAATCCCTTCCCCCTTGATCCCCTCCAGCATCTGAAGCAACTCCGGTGATCGCCGCCGCCATCGACTCGCCGCCGACGCGTCGTTGCCAACGGTTTCGGTGTTCTGTCCACTCAGGACAGATCCTTCTTCTCCGAATTCCTGCTATCACTCCCTTCATCTTCTGAAGCTCAAAATTTCAGGGTTGGTTCCCCTCTAGAACCCTTATCCCCACAAAAAAAATCACGTCAAAATTCATCCTTTAGCTATTTTGTTATTTTCGTCCAAGTCCAAGTTCCAGATCTGTCCTGGTTCTGTTTACTGTTCATTAGCTCTGCGTTTATCCCATTCGAACCATCTTTTTATTTTTTTTGGGTCGTCCAAATTTATTGGGAGTTCTGTCCACATATATCTACCACCAGGAATTTTCTTAATTTTTGATAAGGTCTCTAGGTATTTTTCAAATTTCGTCCAAGTTCCTAAGAACAGTCTGCCCACAGTTTCCCAGCTCCGACCCAGGTCTAGTGAAAAAATCCCAGAAAATCCATTTCTTCTCAAATCAGAAAACCAAAAATAGTCCCGGATTCATTTCTCAGAGACCTTAAACTTTGCTGAAGAAATCATTGCCAGATTCAGAGGTCTTCTCCCTAGTCAACGTCGATCTTCAGAGAAGTCAGAACCTACCCCTGCAGTTCTGGCCAGATTCCAGAAAGCTTGTAAAATACATGATCAGAAATACATAGCTGATTATTTTTTATGAAGATCCCTACGTCGAAGTATTTTGAGTCCTCTTTCCAACGGCTCTAATTTCGTCGCGTTCCGACAACGGGACTGATCGCAGCAGCAGTTTCCTCCAAGTCGCGCGCCTGCAAACAGAAGTTCAGGTTTGTGGCCGAGTTCCCCGCGAGTGTCGTCCGAGGGCCGCCCGGCGTCCGGTGGTCGTTCCAGCAGCTCGCCATCCCATGGGAATGCTTCCCAAGTGTCTCCACAACAGAGGAGTCATCAGGCCCCACACGACCCCTCCGGTCAATACGTGGGCCCCCACTAGCACGAGTACGCGTGAAGCCGAAGCATCACACGGAACCGCCCGTCAACCCGAAACTGGTCCTCCCGGGCCCACTTGTGTCGCCCTTTACCTCCCTGCGTGGAGTGGGCTTAGTTGCATTGCTGTAACCATAATGTATTAAGTTCCCGGGGGTACGAGTTCCGGCCGGGTCCCATCTTCGCCACGCCGAGAGCGTGGAGGTATCGCCTTCACCCTTACACTTGGCATTAGCTCAATTCTTTATATGCTTTATATGCCGCTGCTAGAGAGCATGTGTAGGGATACCTAGCCCGCTTTCAATTTATAATATCACTGCTGTGAGAGAGAGCGAAGCCGTCCCATGACCCGATCCGGGCACAAGTGAGAGCCGACCACCCTAGCTCCCAGCCGGTTTCTCAACCGCGCACATCCGACGCTTCCCTCGTTAAGGGACGATCGCGAGCTTGTCGTGTCCGTGGCCCCGTTCCGCATCATTTGGTATCAGAGCGAGTTTGAGTCTAGGGTGTCAAAAAAAAAAAGAGTGTCATTTATGTCTAGTCATTATTCATTGTCTACGTCGAGTCTAAGATCATCATATTTTTAAAACAACAAAAATAGTCGTTTTGGGTCGCATACATCCCTTTACTCGGTATATAAAAAGGTGTTGTCCGACCGTTAGGTTACGCCTATCGGGAAGGCCGCACATTTGCGTGAGTGATCTTCGGATCGATTGCCTCCGCCACGTATCGAGTTTTGGTTAAGTCTAGGCGCATCATTTGCATTAGTGTGTTTTGCTTTAGTCGGCGTCTTCTAGTCGGTGTGTTTGCATGCCCACTCGTCGGGGTACTCAGTACTCACCCCCACCACCACCACCTATGGCCAACCCACGGGATACCTCGGGAGACTTCCACTCCCTACAAGAGGCGATGATGGCCATTATGGCTAGGTTGGACCAATCCGATGCTAACTTTCGGACCTTCTCCGAGAATATGGATGGTCGCCTTAGGGCCATGGAGGGACGCATGGAGACCTCCGATAGGTCGGTCCAAGACCTCGTTGGGCGGTTAGATAGGATGTCACACAGGGACCCTCCTGGGGCAGCCCAAGGTCCACCCGCACCTCCTCCCGCGGGGGCCCAAGTCCAACCCGCTCCCATGGCCCAAGTCCAGGCCGCTCCCGCGGCCCAAAACCAGCCACCACTAGTTCCTCCACCCGCCCCTCCTCGGGTTCCCCAACTACCACACCGTGACCTTGGTCTCGAGGACTATGGGTCCGACAATGCCTACGAGGGGTATGGTCAACGCCGTCGTGGTTTTCAGCCACAACGAGATGAGGATGATGATCGGGTCCTTAAGACCGTGCGAGCGGATCCTCCCGCTTTTTACGGGTCTTTGGATCCGAAAGTCTACCTAGATTGGGAGTTTGGCATGGACCGTTATTTTGAATGGTATGATATGTTGGAGCGTCGAAGGGTCCGATTTGCCACCATGAAACTTATGGGGCAGGCACAAATCTATTGGAAGAATGTGGAGAGCCTGCTACTTCAGCGGCTAGAACCCCCGATCGACACATGGGCCAAGATGAAGAATAAACTTCGGCAAAAGTACCTTCCTCCCACATACCGCCAGCGACTCATCGATAGATGGCAAAGTCTTAGCCAGGGAGACCGGTCCGTCTCCGAATACATCGCGGAGTTGATGAGTACTTTCTACGATGTGGTGTCACGGAGGAGAGTACCATGCCTGTTTCCCGCTTTCGACGTGGTTTGCGGCCACACTATCAGTATGAGCTTTTCCGCCGTAATGCCAAGACGTTGGAAGAGGCATACCAGGTTGCTCTCAAGATGGAGCAATTTGAGGGAGAGTTCGAGTCTAGCCATCGGTTGGGCCCCACCCCTCTCCGTAGTACCGAGCCCCGTCACTCTATAGGCCCACATTAGCGGCCTCCCATGGCTCGACCTCAGGAGCCCACCCGTCAGGAGCACTTCGCTCCACGGCCTCGCCCTCCTCCACCCCGGGATCTATTTCCATCCCAACCACCGGCACCCTTTGCCCGTCCCCCAGCTCCTATAGCCCGTCCTCTGGCACCGGCACCCCCTCCACTCTTGTCCAAGGCACCTACACCTCCCCCATTGTTGCCTACACCCCCTACCCGGCGGGATGATAAGGGTAAGGCCCCTCTTATCGGGGAGAGTAGTCGATCGCGAATACAGTGTTTCCACTGTCACGGGTATGGCCACATTGCTAGTGAGTGTCACGCTCGCACCACCCTAGCCTTAGGTGTTGGCGGATCCGCACCTCCCGAGCTTGAACATGTCGATTACGAGGCCGATGAGGCACTGGCCGATGAATACTATGCCATGGGGGAAGAGCTGGGCGACCCTTCGGCCGCCCAAGATGTCGCCACCTAGTGGGTTTGATGCTACCACCTTAGTCTAGAGTCGTGCATGAGTCAGTGTGCTTTCTTTGTGTGGTTTGTTTGTGTGGTGATTTTGAGTCGATTGTTTGCGTGGTTTGCATTCGTGTGTCTGTGCATGGTGAGTCTGCATGTGTCTTGTGCAAGCTCGTTGTCGGTCTCTTACGAGTAAGAGGCGAGTGGACTCACTTGATGAGTATGGGATCGGTTTTACTTCTATATCCGGATCAGTCACCTATAGGGACTCAGCGGTGATTCCTAGTGAGTCTTCGAGCTCTCTCCTTCCTTTTGAGAGTGCCCCTTCGGAGTGACCACCTTTAGCCATAGCAGTTCGCATATCGAGTATATATGGAATGAGCAGGTGCCGATCACTTGGAGTGGAGCATACCCGCGCTACTTAGCACGGTGACGGATCCGCCGGAGTACTCGCGCAGCCATACCCCTACTCGACGGGGTCGAGTTCTTCCCACCCGGGGAGAATTGATGAGGACATCAAGAGCTTATGAGTTGTATTTTGTGTATTGGCTTGGATTGGTGTGTATTATGGGTTGTATTGGCTTGAAGTGTATGTAATTTTTGATTTCTTTCATTTGGGCCATCCTTGTAAGGCTTATATCAAGCCAATGGGCCATTTGTTATGTCAAGTCCAAGGCTAGGTTGCCATTAGTAGAGTCCATTAGGGAGCTTATGCCATATTGGGTCATTAGATTGTTAATGGGTCATTAATGCACTTAAGGCCCAAATTGGGCTACACTCCTTCATGGGCCAACTAAGTTGGAAGAGTCTAGCATGGGTGGTGGGCTGGTTACATGGCCTTTAACCACACTTGGCCCAAGAAGAGGCCCATGAATGGGGTGGCCCCTCTTTTGGCCTTATTAGGCATGGTTGGTGTGTATTAGGTGGTGTTTGAATAGATCTAGTCCAAGGTTGAATAAGTATGGTCAAATTAGATTAAACTAATGTATTAAATGTGTGATTCACATTGTATCCCAGCCCTTCAATCCAAACCCCTAGATCCAAGGGTTGAGGTTGAGTTTGGTTGGCATCCTATATAAGGTTGTATTTTTCATATTGAATGAATTAATGAAGGAAAAAAAGGCATTTGCCACCTTGGAGATTTACGCCCCTCCCCTCTCTCTCCCTGGTTCCTCCACCCCCTCTCCCCTTTCTAGAGTGTAATCCCTTCCCCCTTGATCCCCTCCAGCATCTGAAGCAACTCCGGTGATCGCCGCCGCCATCGACTCGCCGCCGACGCGTCGTTGCCAACGGTTTCGGTGTTCTGTCCACTCAGGACAGATCCTTCTTCTCCGAATTCCTGCTATAACTCCCTTCATCTTCTGAAACTTAAAATTTCAGGGTTGGTTTTCCTCTAGAACCCTTATCACCACAAAAAACATCACGTCAAAATTCATCCTTTAGCTATTTTTTGATTTTCGTCCAAGTCCAAGTTCCAGATCTGTCCTGGTTCTGTTTACTATTCATCAGCTCTGTGTTTACCCCATTTGAACCATCTTTTTATTTTTTTTGGGTCGTCCAAATTTATTGGGAGTTCTGTCCACATATATCTACCACCAGGAATTTTTTTAATTTTTGATAAGGTCTCTAGGTATTTTTCAAATTTCGTCCAAGTTCCCAAGAACAGTCTGCCCACAGTTTCCCAGATCCGACCCAGGTCTAGTAAACAAATCCCATAAAATCCATTTCTTCTCCAATCAAAAAACCAAAAATAGTCCCGGATTCCTCCCTCAGATACCTTAAACTTTGCTGAAGAAATCATTGCCAGATTCAGAGGTCTTCTCCCCGGTCAACGTCGATCTTCAGAGAAGTCAGAACCTGCCCCTACAGTTCTAGCCAGATTCCAGCAAGCTTGTAAAATACATGATCAGAAATACAGAGCTGATTATTTTTTCTGAAGATCCCTACGTCGAAATATTTTGAGTTCTCTTTCCAACGGCTCTAATTTCGTCGCGTTCCGACGACGGGGCTGATCGCAGCAGCAGTTTCCTCCAAGTCGCGCGCCTGCAAACAGAAGTTAAGGTTTGTGGCCGAGTTCCCCGCGAGCGTCGTCCGAGGGCCGCCCGGCGTCCGGTGGTCGTTCCAGTAGCTCGCCATCCCAGGGGAACGCTTCCCAAGTGTCTCTACAACAGAGGAGTCATCAGGCCCCACACGACCCCTCCGGTCAATACGTGGGCCCCCACTAGCACGAGTACGCGTGAAGCCGAAGCATCACACGGAACCGCCCGTCAACCCGAAACTGGTCCTCCCGGGCCCACTTGTGTCGCCCTTTACCTCCCTGCGTGGAGTGGGATTAGTTGCATTGCTGTAACCATAATGTATTAAGTTCCTGGGGGTACGAGTTCCGGCCGGGTCCCATCTTCGCCACGCCGAGAGCGTGGAGGTATCGCCTTCACCCTTACACTTGGCATTAGCTCAATTCTTTATATGCTTTATATGCCGCTGCTAGAGAGCATGTGTAGGGATACCTAGCCCGCTTTCAATTTATAATATCACTGCTGCGAGAGAGAGCGAAGTCGTCCCGTGACCCGATCCGGGCACAAGTGAGAGCCGACCACCCTAGCTCCCAGCCGGTTTCTCAACCGTGCACATCTGACGCTTCCCTCGTTAAGGGACGATCGCGAGCTTGTCGTGTCTGTGGTCCCGTCCCGCATCACTACTTGTTGTTACTTTACTTGCTGATTACTTGGACGTGGAAATGAAATTACATACGTGCTTAACATGACTTGAATTGTCTTGATATGGCCAACTTTTTATCGTTATCTCCTGTAGTAAATTCTTGTCTTACCATTCTATTCATTATATTTCTTGACCTTGCAAGATCTTTGAATTTTGTTTCGTGATATCATCGTTATCTTTTTATTATTTTATCATTTGTAGCATGACATTTTAAAATGTAATTAAACTGTTAATCACTTATACCTGTCTGTTATTTCCTACTGAGCGTCAGCTCATAGTTGTGTTTCCCCCTTTTCCAGGCTGTTCAGGTGACGCACTTACCGATGGGGAAGGGCAGGAGTGATGTCTTGAGTGTATCAGTTCTAGTGTGTTAGTAGTGTGTTATCTTACTTTTAGTTGTGTTTTGGAGAGCATTTAGTCTCAGTCATGTTATTGAGATTTAGTGATTGATTATTCCAGTTGTATTAAGTTGAACATGAGGTTATTGTATCAGTTGTGGTTTGTTAATGATCATTTAGTATTTCCATCTTGTAGCACTTGTGTATTATTTTAGATTAGTTCTCTCTCTTGCCAGCGTGTCTCTAACTGTACGTCCCGATATTTCCGCCTTGTTCGGGGCGTGACAGAAGGTGTGCCTTCTTCTGTCATCCTCTAGGCAAGAGCCAAAAACCCTGAGCAGGAACCACTTCATCTTTTAGTGGAGAGGGATCTAACGCTCCCATCTTCCTCCTAGCTCTTCCCATCGCATGAGAGCTCTACTACTTTGCTGAGTTAAGCATCAGAGGGTCTTCCCCGGGGATCTATCCCTGGACACCTCTGACTCGTTTCCCTTCTTACAGTTCACACTTCAAGTGTATGTGGTCATCCACTTCCCCGCTCAGGAGCAGTGCGAGATCGTCCCTCTTCAGGGCAGACCCACTAATGCAAAGACCAAGGGAAGACAGACCTATGACAATGGGACTAGACAATGGACACACAAAATGGGCTAACCTAAATGGGCATAACAACAACAAAATATGTAGATGTAACACAAAACACCATAAATGGGCCTGGACAAGTCCAAACAACACAAAACAACGTGAAGGGTTTCACCCAAGTCATGCAAGTTAAAATGATGGGAATTTTTTTTTATTTGTCAAAAGTTTTGATGGGCCTTTTAATATTTTAAATTAAGCACAATTCTCTCAAGATAGAAATCCTATAGGGAATAAGGTCCAAGCTTTGGGTTGACTAGGTTCAACTCCCTCTCACATATGCAAATGCAAGCCTAATGGGTGGAAAGGTACAACCGGTCCGACGTCCATGTCGGAATCCACGGCTCACGGGGACTTACGGAGGTCTCTGATAATATCACATAGTCAACTCTAAGGAATATGGAGGCGAGAGGATCACTTACCAAGATAGGAATGCAACTATGATATGCAATGCATGGCCCTATGTGCACCAGAGTGCATGCAGAAATCTAGCATAAAAGTGAAAAATGATGGCAAAATTTAATTATGAAAACAAGATGATATGGATGCAAACAATATATGAAAATGAAGATAATACGAAGGACAACAAGACAGGACCAGAAAAAGACCCAATCGGAAGCCGGAAGGTAATTAAATCACCAATGCAAAGCATACCTGTGAGTCTGCCCCTGGACCTGCATGCAGATTTTATGCACAAAATGCAAAAATGGAGATAATATTTAACTATGCAAACGTGACCCAAATGATGCAAATGATATATGGATGGAAAGATAATACAAAGGGGAACAAGATGGAAGCAAGAAGTAAGCAATAAGATCTCAGGAATCCAATCAAATCATTAACCAAAGACATACCTGTGAATCTATCCCTGAACCTGCCTGCAGACTTTATGCAGAAAACTTAAAAATGAAGACACAATTAAACTATGCAAACATGACCGAAATACTGCAAATGATATATGGGTGGAAAGACACTACAAAAGGCTACAAAATGGGCCCAAGAACGGAGCGATCCAACCCCGGGAGGTCAACTAAATCACCCAAGAAGGACACCCCCATGAGACTGTGCGTAGACCTGCTAGAATCAAAAAAGTGGTCTACCAGATGATCATTTTTAACATCGGTCTAGTGGTAGAATGCAAGGCCAGCAGAAAGGTCCTGGAGGTCTAGTGATGACCGCTAGGCACGTCTAGCAGTCCTGGAGAAGACTGCAACCCCCTGACATAACCGAAAACACCCAGAACAGTAGGAAAATGGATAAAACTCTATCTAAACATGCATATGAACACACCAAACTTGCAAGAGAGCATGAATAACGTGATGGACACTATGTGTCCCACCGTGATCACCAAAAAATAGAGTTGTAGATGCTTTGTTCTCTCTCTACCCCGCCCCCAAACTATGCTAATAACATATGTGAATCATGAAAGACATGACAGCAAGAACAAAGGGGGCGATGAAGATGAACATACTGACCGTGATCGCCACCAAGGGTTAACAACGCCAAAGGATGTGAGAAAGGAGAGTAACGGTGACGTGTACCTTGGAAAAGGATGAAGACTTGATCACGCTTGAGGAACGGGGTGCGGGGAACTTATGGAATCAGACCTCCTCTCCTTCCAGTCAGCTAGAGAAAGAGGGCCTCACATTATATTCATGCTCCCCTGTGAAACAAAGCAAAAATACAAGAGAAAAACCCATTAGATCCATGAAGTGTAGCATCAATCCCGCAGTGATAAAATGGGGTTAGAAATTAAGGGAGAATGCACCGAGGGGAGGTTTTTAACCCCTGTGGAAGGGTGCAAAAGATAGGTGTGTGTATTGTGATGAGAATAAGACAAAGAGAGAGAAAAATCACGCAGCACAACTGCGGGAAACGTGCATGCAATATGAAGAAAAGTGTAGACAGGGTGCAGAAAATAGTGATTTGTGATGATTTGTGAAATTGGGAAGAGAATAACTAAGAGTAGAAAGAGAGTTAGACAGCCTTTGAGTGTAGAAATTTAAAACAATTCTTCCCTCTTCAGGCCAGGGTCGAAGATGTGAGTAGACGGTGCAGCATGGCTTCGCCTCAAACTGAGAAAGAGCCCCCCATTGCATACAGCGAACTGGGCAGGTTTAAATAGAGTTACAGGAATCCAGAAAGCCTTCCCTCAGATTTAAGAGATAATTCTTCAAAATAGGAGTACTAGATTGATGAAATATGGAGATAATAGTGGGACAAAGACCCCAAGAGTGATTAGAATTGATCAAAGAGGATTATCTCGGGGAGAATGGATCAAATAAGGTCTCCAAGGAGTCCACGGGTGAAGAAATCGGAGTTCAGGAAGTTTTGGACTCTCTGTCTGGCAAACGGTCTACCGTAGGACCGCTAGGGAGTCAAACGGTCATGGGAGGACCGCTAGGGTACCACCAAATGGTCTAGGGAGGACCGCAAGGCTTCAGGGGGTGAAACGGGGTAAAATGGACACTGTTTGGGGGGTAGCGGTCTTGAGAAGCTGCCACCATCACCTAGCCGTCTTCCCAGGACTGCTAGGCTGATGGAAGAGCATTTTTTTTGGGTAGAACGGAGTCGATTTTGAAAATTAGATAATATCTCAAAAATGGTGTAGAAATAGTGAAAGACGTAGAAGAAGAAATTGTAGATAACAAAAAAGTGAACAAATTTATTGAAGGGAGAAAGATTAGAAGACGAGCAGAAGAGGGAGAAAATAGGGTGAGAACAGAGAATAACACTGGGTTCACGGGTGAATAGCGTAGCGTGCAAGAAAAATTCAAATAACTTGAAATCGGTGGAGAACTGGCTAATGGCGTGTAAGGAGAAAATCTAAGGATTTAAAAAAAGAACAACTTTTGTAAAGGGTACCTAATGAATAGAGGAACATAAGGGGATGAAAAAGCATCGCATTCAGGACTGTGTAGCGAAAGGTGCCGAATGCTTGATATAAGTTGACCTAAATGGGCCGCAAGTCGACTTGGAAAGCAGGAAGTTGATAAAATAAGCCCCAGGGCTCTACGAAATCATGATCTCCGAAGTCCAAAGGCTAGGGAACAATGAAATAGACTCGAAATCTATCCAAGGAAGGCTCCAAAGAAATGGTTAATCGGGGACATCAAAAATGATGAATAAGAGAAATGACGCAACTTGCGGGTTAAAAACGGGTGAAAACAACAGGGTGGTCGCGACCCCCTCTCAAGCCGATCACATCCCCAAAAGGAGCCAGAGGGGTCACCTGACCCCCGAGCAATCTTTTTGGCCCCTCTCTGCGCCTTTTTTCTCTTTTTCTGTCAACCTAAGTCAAGGAAAAATCAAACAAAGGGGGAGGTGACAATTGTCTTATGCTTACCATGGGCCAGGGAGGTGGTCGGAACCCCCAAGCGGGAGAAGAATGTGGTGACCATACCCTAGGGAGGTCTTTCATCTTTCATGCCTACCTCACCCCAGGTAGATTTAACCCCGCTAGGAGTGGTTCACCCCTGGCAGGCTTGACCCCATTGGGAGAGGCTCACCCGGGGAGTTGTCTACCACGCTGCTATTCCACCCAAGACAGAGGTTCACCCCTTGCAGGCTTGACCCTACTGGGAGAGGCTCACCCGGGGAGTTGACTGCCTCGCTGCTGTTCCACCCCAGACAGGTGCAACACAGTCTACCTCACTGCTATTACACCCCGGACAGGTGTAGGCCCGGACAAATGCATCACCCCATTACTATTCCGCATCAGGTAGGTGGGCTTGTCTGCTGCTGCTGGAGGCCACTCCAGGCAGGTACGTGTCTGCTACTATTGGAGGCCACTCCAGGCAGGTATATGGCTGCTGCCCACCCCAGAGAGATGCTGCTACTACTTGACTTCTCAACTGCTCTTGCTACACCGTGAGGAGGTCTAGGCCTTCACCCCGGGCAGGTCTCAGCTGCAGTGGGGAGGTCTTAGCTGCTGGCGAGTCTTCACCACCCCCGTTGGACTACTGGAGGGGTGAGGTTATGGTCTGTTATCCCTGCTGTAGGGTCTCACCCCAGGGAGGTCATGGGCCTGGAGCAGTGCTGAAATGGGTGGTATAGTCACCCCTTTTAAAGCCCCCCCTGGGTGAGTTCTGATCACCCATTTCTATAGTGGTGAGCTACCGTTACCTCTACTGCTTCCTTCAGAGCTTTGCACCGATCGGCATAAGGGATGACGACCCCTCGTTGCCCGAGGAGAGGCGCCACATTGAGCGGGCCATATTAGCAGGGAAAGACAGCATGGAGGGACTATGTTCCATGGCATATCCGAGCATTCCAAAGGGTTTCACTCGCCATAGTCAGTACCCAGATCGGTAGAGTATGGACTTTTTTTAGCGACACAAGAGTCTCACGGTTCGGGTTGCCCCGCTAGCTCCAGCAGTCTGGCACATGCATGGGCAGCCTAGGACCGTGGATCAGACCGTGGATGGCCTTTTCTTGATGCCCTCCAGGGCCAATTTTGCACAGGAGGAGTACGCTCATGACTGCATGATCGAGAGGGTTATAGCATTGAAGACCCCCAACTGGTACAAGAAGTGGTCAGTTCTCCTGTCTCATGGCTATCATCGTGGCGCGACAGAGTGGCTCTGGGGCGTCTTGACTGTTTACTGGTCGGTGCTGGATAGGGTAGGGATATGTCATGCACTACCTGACTAGCGGAGGTAGTCCCTCATCATCATCAAACTGACAATGGAGTAGGGGCGTAGCCACAATTACAGGATGGTTTTCCTCATACTCTTCCTGTTGGGACGAGAGTTGAAGGCACTTGGGCGATAAGAAGATGCTTTGGTCAATGACCCGACAGATGATGTCACGCCCCGAGCGCGGAAGATACCCGGAGATGCGCGACGTGTCTATATCAATCATGTCAATCAGAGTGGTCGTGTATTCGACACAAAGACAGAGATGCGCAAAATAGCAAGATAACCCAATCCTTTATTTCATAATGGATAGACTATTACAAATCCAATACTCTGTTAAATAAAAAGGAAAAGAATACATAGTTGACTCAAGAAACTATAGAAAAGACTAGATGACACTTGGAGAATCTCTATCTCTTCACTCTTGACAATTCCCATCCGATTGACTTCCATCGTCGTCGGACTTACCTGAAAAGTAAAAAGGGACAAACGGGATGAGCGAACGCTCAGTAGGAAATTATATCTCAAGTACTAGCAAGTGGTTTAAGTAATTACATTTTCATGGATGCAATAAAGCTATGCATGCTCGCATGAAACGACAAGATAGAGAGAATGTAATATCAAAGAAATAAGATGAACTTTCATGAACAAGATACAAGTTATTCAAGATATTCAAGCAAGCACGTTTAACAAGTCATGTCAAGAACTTTGGCTATCATGTTTCAAGCAAGTAAATTACCCTCTTTCGGGCCACGCATTTCATGTAAAGTCAAGTACGATTAAAGTACAAGATGTGTGTGGAATGTCCAATCAAGCAAGTCAAGTACTCGGTATAATGCCAGATACCTTATCATTTTAACTCCCATGGGCACAAGTACTTTCGGGTGCTCCTCCCAGGACCAGATCGGGCCCTATATGCGCAGGCATTTATCATGTGTTTTGACATCCACTCTTGTTTATATAGCCAATATAGAATTTCAATAATCAAGCTTGTAGATACGTATGACAACTTCGATAGAAAAGAGTCCAAAATATGACAAAGGACATAGAATGGCGATAATAACGGTATAATCACGAGTTCGATAAAACTAGGTAGATTATGGTTCCTTTAACTTAGGTACCATGACAAATCAATATGGACATTCTTTATATAGAATTGAGGTCCACATGAACAGTATATCAAAGGTAAGATACCCTCATTCTTATCATAGAATTGAGGTTTACAAGAACGACATGATATGGCATGATATCATCATCCCATTAAGAATTTCTTATGATATACTCTTTGTATAATCATAAGGGCCGGTATACCATGTTTTCTTTAGATTGACATGGCAAAAACTGTGTAATGGGTTTTTAGGGTACAACCAGCTCAGTCGGCCTTGAGGGAATCCAAGGCTACGAGGAGTCTTACGGAGGTCTCTATGACTAACTCGCTAGTCCAAAGGAACGGAATGTCCAATGGAGAGCTTGTATGTCAATGAGAGTTGAGTGTGATCGATAAATCAACATGAAACGTGGGACTATACTCACGGAGTGGAGAATAGTGCCGATATATATATATAGGTATAATATATAAACCATCGGTTAGCAAATCAGAGGAAAGATCAGTTTACAGTAAAATAACGACTTAGGTCAAGTCGTGTCTCAAGTAATTAACGCCTAACTGAAGGGCGTTTACATATATTGCCAATTTGCAGAATTTCCATTATTTCATTAATTTATCAAAAACACGCCTTTCCTGGGGGCGTTTCTTAAAAGTTGACGACTGCAGGGCAGGCGTCTCATCATTTACATATTTGATAGGATATAATTATTCTCAGAAATTTATCAAAAACGCGCCCTTGGAAGGGGCGTTACTTTCAACAACGCGCCCTTGGGAGGGGCGTTACTTTCCAATTCCATTTTACAGAATATGTGAATTTTAGGTTTTTAACATATACACGCCCTAGAAAGGGGCGTTACTTTTAATGTTCACGCCTTGTACTGGGGCGTTAGAATATGGAAAACGACTTTGTCCAAGTCGTGAATTTCAAGGGATTTTTAATAAATAATATTTCGAGAGACAAGAGACATGTCATGGCAGTAAAATTTAACAGGAATTCACAGAGTCATGCAAGATATTAAAAATCAATATTTCATATGTATTGTAATTTTTAAACAGATCAATTATTAATCACATGCGATTCTTATGAAATTAACGCCTGCGTAGAGGGCGTCAAATATTAAATTGACGACCACTGGTATGGTCGTTTCTTTTAAATTAGCGCCCTAATCAAGGGCGTTTCTTTCAAAATATTTCAGAAAACGTACGAAAACTATAATAATCATATGCATGACATGCTTATATATATATATATATCTTGCATTAATTTCATTTGGGCTACAGTAGCTTGAGAAAATCCTACCTTAATAATGGATTTGAAGATGACCGTGAGGGGTTTGACTAGCAGAGGATGATGCTCGGTTAGGCTCCTGAAGACCACGGCTATTGGTTGATGGAAGAAGACGATGGCTTTGATTGTAGAAGAAGAACTGCAGTTATCCTATAAGAAAATAAAGAAACTGTATCAGTTTCTTTGTGATCTGAACATCATACGAAGGTAAATAATTTTTACCCGGATGAAGAACTATGCTTCTTCAAAACGTAGGGGCTTCTTAACCTGTAACAGAAGAAGATGAAGAACTGTTAGTTCTTCATGTAACAGACGTAGGGATTTAAGGAAAATAAGAAGGAATGCTCCTCTTACGTACCTCTGCAGACGAACGAATCAAATAGGTTTAGGGTTTAGATGAACGAGAGTTTTTATAGGATTTTGGGTGTCCTAGTAGGGTTGGTGATTGTGTGGAAGTAATACTTCTATGATAGAGTCATTACCACGTTTGAACTCTTTCTAATGCTTATCACTTACCCTGGATAAGTTCTGGGTTCGAACGGCTCACGAATGGAATTAACGCCTTAGGTCAGGGCGTCCATTCTTGAATTGACGCCTTGCATAAGGGCGTTTCTTAAAAAGCGCCTTGAAAAAGGGCGTTTCGTGTTTTAAAACACGCCCAAGATAGAGGCGTTTCTTTTACTTGCCTATTTGGTCGCGTGAGTTGACGACCGCACGTGTGGGCGTCCTTTCTTTAGTCACGCCTTTGATAGAGGCGTTTCTTTTTGAATTAACGCCCTAATAAGAGGCGTTATTTTTAATTTGTTTTATTTCGTCAAATTAACCCTATTCCTTTTATATATTTTACTTCTGTAATATATATGTTTTAATTCATTTCAATTATTCATTTATTAGGGTTGCTACACCCTCCCCCACTTAAAAAGAATTTGGTCCCCAAATTCAATATATATATAATTATACACGCGGAGAGTGTAGGACATATACCTCTTAGAATAACTCGGGAAATCGTTTCTTCATAGATTCCTCGGTCTCCCATGTCGCTTCGCGTTCAGGATTCTTATTCCATTGCACCTTGATCATGGGAATAACCTTATTCCTTAGAGCTCGTACTTCTCGATCTAATATCTTCAAGGGCCTTTGTTCATATGTGAGATCTTTCTGGATCACCAGATCTCCATGCTCAATAATATGTGACGGATCGTGCACATACTTCTTCAACATAGATATGTGAAATACATTGTGTACCTCGGACAACTGAGGAGGCAACGCGATGCGATAAGCAACCTCGCCAACTCTTTCGAGTACCTCAAATGGTCCGATGAATCTTGGCGTAAGCTTGCCCTTAACACCAAATCTTCGTATGCCACGTCCAGGGGATATTTTAAGAAATACATGATCTCCAACCTGGAATTCAAGATCTCTTCTCCTGGTATCAGCATAAGCCTTTTGCCTTGTCTGAGCAACTTGTAATCTTTCTCTGATTACTTGTATCTTCTCGGTTGTATCCCTTACCATGTCTGGACCTAATAGTTGTTTTTCTCCAACTTCGTTCCAACATATGGGAGATCGGCAACTCCTTCCGTATAAGGCTTCGAAAGGTGCCATTTGGATACTAGCTTGGTAGCTATTATTATATGCAAATTCAACTAAAGGTAAGTGGTCATGCCAGCTTCCTCCAAAGTCCATAATGCATGCTCTCAGCATATCTTCAACAACTTGATTAGTTCGCTCGGTCTGACCATCCGT
Source organism: Amorphophallus konjac (assembly GCA_022559845.1). Taxonomy (NCBI): domain Eukaryota; kingdom Viridiplantae; phylum Streptophyta; class Magnoliopsida; order Alismatales; family Araceae; genus Amorphophallus; species Amorphophallus konjac. The sequence continues at coordinate 430,388,393 of CM040118.1, forward strand.
TTGTGGGTGGAAAGCAGTACTAAAGTTGAGCCTTGTCCCCAACGAATGTTGTAATCCCTTCCAAAAATGAGAAGTAAAACGGGGATCCCTATCAGACACGATTGAGACAGGAATTCCATGTATCCTGACTATTTCTTTAATGTATAGTGCAGCTAGCACATCAATCGACCATCGGCTCTTGATTGGCAAGAAATGTGCCGATTTAGTCAATCGATCAATGATAACCCAGATTCCATCATGTCCTCCTTTAGATTTAGACAAACCCATGATGAAGTCCATACCAATATCCTCCCATTTCCACTTAGGAATATCTAGAGGATGTAGTTTTCCCGCAGGCTTTTGATGTTCCGCCTTGACCTGTTGGCATGTGAGACAGCGTGATACATAGTCCGCTATTTCTCTTTTCATATTAGGCCACCAAAAGTTCCTCTTTACATCTTGGTACATTTTAGTTGATCCAGGATGAATAGTGTATCTTGATCGGTGAGCTTCATCTAAGATCTTCTTCTTTAATTCCGGACAATCGGGTATACAAGTTCTATCTTTGAACGATAATCTTCCATCAGAAGTTAGTTGAAAATCAGATTGTCCTTCTAATCTGCCTTTGATTTCTATTAATATAGGATCATCATCCTGAAGTGTTTGTATTTCAGATAACAAATCTGACTGTATGCTTACATGAGATAGTGTGACAAATTTGGATTCCGCGTTCAAGCTTATATTGAGCTCGGAGAATTGTTCAAGTAACCTCCATTCTTGCATCATACAATTTGCTATCATTGCTCTCGGCTTTCGACTAAGGGCGTCAGCCACATAATTACCCTTTCCGGGATGGTATTGTATACTGAAGTCGAAGTCCTTGAGATATTCTAGCCAACGTCTTTGTCTCATGTTCAGCTCCTTTTGTGAAAATAGATATTTGAGACTTTTGTGATCGGAGTATACAGTAAACTGTACCCCATAGAGATAGTGTCTCCATATCTTTAGGGCAAATACTACCGCGGCCAATTCCAAGTCATGGACGGGGTAATTCTCCTCATGCTTCTTCAGTTGACGAGAAGAGTATGCTATGACCTTCCCATGTTGCATTAGAACACATCCGAGACCAATGCCAGAAGCATCAGTGTAGACCTCGAATTTCTCTCCTTCAATTGGTAGGGCTAAGACTGGAGCTGTGGTGAGATGATCCTTGAGAGTTTGGAAACTGCTTTCACATTCCTCACTCCATTCATATCGGATCTCCTTACGAGTTAATCTTGTAAGTGGTACGGCGATCTTAGAGAAATCTTTGATAAATCGCCGATAATAGCCTGCAAGACCTAAGAAACTTCTGATCTCGCTTGCATTAGTGGGTCTCTCCCAGTTTCTCACAGCTTCAACTTTTGACGGATCCACAGATAAACCGTCCTTGGATATGACATGTCCGAGAAAAGCCACTTCTTCAAGCCAGAACTCGCATTTGCTGAGTTTAGCATATAATTGATTTGTCCTTAAGACTTGCAATGCAATCCTCAAATGCTCTTCATGTTCTTCCTTAGTCTTAGAATATATCAATATATCATCGATGAAGACTACTATGAATTGATCCAAGTAAGGCCTGAATATGCTATTCATTAACTGCATAAAGGCAGCAGGGGCATTTGTTAGTCCAAAAGGCATAACAACAAATTCGTAATGGCCATACCTGCTTCTGAATGCGGTCTTGTGAATGTCATCATCCTTGATCCTTAATTGATGATATCCCGACCGGAGATCAATCTTGGAGAAATATTTGGATCCTGAAATCTGATCAAACAATTCATCGATTCTCGGCAGTGGATACTTGTTCTTGATAGTAAGATGATTCAACTGTCGATAGTCAATACACAATCTCATGGATCCATCCTTCTTCTTTACAAATAAGACTGGTGCTCCCCACGGGGAAGTACTTGGTCTAATAAACCCTTTTCGGATTAGTTCCATCAATTGCTCCTTCAACTCCTTGAGTTCAGCAGGGGACATTCTATATGGTGCCTTTGAAACAGGACCAGCACCAGGGACTAAGTCGATGGTAAAGGCCACATCTCTTTGCGGGGGTAATCCCGGCAGTTCTTCCGGAAATACGTCTGGGAATTCTCGTACTACTTGAACGTCTTCTATCTTGGTTTCCTTAGCTTCTTTATTAGTGACAAAAGCAAGGAAGGATACACATCCTTTCCTGACGAGCTTGCTTGCTCGAAGAGCCGAAATAAGAGGGGATTTGCTTCGACTCTTAGGACTAGTATAAGTCAGTTCTGGAAATTCTTTGAAAACAATCTTGCTATTACGGCAATCAACCGTTGCCTGGTACTTAGATAACCAATCTGCTCCTAGTATAACATCATATTCTTTTAGATCTAAGCAGATAAGATCAATAGGAAAATTCTTTCCTCGAACCAACACCTCACAGTTTTGGTAATGATGCGTGATATCCGTCTCGTTTCCGAGAGGAGTAGACAACACTATTTTCATCCATTCTGGTTCTAGAGGTAATGGGTCAGCAAACTTCTTGGAAATAATGGAATGCGATGCACCTGTATCAAATAAGACATGTGCATATTTGGAACAAATTTTTAATGTACCTTCCACCAATCCGCCTTCTTCTTCTGGTTCGGTCTCTTGGATTGCATGAAGACGCGCGTTCCTTGTCACTGGGCGTTTACCCTCACCATCTTGGTCATTCATTAATGGACAATCGGGAATCCGATGTTCACGACTCCCACAACGGAGACATGCTCCTAATTTCCTCCAGCATTCTTCTGTTTTGTGACCAGCCTTGTCACAATGCTTGCATACTACGTTTGAAGGGGTAGTGGTGATAGAGAAAGGCTTGGATTTCTTGTACTTCTGATCTTGAGAGGAAGAACCTCCATTATTGGGCCTCTTCTTAAAGTTGGGTTTAAAAGAACCCGAACTTGTGACTTGCTCCTTTTTGTCTTTCCCACGGATCCTATCAGATAGTTCCGTGGCATCTTCAAGCAACTGAGCTCGGCGCACTATTTCAGTATAAACTTGAATATCCATAGGCGCCAGTTGAGTAATGTAGTGGGGCCTAAGCCCATTAAGAAATCTACGGGCTTTCATCTTTTCCGTGCCAATTAAATGCTTAGCATATCTAGACAGTCTAGAGAACTGTGCTTCATAATCAGCCACCGATAAAGATCTTTGCTTTAATGCGGCAAATTCGGCGGCCTTCTTTTCCTGGACCCTATCAGAGAAATATTTGGCGTTGAAATATTCAACGAATTCACCCCATGTAACTTGAGTTGGGTCAATAGTAGCTTCAATCGACTCCCACCAGCATCTAGCATCCTTTTCTAACTGGAAAGTAGCTAATAAGACTTTGTCTTGATCCGTGCATTGCATGACACGGAATATACGTTCAATCTCTCGAACCCAATGCTCGGCATCGTCTGGATCGGTCGATCCCATGAACTTCGGGGGATTCATATTCTTGAATGCTTGGTGTAAGCTTCCAGCTCGTGGAGCACCACCTTGTGCTACCTGTTGTAGCACTTGGGTCATCCCTTGAAGGGTACGCTGCATGTTGCGCCATTGAGCACGTTCGGCAGCCATTATCCTACAATTACAATAGCTATGTTAGTATTATATCACTATGATCTTATAAAGGACTCATTGATCATTTAACCCTTGGTTCTACCCACTCTCACTTGGTTAAAGGTTTTGAAACCTATCCTTGGACTTGGGTTTTCTAGGAATTGAATACCTTAGGCTCTGATACCACAAAGACTGTCACGCCCCGAGCGCGGAAGATACCCGGAGATGCGCGACGTGTCTATATCAATCATGTCAATCAGAGTGGTCGTGTATTCGACACAAAGACAGAGATGCGCAAAATAGCAAGATAACCCAATCCTTTATTTCATAATGGATAGACTATTACAAATCCAATACTCTGTTAAATAAAAAGGAAAAGAATACATAGTTGACTCAAGAAACTATAGAAAAGACTAGATGACACTTGGAGAATCTCTATCTCTTCACTCTTGACAATTCCCATCCGATTGACTTCCATCGTCGTCGGACTTACCTGAAAAGTAAAAAGGGACAAACGGGATGAGCGAACGCTCAGTAGGAAATTATATCTCAAGTACTAGCAAGTGGTTTAAGTAATTACATTTTCATGGATGCAATAAAGCTATGCATGCTCGCATGAAACGACAAGATAGAGAGAATGTAATATCAAAGAAATAAGATGAACTTTCATGAACAAGATACAAGTTATTCAAGATATTCAAGCAAGCACGTTTAACAAGTCATGTCAAGAACTTTGGCTATCATGTTTCAAGCAAGTAAATTACCCTCTTTCGGGCCACGCATTTCATGTAAAGTCAAGTACGATTAAAGTACAAGATGTGTGTGGAATGTCCAATCAAGCAAGTCAAGTACTCGGTATAATGCCAGATACCTTATCATTTTAACTCCCATGGGCACAAGTACTTTCGGGTGCTCCTCCCAGGACCAGATCGGGCCCTATATGCGCAGGCATTTATCATGTGTTTTGACATCCACTCTTGTTTATATAGCCAATATAGAATTTCAATAATCAAGCTTGTAGATACGTATGACAACTTCGATAGAAAAGAGTCCAAAATATGACAAAGGACATAGAATGGCGATAATAACGGTATAATCACGAGTTCGATAAAACTAGGTAGATTATGGTTCCTTTAACTTAGGTACCATGACAAATCAATATGGACATTCTTTATATAGAATTGAGGTCCACATGAACAGTATATCAAAGGTAAGATACCCTCATTCTTATCATAGAATTGAGGTTTACAAGAACGACATGATATGGCATGATATCATCATCCCATTAAGAATTTCTTATGATATACTCTTTGTATAATCATAAGGGCCGGTATACCATGTTTTCTTTAGATTGACATGGCAAAAACTGTGTAATGGGTTTTTAGGGTACAACCAGCTCAGTCGGCCTTGAGGGAATCCAAGGCTACGAGGAGTCTTACGGAGGTCTCTATGACTAACTCGCTAGTCCAAAGGAACGGAATGTCCAATGGAGAGCTTGTATGTCAATGAGAGTTGAGTGTGATCGATAAATCAACATGAAACGTGGGACTATACTCACGGAGTGGAGAATAGTGCCGATATATATATATAGGTATAATATATAAACCATCGGTTAGCAAATCAGAGGAAAGATCAGTTTACAGTAAAATAACGACTTAGGTCAAGTCGTGTCTCAAGTAATTAACGCCTAACTGAAGGGCGTTTACATATATTGCCAATTTGCAGAATTTCCATTATTTCATTAATTTATCAAAAACACGCCTTTCCTGGGGGCGTTTCTTAAAAGTTGACGACTGCAGGGCAGGCGTCTCATCATTTACATATTTGACAGGATATAATTATTCTCAGAAATTTATCAAAAACGCGCCCTTGGAAGGGGCGTTACTTTCAACAACGCGCCCTTGGGAGGGGCGTTACTTTCCAATTCCATTTTACAGAATATGTGAATTTTAGGTTTTTAACATATACACGCCCTAGAAAGGGGCGTTACTTTTAATGTTCACGCCTTGTACTGGGGCGTTAGAATATGGAAAACGACTTTGTCCAAGTCGTGAATTTCAAGGGATTTTTAATAAATAATATTTCGAGAGACAAGAGACATGTCATGGCAGTAAAATTTAACAGGAATTCACAGAGTCATGCAAGATATTAAAAATCAATATTTCATATGTATTGTAATTTTTAAACAGATCAATTATTAATCACATGCGATTCTTATGAAATTAACGCCTGCGTAGTGGGCGTCAAATATTAAATTGACGACCACTGGTATGGTCGTTTCTTTTAAATTAGCGCCCTAATCAAGGGCGTTTCTTTCAAAATATTTCAGAAAACGTACGAAAACTATAATAATCATATGCATGACATGCTTATATATATATATATATCTTGCATTAATTTCATTTGGGCTACAGTAGCTTGAGAAAATCCTACCTTAATAATGGATTTGAAGATGACCGTGAGGGGTTTGACTAGCAGAGGATGATGCTCGGTTAGGCTCCTGAAGACCACGGCTATTGGTTGATGAAGAAGACGATGGCTTTGATTGTAGAAGAAGAACTGCAGTTATCCTATAAGAAAATAAAGAAACTGTATCAGTTTCTTTGTGATCTGAACATCATACGAAGGTAAATAATTTTTACCCGGATGAAGAACTATGCTTCTTCAAAACGTAGGGGCTTCTTAACCTGTAACAGAAGAAGATGAAGAACTGTTAGTTCTTCATGTAACAGACGTAGGGATTTAAGGAAAATAAGAAGGAATGCTCCTCTTACGTACCTCTGCAGACGAACGAATCAAATAGGTTTAGGGTTTAGATGAACGAGAGTTTTTATAGGATTTTGGGTGTCCTAGTAGGGTTGGTGATTGTGTGGAAGTAATACTTCTATGATAGAGTCATTACCACGTTTGAACTCTTTCTAATGCTTATCACTTACCCTGGATAAGTTCTGGGTTCGAACGGCTCACGAATGGAATTAACGCCTTAGGTCAGGGCGTCCATTCTTGAATTGACGCCTTGCATAAGGGCGTTTCTTAAAAAGCGCCTTGAAAAAGGGCGTTTCGTGTTTTAAAACACGCCCAAGATAGAGGCGTTTCTTTTACTTGCCTATTTGGTCGCGTGAGTTGACGACCGCACGTGTGGGCGTCCTTTCTTTAGTCACGCCTTTGATAGAGGCGTTTCTTTTTGAATTAACGCCCTAATAAGAGGCGTTATTTTTAATTTGTTTTATTTCGTCAAATTAACCCTATTCCTTTTATATATTTTACTTCTGTAATATATATGTTTTAATTCATTTCAATTATTCATTTATTAGGGTTGCTACAGATGAGGTTGGCTTCAAAGTCAACACTTCACCTTTCCGACTAAGTCGGCTTGGAGGCGGCCTAGAGGCTTAGCCTATGCAGTTTTACGATGTCTTGATTAACAATGAACAAGTACCCTTCCTCAGCTTCAGAGTTCACTTTTTTCTTCCCCATGTCTTTTACAAGCTCGGGGATCGCTAAAGTGGGCTCCCTAAAATATAGGGAAGCATCTACCGGGTGACACTCATTTGGGTAGAATGGAGCCTGATTCATGAAGACCGTGTGTTGCTCCCCTCCTTTGGCATGTTTAATTCACTAGTGCAGAGTTGATGGGACAACCCAATTTTCATGGAGCCAAGGCCTCCTAAGCAACACCTTATAAGATGTGTCAGTGTTGATGATATAAAATGTCACTTGGATGACAAAGTCACCCAAGGCTAGCTTGACTTCAACCCGACCGAGGGCCTCCTCAGAATCCTGATTGAATCCAAAAATTTTGACCGCGCTCACCTTTTGCAAGTAAGGTGCCAACTATAAAGACTTGAAGGTCTTCAAAGGCATAATGGTTGCTCCAGCGTCGACCAAAATGTGATTCACATCATGTTCGTTGATCTTCCCTTGCATATATAAGGGGTGATTATGACATGGCGAGGATAGCAACATGTCTTTCTCCGTGAAGGAGATGTTGGCTGCAAATGCCCCATATGCTTGGGCTTGCAATTCTACAACACGGGCTTCATAGGCCTCCGCGTCTTGAAGTATCTTGACAATAGCTTCCCTCAGATCTTTGCTCCAAGCGATGGCTTTTCCAATAGTGACATTTGTTGGAAACCGCTTCATGTGATGAATGATTTTGCGGCCCACCCGAGCACAGGTCTTGTCAAATGGTGGGATGATTTTTGCCAATCTTTGGTGCCTGGCGAAGCTTCTCCCGTTTAGAAGGGCGCTCCTCCCCATCCTGACGCTCCGCATTTTCTTGGAACAGCGGTGCCAGAGACTCGTCCGGAGGTGGCAAAGGGTCATCATGTTGGTCTTCATTAGAAGGACCTACTGGGCTTGTGGGCTCGATCCTATTGACGGGGCCGGCCTGCTCTGACGCCTTCTCACGCACTGGCAACTTGGCTGGCTCCTCTTCTTCATCATAAGAGGCATTTATAAAAGGGATGCCACCCGAGTTAGCTGCTGAAATGGAGCCTGAACCCTCTGAGGGGCTAAGGATAAAAGGGATTCCCCGAACTTGGGTTTCTGGGATAGGACCCGGCTTCTCCCCTCTGAATATTATGACTCGGTCAAGAGTTAGGGGACCTTCACATCCACGTCCTCATCCTCGGCCACGTCCCCGGCCATTTTTTGCCGGACGACGATGATATGTCGCCATGGGAGTTTTGCCCCCAGTGTTATCAGCCGAAGGGGAGTTAATGTTGTCGGGCAGTGGGATCGCCACCATATTGCAGGAGGGCTCTTGCAGCATTTCCTCGAGCATCTCCACAGTGAGCTCCTCATCTTTGTAGAATAAGGAAAGCTCCTCCGGGATTGGGAACTCCTCACCCTCTTCAAGATAGTGAGCCATATCTCAGATCCATTGAAGAAGTCAGGCTTTATGCCCAAACTTGTCCCAGGTAATGTATTTGTCTAGAGTGACAACCCTGGTGGGACGTGGAGGAGTGTACTCCACTGGATCATCTATGAGCTTTTGTAGTCTTTGCAAGGAAGTCGACTCCTTAGGGGTCTCCATAGCTGCTACTTGCTCAGCTTGCTTCCTCAACCTCCTCTTCAGATTTTTTCTGTGATTCTTCTCTTGCTTCTTTTGGCGTGCCACCTCTTGAGAAGAAAGTGGACTTGATTTTGGAAGTGGGACTGGGTTGCCCCCAGAATTTTACTTTCTGCCTCGGGCTGGCTCCTTAGGAGCCTTGGTTCTACGGCTTTTTCTAGCGGTGACCTTGGTCCAGTCGGCCTCCTCCGGTTGCACCTGGAAGGTGGCATTGATCACCTGAGCAATTATCTTGGGCGACAGCTCCTAGAACTCTGCCAGTCCATAGTGGGGCCCTTGAGGGCTTTGCAACTCCACCGATTTTGTTTTGACAAGCGACTTTGCTTGTTTGAGCTGTTTAGGTCTTTCTACAATTGACGACCTTGTTGGCTCGACAGGAGCTTTGGCTTGAGACTCCCTCACCTTGGCTTTGCCTTTATTATCTGGTGGAGGGTTTCCCCTTATGACGATGCCTGGTTGACTTTGCCTAGAGAGGGATTTGGAATCTTCTTCCCCAGCTTGGGGTTTTGGGCTCTAGGCCTTAGGCCCCTCGCACATGGCCTTGCCTTTGGGGTTTGACTGAGGATTAGCACTGCCTGTAGACTTGTCCGGTTGGACTTGTTGAGAGGAGGGTTTGATCCCACGTAGCTTAGTCTGCTCCTGTTGAGCTTGCTGGAGAATCTTCTTAGTGGCCTCTTTAAAACGCCGCCTCATCATACAGTTCCCCTGCGCATCAATTTCCCCTTTTTGGATGAGAACTTCAGTGCAATCTTGGACCTCCGGGCATTCCTGGGTGGGGTGAGACACCCTAGCATGATATTTGCATTAGCGGGGATGACTCTGGCCATCTCATTATAGTAGGACGGCGGATCATGCGTCATCACCCGACCGTCTTCCAAAAGCTTGTCAAAGAACTTCTCAGTGTCCTCCTTAGGGAAAGGACACTGATAAGAGGGTCGCCACCCTAGGTACCACATTGTGGATTTAGGTGGCTGGGAACTGACCCCCTAGGAATTGACTCCCTCCTCCTGTGGCTCCGGGAGCTGGAAAGCGGCTGAAGCATGTATGACATTGACAAAGAAATGAAAATTCTCTTGCACATGTGGCTGTGGTGGGTCGACTAGGAATTCACCCATATTGACCTTCCCTCGCCATATTAAATCCTCGGCGAGGTCCTTAAACGGATGACAGTCATGGATGATGTGGCCGATCACCTCATGGTATGGGCAATAGCCATGATGCAATATGGCACCTGGTGCCTGCTCAGTGGGTGATGGGCTGATCAGTCCTACTCGCTGGCACGCGAAGATGATGTTTAGTATAACTTCTCTAGCTACTCGCCTTCAGGTGAATGCTCTTCGCATTCTGATGAATCCACATCACCTTCAGATGAATCTGAGGATTCCTCAGAGATCCAACCCCTGAGCGGAGCGTGGCCAGTAGGCGGTACACCAGCCTCCCGTATGTGGGCCAAAGCTAACCCCCCAGAAAATGGGCCAAAGGTTAAAGTGGCCAACTGCTCATCAAAGCTCTCCAAGATCTGTAGCAGGCGCCTCTGCTCCAGTTGTAATTGCCGAATTTCCCATCGGATCTTTCAAATATTTCTTCACAGTGCCAGACATTCTAGGAGTGAAGGAGGAGCGGCTTTGCAGTCGATGTTGGGCTGCTGATTTGAAGGCCCAGCCTCGGAGGCATTGGAGCTCGAAGTCGTTGCCACCAAGTAGACCACATTAGCCGACTGGTTCGATCGACTCCAAGCATGAGGCTGTGGTGGGTCGACCACATGGCCCATCATATTTACCAGGCCCTTTTAATTGAGCTCTTCTGCTATGTTTTTGAAAACATAGTAGTCCCCGACGGTGTGACCTAACCTTCAATGGTACATACAATAGGTAGGATCATCTTTTTTATCCACCTCTAGAGCTTTCGCGGATCAGATTGGGTGATGAGCTTGTCCTTCATGCATAAATCAAAGAGCATTTTGGTATGCTCTTTCCTGAAGGAATAAGGTGTTTTCATGCACTCTTCTAAGGTAGAGGCACAGACCTTGGCATCGGCCTTTTTGCCATTGCCTTTGGATTTTCCTTCCCCCTTATCTCCATTCATCGGGGACAAGTCTACATCATTTACCTCCTTGCCGCTAGCCAGGCGATCTTTGGAGGATTTGCCTTTTGCCGAAGCTTGTGTCGGGTGATCAGCGAAGAACATTTCAATCTCCAAGACCACTGTATTTAGCTAGTCAAAGCTTCTGATATTTAAACCTAGAAGCTTCTCGCTAACTTCTGTCGAGAGACCCCTACGGTTGATGGTAATTGCATCTTCAGGCATCGGGGGATTATCGCAGCGCATGCTGACGTCCCTCCACCACTTGATGAAGTCCAGTGTGGTCTCACCCTTATTTTGCTTGAGGGTGCAGAGCTCCGCTAGGGAAACTTTATGTTCGACTGTCTGGAAGAGGTCGACGAACTTCTTTTTCATATCAGCCCAATCAGGCACCGAATTGGGCTGTAGCCTGGAATACCACTGGAAGGCAGTGCTAGTTAGGGACGTGGCAAAGTATCGTAGCAGATATGCCACTTTCAGCGCCAATTCACCCATGGCCATCATGTAATAGGCCAGGTGTTCATGTGGGGAGCCCTGCCCATTGAACTTCTGAAGCTTCGGGGCCTTAGGGCAATCTGGTGGAAGTTTCTTGAATTGATGGTGAAGGGGATAGGGCACACTGTACAAATCGATCGTGGCCACACCCTCATCGTGCTGAGAAAACTTTGCTTCCACGATCTGCTCAATCATCTATCTTTACGCCATAAGGCTTTCTTTAGAAGGAGTGGAAGATGACCGCGCATTGGCTTCATGTTGCGAAACTTCAAATTCCACCGCCAATGGTAATTTTGCTGTGGTGACGGAGGCATTGGCCGGGATCGGGATAGGAACGGGAGAAGGCTGCTGTTCCATCCCAATGTGTGCCGCTTGAGGCAGAACATGAACCTCCTTTTCGCGCAAAAGCGATTGCAAGAGGCTCTTCAATTCTTGATTTTCACATCGGAGCTCTTCCAACGTGAGAGTCTGCGCCTCTTTCCCAAGATCTTCATCATGCGCAGGGTTACTATCCTCATCGACACTATGGATGTCTTCTTGGTGCTCTTCCTGTTGTGTCGGTTTGGGCTGAGATGTCTCGGCAGCCGACCTCTGTTGCATCTGCACTAAGATCTGGGACACTGACCTTGACCTCTTCAAATATTGAAGAGGATGGTTCAGTTCCCCCGAAGTGTCCTCCGATTACTTATCGGCGGAGGTGGTGTAGCAGGTGAGCACTTTGACGGAGTCATCGGTCACCTGAACCACCCACTTCTTCCTGGGCGGTTGCCTATTCGGCTTGGGTGGCATCCGTATTATGTCAAAAAAAAATACTTGGGACATGGAAGCTTGGGTAGAGCAATCCTCGTCCGTGTTCGTTGAACTAGCCCACGGAGAGGTCGGCCTTACTTTCCTACCGGCTCCTCGGTGCTTCAGCCCACGTGGGGGCTGAATTGTAGGCCTCGGGGATGCCGATGTTTCAATGCTTGTCGGGCTCCTCATTTGTCATAGATTTGACATGTGGAAGGGCCCTTCTGCCCTTGCCCATTTGATGATTCGGGCCTCCTCCTTGGTGACCCAAATTTTCTTCAGTTGGAGCTGGCGCTCCTCAACTGGATTGCCCCCTGTCCTTGACTGGGGAGCTCGTGGCTTGGGTCACTGTATGGGACCCTGGTTTGCCGCCGATATAGCGGGCTTCTTCAATTTCGCTCCATCATCTCGAAGTTACCGGAGGAGCTTGAAGCGGTTGGAGGTAGAGATGGTCGGGATGTGTCGATCCCGAGGCAAAATTGGCTCGCCTCCATCGAGCCGAATGCGGAGGTCCCCGACGATTATAGTCTTTTCGGAGCGGGATGTAGCTACCGTTGGCTTTGTGCCCTAGCGGCTACGGCGTTGCCCCCGTTGAGCAGGGGTGACCTTGGTGATGCCCGTCGTAGGCACGACATAGTTGTGGTGGCGACGCTGCCACCGTTGAACAGGAGCAGTACCTCTGAGGGTTGCCACAGTAGAATTAGTGCCATTACGGCGTCGGCGCTTCCGCCGTTGAGCAGGAGTGACGCCAGTAGTAACTTGATTGACTGAGAAGACTCGACCATTTGTTGGGGCAGAAGACCTGACACCTTCGGCCATCATCATGGCAGCGTGGTGAACTCGTCCAGTTGTTAGGGCAAAGGGCCTGACACCCCTGGTCCGTGAAGAGATAGCTGGGCAAATCTGACCCACGGTTGAAGCTAAGGGCCTGACACCTGTAACGGTGGTCTTGTTGACCGGGCTGACCCGGCCAGCTGCTGGGGTCACGGGCCTGACACCCCCGATGATTATCTTCTTGACTGGGCGGACTCGACCGATCGATGCAGTAGAGGGCCTGACACCCCCGACAGTGGGCTTTTTGGCCGAGCGAACTAGGCCAGTTGTTGAAGTGGAGGGCCTGACACCCTCAGTGGTTGTTGCCGCAGGCGTAGCAGAGCTGGCCTCCACCACGGGTACGACACTGATGTGACACAACCTCGGACATAATGCAAGCAAGCACAATCACATTCAAAATGGGCCAAGTTGGGCCACCGCTCTATCGTCACTCACCCAAGCCCGGGGTGACTTGGCAATGCCAAGGTGAGGATGTGGGGTTGGGTCCTTGCTGGTAGAGGGCCAGCAAGGCCAAGACTTGATTCCCAATGGGTGGGGATGCCCAAATCAAGGGGGCCGACAAAGTGCCAAAGGCACCGGTTGTAATATTCCCACGGTGATCACTCAAGTTTATGGGGCTTGAGGATCGGGCTCTCACTCGCATAACCAGCGGAATTAAGAACTAATATTGAAAGACAAGTACTAAGTGGAGTGAAGGTTTGAGCACTTACTCGACCGGTTTGAAGAAACTAGTCCCGGTCGGAGACGAGGGCGAGCGGGGAGGCGAGTGGATCCCCACACACCGCGGCGGTGTCGCTTGACCTGCCCAAACAAATTACACCACTACACCTCTCGCAGGAGGGGGATCTTGGGGTGGGGGTTAATGAAATTACAAACAATACTACCTCCACGCAGGGAGGGGCCTTCAGCCGGCCAAGCGGGGTGGGGAAATTAGAGAGAAAACGGTTGATTAAGAGACGGCACCAAATCTGCCTGCTGTCTATGAACAGGGACAGGTAGTCGATGTGGATGCTGTAGGACTCGTTCAGGAATTCTGCTGATGGCGAGACCTAAGGCAAAATCTTCATAATAGAGAAGGAAATGCCTCAAAAATTTTGTAATTTCTTCTGGAACTGAGGCTGACCGGGATGGTGGTTTGAACAGAGCTTCAGATTCTTGGGCCGGCAGCTGCAGATGTCTAACAGCAGGATGCATAGAATGTCCCGGCCGCTCCTGACCTTGGATTCAAGCGCCGTCAGATTCGTTGGAATCGTGGACGAGTCTCCTTCGCAGAAAAACTGACGGGGATGCTAACCGATGTCGGGGACGATCCGTGGAACCAGAAGAGTGAGGAGGGGTCGGTGCAGACTATGGAGGGCAGAGCCGCGCGATCGTAGAAGAAAATTGGTAACTTCTGCTCCCGGATGCTGACTGGGCTTCTGCTTCTTGATTCTGAAAGTAGACAGACCGATGAATAACTTTGAAGAAGGACATGAGGACTGATTCCTTTGGGGTTCGTCGGGGCATAGATTCTAATCTGGCTCTGGTCCTCAGCCGAGACAGAACCGCGCAGCTGTGGGAGAATGGACCTCCTGGACGACTCGGAGATCGGAAGAAGACGAAACGACTTCGGTTGCGAAGGCGACTGGCAGACGCTTCCGACGACAGCTCTTGGGTCTTCAAACTCATCCGTAGGAGGTCGTGGTGGGCGCTGCAAGTTGCTGGTTCATCTGCAACTTCTGGACTGCAAGCAGCAACCAAGGGACAGCTTCCAATACCGAGATAGAATAAGGAGAATGGGGTATAGGGTGAAGGGGAGGTGGATGAAGGGTGAGAGGGGGGGTTGTGGGAGGTGTGGAGGGGGGTCTAATGGTGGAGGGGAGACGGAGGAAGAGGGGGAGGTCGCAGGTTTCAGTTGGAGGTAAGGGGGAATGGGGGATGGAGGGGGTAGTGGATGATGGGGTGGAATGAAGGGGAAGGGGGCGAACCTAGCCTAATGGGAGTGGGGAGGGGCGGCCCAAGGCCTTGGAGGGAAGGATTTTTAAATTTGAACTGGCCTTGGAAGTTGTGGGGTTGTGTGGGGAAGGGTTTTATTGTGTTGGAATGGGGAGGAGTTTGTTGGAATGGGGAGGATTCTATCTTGGAACTAGGGGGTGGAGTAAAGGAGGCTATGGGAAGTGGAGTGGCATTAATGGGGGTGGTTGGGGGTTGGAGGTGGTTGGGAGGAGGGAGGAGAGATGAATGGGGCGAACCCCTTAGTGGGAGGAGAGAGAAAGAGGGATAGAGAGAGAGTAGGGTGGGGAATCACTCCCCTAGGGCATCTCACCCAACTATAGGATTCACTCCTCTAAAACTAGATTTGAACACTCAAATGGAAATCTTTTGTATCGAATCATTCATTAAGTTCCAAATGAAGGAAATGGGGCCCTATATATAGGAAGCCCACATTTTACAATAAGTCCCTTACAAAAATACTCAATAACAAATAACCGAAGGGGTAGGGGGGGCTCATGGACCAAGCCCGAAGAATTGGGCCCAATAGCACATTACACAATCTAATGACAATCAAACTTAGGAAAATAAATGCAAGACCTAGGGACATGACTCAAATAAATAGCATAAAAGGATAAGTGGGCCTTTATAGAGAGAGGCCCGAACTCAAATGATGCCGGAGTGTGAAGAGGACCATAGCCAAAGGGAATTGTGGATGATGTCTCCATCAAATCCCCTGGGCTGTGAAGAGCTCGACTCCGTCGAGTAGGGGTCCATCCGGCTGTGGTACTGCTCGAGGAGGTCCGGATCCAACCGCTGGAGATCCTCCCGACTCACCCAAGAATCCTCCGAAGGAGGCGGATCCTTCCACCTGACGAGATAGCGCTCATAGACCTTGCTCCGAGTGGTAGTGACTTGTTCATCCAATATTTGTTCAATTTGATCACGCTGGGCTCTCTTGGCTGGTGGTCTCTCCTCACGGGTGGGTGCTCTCTCAAGGGAAGAAGTAGGCTCAATCGCCTCACTAGGTACCACCGTGGGTCCCTTATATGGCACTAGGTCGGCAACATTGAATGTGGGACTTATTCCATACTCCTCAGGGAGATCTAACTCGTAGGCATTTGCACCAATGCGCCTCAAGACCTGGAAGGGACCAGCCCCACGTGGCCTCAGTTTAGAGTTGGCTCCCGGGGAGAGCCTCTCCGTCCTTACCATCACAAAGTCACCCACATGAAATTCTTGGTGACGCCGATGAGAGTCGGCCAGCCTTTTATAAGCCTCATTCTTTTTGCTGATGTGCTTGCGAATTTCTTCATGCAATTCTCTAATGTGTTGTGCAAAAGACTCGACTGAAATAGACACTCCAGCATGCTGGGGAAGGGGAATGAGATCGGAAGGCTTTCTTGGCTTGTACCCATGCACAGCTTCAAATGGACTCATCCCAATGGACTTATTGATGGAGTTGTTATATGCAAACTCGGCCTGTGGTAAGATGAGATCCTAATTCCCGGGACGATCCTCAACAAGACACCTAAGAAGGTTTCCTAGACTCCGATTGACAACTTCGGTTTGACCATCTGTTTGGGGGTGGTAGGCAGTAGAGAATTTGAGGAGGGTGCCCATCATATGCCACAGAGTTTTCCAAAAGTAGCTAGTGAATTTGACATCCCTATCGAAGACTATGGTCTTAGGTAGCCCGTGGAGACGGACAACCTCATCAAAAAACAATCGAGCCACATGGGAGGCATCGGATGTTTTGAAGCATGGGATGAAGTGAGCCATTTTGGAAAATCTATCAACCACCACATAGATTGAGTCATGCTTTCTAGGAGTCTTGGGTAGTCCTAGCACAAAGTCCATACTTAAGTCTTGCCATAGTCGGTCGGGGATGGGGAGTGGGGTATATAGGCCGGTGTTTTGTTTCACTTGTTTGGCCGAGGCACATGTTTGGCATTGACCCACAACCTTCCTACATCTCTCTTGAGACTAGGCCAATAAAACTGTCCCTCAACTAGGGTAATGGTTTTGTGGACTCCAAAATGGCCAGCTAGCCCTCCCGCATGTAATTCCTAAATTAAGAAGTCACGGAGTGAGGTCCGTGGGATGCAAAGCTTGGGTCCCTTGAAGAGGAACCCATCCTCTAAGACAAATCCGTCATGTTCCTTGCTAGAAGGGGTGGTCAAGGTGGTATAGATGTGCCCAAAGTCGGGGTAGCTAGGGTACTCATCCTTGATCCTATCAAATCCGGTCACTTCCACTTGGATAGTGGATAGCAAGGAAACTTTCCTACTAAGGGCATCCGCCGCTCGATTCTCACTCCCGGCCTTGTGTTTGATGACAAAAGTGTAGGATTGGATGAACTCAACCCATCGGGCATGTCGGGCATTTAACTTTTGTTGGGAATTGAGGTATTTGAAGGCCTCATGGTCGGAAAAGATGACAAACTCTTTGGGCAACAAGTAGTGCCTCCAATGTCGGAGGGATTGAACCACGGCATAGAACTCCTTGTCATAAGTGGAGTATCTTGTCCTAGCATCACAAAGCTTCTCACTAAAGAAGGCTACCGGGTGTCCCTCTTGACTAAGAATCCCTCCTATTCCTATCCCGGATGCATCACATGTGACTTCAAAGACTTTAGAGAAATCGGGAAGGCATAGGACCAGAGCTTGGGTCAACTTCTCCTTAAGTTCTTGGAAGGCTTTAGAGGCCGATTTGGTCCATACAAAAGTCCCCTTCTTGAGACAATCGGTGATGGGGCCAGTGATAGTGCTAAACCCTCGAATAAAACTGCTATAGAATGTAGCCAATCCATGGAAACTTCGGACCTTGTGAAGGGTGTGGGGTTCCGGCCAATCAATGATAGCTTGGACCTTCTCGGGATCCATGGAGACACCTTTGGTTGACACCACAAATCCTAGAAAGGTGAGGGATGTGGTCATGAAGTGGCACTTTCCTAAGTTGGCAAATAGGCTTTCTTGAC
The DNA here is from genome assembly GCA_022559845.1 of Amorphophallus konjac. Taxonomy (NCBI): domain Eukaryota; kingdom Viridiplantae; phylum Streptophyta; class Magnoliopsida; order Alismatales; family Araceae; genus Amorphophallus; species Amorphophallus konjac. The sequence goes on from CM040118.1 coordinate 430,406,194, forward strand.
GAAGGATGGTACAAACTTTCCTAAGGTGATCAAGGTGGGCTTCTTGGGATTGACTATAGATGAGTATATCATCAAAATAGACCACTAGAAAGATCCCAATGAAGGGCCTAAGGACCTCCGTCATAAGACGCATGAAAGTACTTGGGGCATTTGAAAGCCCAAAAGGCATGACTAACCATTCAAAGAGGCCATCTTTGGTTTTGAAAGCCGTTTTCCACTCATCCCCGGGCCTTATCCTAACTTGGTGATAGCCACTCTTAAGGTCAATTTTGGAGAAGATGGTGGCTCCGGCTAACATATCAAGCATGTCATCAAGCCTAGGGATGGGAAACCTATACTTGACGGTGATTTTGTTAATGGCCCGACTATCCACACACATTCGCCATGACCCATCCTTCTTGGGAGTTAGAAGGGCCGGGATGGCACATGGGCTTTTGCTAATGCGAATGAAGCCCTTCCTAATGAGTTCCTCTATTTGCCTCCTAAGTTCGGCATGTTCCGTAGGATTGAGGCGATAATGAGGAAGGTTTGGGAGAGTGACTCCCGGGACTAGATCAATTGCATGTTACACATCCCGCATGGGAGGGAGTTGGTCCGGGAGCTCCGTTGGGAACACATCATGGAATTCTTCTAGGAGTTGTTGGATTTCTATGGGATGTGGATTGGTGGAAGTGGGTTCTCCTAGGTAAATGACCACCGCACATAATGGTACTCCTTGAACTATCTCCTCTTCAAGTTCCTTCCAAGTGATGAGATAAAGACCCTTGGTCAACCCCGAGGTCCACTTTGTTTGGGAGTTTGGGTAGGGGATGGAGTTGGAGGGGTGGAGTTCCTGGAGACTTGTATGGTGGTGGGGTGTTATCCTTGAGGGGGAGTGTCCCTCTTGGTCATGGGACGAGGTGGGGAGGGGTTAAGACGGATAGTCTTACCCTCATGTTCAAAGGTGCATTTGTTGCTCCTACCCAAGATGGTGGCATCTACATCATAAAGCCAAGGTCTTCCTAGTAGGATGCTACCTACTTCCATGGGTATGATGTCACACCATATTTGATGATGGTATGAAGAGAAGGTGAGAGGCACAAGACATTGAGTGTTGTCCGGGATGGAGTTGTTGTTGATCCATGAAACCCGGTATGGGCTTGGGTGAGGGGTGATAGTTAGCCAAGAAGTTTGACGGTATCGGGTGACACGGCATTGACACAACTCCCACTATCCAAGATCACTTTCCTTACATGGTTCCCTATTTTGACAAAGGTGTGAAATATTGAAGTTCGACGACAATCCTCTTCTTGGGGTTTGGTGAGGGTGCATCTAATCACTCCTAGATGAGAGTTGGAAGATGGAGTGGTGTGCTCTAGACCCGACTCTAGGTATTGGGTTTCATACTCCTCTTCCCAATCTAGTGAGGCTTCATGGTCCTCAATGACATCTTCAAGTTCTTTTTGGGGTGGAGCTTCTTCCTCAATAAGCAAGCTAGACAATCCCTTGGATGGACATTGCCCCGCAAAGTGGCCAAACCCTTGACACCTAAAGCATTGTTGACGCCCGCTACCCGAAGTAGTTCCTACATTTGGGCCTTTGGGAATGTCTTCCCTCCGTGGGAGGGGGTGACTAGGGGTGGGTTTGTTTGGAGTGATGGTGGGAGGGGGGTTGTAAGGCCTTAATGGGGTGCTCCGACTTGGATTATGGGCTTTCATGGGAGTGGCCGGAATGGGCCGTGGTCCCATGTTTTTGGGATCGACCAGTCGGGGAGTAGCAAATCGAGGGATCCTAGAGAATCTTTCTACATCCCTAGCTATTTGACAAGCTATCTTAAGGTTATCAACATCTCTCATGAAAAGCTCTCTTTTGATGTGACTTTGAAGCCCATTCCTAAAGCGGGACAAGGTAACGGCCGGGTCCTCATGAACTCCACACTTCAAAAGATAGGAGTCAAACTTCTCAATGTAGTCAACTACGGTCTTCCCCTCTTGGGTGAGGCTTTGCCATTCATCTAAGAGCATGTGATGGTAGGATTGGGGAATGTATTTGTTCCTAAGTTGGTTCTTCATACCCTCCCAAGTATCAATAGGCTCTACCCGCCTAATCCTTCTTAAACCCTCTTAGTTTAGCCAGTACGTTTTGGCTAATTTAGTGAGATGCATCTTGGCCAATCTTACCCTCCTTTGGTCGGGCATTGGGTACCATTCAAAGTATTGGTCCATGGCGGTCTCCCATTCTAGGTAGACACTTGGTTCATGGGAACCATCAAAGTTTGGGGCCTCTACTTTAATCATCCTTAAGAGAGGGTCATTCGGGTCATCCCGTGGACGGCTTTCATGAATGTGATGGTGGCGAGGCCTCTCATAGTCATGGTAGGGATCAAGGTCCAGGTCCTCCCTATAAATATCAGCACGTGGATGATGGGCTCTTGGTCCATTGTACCTTGGGTGGAATTCGTCCCTATGAGGCTCAACATATGGAGGGGGGACTCTTGGGTCAATGTTCCTTGGGTGGAACTCATTCCTATGCAACTCACCATGTGGTGGATGGATTCTTGGTTCATTATCCCTTAGATGAGGGTCTTCCCTATGAGGGTCAACATGTGGAGGGTGGACCCTAGGTTCATGGTTCCTTGGGTGGTTATCATGTTCTTCTAGACGGGCAATTCGAGTGGTTAGGGACTCTAGTTGGGCAAGAATGTTAGCAAGGGTAGCATCTACCCTACTCATTTGGCCTTGGGGTTCCTCCCTAAGAGCATCTTGATTGAGTTGAGGATTGGGATCTATGGGTGGAATTGAAGATGACGGATCGGGTCGGTAACTAGCACTGCTACGGGTGGACATGCAAGACAAGGGGCAAATGAGGTTGGACACACAATGCAAAGGTCCTAGGACTTAGACTTGATAGAGACAAGTCAATGACTTGCTCTGATACCAATTGATGTGACACAACCTCGGATCTAATGCAAGCAAGCACAATCGCATTCAAAACGGGCCAAGTTGGGCCACCGCTCTATCGTCACTCACCCAAGCCCGGGGTGACTTGGCAATGCCAAGGTGAGGATGTGGGGTTGGGCCCTTGCTGGTAGAGGGCCAGCAAGGCCAAGACTTGATTCCCAATGGGTGGGGATGCCCAAATCAAGGGGGCCGACAAAGTGCCAAAGGCACCGGTTGCAATATTCCCACGGTGATCACTCAAGTTTATGGGGCTTGAGGATCGGGCTCTCACTCGCATAACCAGCGGAATTAAGAACTAATATTGAAAGACAAGCACTAAGTGGAGTGAAGGTTTGAGCACTTACTCGACCGGTTTGAAGAAACCGGTCCCGGTCGGAGACGAGGGCGAGCGGGGAGGCGAGTGGATCCCCACACACCGCGGCGGTGTCGCTTGACCTGCCCAAACAAATTACACCAGTACACCTCTCGCCGGAGGGGGGTCTTGGGGTGGGGGTTAATGAAATTACAAACAATACTACCTCCACGCAGGGAGGGGCCTTCAGCCGGCCAAGCGGGGTGGGGAAATTAGAGAGAAAAGGGTTGATTAAGAGACGGCACCAAATCTGCCTGCTGTCTGCGAACAGGGACAGGTAGTCGATGTGGATGCTGTAGGACTCGTTCAGGAATTCTGCTGATGGCGAGACCGGCGGAAAAATCTTCATAACAGAGAAGGGAATGCCTCAGAATTTTTGTAATTTCTTCTGGAACTGAGGATGACCGGGATGGTGGTTTGAACAGAGCTTCAGATTCTCGGGCCGGCAGCTGCAGATGTCTAACAGCAGGATGCAGAGAATGTCCCGGCCGCTCCCGACCTTGGATTCAAGCGCCGTCAGAGTCGTTGGAATCGTGGACGAGTCTTCTTCGCAGAAAAACTGACAGGGATGCTAACCGATGTCGGGGACGATCCGTGGAACCAGAAGAGTGAGGAGGGGTCGGTGCAGATTGTGGAGGGCAGAGCCGCGCGATCGTAGAAGAAAATTGGTAACTTCTGCTCCCGAATGCTGACTGGGCTTCTGCTTCTTGATTCTGAAAGTAGACAGACCGATGAAGAACTTTTAAGAAGGACGTGAGGACTGATTCCTTTGGGGTTCGTCGGGGCAGAGATTCTAATCTGGCTCTGGTCCTCAGCCGAGACAGAACCGCGCAGCTGTGGGAGAATGGACCTCCTGGACGACTCGGAGATCGGAAGAAGACGAAACGACTTCGGTTACGAAGGCGACTGGCAGATGCTTCCGACGACGGCTTATGGCTCTTCAAACTCATCCGGAGGAGGTCGTGGTGGACGCTGCAAGTTGTTGGTTCATCTGTAACTTCTGGACTGCAAGCAACAACCAAGGGATAGCTTCGAATACCGAGATATAATAAGGAGAATGGGGTATAGGGTGAAGGGGAGGTGGATGAAGGGTGAGAGGGGGGGTTGTGGGAGGTGTGGAGGGGGGTCTAATGGTGGAGGGGAGATGGAGGAAGAGGGGGAGGTCGCAGGTTTCAGCTGGAGGTAAGGGGGAATGGGGGATGGAGGGGGTAGTGGATGATGGGGTGGAATGAAGGGGAAGGGGCGAACTTAGCCTAATGGGAGTGGGGAGGGGCGGCCCAGGGCCTTGGAGGGAAGGATTTTCAAATTTGAACTGGCCTTGGAAGTTGTGGGGTTGTGTGGGGAAGGGTTTGATTGTGTTGGAATGGGGAGGAGTTTGTTGGAATGGGGAGGATTATATCTTGGAACTAGGGGGTGGAGTAAAGGAGGCTATGGGAAGTGGAGTGGCATTAATGGGGGTGGTTGGGGGTTGGAGGTGGTTGGGAGGAGGGAGGAGAGATGAATGGGGCGAACCCCTTAGTGGGAGGAGAGAGAAAGAGGGATAGAGAGAGAGTAGGGTGGGGAATCACTCCCCTAGGGCTTCTCACCCAACTATAGGATTCACTCCTCTAAAACTAGATTTGAACACTCAAATGGAAATCTTTTGTATTGAATCATTCATTAAGTTCCAAATGAAGGTAATGGGTCCCTATATATAGGAAGCCCACATTTTACAATAAGTCCCTTACAAAAAGACTCAATAACAAATAACCGAAGGGGTAGGGGGGGGCTCATGGACCAAGCCCGAAGAATTGGGCCCAATAGCACATTACACAATCTAATGACAATCAAACTTAGGAAAATAAATGCAAGACCTAGGGACATGACTCAAATAAATGGCACAAAAGGATAAGTGGGCCTTTATAGAGAGAGGCCTGAACTCAAATGATGTCGGAGTGTGAAGAGGACCCTAGCCAAAGGGAATTGTGGATGATGTCTCCATCAGACACTCAGGAAAAAGGGCAAACCAATGACTGCTGGAAAGTCATTGAACAGAAGTGGGGTTGCCAAGTATCTGAACCTGACATGGTTGGCGATGATTTGAGGGCCATAGGTGACTACGGCCATCGCTGCTGTTGCTGTTGTTGGTGGTGGTGGTGCGTAGCACGAATGGAGTGGCGTACGAGTGCACGAAGAGCTCTCGAACGAACAGAGAGATGTGCCCTCCTCTTCCCATCCTGTAAGAGGAAGAGGGGCAATCAGAACCTTGAAGATGGTTTATGGACTTTCTTTGATAGAAAGAAGAAAGGCAGGAAAGGTCCCACCTGGCGTGTCTTTGTTACTATAAAGAAATACGTGCTTTTGTTACTACACCAACCTATGGAACAATTATACCTTGCAATTATTGTACTAACAGCCAGCTCCACCGAAGCTCAAAGACGGCGGCCCACCAACTGTGGACAAGTTGATCGAGATCAATCTCGGAAGCAAAGAAGATTACCGGCCGACCTTTGTAAGCGCCCTCCTCAGTGAGAAAGAAAGGTAGTCGTATCGGCAACTTCTAGAAGAGTTTAGGGATTATTTCGCCTGGACTTATAAAGAAATGCCGAGGCTCGACCCTTCTGTGACTGAACACGAGCTAGCAATATCGACTATGCACCAATGCATTAAATATGTCAAGGGAGGGGAGCAACATACTGTCTTTTCAGATCAGGCTCCATTCCACCCAAATGAGTGCCACCTGGCCGATGCTTCCCTATACTTTGGGGAACCCACTCTAGCAATGCCCAAGCGGGTAAAAGACAAATGTAAGCAAAAAGTGGACTTTGAAGCTGAGGAAGGGCAGCTGTTCACTATCAACCAAGACATGGTAAAACTGCACAGGCTAAGCCTCCAGGCCGCTGCCAATCCGACTTAGATAGAAAGGCGAAGTGTTGACTTTGAAGCCAACCTCATCAGCCGAGTCATTGACCGAAGCATCTCCTTACCCCCCAAATGTCTTCAACCCTCGTCCCAACGGGAAGAGTACGAGGTGGAGCAGCTGAAAACCTTCACAGTCTCCTATCAGCGGAGAAGAAGGAGCAACAAGGGCAAGGGAGACAAGTCGATGATCTTTTACAATGGTGATTTAGTCCCACCGGGTCCTCCCGAAGATGATTTCGGCTAGGTTACTCCCACTGATGTGGCGCCAGAGCCAATCTAAAAGATGGACGATATGCCAAAGCACATTATGGAAATGTCTAAAAAGTAACACATCCCACAAGCTCAGGAACCCGCACGAGCGGCATATTTCTATCAGCTGTGGAACCCTCCGCAGGTCTGTGGGCAACCTCCCTTCTCCCGTAATAAAACGCAGGGAATCGGCTACGACCAGGAGAGGGACTTCGAGGTCTATTATGCGGTCAATGACATAGGTCTGCTATCTGCTCATTGTGGGCAAGCCGAAGTTGAGGTCAAGATTGATTATGTTGTGTCCCTGAGGTCATTTGAGTCATTAGACATCATTCTATAGTCAAATGCATTCTGTGGTATTCTTGGTTTTGATAATGGCTAAACACTATTAGTCATTGTTGTTTTTTTTTACTCTTATGTGACTGACATACGGGATGGTTCGTTCATGACAGATATACCAATGAATGCACAAGGAATCAACTGGCAATGGCAAAAGTGAAAGCTCATTGATCACGCCCAAGCAAGGATACAAATCTCATCACTTGTACAGCAAAAGTCGACATTTCATACTTGGCTAGTCACTAATCCAAGGTTAATGCATGAAGACGTATAACCAAGAGAATCCAAGGCTAAAGACTGAGTTGATACGTTCTAGACCAACAAGGATGAAGTCACGAACATGAACGGGATGCTAAAGAGGTCAAGCGACGGAGCTAGAACAGAAAACGGACCGACCCGGGCAAGCCGGGTTCTGCCCAGCTGGCGGTCGACCGCCAGCACAGGGGCGGTCGACCGCCCCAGCCAGGGATCTCCCCGACTACAGTCTGTCAGCTGCAGGTCGACCGCCAGCCAGTGTAGGTCGACCAAAAATCCCAGGGATTGCCCGTTTGCATATTTCTCAGTACAGGTCGACCGCCAGAAGCTGTAGGTCGACCGCCAGCCCCGAGCCTTCATTGTTGACTTTGTTTCCAACTTTAAAAAGGGCCATTCAACCTTGATTTGTTTAATCCTAAAGACACCTAATCCTCCACAAATTGTGGATCTGGTCTAGGGGGTGTCCATAGACCATTCAAGGTCTATAAAACTCTTGTAAGAAGGTTAGAAACCCTAATGCTTCAAGAGGGTTACAAGGGTGGCTGCAAGGGAGGTTGCAAGAGAGCTTGGAGACGAGCTACTGTTCACGTGAACAGTAGTTCGTGAAGGAGTTCTTCATCCAATCAAAGGGGAATCAAGCTCAAATCAAAGCCAGCAAATCTCAAGGAAGATTACATCAAAGCAAGGCTATCAAAGTGATCCAAGGAAGCTGGTTTGATTCAAGTTCTTCAAAGGAAATCATCTTCATCCATTCAAGTTCTTTCAAGCTCATCCAAGGTGATATTTTAAGCATTCAAACTCCTAGAAGCTAAAGAAGCAATCAAGATTCAAGGTAGCTTCATCATCTCCTTCATTCATTCAAAGAAATTCAAAGAGAAGATCAAGAAAGAAGAATTGAAGGAAGAGGTACTGTTCACGTGAACAGTACTCCGCGAAGAACATTCATCCAATCAAGAGTGAATCAAGAAGATTGAGTTGAAGCCAAGAGGAGCCTTGTTGCTGATCAACATTTCATACAAGGGCCAATTCATTTTCACTCATAACTCAATCTCTTGTTTTAGTTCATTCACATTTGTTTCATTTTCATTATTGTTTAAACATTGAAAGTGTGATTCATCCCTACCGGTGGTTAGTAGGAAGGCAATTGGAGGGTGTTCTAATTTGCGGTTGACATCCCTACCAGGTGGTGAGTAGGAAGGCAATCGGTGGTTTCCGATGTGCGGTTTGGTGCGCTGCACAAGTGAAGCCTCACCGGGTTTTGGTGAGGGGTGGATGTAGGGCTGAGGATTCAGTCCGAACCACCTTAAAAATCCTATCTAGTGTTTTTTGCTTGTGTGATTGATTCGTTCTAGATGCATGCTTAGGATCGAATTATTATATATCTTGCTTCTCTTGCTAAGTGAATCATAGCATACTTGGAAGCTAGTTTCTATTCTGCTGTAATTCATTTTAACTAGCTGTTTAGAGGGCCGCATTGCGAAAAGTGGGGCTGATCTATTCACCCCTCCCCTCTAGATCCGCTACCCACCACTCAACAAGTGGTATCAGAGCCTAATCTCTCATTATGGGGTCCAACGACCTTGAGGGAAATGGTGGATCAGCATCCAAGGGTTTTCTACCCAAAGGACATGCTGTGAATAGGCCTCCTTATTTCACTGGATCTAATTATCCCTATTGGAAACATCGTATGCAGGTGTTCATTCACGCCCAAGACTACGAACTTTGGCGAGTGATCAACAAAGGTCCGTATGAGCTTACGGATAATGAGGACTTGTGGACCAAAGAACAGATAAGGCAATCCACTGTCAACTGGAATGCTAAACACATCATGCAATGCTCACTCCATCCAGTAGAATTCTCAAGAGTGGCTACCTACGCATCTGCAAAACAAATGTGGGATAAGTTAGAGGTAATCTAAGAAGGAACCTCTCAGGTACGAGAAACAAAAGCCAACATTCTAGTTTCTGAATATGAAATGTTCCGCATGAAGCCTGATGAGTCAATTCGAGATATGTATGCTCGATTGACTGTGCTTACTAATAGTTTAACTGATTTGGGAAAGAAATATACAGAGTAAGAAATTGTAAGAAAAATTCTCAGATCATTAACTCCAGCATGGCACACGAAGGCTACCGTGGTGGAAGAATCCAGATATCTTTCCACTACAAAGGTAGATGAACTCATTGGGTCATTAATGACCTATGAGATCAACCTTAAGAGCAAAGAGGTTGAGGCACCAAAGAAAAAGTCTTTAGCTCTTAAAGTAGGACCTAGCCGTCAAAGCTCCTCTGATGAAAGTGAGGATTCAGCTAGTGAGCGAGATGAGGATGACGTGGCCTTTCTTACATGTAAGTTTGGAAAATTTCTGAGAAAGGAAGGTAAGAGCTTCTTCAGAGGAAGATCTAAGGTGAGAAATGGTTTCAAAACTAATTCTGAAAATTTCAAGAAACCTGACAAAATCATTTGTTACTCTTGCAATGAACCAGGGCATTACAAGACTGATTGTCCTGACAGACTCAAAAAGGCTGACAAATGGAAGGGCAAGAAGAAGAACAAGGTCATGGTGTCCACTTGGAGCGACGAGGAAGAAAGTGATGATGAAACCAGCTCCTCAGACAAGGAAAGAGGAGATCTTTGCCTTATGGCCAAAGGTGACGAAGAAACCGAGGTAACTTCTCCATTTGAAGATTATACTGTTGATGATTGGGAGGAAGCATATATACAACTGATGGAAAAATATAACATGTACAAAAAGGAAAATAAATCATTGAAAAAGAAAATCAATTCTTTTGTGCATGATCATGAAACCAATCATAAGAATGCTATACTTGAGACTGAAATTGAAGATCTTAAGAAAATGATTGAAAATTTGGAGGAAGGAAGAAAAGAAATGGCTGACTTGGAAATTCAAAATGAAGACTTGAGAAATGAAATTGATAGCATGAAGCTCAAAATGCAAAGCTATGAAAAAGATAGTAAATTGAGCAATGAAAAGTATGAAGCTGTCAAACAAGTCAACATTCAACTTCTTCAGAATATCAAAAACCTACAAAAAGAGTTGAAGGATAAACAACAATCTTTAGAAAAGTTTGTGGATGGAAGAGAAAATCTAGATGCACTGCTAGGTACTAGAATGAACTTCAACAAGGAAGGGTTAGGTTTTGAACCAACAAACAAAAGGCCAATTGGGCTCAAAACTGTTACATTCATTTCATCTTCCAAAGCCTCCACCTCGAACACAACTCCCACACAAAACCAGCAAAAACAAAAGGAGAAAGGGAAAGAAAAGATTGAAGAGGAAATCACTAAAACCCCCAAGAAGACTGCCCAAAAGCCTAAGAAAGGCCAATCTTCCCAGCAGCATAGGTCAACACATTCTTGGCCTTTACCTGCTCAGCCTTCTAGGTATCACTATAACTGGGGTGGTCCATCACTTAGGCCAACACCACCTCACTTGTGGGGTAATTGTGATTTCTGTGATCATCAATCCCATAGGTGGCAAAACAATTACTTTCAACCCAAGAACAACCAATGGCCACAATGGGTTAAGAAGCCAACTTCATCAAACTTTCACAAAGTTCAACAAAGAACCTCCAAACAGAAAATGAATGTCAAAGTTGAAAAGAAAATTCATGCATTAAGCAAAGTGATGGGAATCGACGCCGAGCATGTACATTTTATTTTGCATTTGTGTCCTTTAGTTTATTTTTATATCCATGGGAAAGTATAAGCACAATTGTACGGCTTTGTAAGCCAATGCGTCATTCCCTTGGATTGTGTGGGTTTTTGTGTAAATGTGAAGTAAGTCCAGCTAGGGGGGCCCCTCCCCTTACCCATTGATCCACCTCATCTATATGGGGCTGGTCAACCATCCTAGGTGGCCATGTAGAAGGTTTGAATGCTAATTGACCACATGGGAGACAAAGGGGTTAAAATTTCAAAGGTAGGCCACCTACCTTACCTACCTAGTCAAAGGAGTGCCCCATTCATATGTAATTTATTTATTTTGAGTTTTGACCACATGGGGGATGAAAATGACATATTTCCCATGAAATTATCAGCCCCCCACCCCTTGCCATTTTCTATATAAGCCTATGTATAGTGTCATTAGAGATTAATGAAGAAATTATGCGAAAATTGCTTGAAGTAAGAAGGGTGTGCCCTCTCTCCCTCTCTCCCCTGGTGTTCTTCCTTCTCCAACCCTAAATTATAGAGTGGTTCTATCTTCAATCCCCTCCTCTCAACCTCCGGTGATCGTCTGTGCCGCCGCCGCCGCCGTTCGTGCCGCCTTCGAGCCGCCACGGGATCGTCTTCGATTTTCTATCCTACTAGATAGAGGTGTAGTTCGTGAATTCCTGAATCCAGCCATGAGTTCAGATCGATTTGAAATTTTTAAGGTTGGTTCCTATCTTATAGCCCCTTCTCCACAAAAAAATCCAGGTTCAAAAGCCACCGTTTCATATCTTTACCATTTCGTTCAACTCTCTATCTTAGATCTATTCTGTCACTGTCTATAGTGACAGTAGCCCTGAGTTCTCCACCTTCGACCACCCTTTTGATTTATGTTAGACCTCCCAATTTAACTGGGTGTTCTATCCATCGTCCCCTACCACCACAATGTTTCTTAAATTTTTATCATCCTTCTACCTATTTTTAATAATTCATGTTCTACCAGAGCTATAGTACTTTCAGTCAGATCCCAGATCCGGCCTTTGTCCAGTAAACAAATCACAGAAATCATAGACACATCCAAACATGTCCAAACCACTTTTGCTGTCTTCCCAACTCCATTTCCAACAACGTCTATGAAGAACACAACCCCAGATTCGGACGTCTACCTCACGGTCAAAGGCAATCCATAGTCAAGTTCTCTACAAGTCTGAGTCTTCGGTTACTATACAACAGGAGATTGAAAATTCCATAAGTCAAGATCTGAGCAGATCCAGGCCATATATTTGGGCCTAGGTTGAAGAGCTTCAAGCTAGCTTTCTAACGGCGCCAGTCTCGTGTCGATCCGACATCGTGGCTGATCGCAGCGCCCATTCTCGCCGGAGCGCACGCCGAAATATAGAACCGGCAGATTTCCGATCAGGTACCGACCGGTGCCGAACGGAGCCGCCGGGCCTCCGGCAGGCGAACCAGCGTGCCGCCATCCCAAGGAGCGACCCTCCGGGCATCCACCACTACAGCGGTGCCACCGGGTCCCACACGACCCCTCCGGACAGCACGTGGACCCCACCGTCACGTGTTTGGGTGTTACCGAATCAACGCAAGAAGCCGCCCGTCAACCCGAATTCGGTCCTCCCGGACCCCATTGTGTAGCCCTTTACCTCCCTGCGTGGAGTGGGCAGCGGCTTGCATTTCTGTAATATTGTGTAATATTGTTCCGGGAGTACGATTTTCGGCCGGGCCCGTCTTCCCCACGTCGAGCGCGTGGAGGTATCGTTCTCGCTCCCTACACTCGGCATTTGTTTATTTTCATATATACTTGTTTATGCCGCTGCTAGAGAGCATGCTTTAGGTCCGTTAGCTCGCTATATTATCATTCACCGCTGCTGCGAGAGAGAGCGAGACCGTCCCCATGACCCGATCCGGGCACGAGAGTGCAAATCGACCACCGTAGCTCTTGCCGGTTTCTTAACCGTGCACGTCCGACGCTTCCCTCGTTAAGGGACAGTCACGAGCTTGTCGTGTCCGTGGTCCCGTCCCGCATCACAAAGAAAACATGAATGCTAGAAAGGTTTGGATTCCGAAAGAGATGGTATCATGTTTTGAAAACTTGAAGAAGTTGGTGGGACCCAAGTTTTGCTGGGTTCCAAAAATCATTGCTTAATTCTTTGTGCAGGAGTGTCTTGCAGCCATGCATAACAGGTGGTACCTTGATAGCGGCTGTTCAAGACACATGATGGGAGACAAATCAAAATTTTATCTCTTGGAGGAAAAGGAAGGAGGATACGTCACATTTGGAGGAAACAACAAAGGAAAAATCATTGGAACAGGTAATGTAGGTAAGAACCTCTCCAACTCCATTGGAAATGTGTTGTTAGTTGAAGGATTGAAATACAACTTACTTAGCATAAGTCAATTGTGTGATAAAGGTCATAAAGTATTGTTTGACTCTCATGCATGTAAAATCCTTGAACCAAAATCTGACAAGGTAAAATTTTCTGGTAAAAGAGTCAACAATGTCTACATGATTGACTTAGATGATCCTGCTCATGCAAATCTTTGTCTTGCTGCACCAAAATCTCAACTTGCATGGTTATGACATCGTAGACTAGGACATGCTAGCTACAATGTTCTACATAAATTGTTAAAGCATTCAATGGTGAAAGGTTTGCCTGAATTATCTTTTAAACAAGAAAACAAGTTGTGTGATGCATGTGCCCTTGGTAAACAAACTAGAAAATCCTTCAAGGCTAGATCCTCATATTTATCTTCCAAACCACTCGAGCTAATTCATATGGACTTGTTTGGTCCAACCAGAACTGCTAGTTTAAGTTGTAGAAAATATGGATATGTCTTGGTGGATGATTTCTCTAGGTTCACACGGGTTTTCTTCCTCACACACAAAAATGATACTTTTAATGAGTTTCAGGCACTCTATTTGAAGATAAAGCAGGACGGTGAGTTTAAGATTTCCAAGATTCAATCTGATCATGGTGGTGAATTTGAGAATACTGATTTCTATAATCTTTGCAGGTCAGAAGGCATTTCACACCGATTCTCTTCACCAAGAACCCCCAAGCAAAATGGGATTGTTGAAAGAAGGAATCGAACACTCATAGAGATGGCGAGGACAATGCTTGCCGAACGGCAACTTCCAAGGAAATTTTGGGCCGAAGCGGTAAATACGGCATGTTACATTATCAACCGGTCAATGGTAAGGTCTCACACCAAAAAGACTCCCTATGAGTTGCTCAAAGGTAAAGTGCCCTCTCTGCATCATATGAAAGTTTTTGGATCAAAATGCTTCATTCACAATAATGACAAAAGAGATTTAGATAAATTCGAGCCCAAGAGCGATGAAGGTATATTTCTTGGATATTCTGATAGATCTAGGGCTTATAGAATTTATAACATTAAAAGTCAAACTGTGGAAGAATCACCCCATGTTTCCTTTGATGAATATCATGATTCTAATAATGATAACTCTTGCAGTAAAAATGATGAAGATGGGGAATTCCTATGCATGAAGGACAAGAGTGATTCTCCACAAGAAGAAATAAAAGAAGACGGTGACCTAGCTGAATCAAGCAATGCAAGGGATCAATCTTCAGGAGACGGTAACAATTCTACAAACATTAGAATTCTTAAGGATCATCCCTTGGAGAATATCCTTGGCAGCTTGAATGACCCACCTAGAACAAGGTCACATTTTGAAATTGTGGAAGAATTAGATCAACTTGCTCTTGTCTCGCAGCATGAACCCAAAAATATTGATGAATCTTTAAAAGATAAAAACTGGATAAATTCCATGCAAGAAGAGTTAAACCAGTTTGAGAGAAACAAAGTTTGGCATCTTGTTCCTAGACCATCATCACAATCTGTCATAGGCACTAAATGGGTTTTTAGGAACAAATTAAGTGAGGAAGGCAAGATAATCAGAAACAAAGCTAGATTGGTGGCTCAAGGGTATAATCAAGAGTTTGGGGTCGACTTTGATGAATCTTACGCCCCAGTTGCTAGACTCGAAGCCATCAGAATTTTACTTGCCTTTGCATGCTCCCTTAGAATAAAGCTTTATCAAATGGATGTTAAAAGTACTTTCTTGAATGGCTTGATCAAAGAAGAAGTCTATGTTGAGCAACCCCCTGGCTTTGAGAACTCTAATAATGCAGATTTTGTATACAAGCTAGACATGGCGCTTTATGGACTTAAGCAAGCACCAAGAGCTTGGTATGAAAGGCTAAGCTCATTCCTCATTGAAAAAGGGTACACACGAGGTAAGGTAGATCAAACACTCTTCACCAAGAAGTAAGGTAAGAACATCTTGATTGTTCAAATTTATGTTGATGATATTGTGTTTGGTTCTACAAAATCTGAAATGTGTGAGGAATTTGCTAACCTCATGACTAGCGAACTTGAGATGAGCCTAATGGAAGAACTTCAATTCTTTCTCGGTTTGCAGGTCAACCAAGGAGACGATGGGTGCTTCATAAGTCAAGCCAAATACATTAAAGAGCTATTGAAAAGATTTGACATGGCAAACAGCAAAATCATTGCAACTCCTATGAGCACCTCAACTTCACTAGATTCGGATGAAAATGATAAATTGGTGGGTGCAAAGGTCTATAGAGGTATGATTGGCTCTTTGCTTTACTTGACTATATCCCGACCAGATATCCAGTTTAGTGTTTGCCTTTGTGCTAGATTTCAAGCTAGTCCTAGAGAATCCCATTTGACTGCCGTCAAACGTATCCTTCGATATCTTGCCGGCACTCAAGATTTGGGACTGTGGTATCCGTCATCATGTGATTTATCTCTTATATCTTATTCTGATGCGGATTACGCTGGATGCAAGCTGGATCGTAAGAGTACTAGTGGCTATTGCCAGTTTCTAGGCGGGTGTCTAGTTTCTTGGGCTTCCAAGAAACAACACTCGGTAGCCCTCTCAACCGCGGAGGCAGAATATGTTGCTGCAGGGAGCTGTGGCACCCAAGTGTTGTGGATTAAACACCAACTCCAAGACTACTTGGTGGATCTTGGTTGTGTCCCGATTCTGTGTGATAACACTAGTGCTATCAACCTTGCAAAAAATCCAGTCCAGCACTCTAGGACTAAGCATATTGAGATTAGGCATCACTTCATTAGAGATGAGGTCGGTAAGAAAAACTGTGAACTGCATTTTGTTGATACATTGAATCAGATTGCTGATATCTTTACCAGGCCCTTGTGTAATGACAGGTTTTCAACACTCAGAAGGGATCTTGGTCTTTGCCGACCTCAGGCCAATAAGAATTTGAATTGATGATCATGTTCAATTAGTTGTGTGTTTTGCATTCATTCATTGTTTATATGTCAATATGTCTTTTTGCATATGGTGTCGCATTGCATGTATTTGCATAATAATGAATTGAATTCATGTTCATAATGCATTGTATAGTTTGTGTAGCATCATTCTCGCATGGCCATGATATATCAAATGTTGATGTATGGAAGGGCAAGTTATACTTGTCACGAAGCACTCAATATGCGTGAGGTTTCACCTCCGCCAAGTACCATGCGTCAATGTCGCATATAGGCCATATAGTAAGGGGGAGTTGTCCTTGTGCAGCATTCATGCATATATTTCATCTTCATTCTGTTGCATTTAATAAGTGTACAACCATGGGTTGGGTCATACATTTCATTTCTGGCACCTTCATGAGTGACTAGGCCAACGTCATTTGTCATTCAACTTGATTGCAAATATAACTCCTTCGCGCATCCATTGCATATCTTTAGGGGGAGTTTTACTGATTCTCTTAACCTCTAGCAATCTACTTCTTGGCTTATAGTCTGGTTTGAGCTCCTGAGATTGTCGAATATATGGTGTAAGAGCTTTTTATTAAATACCCTCATGATTGTCCAATCAATGACAATGGTTCAGATTTAATGATTTCCTTGCAGCTCTGAAATATTCGTTTTGAAATCATCTATGTTCTATAGTTTTAATAGACCTTAACTAAAGATTGCATATTATGCTTTGAATGACTATCCTGATATCTGAAAATCCAGACTTCATGATAATCTTGGTGATACTCTAGAGCTTAGTATTATTTTTAAACATCTTGATGAGCTGGACTTCTTGAAAATCTATTTACAGAGCAATGATATTATTGCACGGAGAAATATGTCACGTCATCACATCAAGTGACGAATGATATGTCATGATGTGCCTCTATTATCTCTGTCTTACTTATATTTGGACTCTAGGCAGAGCACTAGCATAATTGCTGAGAAATATATCTTCTCATCATAGAAATGAGATCGTATATGTCATGACGCGACTCTGCTATCTCTGTTCATTCTGCAGCATTACAGTCAGTCTTGCCAAATACCTAGGGATACTGGCGTCTAAACAACGTGTATTCTTACGGCTAGGAGGCATGTACTAGACTTGACTGCTCGTAAAATATGAGTCATGTGCCTTCATATACTACAGATATTGAAAATCAAAATATGAAACCTCTTGCCTCAATCATACAATTCCATGCTCTAGTCATGATTGTTTAGCCTCTATACGAGTTCTTGTGTTATTCCCTTTCTAGTTATTGAATATGGATATATAAGACAAGGGACGGTTAAGCACTGCCATGATATGCCTTTTTGGTTCATTTCTATTAAATCTTGGATGTAGCTGCTTTTTGAACTCTGTTGATGAATTCGGATTTCATTAGCTTTGAACCATACATGTTGCTCACAATCTGCTTCAGGTTTGCATATAATGGCTTGCTCTTCACTCCTTTCCGCTCTGGTCTCACAGCTATTTCACTTTATTGCTCCTTTTTACTGTTGGCAAAGGGGGAGAATTCTTGTTGTGAGTCCTTGTTGAGGTTGTGGACATAGGCGTCCTTGTTGAGGGGGAGAGCCTTCATCTATTTCATCTGTCATCATGCAACCGTCACATTATGCATAGCATTTCCATATCACATTATGCCTAGCATTCCCATATAGCATTCACATGCTTTGATCATCATAGCATTCTCATATAGCATTCACATGCTTTGATCATCCGTGCATACAAATCCGCATTCCCATGTTTTACTATCATGGATCTTGAGCTACATAGGTTGCATATGTCATCCACTTTGCCATATTGGATATCTCTGCCATATAATGACTCACAGTATTGCCATCATCAAAAAGAGGGAGAATGTTATGTCCCTGAGGTCATTTGAGTCATTAGACATCATTCTATAGTCAAATGCATTCTGTGGTATTCTTGGTTTTGATAATGGCTAAACACTATTAATCATTGTTATTTTTTTTTACTCTTATGTGACTGACATACGGGATGGTTCGTTCATGACAGATATACCAATGAATGCACAAGGAATCAACTGGCAATGGCAAAAGTGAAAGCTCATTGATCGCGCCCAAGCAAGGATACAAATCTCATCACTTGTACAGGCAAAAGTCGACATTTCATACTTGGCTAGTCACTAATCCAAGGTTAATGCACGAAGATGTATAACCAAGAGAATCCAAGGCTAAAGACTGAGTTGATACGTTCTAGACCAACAAGGATGAAGTCACGAACATGAACGGGATGCTAAAGAGGTCAAGCGACGGAGCTAGAACAGAAAACGGACCGACCCGGGCAAGCCGGGTTCTGCCCAGCTGGCGGTCGACCGCCAGCACTTGGGCGGTCGACCGCCCCAGCCAGGGATCTCCCTGACTGCAGTCTGTCAGCTGCAGGTCGACCGCCAGCCAGTGTAGGTCGACCGAAAATCCCAGGGATTGCCCGTTCGCATATTTCTCAGTACAGGTCGACCGCCAGAAGCTGTAGGTCGACCGCCAGCCCCGAGCCTTCATTGTTGACTTTGTTTCCAACTTCGAAAAAGGCCATTCACCTTGATTTGTTTAATCCTAAAGACACCTAATCCCCCACAAATTGTGGATCTGGTCTAGGGGGTGTCCATAGACCATTCAAGGTATATAAAACTCTTGTAAGAGGGTTAGAAACCCTAATGCTTCAAGAGGGTTACAAGGGTGGCTGCAAGGGAGGTTGCAAGAGAGCTTGGAGACGAGCTACTGTTCACGTGAACAGTAGTTCGTGAAGGAGTTCTTCATCCAATCAAAGGGGAATCAAGCTCAAATCAAAGCCAGCAAACCTCAAGGAAGATTACATCAAAGCAAGGCTATCAAAGTGATCCAAGGAAGCCGGTTTGATTCAAGTTCTTCAAAGGAAATCATCTTCATCCATTCAAGTTCTTTCAAGCTCATCCAAGGTGATATTTCAAGCATTCAAACTCCTAGAAGCTAAAGAAGCAATCAAGATTCAAGGTAGCTTCATCATCTCCTTCATTCATTTAAAGAAATTCAAAGAGAAGATCAAGAAAGAAGAATTGAAGGAAGAGGTACTGTTCACGTGAACAGTACTCCGCGAAGAACATTCATCCAATCAAGAGTGAATCAAGAAGATTGAGTTGAAGCCAAGAGAAGCCTTGTTGCTGATCAACATTTCATACAAGGGCCAATTCATTTTCACTCATAACTCAATCTCTTGTTTTAGTTCATTCACATTTGTTTCATTTTCATTATTGTTTAAACATTGAAAGTGTGATTCATCCCTACCGGTGGTTAGTAGGAAGGCAATTGGAGGGTGTTCCAATTTGCGGTTGACATCCCTACCAGGTGGTGAGTAGGAAGGCAATCGGTGGTTTCCGATTTGCTGTTTGGTGCGCTGCACAAGTGAAGCCTCACCGGGTTTTGGTGAGGGGTGGACGTAGGGCTGAGGATTCAGTCCGAACCACCTTAAAAATCTTGTCTAGTGTGGTTTGCTTGTGTGATTGATTCGTTCTAGATGCATGCTTAGGATCGAATTATTATATATCTTGCTTCTCTTGCTAAGTGAATCATAGCATACTTGGAAGCTAGTTTCTATTCCGCTGTAATTCATTTTAACTAGCTGTTTAGAGGGCCGCATTACGAAAAGTGGGGCTGATCTATTCACCTCTCCCCTCTAGATCCGCTATCCACCACTCAACAGATTACTCTGTAAGGGAGTCCAGTGAGGTGTCAATGACACCATCACCCTCATCAGAAGTCAACACTGATCACCTCCCTGAAAGAGGGATAGCTCAGCCATAGAGCCTTGCATGTACCCTGTGTGGCTCGCTAATATAGTCCATGTCAAGAAGAAGAATGGCCAAGTCTGAGTCTGCATCGACTTCCGAGATTTGAACAAAGCAAGCCCAAAGGACGACTTCCCCATCCCAAGTAGTGAGAGAATGGTTGACATGACCACTGGTCACCAAGTGTTGTCCTTCATGGATGGGTCGTCGGGCTATAATCAGATCCGCATGGCCACCAAGGACAAAGACCATACGGCCTTCCGATCTCCTAAGGAGATATTCAATTACAAAAGGATGCCATTTGGCCTGAAGAATGTCGGTGCAACCTATCAAAGGGCAATGACTAGGATCTTCAACGAGATGCTACATGACCTTGTTGAATGCTACGTCGATGATCTGGTCGTCAAGACAAAAAGGCGAGAGGATCATCTGGTCGACTTGAGTTGAGTCTACGAAAGGATCCGGTAGTACCAACTTAAGACGAACCCGATGAAGTGTGCCTTCGACGTCTCCAACGGCAAATTCCTTAGCTTCATCATCAGGTACCGAGGCATAGAAATCAACCCCGACAAAATCAAGGCCATAAGAGGACTACCTCCGCCCAAGAACTTGACAGAGCTCAGATCTCTGCAAGGAAGACTTGCCTATATTAGGCGGTTTATTTCTAACCTCTCGGGGAGATGCATGCCTTTCGGCAAACTGATGAAGAAAGGAGCACCCTTCATATGGGACCAAGATTGTCAGAAGGCCTTCGAGCAAATCAAGGAGTATCTATTGACTCCCCCAGTCTTAGGGACACCCGTTAGAGGGAAGCCCCTTATCCTCTATATTACTTCCATGGATGCCTCTTTGGGGGCTCTGCTAGCCCAGATCAATGACGAGGGCAAAGAGCGGCCATTATACTAACTCAGTCGAAAGATGATCGGGCCTGAGCACCGGTATGCTCCTATAGAAAAGGTGTGCCTGGCATTGGTGTTTGCTGTCAAGAAGCTAAGGCACTACCTTCTAGCTCACAAGGTGGAGCTCATCTCCAAATGTGATCCACTCGAATTCCTGCTCAGTCAGCCCATCCTCTCTGGTAGGCTCGGCAAATGGGCACTTATCCTCATGGAATTTGACATCACATTCATCCCACGCAAGGTGATAAGGGACAAGGAATGGAGTAATTCTTAGCTATGAACCCTGTGCCAGAAGATTCGCCACTCAACTTCGAGTTGTCCGATGAAGAGGTGTTAGTGTATTCTCAAGAAACTGGGGAACACTATGAAAAAGTCCCAGCATAGATGGAGCCGAGTGTCCTTACCCTTAACCTCCCACACTGGGAGTTGTATTTTGATGGTGCTTCCCTGACAATCAAGATGGCCAGCGGCCTTACAGACTTCAACTCGGGCGCGGGGGTAGTCTTTGTATCTCCGTAGGGCGGCATTCTCCACTGCGTTGTGCTCCTCCCGAGGATCGGGGAGGTAATTTATCGTAATTTTTAGAATTTTTGTAATTTTTGGGTTTTTTTATATATTTTAACCCCTTTTTCTCTCTCTCCCTCACTCTCATTTCTCACTCTCCCCCTCTCTCTTCTCTCACTCCCTCTCTCTCTGACGGCCGACGGAGCGGAGCGCGGGTGAGGCGGGGACGGCGCGGGTGAGGCATGGGCGAGGATGGGTGAGGATCGAGGCGGTGGACGCGCGATGAAGCTCAGCCGCAAGTTCATGAACCGGCGAGGGTTTTGCGGCGTTTTCTTCACGGATCGGCGTCCACGGCGCGCCAAATCTTCGGTGGAGGTGGGGAGATGGATCCCCAGCTCGTGTACTTCCTTTCCCACGATTTTGGTACGCCGTGGTGAGCCGAGCGGGCTTATTTGAGCTTTTTGGGGGAAAAGTATGTTTTTGGGGAGTGAGTCGAATCTCTCATTTCGTGGGATTTTTGACCGATCCAAGGGTATAGATGCATGCTAGGGTGCTTGGGATTGATTCCCCTTTGTTTCTCCTTCATCAGGTGACGAATGGGGCGTGGAAATGAGATTTTTGGGGTTTCCGTCTTTTTCGGGCTCGGGACGATTTAGTGGTCATTCCAGAGACCGCTAGGGGCACTAGCGGTCATGTGGAGACCGCTAGGGGTCCCCCTATGTCGGTTCAAGGCTGGCGGTCATGCAATAAACCGCCAGTGGGTTTAGCGGTCCAGAGGTAGACCGCTAGATAGTATTTCTCGGTCCATGGGTAGACCGCCAAGCTCCTGTTAGCGGTCAAGGGCAAGATCGTTTTCTATTTTGGAGACGTTTGAGGTCGGTCGGGTAGCGATTTCGCAACTGATCGCTAGGCATCGCCTAGCGGTCAGGCAAAAGACCGCCACCTGCTAGCGGTCTGAGAGGTGACCGCTAGGGGGTTACGAGTTCCTGAGGCATTAGCGGTCCAGGGGTAGACCGCTAGGCGATTCTTCGGGCTCGTCGTGCCGTTTACCATTGTGTTGGTCTCCGGTCGACCCGATTGTGACCCAGTGGTCGACCTTCGGCCTTGTGAGTATCCCGGATACCCCGTGAGTTCCGTGTCCATGTTTTTGGGGTGTCTGGAGGTACCTTGTTACCTCGATTAGCACACCCGTAGGTGTGGTGGGTCTGGGTGCCCCATGTGTTCTGGGCTTTCATGTTGCTCTCAATCGAGTCACCGTGTATTGGTATGAGTGCGGTGGGGTTCCCCCGCATGTCGTGGGTTTCTGCGGAAGATGGTTCCCGATTGGGCCAAGTGTAAGGCCTTGGACTGCAAGTCCAGTCATTCAGCTTGGGGTTGGAGGTTTCCCACTTTTCCAAGGGATGGGGAATCGGCGTAGTGGCCTATGAGCTACTTTGGGAATCGTGCTTCTATGCTTTCCGCGTTGGCCATGTGTGTGCCCTTGGATTGTGAGTCCAGTCACCCAGCCTAGGGCTGGAGGTCTCTTGAGTTCCCTTTTGAGGGGATGGTCTCGGCGGCTCGTGAGCAACCTCGGTATTCATGCTACCGTGGTTTTAGACCTAGGGATTAGGGAAGATTAACGGCATTGTGCCATTGCGTACGACGGTCTTGACCCCGAGTCTCGTGACTCAAGGACCGTTAGATTTAGTAAGTCTAGAGGACTGTCCAGAGTCTAGTGGCTTGATGCCACTTAGTTCTTCTCGACTTTCGCACAAGGTGCCTGCGTGTTTCTCAGAGTTTCTCCTCGGAGAGTGGTCACATCAGTGACTCCCCACTAGTCATAGCCTTCCGACACGTGTGTGGTCCCACTAGGGAGTGGTGGCGAGGCTTTACCAGAGAGAGACGGCTTTAGGCTGGTTTCCGTGGGCCTCCTACTGTGGCGGCTCGAGTCTGAGCCGGGAGGACGAACCAGCTAGAGGGCCTGACGTAGCGCAGTCAGTCAGTGTGTGCACACGTGGTCAGGGACTTCGGACACGTGCTGACGAGCATGACCCCAACTAGACCCTTGTCAGTGTTACTTGAGTGTGTGTCTTAGTTTCCACCTAGGGCGAGTAGGGAAACACTACGGCGCAGTGTAAGTTGTCAGGATACGCGTCTGGCTGTGCTTCTGGTGGGCAGGTACTCCTGTCACGTGAGACGTGACTCTCCTGTTTCCAGGTTCCGTTTCCCATCTGCGAGATGTAATTTTCTGGACCATCCGCTGTTTTCGTGGTAGTGGCTAGGGTGCCAGTGGCTTCACCGAGGTTTCGTCGTGCTAGTGTGAGACTGTGCGGTCCCGGTTGGTTGTGCCTGTGTAGGCAAACTTCTACGGCAGGGTTGCCGTGAGTGTTTCCTCGGTAGGCCTTGGGTTAGTGTGGTCCGGTTCATGATTGTGAGATCGAGATTTCTCTTTCTGCTTGACCGGTACAGTAGGAGTAGCTGTAGTGCCGAGTTTTGACCAGCCACCGGTTCACTGTTCCCGCTGTAGTTGTAGCTATTTTTCCTTTTCGCTACCGCCGTTGTTCTCGGTTGAGATTCCGTGGGATCCCTACTGAGCCAGCGACAGGAGGCTCACCCCTACTTTTCAGGTGCGGCGATTCTTCCTCGAGTTTCGAGGGTGCTATTCGGAGGTTCTTAGTTGCCAGCTCACCGGGCCGAGTGTTCACTTGGCATGTGGTGCATTTTACTGCTTTAGATTGTACTTTCTGTTGGACTAGACTCTGTTGTTATAGTTGTTTATTTATTTTTGTTAATTGTTGAATTGTCATGCTTTATTTCCTATTTCTTTATACCTCCACACTCCTTTTAGCCCTTCCGAGCCCTCCCGGCTCGTGGGCGGCGGGCCAGGATTCGAATGGTATCGGGTTCTTCTCAGTATCTGGATCTTGAGTCGTTACAGCTGGTATCAGAGTAGTGGTTGTGGACGTACATAGGAATTCAAAATATTACAGTGATCAGAGTCCATAAGGTCATGTATAGTCAGTAGCTGGCATAGGGTTTCGTGCATGTTTTTTGCTTTGTTTTTCGCTTGTGAGGTTGAGTGCGCTGCGTGGCACTGTGAAGGTGATTGCTGTTCGTGGCTTTCGTGCCGGCGTGGGGTCTAAGGATCGGGGTCGAGAGCTTTCTCCCTCATCTGTGGTGGCCTCGGTTGTGCTGCGTTGAGCAGAGGTTACCGGCAGGTGTGTCACTACGGTACTGCGTTCGAGGTTTCTACAGTGAGGTCAGGTGGCTGGCGAGGACTGTTCATGGTTAAGTGGCTGTAAGCATGCTCTGAGGGAGCTGCTGTTGAGTCTGGCCACTCTAGCTTGAGATTTATCCAGCCCCTGAGGTGTTAAGGTCATGGTTTGAGGTGGCAGAGCGGGTGCTCTGATCGAGAAGTGTGCTCAGGTGAGCTGAAGATCTTCTCAGTGAGCTGTTGTTTCGTCGAGCCTGATGTTCTTGTCGTGCTCTGTGGCGTCAGAAATGACATGTCAATCTCGGTTATTTTTTCAGATTTTGAGGTAGGATTGGGCGGAGTTGTCCCAATAAGTCTTGCTCCTATGCTCTTGTGTGCGAATGGATTGTGTTCGCTTTGGATTTGGTTTGAGATATGAATGTTCTGTGGTGAGTTTGGGACTCGAGGATGAGCATCGACGGTTGCCGATTATGGCTCGTGTGCGGCACTTGGCGTGCCGTGTTGCAGCTCGAGGAATTACAGTGGTAGTGCATCGAGAGATGCTGTGATCGTGGTCCGACGTGACACTTGCTGAGTGTGTCAGAGGCCCTGACCGGATGGACGCGATGGTTTTCTAGGTGTTGGAAGGGTTCCCAGCATGTGCGAGGTTCAAGGTCAGGTCGAGTGTGGAGTTTCTCCGTTGGTCGGAGGAGTGTTGGTTTCTCCATTGGTTGGAGAGTTGTGTTTGGCTAAGGTTCGTCATCTTGCATTGTGTGTCCAGATTGGTTGGCATTTGCGTGTCATGATGTCCGTGTGAGATGTGATCCATGTTTTGGCAAGGTGGTTGCCTATGAGAGTTGTGCCCATTTCCCATGGTGTGTGAGGGTGCTGGCGCTATTCCGGAAGGACGAGTGCCGGTTGGGCGGTGTTCGCATTCTTGGCTGGTGCTGGAACTTTTTGATGTGTGGTAGTTCGGAGCCTACAGAGTTGTAGAGGATTGCGAGATTTGGGAGTGAATCTATGCTCGGGGTTCAAGGTAAGGGAGCTTTCCTCACCCTATTTTCTGAAGTTGGCTAGCCGAGTTGTGGACTGTCAGGATGGCGAGTCTTGAGTTGCCGTGTTGGCTATGCACGTGGATCAGAATGCGCAGTAGAAGCCTGGTGGGCCCATAACCCACAAGTTCAGGATCGTAGCGTTGGGTGCTACGGGCTGATTCCGGAGGTTGCGTTGAGCATTGGAGGGTTGGTTCCTCTGTGTGAGACGTGTTGTTGCCGTGCCGTTGCTCGAGGTATTGTGGTTCTTGGCACTGGCAAGATGGAGTGTTGGGAAAAAATGTTGGCAAGTGTGCCGCATGAGTACCATGTTCATGTGATGAAAGCCGTGTCAGGCGTCGGCGTTAGACCCAGATGGGGTTGTTGAGGATATCGCCTGAAGGAGGTCGAGGACGTGATGGTCAGAGTCGGTGGCTCGGTGCCCGACTTGTATTGGAGGTTGTGTCCTCGGATGAGATCGTGTTTTGAGGAAGTGATCTCTGGCAGATTATGGGTTTCTGTTGGTGGCTGCGAGTGACTGGTAAGCCTAGTCTCGTAGTCGACCATGGTAAGATGAGTATTGTTGGAGACCTGTGTGCGTTGGTCGTGGTGTTGGCGACCACGTTGCCGTGAGAATGGTTGGCACTTTCCTCCCCTAGAGACGTATGCCATGGATTGTTCTGGTGGTGTCCCACGGCTCTGTGATAGGGGCATAATCGAGATTGGCAGGTGTCCACTTGGATTAATTGAGATGAAGGTTTCGATAAGACAAGATGGAAGAGTGACGCTTGTGGGCTGAGGCCTTTTAATGAGATTGGCGTCGGAATGGTGGTCCTTGATGGGACGTTGGCGTTGGAGTGGTTATCCTTGGTCTGGTGACCAGCATGGGAGGATTTCCCTGTAAGTCTGAGTCGAGTGAGGTGATGACCAAAGACTCCTGAGTCTTGTCTTTGGTTTCATCGTGCTCCCCTGAGAGGGTTGAGTTGGCGTGATGATCAAGATCGGATGCGGTGTACGAGAGAAGCTCGGCTTGAGATGTGGTAATCGTCTGTATGAGTCAGCGGATGACCTATTATGAGTTGGATCATGCCTGTCGGGTCGACGAAGGTTTCCCGTTGACGTGTATCTGGCGACCAGTGGATGGTCTTTTCATAGACAGAAGATGCTGGTGGTTGTGCATTGAGATTGGCGAGAGCCATGTTTCAGTGAGGCCTTGGGTGGCCATCTGTGTGATGTGTTTTCCCGGATCGGATCTGGGATTTGTGAGAAGCTTGCCTTCTGGTAAGAGTGGCCGAGTTGCTGAGAGCGTGCGGCTTGCCAGGCGTGAGCTGGTGGAAGCTCAGTGATTGGTTGTTCCCTTGAACAAGGCGTGAGTTCAATCAACTGGTTCTGAAGCTGATGTGTGAATTGTCCGCCGACCATAGGATGGATTGGTAGCTATTTCTCGTGACGAGGACTGTGCCTCCTCGGTAAACGAGATGGTGGCAGCTGTCACGCCCCGACGCGGAATATCGGGACCGGCAGTAGAAAACGCTAGTAAAGATAACATGCTAAACTAAGAATTAACATAACGTAATGAATAGAATAACTCCAAGTCTATTACAAATACCATCAACTGACTTAAACATAATCTCTACTCGACTCCGTTACAATAACTAACACAAGTTCTAAGGCATAGATAGATGTAAAACAACTATAACAATCTCAACATAACGACTAGCTGATACACTCGAAGTCATCACTCTTGCCCATTCCCATCCATCTTTGAATCTTCACCTGAGCTGCCTGGAAAGGGGGGGAAACAACTATATGAGCGAATGCTTAGTAGGTAACAACAGGCAAGTGTAAGTGATTAACCAATTAATTACATGTATGAAACGGAAGGAAAAGAACTAACGATCGAATGAAACAACATAATAAAAGAAAGTGCTAAAGAATGGAATGGAATAATAATATGGCAGAATGATATAACTACAAGAATTGTAAGTTAAGAACAATATATATAACAGGAAATTGTAGGAAATTGGCCAACAAGCAAGAATATAACCAAGTAGAACACGATTCAAGTAAGAGATCATTGTCATAGACATCACGCTAGTCATGCACTCGGTGCAATGCCTCACCGTGTCATTACAAACTCCCATGGGCACAAGTACTTTTCGGGCACTCTCCTCAGGGCCAGACCGGGCCCCTATGATGCGTTGGCATTGATTTATTGGATCCAAGATCCCAAGTTCTGTCTAGACTTTAATCAAGTTAAAATGGCCAATTATAATCAAGTATAAATTTACCTCGGAACATCCCAAGGCTAAGCTGAAGAGATACTATCTAGAATTTCTGTCCATGAGTTCAAATCATCTAGAACCAACATGTTCTTCGATTCAAAACCATAAAACACGGAGAAAACTCATCTCTGGATGATATGCGGTTACTAGTGGACCGCTCAAGACTTGTGCGGTCGTCTCTGGGCCGCACTACAGGAACTGGGCTGAGGTTAAGCCCTCGGGAGGTCAAGGTTGAACGGCTGATAAAGGGCCGCTCTTCTATATGAACGGTAGGGATTAGGCCGTAGAAGGCCAGAAGTTTACAAAATTGAGGTAAGGATATGCAGTCCTGATAGAGCCGCTCATCAATTGAACGATCTATTAAGGGCCGCCTGAAAGATATACGGGCTATATCTGCATGCACAACACAAGGCCTAACAATAATATAGAAATTCCCCCAAGTGGGCTCCCGGGCTGCCATGGACAGGGTGGAACTGAACCAGAGTCTAGCCCACTGTCTGTTGGTAGCCCTAGGGTCTACTTGGCTAATCAAATCAGGATTTGGCCGAAGTTGGTTCAAGGATAATCGGACAAGACAAATTGGCATTAGCCAGGGATGAACGGTCGCCACTGGCCCATTCAGGGGTATATGCGGTTCACAAATGGCCGCTCAAGTCTCTGTTAGTCCAATTCGGACTAACTCAAATCACAGCGGTTCGATTGAGTCCAATTCAAATCTAGGGGGATACAAATGGTTCAAGATTAACAGTTATAACAAGTGTAAACCTAATAGCCATTTCAATTATAAAGGATTCACAATTAAAATTGACATTCAATGGAAAGATGAATCAAGATCAAGCTCAAATTAAATAAATTAACAAGAATGATTTACTGTCGTGAATTACAGTTTATTAGGTGTGTTGCTAACATGCCATTAACCACTAATCTACTAACATAACATGCAGAAATGACAATTAATCTGTTCTGTTACAGGTGTGCGGTCAGTTCTGGACCTTACATCGCCATATACGGTCACAGACTGGCCGCACATGCCCCTTCAGGTCCGAAGGTCTGCTGGAGATGGATGGTCAGTAGGGTGCCGTTGGAAGGGATGTGCAATCTGGAACTGGCCGCAGGACAGACATGAAGTTTGGGTTCAGCCGCACGTTCCAGAGAAATGATCAAAGATAGAAACATTTATACGGTCTACAACTGGCCGCCTGTCTGGGATGTGCGGTCTATCGTGTGGCCGCACAAGTCCAGACAGGTCGTTGCCCCTTTCACCTTGCCTGATTCCGGCGAGGTTTCTAGGGTCAGAACTAAAACATGAAATTCGGACGATACAAAGCATCAAATTTGGGGCTTTTACTACCAAAAGAAAGAGCACGAAAAACTATACAAGATGCATGAATCAATTTTATGTTTACAGCTTGAAATTACTACTTAATCGAAAGGGAACAATTATAACCCTAGATGTGACATGCTTATACTAAAACCTAAAATTCTCGCAGAACACTTGATAAAATTTAGGGCTTTCTACATCAATGAAAAGCTGACACGATGCTGCTTTCAACCATATATTATTTGTAGGGTTTGGCTTGCTATCACCTATCTGAATCGGATGAAGAAGGAAGGAGAAAGAAAACCAAGGACACCGATATACGCAGCCACTAATCGCTGGAGATCTCCCTCGATCCAACTCCTCTACAGCCGCCACTAGTTCTAAACGATTCTAGGGTTAGAGAGCTTCATTTTAATAGGTCACACACCTTCTGGAGGGTTCTATGCGCGGAGTATTCGTCCCCGCAAGTCGGGTTGATGTGAACGCCGCCGCAATTGTTGACGTACCAAAACTCTACCGATTGCATCTCCTAAGGTTAGGGTTTCAAGAGATTAAGAGAGGGTAAATGATCCTCTCATCCTGGCCTTTCATTTGCCACCAATTTGGGCTCATTTGATGGAGTATTGGGCTCGAATTGTTTCAAGGTATAGTTAGCTGTTCAATTTGGGCTTAATCTACTAATTCGGCCTACTTACATATTTTATTTGGGTTGGTCACAGAAGACAAGTTTGTTAAACGCGTTATCCTCTACAAGAATATAATTTTTCTGGATTTTTATAAAACACTCAAAATATAACTCATTCTATGTATTAAGGAATTATTCTAATTAATTTCTAATTCATCTCTAAAAGAAATCGGGGTATTACACCCTCCCCCACATAAGGAATTTGGTCCTCCAAATTCAATGCACTTAATAAAAAGAGGGAGCAAGACAGCTCACCTAGAATAAGTCGGGGTACTGTCTCCGCATAGTATCTTCCGACTCCCAAGTAGCTTCTACAGTTCCACGCCGACTCCACTGCACTTTAATCATCGGTATGGAACGATTCCAGAGTTGCTGTTGCTTCCGATCCAAAATCTTGATCGGTCATTCTTCATAAGTCAAATCGTCCTTCAATTCGAAGTCCATATACTGAATAATGTGAGTGGGATCATACACATATTTCCATAACATAGATGTAGACACGCCAAAATTGATACTATGTTGATCAAATCTCATGTCACTATGTTAACGCCCCAAAGTGAACTTCAATATTTCTATAATATAAAGTTTTTCTATTTTTGTGTGGGTTTTTGTGATTTTCTTCCATTTTTGTAATTAACGACTCGAAGAGGGGCGTGTTTTAAATAGCGACCTGAGCTAAGGCGTTTTTCAAAGAAAGGACGACTGGATCAAGAGGCGTCAGTTTTTTATATTTGATGTATCCTACCCTAATTGAAATCAAAAATTAACGTCCCTCCCTGGGTCATGTTTTGAATTAACGTCTCTCCTATCGGCGTCTCTTTATAATTTTTAAATAAGGAAGGTTTTTCTTACTAAAATTAAATCCAAGAATTGACGTCTTTATGTCAGTCGTTATTTCAATTAATGCCCTGACTCAGGTCGTCAATTTCAAGAAATGCCTTGATGTGGGTCGTCTCTTTGCCTTCCGTGTCCTGCTTGAACTGCCCTTTCCTGGAGAGTCCCCTGCTCTGTTTGGTCATCTTGCTCGATTAGGGAACTAGAGACCTTGCCGTAAAAGGGTCTTGCGAGTTCTTATCCCATTAAAATTGTGTTTTCTACCCTATAAATAGCCCCCTGGGTCGTGTTCGCGCGAGGGGCAGAAGCTTGATAGGAAGGTTGGTTAAAACAGAAGAGAGGAGAGATTAGTAGTTTTCTCCGTGCACTGAAGCCTTTCTACTCTCCTTTTCTTTGCGAATCCGTGCTCCTGCAGTGGTCTTCTTCTTCCTAGTGCATCATCCGCATCAATTGGTTTCCCTTTACTATTGTCAGGAACAGCAAGGAGTTCTTTGCATCAATTTGCTACTTCATCATTGTTCATCATAGTTAGTTTGCATTAGCTCTGCATCATATCTCTTTCCTTCCCTAATTTTCTTAGGGGTTTTAAAAGAACCAAAAGGTGCACACTTTATGCTCCACTTTCATCATCATATTACTCTTTTGGATTGATACTACACACACGTTTGGCTAATCCCTCCTCTTTTGATTATTTGTTCTTTGTTTAAGGGTAATCAAGAGGAAAACCCCCTTCATCGGCCGGCCGGTAGAAGGAGGAGGAAGGAATCTACACTCATCCCGCATCCTATTTTCACCAGGTATTCGCGATCAATCTCCCTTCTTTTGAGGTAACCCCTCTGGCGATCACACTCCAATAGCAATCTCTTGCTCCCCTTTTATTCCCTTCATTTCACTATTTATCTCACCATCTTATTTATTTTTGATGTGAAAAACACGATTCACAAATTGGCGATCACGGTGGGACTTCCACTATTTTTCTTTTGATTACCCTCTCCTGTTGGCACCCACGTGTGCCCTTTCCCATTGGCACCCACGTGTGCCCTTTCCCTTAGGTACCCACGGTACCCCTCCACTGTGCCTCACGGGCACCCTCCATTGTGCACACTGCACACCCACACCCCTCGGATTATCCAGTTTGTGTTCTCTGTGTTTTCTTAATTAACGCCTCACCTCAAGGCGTGTTCCATGAATTAACGCCTTTACTAAAGGCGTCTTTCTCGCATTTAACACCTTTTGCAAAGGCGCCTTTTTATATAGCGTCTCCTGCTTTCTCACTCCCTGAGAATTGACGCCCCCCCCTGTGGGCGTCCTTTGTCTATCCGGCGCCTTTCTCCCAGGCGTCTTTTTCACAATCCGCGCCTCACACCAAGGCATTTCTTGAGCACTGTCTGACAGGACTTCACAGATTAGCGACAGCCACGCTGTCGTGTTTCCTTATTTTAGCGACTTCTGCCAAGTCGCTTTTTACCTGTGTGTTAACAGAAAGTTGCTTGATCTGCTTGTTCATGCTGGATTGATTCACATATTCATTATCTGATTATACCTTCTTGCTCTGCTTATATTATTCTGCATTTTGTGGCATTTGGTTGAGAGACCTCCTCTCTCTACACTAGGATTCCACACACCCTTCTTGGAATTAGAACAACCCTCCATTGAGCATTCCGTCTCTTTGGACCAGAAATTCCTTTTCCAAGACCTCTGTAAGTCCCCGCAGCCGTGGATTCCCTCACGGACGCCGGGCTGGTTGTACCTTGAAGTACCCGGAGTTTAGATAGCCCACCGTTGGTGAGGAGAGAGAAAGAACTTAGTTAATCCGGATATCACAACCAAAACTCACAACTAAGTTCTACACTACAAAGAGAGAGGATTGTGCATCAATTTAATTCACGTTAACCTCAAACTTGAATCTAAAAGCTTGCGTTCATTACAACTTGTTTGCATAACTTGATTGGATTGAGTGATTACTGCAATTATAATTCCTCCAAAATAAGCTTCTTTCTCTGCTTAAACATGCAACCCCGTTCAGGTAAGATCGTCAACATGGCAAGCTACGGGTACTCCTATGATGATGTGGAAGAGAATATTTTTGATCAATCCTATGAGGCACCCCTCCAAGATTCCATCTATCATGAGGGAAACTACCCTCCGCCTCATGCTCATTATTCTCAAATTCATGTGGTTGACACCACAACTCATGAGGTTCAACCCTCCTCTCAAGCTTTACCATCCAATCAGAACACATCGGGGAACACCCCACCATCTTTCAATGTCAATGATTTAATTCATGCATTATCTCAATTGGACGATTCCCAGCGGCAGGCAGTTCAGGCCGCTTTGAAAGGGAAATCTGTTCCCTCTTCATCTTCCAATCCCCCTCCGACTGCGAGTGGCCATCACGTTGTTAATGATCAGGCGGTCTTGCACAAACCCCCCTCTTGTCCACCAACGCCCGGTGCGGCCATGCCGGCCCAACAGGCAAGTTATTCCGCGGCTAGGCCCCAATTCTTTCAACCTCTCCAAATTCAAAGGACGCCTATGCCAAATACCTTCATTCCAAATTCGGCCCCAGTCGAGTCAGACACCAATGCTTTACTCCTTCAGAAATTGGCTAGCATGGAAGAGCAACTCAACAAGGTTACTGCTGCCAAGAATGCTCTAGAGATCTCTCTGCCTACATTGCCAGTGTTTCACTTACCACCTTCTGAGATGCCGAATTTCCGGCGATACAATGGAACTGGCAATCCATTTATTCACTTGAAGGATTTTATGTATGAGACCTCCTTTTGACAGGGCAACAAAGCCTCACTGGCTTATTTGTTTAGAAGATCTCTAGAGGGGCCAGCCCTCGAGTGGTTTTATTCCTTGGATCCGACAGATGCCAGCAATTTTGATGTGGTTCAAAGGAAATTCTTGCAGAAGTATAGGGACCGGGTTGGACCCTCTCTATCTGTTACAGACTTGGTTGCAGAGAAAATGAAGCCCGAGGAGGACTTCATCATATTTGCTGATAGATGGCGAGCAATGGCCGAGAAATTGAAAGATACTTTGTCAGAACCAGAGCAGGTTAAGATGATTATTTCAAATGCAACCCCTCAGTTCCGGCATATATTAGCCATGAACAGATTCACCACCATGGAGGAGCTCTATGAAAGAGCTTGATATATTCAAACTCAGATGAAGGATTCACCCATCATGGGCATGTTCGAACCAAAATGACGGTTGGTCAAGAAAAATACAAATGTCAACAATAGCGGGCCCACGACTGAGGGCACCGTCATTAATGAGCAAGTTGGCACGGTCGGCAACCCCACACCTTTTCGCCAATCTAACCCACGACCTCCGCCACATCCACAACAAAACACCCTCTTCCACTCACCCCCACAACACCAATTTGCTCCTCAACCTTCCCTTGCTCCTCCACAAAACCAAACGCCACATGCAGATCCCTCAGCTCCGCAACAGTACCACAAAGTACCGCCACCCACCAACTATGGCCCGCAACAACAACAGCAAAGGAGACCACTTGGCCCCAAGAGGGCCCATTATCCGCATTTGCCAGAAAAGTCTCCCAGATATATTTAATGCCCTAATGGCTGCTAATCTACTCATGTTACCAAAAGAAAGGACAGCGTGGCCCGCTAATGTTGACACGTCCCGCTATTGTGTTTTCCACCGCTCCCCTGGTCACAATATTGACCATTGCTTTCACTTCAAGGACTACATCTATGATTTAAATGACCAGGGTGGCATTAATTGGGACGAGATGAGACAGTTCATCGCTGCTATGAAAGTAAAAAGGCCTCCTCGGCAACATCAGGCTCAGCAGCCGCAGCAACCGGCTCCACCAGTACAACAGCAAGCTCCAGCACCTCAGCAAGATATGGGGATTGTCCACAACCCATTGCCAGAGCACCAAGCAAATCAGCATGTGAACCTGGTTACATCTCTCCATGAAGTAGAGAGAGGGCAGGGATGGCACGAAGAAAACGCCTCTGTCGGGGCATTCAACCATAATTCAAATCAACCTCCGTGCCTCTTACGCACGCTTCCTTCTTCTTCTACCCCTTAATTAGGTCTCCCCCTTTTGCGCCCCGTTAACCCATCTGTCCCCAATAATTCCTCATCCTTGCCAACCCGGTCTCTCCTTACCCGTCCACCACGACCACAGCCTCCGATGCAACAAACTCCATCATCCGCCACCAATCCTTCGCCATCACCATCTAGGCCACTCCTCATTCGCCCGTCACCAGCACCAGTTACGTCCACCACCACCACTCCTCCGCCGGCAAGGACACCTCCACCATCAGCTCAACCACCATTTATACCCCGACCTCTCCTTGTTCAATCCGCTAGCACTTCCCACACTCGAGCACCCCTTCCTACTCCTACGCCTCCTACGGGGGCTACCTTGTCGAATTCCTCACCGATTTCTTCTTCAAACACTCCTCCACCAATTCTCAATGCTAACACCCCTTCTTCTTCCAATCCTCCCTTCATCCTTTCCCCGACAGAGGCGCGTCAAACCATGGCACTGCTCCGCAGTGGACGGATGTTCCAGCGCATCTTTCTCCATAGGGAGCAGGAGCCCGCACAGGGGCCAAATGAACAAGAACAGGAGCAAGAGTCCGTGCCAGGCACTCAATATGATTTACTGAAGCATCTTGACCGAACTCCAGCAAGAATCTCTATTCTAGAATTAATTAAGAGGTCAACCACTCATCAATTGTCTTTAAAGGAATATTTACAGAAAGTTATGGTCAATGAAGACATCCCTGTCAAGTAGATAACCACAGTCTTGACGCCCGCTAGCAATCAGCCGGTAATTACTTTTTATGAACATGAACTGGCACCTCAACCGGCGAGAAAGTATGCTTTATGCATCACAGTGGATATCAATAAGGTGGCGGTAAAACAATGTTTGGTGGACACTAGGGCATCCATCAATGTATTGCCGCCAACCACTTTGAAGATGTGCGGCATTCCAGAAAATCAGATTCGGCCATCCACCATAACAGTCACAGCATCCGACAATACTAAGAAGCCTCCTCTGGGCATGATAACGTTAAAGGTTAGTCTGGGTCCAGCAACAATCACAGTCGATTTTCACATCTTGGACATGGATCCAACATCCAATGGCATCTTGGGTCGCCCCTATATTCAACAGTTAGATGCAGTGCCCTCTACAAACCATCAATGCCTCAAGTTTTCACACAAGGGCCGCATTATCAAAGTGACTAGCATGCCGATCCTGCCTGATGAAGACATACACCTAGCAACGTCAGTTCCTTCTATTTGGCCTTCCAACAAACCGTTGCTATCAGTGCTGGATATCCCTCACCCACGGCCGATGCCACCCAAGACAGTTACAATAGTTGCCATGACACCCCTAACTTCCAAGGGGAAGAAGAAGAAGAACACAATGAATACCCCGTTTTGGAATATTCTGATGAGAATGGGGTACCAGGTTGGCAAAGGCCTGAGTGTCAATTGTCAGGGCAGAACTAAGCCTGTCAAGCCACAAAGATTGATTGCACGGGGCGGCCTAGGCTATAAAAGACCAAGTAAGAATGAAGAAGAACCATGGGCAACTATGACCTCCACTTTGAAGACAGATCTCCAACCGCTCACTTGGACATTGCAGACACATTTTATTAAAGGTGGCGTCCAAGATAATGAGCAGACTACAATAATCACTTCCATGTTAGACTGTCAAGATGTTCATGCTAGACAGTTTACTCGACATATTGCTCCACTGGTTACATACAAAGCCCTGGAATCTCTAAGGCCTGATAAGAGGAGAAAAATGGATGATCCAGAGTGCGACTGGTATAGATGGTTTGATATGAATGACATTACTATTGCCTTAAGCCGTCTCTTCATGCCGACAGATCCGGAATGGCCGCCACTGATCCACGACTTGATTGAAAATCCTGTTTTGATAACAGACAAGAGGCAGCTGCTGAGTGATTACACAGATATTGGAGAGCCAGACGTGCCCTATGAAGAAGCATTTACAATAGACAGGCTGTGGGCCGGCCTTTTCTCTCTCACTTCTATGCATCCGTCTCTTCTTTCTTCTCTGCATTCTCAAGTTTTTTCTCGCGTGCCGAGACCGCCTCCGATCATGATCAGCTTCTCTCCAAATTCAATGCAAGTCTCTCTTCCAATTCCTCCCTTGCTCCTCGAGCAATTTTCCAAACTCTCCATCACACCCCCGCATGGGTCATGCTTGATTCAATCTTTCTCCAATCTTTCAATCTCCACTCCTCCGTCTATTCTCCCTTCACACTGCTTTCTTCTTGAAAAGGAAAATAAAAATGAAGATAAAAACGAAAACGAAAAAAAAAACGCCAAAATTCCAACTTTTTCATCCTCCATCTCTTTTGAGGAGACCTCCTATCTCCTTCCTGAGTGTGCCCCGACCCAGGGGCCGCTCTTCCAAGATTCATTGATAAACCTTTTCCACCCCTCCTGCGAGGGGTCCTCATCTGTACACCCTCCTGTATCCACTTTTTCACCCCCTCCCTTTTCTTCTTCTAATGATCAAGCTAGTTGCTCTTCTTCTTCTAATAATAAAATCCATGGGGTAGTTTCACCTAGGAAATCCAAGGGTAAGCAGATTCCCCGTATGTTCTTGTTAGAATTGGCTAGAAGATGCCGGGCATGCTCAACCCTCCCCGAATTTCTAGAGAATCCGATTATCCTGCCAGAGTTAGAATATGAGGATACTTGTGCTCCTTATGAGGGTTTTGGTGTCTATGAGATTATGAATGATGAAGACCCTGTTGAAGAGGGGGATGAAAGATATGAAGAATATGAGGACGAGGCTGATGCCCTTGCTAGTGGCATGAGAAGATTTGACGAACCATCAGCCTCAGTAGAAGAGTCTACCAAGGAAATAAATCTGGGTACGGAAGAAGACCATAGGATTGTCCTCATCAGCAAGAATTTGCCGCCTGCCGAAGAGGAGGCGGTTATTTCGGTACTTCAAGAATACAAGGACACGTTTGTGTGGAGTTATGAAGATATGCCTGGATTAGACCCTGCGCTCGTTGAACATCGGCTTACACTTAAGCCAGGGTCTGTCCCGATCAAACAACGGTTGAGACATTTCCACCCTAACATGGCTTTAAAGATGAAAGAAGAGGTCGACAAGCTTCATAAGGCTAGATTTGTTAGAGTTGTCCTCTATCCGAACTGGGTGGCTAACATCGTCCCGGTCATGAAGAAAGATGGAAAGGTTTGCATTTGTATAGACTTTTGGGACCTCAACCGTGCGTGTCCTAAAGATGACTTCCCCCTCCCTCATATTGATGTTTTGATTGATAATACGGCAGGATTTGAAACTCTCTCCTTTATGGATGATTTTTCAGGTTATAATCAAATTCGCCTGACTGAAGAAGACCAAGAGAAAACATCGTTCACTACACCATGGGGTACATATTGCTATGTGGTCATGCCTTTTGGACTCAAGAATGCTGGAGCCACCTATCAGAGGGCTATGATAGCAATTTTTCATGATATGATTCATATTTATATTGAGGTGTATGTGGATGACCTGGTAGTAAAGTCAAGAACAAGGATTGAGCATCCTGGGGTTTTAGCTAAAGTCTTGCAAAGATCACGAGAATATCAGTTGAAAATGAACCCCAAAAAGTGTGTATTTGGTGTTTCATCAGGGAAGTTACTTGGGTTTATCGTCAGTAAAAGGGGAATTGAAGTTGATCCCAATAAGGCAAAGGCCATTAGAGATATGCCTCCTCCCAGGAATTTGAAGGAAGTTCGAGGATTAATCGGGAGGTTACAATTTATTCGCCGCTTTGTCTCCCAGCATTCACAAAGATGCAGGCCGTTTTACGAGCTTACTAAGCCGGGGGTCAAGTTTAGTTGGGATGACAAATGTCAGGCAGCTTTTGAAGGATTGAAGGATTATTTGGCTAATCCTCCTATCCTAAGGCCGCCAGTTCTAGGAAAACCACTCATTCTCTATGTTTCTGTCCTGGATGACTCTGTAGGTGCTGTCCTAGCTCAAGTGGATGAAGAATAAAAGGAGAGGGCAGCATACTACTTGTCTAAACTTCTCAACCCTTGTGAGCAGAGGTACTCAGCCATGGAGAAGACTTGCGATGCTTTAGTCTGGGTAGTTCAGAAGTTAAAACATTATTTCTTAGCTCACGAGGTTCACCTCATTGCTCGCATGAATCCGATTAAATTCCTTCTTGAAAAATCTATCCTTACCGACCGATTGGCACGCTGGCAAAGTTTTCTCTCTCAATTTGACATCTCTTACATTCAACAGAAAGTAATCAAAGGTTACGCCATCGCCGAACATCTTGCTCACCACCCTCTCCCTCGATTTGATCTTGTCAATTCAGAGTTTCCAGATGAAGAACTAATGTCCATTGATCAACCCCATGATCCTATGTGGACATTACATTTTGATGGAGCTCTAAATTCCCAAGGAAGAGGGATTGGCATGGTTCTTTTACCACCAGAAGGGGTCACCATCCCATTTGCTGCTCAGCTCACATTCCCTGTCATAAACAATATAGCTGAGTATGAGGCCCTTTTGGCCGGTCTTCAAACCGCTCATAAATATGGTGTTACCCAATTACGAATCGTGGGTGACAGTCAACTCATTCTACGCCAGGTGCTTGTCAAGTGCCGCACTATCAATCCTAAACTCAAGCCCTACCAGGAACTTGCTTCAGCTTATGCCAAACTCTTCACCAAGTTGATCTTCGTCCATGTCCCTCGAAGCCAGAACATCTTAGCTGACGCTCTTGCCTCTTTGGCCTCTGCTTTAGTCTTTCCTCCCCAATGAGATTTTCACGTTCCTCTCATTCATCAGCGTGACACTCCAGCTATTAAGGATCGTGCATTCCTCGACATTAGGGACAAGGTGCTCGAGAAGGTCATGCGGAGTGAAGCTCTTAAAGGCAAAGAGGTCATGTTGTTAGATTGGGAAGAAGAATTGGCTGATGAGGACAAACCTTGGTATTTTGAGATTGCCAGATATTTCAATGATCAGTCCTATCTTGAAGAAGCCACTGTGGAAGAAAGGAAAGCAATTAGAAGAGTGGCCCAACGTTATGTTTTGGTTGGAGGTGTGCTCTATAGAAGAGGGCTCACGGGTGTTTTATTAAGATGCCTCGACGATGATGAATCTTGGAAGGTCATAGAAGAGGCGCATTCAGGAGTGTGTGGTGGTCATGTGAATAGCCAGATGCTAGCTAAGAAGATCCTTAGGTTAGGCTTCTATTGGCCAACTCTAGAAGAGGATTGTTCCATCTATATTCGAAGGTGTGTTAAGTGCCAACTGCACGCCGACAAGATTCATTCTCCTGCTTCTTCACTCCATCCTATGTCCTCCCCATGGCCTTTCTCCATGTGGGCTTTTGATATCATTGGACCTCTTGGTGACTCGAACCTCCTCACGAAGCAAAAATCATTCATCCTCACGGCAACAGAGTACTTCACCAAGTGGGCGGAAGCGGAAGCATTCGTGGAGATCAAAGCATCAACCGTCTGCAAATTCATAATGAAGAATATCATCGCAAGATTCGGCATCCCAAGTACTATCATCACCGACAATGGACCTCAATTCATCTCTCAAGAGCTCAAGGATCTCTGCAACAGGTATAACATTGCATTGCATCATTCTTCTCCCTATTATCCATAGGGCAATGGTCAAGCAGAGGCAACTAATAAAACCTTGATCAAAATTGTTAAAAAGACGTGTGAGGCTAATAAATTTTCGGATTGGCCAGACAAGCTAGTTGAAGCTCTCTGGGCCTATCGCACTTCCATTTGTACCCCTACAGGGCAAACCCCTTTTGCCCACACTTATGGAATGGAGGTGGTGGTTCCTTATGAGATTCTCATTCCCTCTCTGCGAGTACAATTGGACAAGGAATTCTCTATTGATGAGCGTCGTGATTCGCTCCTTGCCCAGTTGGAACTCTTAGATGAGAAGCATCTGTTCGCCGCTGAGCATGCGCACGTTTATCAAAATAGGCTTTCACGTTTTCATCAAAAGAAAGTAATTGAGAGAAAATTCAAAGTCGGTGAGATGGTAATCAAGAGAATCTTTGTAAAACCTGGCGGCCCCCGTTCCAAACTCCAACCAAACTGGGAAGGACCATTTGTTATAAAAGATATTTATCCTGGCAATGCTTATAAATTGATTAATGCTGAAGGAGAAGAGCTGGCTCATCCTTGGAACGGCCTGTACCTTAAGAAATACTACCCCTAATCTAAAATAAAAAAAAATAAAAAAATAATAGAACTTTCCAAAATCCAAAAAAAAATAAATAGAAAATTTCCAAAATCCCAAACAAAATAGAAATTCTCCAAAATGCCAAAAAAAATCGTTGCCATGGCATACAAGGACGCAAGGTCTGAAAGGTCAAATTTCAGTATTCATTCGTCAGTTTTGTTAACTAAAATGGGGTCGACACCCACACACACTACACGCTTAAACCTCGAACTCAAGCGGTGCCAAATCCAATGGAAAGTCAAAAACCTGACTAAAGGTGAAGACAATACCCATTCTTTTCCTCTTCGGCCCATAAGGGAGGAAGGAAGGTCTCGGGGTAGACCCCCTAAACCTATCCGCCGCCTTAGTAAGTGGAAGTCAGGGCCCAAAAGGGAACAAAATGCCGCAAAAGCCCAAGTACAATTAGGTTTTTCATCAATACAAATCAGTTCCAAAGTGAAAGTCAAATTGTGAAAAGAAAAGCACGTCAAGAGGGCAAAGTCCCCGCAAGGAAAACCTTGGGCGTATGCATGCAATATAAAAGAGGCAAAAGGCAACAAAATTTCCCTATGCCAAAGATCGAATCCCAACAGGCATAGGGTAGGGGAGGTGCTTTCACCTCGAGCTTTTCAGAATCCCTTATGGGCTTCCTTATATCTTCTTCCATCTCTTTCTTTGTGGTAAGTCATAAACCAGCACGATGGTCAAGACTGACCTAGGAGATTGCACCGTGCGAGATCCTGCGTATAAGTTTAACCACTAGCACGTCGACTCTCTTTTAATTAATCAAGAAAGGTCAATGAATCCTCAATGACGACCATGTATGACCCAGTGCCCTAGTAGCTTTGTCAACCCAATTCTGAAAACAGCAAACTTAACGCCTCTGAGTAAGGCGCCTTTTATGTAATTAACGCCTGAGTCGAAGTCGTCTTTTATCAAATAACACCTTTAAATAGGTCATGTTTTCAACAAAATACAAAATTAACGACCGTCGCTGAGGGTGTCTTATATATGAATAACGACCTAGTCTAAGGCGTCTTTTTGGAAAATAAATGAAAAAAAAAGAGAGGAAAGAAAATGAAAGAAAAAAGAAGAATGGTGGTTTATCCTTCATGATGTGTGCTTGCATTTTTACATGGGCATCTTTTGTTATGAGTTGCATATGTGTGCTTCTATGATGCATCTCCCTTTATTGGTTATTTCATTCACCTTATTTGATTAAAGGCTTGGCCCCTTGACCCGCTATCAAGGTCAAAGCAAAGACATCCCTTGCTTATTGAGCAAGGGGCCAAGTCGAACAGATGAATTAACCTGTTTGTTCGAGTGTGAACTACAGCTGCAAGTACAGGGCAAAGTGAAGCAAAAGCAAAGAACGTGGAAAAGAAGTGAAGTACACAACCACAAGTACACAACTACACAAGTGCTCAGGTAACAAAAATTTTGATCTCATATATATATGCATCATAAATATCTGAGTACAGGTGTGAGGGTGGAGGAGTACAAGTAAGTCTCTCTCAGCTCTCGCCTCCACCCTCCTCTCTCCTACTCTCTACCTTGTCCACGCTATCCCGAGGTGGCGCTGGTGGAGGGGGCATGGGCCCCCATGAAGAAGCTGGAACTCGAACCTGGCCCCCTGCCTTACTCCTCTCTCGAAGAGAGGAACCCACCACGAAGGTAGAGCTGGTGAAGCTGTACCCTGCAGCTCGCGCTCACTCCCGCCCACGCTGAAGACGCTCCTCTGACGCTCGTAGCCGCTCCTGGGTAACGGCTAGCTGGGTCCTCAAGTCTGCCAGCTCACGCTCGCGTGCTACCACCTGCTCCTGGTACTGGGCACGCTCTGACTGTTGTAGCTCGTGGTGACGCGCACGGTCTGCCAGGTGCTCCTCACGCTCCCGAGCACGCTCCTCGCGCTCTCGCGCACTCTCTCTCCGCTCCAGCTCAAGAGCGACCCGCAGCTCCACTACGTCCTGAGGCAGCTCCTCACGCCGCCTCAAAGCCCTCTCTAGCTCCGCGACCCGCTGCTCACGGATCGCCAACTCTGCCCCGGCCAGGGCAGCCTGAGTACGTGCCGCCTGTAACTGAGTGGTTTGCAAACAGGTAAACAAATCATCAGTTCCACATTTGAATGCGATAATTCAATAATTAATGAAGTAAGCAACACATGACTGTAAAAGAGAAGTAAAACTCACCTGCGCGGCCATCGCCTGCTGCCCCTCGCAGACGCAAGTAAGAGCAGCTCGAAGCTCCTCAGTCTGCAAAACACAGTTTTCATCAGCATAATGATAAACAATCAATATTTGAATAAGGTCTGA
The DNA here is from genome assembly GCA_022559845.1 of Amorphophallus konjac. Classification (NCBI taxonomy): domain Eukaryota; kingdom Viridiplantae; phylum Streptophyta; class Magnoliopsida; order Alismatales; family Araceae; genus Amorphophallus; species Amorphophallus konjac. Next base: position 430,449,312 of record CM040118.1, read on the forward strand.
GTTTTGGTTTTACCTGTGTGGCGAGGTCACACTCTGCCGCCTCAGCCCGTGCCACTGCCCCCGCCAGCTGCTCCGCTAGTGCAATCGCCTCTGCACTAGGCCCTCTCGAGCTAGAGGCCTCTCCCGTATCTCTCCCTGCTGCTCCCTGTTGGGCACGCTGCATTCATTAAGATTGTCAGTGGCTAATCATCAATAATTCAAGGACAAAAAAATTCATTTGCATATACAAATAAATTAAACACTCACCAAGGTCTCAAGATCTGCCCGTGTGGTGGCCAGCTGTGCCTCCAAGCTGTGTAGGTGGGCCTGTGCATCCATCGCTGCTATGTCTTGTGCATCCTGCATCCATTACACATCAGTTGCATGATAGATATACATAAGCATTCGCATTGAAGAATAAGTGCATTCATACATACCCCTAGGACCCTCATCTGGGGCCTGCCGGCGTAAACCTCCCAGTAGCGCTGGAAGTACTCGGAGCTGTCGGTCACCCGTGAGGTGACTCGGGTCCCGCCTCGCTGCCAGTTCGCGTACTGGTCCGCGAACCGCACTCTCCAGTCGATCTCCTTGGTGCGACCGTGTGTCTTCTTTCCAATCCCTCGCGGCTCTCCGACCTCTATCCACTCCTGATGAAGGCCGAGCGTTCTCATCACCAGCGTAAGCCGTAACGGCTCAATCTCGCTCAAGCAATGAACCCAAAGCTCATGCTCAAAGCGAGGTCGGTTCGCTACGACCCACGGCTGGCCCTCGTCAGTCATCCCCTCATAGGGTCTCCACCGCACCTGCATCCACAAGACAAACATTCATTATCATCCATCGTATCACATTCTATAACATAAACACAATAAGAAAAAATTGCATTATGCATACCAGTGAAGGAGGGAAGTCGCGGAACTCCCTCCGTAACACCCACAGCTCGTAAGAGAGTGGGGCCCCAAAAACTACCGGTAGCCAGCCTCGCGCCAGAGGGAAGGATCCCTCACCTCCAGGTCGTAGGTCGACGCGTCCCATGGGCATGTATAGGTGGCTCCAAACCTGCATCCATGCATCATATTAGCAAAACTTTCATACGCATATACATTCGAACATTCAAACAAAGAAATGCATACCTGAAGAAAAGGTGAGAAGCCACTGACAGTCGTCTCTCGTCCTGTCCCCATAGACAGGTCGGCCATCATGTGCGCTAGCAGTGCCGCTCCCCAGGCGTATCTGTCGACTCTCTCCAAGTCCTCGAGTATCCCTAGGAACAGGTAGTTGATGACATTGCCCTTCGTGCCAAGCAATAGCCTCCCGAGCATCAAGAACAGAAACCTCCTCAAATCTCGGTCTGCCCTCTCCCTATCAGCTGGGTCCTGGCAATAGGCTGCCCTAGCCCCGTCCATCAACCTCTGAGAAAACTGCTCTAAAGACTCCCTGGGTCTCTGCCTAGCATCCCCCAATCCCATAGCTGTGGTGAGGTCGGTACGGAAGATGGTCCTGCACTCGCTAGGTGTCTCGTAGACCATCTGTAACCCTAGCAGTCTCTGGGTAAGCTCAGTATAGTCAGAATAGGTGATCCCACTCACATCCTCCCCATCTACTCTCAGCCCTGTGATCCTAGCCACATCCTCTAGGGTGGGGATCATGTGACCCCACGGCATCAAAAATGCCCAGCTAGTCCTATCCCATCTCTCTCTCAGAACCTGGATCAGTGCTAGGTCGGGTCTGACTGGCTCTATGCTAAGGAAAGCCCCGAACCCCATGGCATCTACCGTAGCTCTCTGAAACTCGGGGAGGCCGTGGTATGCTGCCCGGACCTGGACCCATGAGATGTGTGTCCTCATCAACCCCTGCATGCATAAAAGAAATAATTTTTGTTTAAGAGTGTTAATTTTCATGTGTAAGTTCGTTTAATTGCCTTGGTTGAGATTTTTGCTGTTTGATTTAATTAACGACCAACCTTGGGTCGTGGCTTGCTTGATTAACGCCCCTGAGTGTGGCGTTATTTCTAAATGGGTTTTGGTGAATCTATGTGCCTGTTGAATTAACGACCCAGCCAAGGTCGTTGTTTATCTAAAAAATGCCCCGGTGGGTGGCGTGGTTTTGAAATTAATTTCTAAATTCCCAAAAGGTTTTTTAATTGACGCGCGTCCCTGGGTCGTCGTTTGCTTAAGTAACGCCTCTGAATGGGACGTTTTTCTTAAATGAGTTTTTGGGCCTAGAAATATATTCTGGAATTATTTAAATTGACGACCACCCCTATGGTCGTTATCTGTTGAATTGATGCCCCGATGGGGGGCGTTGTTTTCCAGGTTTTTTTGAAAATAAAATAAAAATAGCATGCGAGATATAAATCAAGGCATAAATATTGAAGAAATAATTGGAAAAACTGAGAAGCATGAAAATAATAAGCATGATGTTAAACATGGTAATTCAAATTCGCGACATGCTGCAGGGCGTGTTTCATAAGGCTAATTATTTTCATAAAATAAAATGAATTGACGACCCAGGGTCGGGCGTCTTCTTCTTAAATCGCGACACCCCTGGGGGCGTCTTCTTTCTGATTCCCTGGTTTTCTTCTCCCCGAGAGCTATGGAAATAAAAAATGGAAGAAAATAAAATAAAATAGAAAAGGATGGGGTTGAGGCCTACCTTGTTTCGCTTGGGTCCCGCCAACTCTCCCCGGAGTTGGGGCCTTGGTTGCCGTGGCCGCCGGAGTTGGCCGCGGCGAGCAATGGCCGTCGCCGTGGCCGGCGGTTCCTCATTCCCTTCTTCCCATCCTTGTTCTTCTTCTCCCTCTTCGCCTTCGTCTTCCTCTTCTTCACTTTCATCTTCTTCATCTCCCACGGCCTCGTCGTCGCCGTGTTCTCCCTCGTCGCCGGTCACCACCGTCGGTGCCTCCTCGGCCGCCGCGGGAGGAGCCTCCTCCTCGACATGGGTGTGTTCGCCCTCCAAATCCACGACCTCGGGGGCGCTCACCCGTTACCGCTTAGGTCCGCCACCGGCCATTGCTTAGGGAGGTGAGGGTTTGAGAGATAGAGGGTGAGAAAGAAAGAAGGGGGGTTTTTGGTTCGGTTAAGGTTTGCAGAAGAAAAAAGAAAGGGGAGAAGCAAGACGAAGAAGGAAGAAGAAAGGAGGGAAAGCAAGTTGAACGGTCAAAAAGAATTAACGACCCCATCCAAGTCGTGTCTTGTTAAAAAGACGATTGGACCAGAGGGCGTCTCTTCCATTGTTAACGACGTGCTTTGAGGTGTTATTTCGTTTCGCATGGGGAATGGCAGACGTCGTCAGAGGCATTTAATGGGACTTGATTGACATGATGGGAATAATGATTACTATTTTTGATTAACGACGTGGCTGAAGGCGTCGTTTACATGAAACGTGGCTTACCCTAAGGCGTTACTCTTGGATCTTTAACGAATACTTTTTGGAATTTATCTAATTGACCCAATGACTCTAAGTGACTCTAAGTGACTTACATGAAACGTGATCACCCGGAGGGGCCGGGGGATGATGGCGAGGGTCCGAGGTGAGACCAAATGACTCTAAGTGACTTAGTGGGCTTTGGATGACCCCTAAGGATCTGGGTTACCCAACTTCGTGGGTGGCTGGCCCGCAGGGCGGGGTTTGGGTGGCACTCTCTCCCGGTCCGCGGTGGTCACGCCCAAAGTAGCTTACAAGATCGGGCTCTCTTCTCACCGTCCGACGGGCATACAAAGCAATACTAAATTTGCAGAAATGAGGCAATCAAGGATGGTATCAAATGCTCACCTGATCGGTGTGTAAACACCGATCCCGCTCGGAGACGATGGCGCGTCGGGAGGCGAGGGTATACACCCGATCGCCGCGGCGGTGTCGCTTGACCTGAAAGTGAAAGGAGTATAGCACTACGTCTCTCGCAGGAGGGGTGATCTTGGGGTGGGGATTAAGCTTATTACATCCAAAACTACCTCCACGCAGGGAGGGGCCTTCAGCTAGCCAAGCGGGGTGGGGAATTATGCAAAGGAAACCCGACTTTCCGAACTCCGCCGGTTCTGCCAACCTTCAGGTTTGCTGGATAGGGTGTCGATGATGACGCTGTCACAGACTCCACAAAACTCCAAACTTGACGAAACTGGTGCCAAAAGTTTCCCAACTGACCGGTGATGATGTCTAAATTTTTGGGGAAGCTCTAAAACCCGGGGCTGACCGGACCGGCGACTGGAGCAGGACAGCAACGTTCTGCCTCTGACTGGTGCAGGACTGGTGCAGCAAATTGCAGAAAGCACTGCGAACGCTCCCGAACTCTAATTGGAACGAAACTGGTGGTGACGCGATCGTGGTCAGGGTAGCTTCAAGCATAAATTGACAGGGCCACAATCCAAGGTCGGGGAAGAGAGTGGTGGCCGGAAAAGTGGGGACTAGTCGAACCTGGAACCACAGAGAGCAGTCTGCACACTCCGGCGAAGAAAATCAGAAATGATAGCTCCGGTGGCCGATTGAGGTCCTTCTTCTTGGAGATGAAAGCTAACGGGACTTAGTTCCTGCCCTCCGATAATGGCTCTCAGATCATTCCCGTACAGACCGTGGTGGCTTCTGCTTTCAGCTTCAGGTTTTCAGACAGGGACAGCAAACGCAGTCGGACGAGATCTGCTCCTACGAACAGCTCCAACCTCGGAAGCCGGCGAGACCACCACCGTTGGAAAGCTAACTCACAGAAAATTCCAGAAATATTGGCCTTGCCACATGAATCTTTGAGAGCCGGTCGTGGTTGCCTCTGCAAGTCACTGCAACCCTGCTGCCTGAAACAGGGACAGAATGAGGAGAAGATGAGGGTGTGGGGAAGGGGATGGCCAAGAGAGTAAGAGGTGGGAGGTGTGTCTAATGGCTATGGGAGGGAGCTGTGGGGTGTTAGGGGTTGTGAAGGCTAGGGATAAGAAGGTGGGGAGTGTGAAAATGGGCTGGAGAGAGGGCTGGAGCTGCAAGAGGTGGTGGTGGGAAGATGGGGACACAAGAGAGAAGGTGAGTGGGACAGGAGGTGGGGGGCGAACTTGGCTGTTGGGAGGGAGATGGAGTTCGACATAGGGTGGTTTGGGGGAAGGGAGATGAGAGGGAAATTCAAAATGGGCCTAGGGAGGAGGGCCTTCAGCCTTGGGGAGGTGGGGAGGTGCTTAGGGAAGTGGAGAGGGTAGGTGGTGGTTGGGAAGTAGGGCTTAGATTGGTAGAGGGTTATTGGGACTAGATGTGGAGTAAAGAGGGGTTATGGGAAGTTGTGGGGAGTTAATGGAGGTAGGTGGGGGTTGGAAGTGGTTGGGAGGGGGAGGAGAGAGAGAGGGGTTCGCCCCCTTCTTGAAGAAAGAGAGAGAGAGAGATGATGAGAGAGATAATGAGAGGGAGGTGGCAAATGCTATTGCAATATTCATCAAAAGTTGAGTACATGAGGAGAGATGGGCCTATATATAGGCAACCATTCTTTACATGACCAAAATGTCCCTGACAATAAGACAAAAGACCGAGCATATCCTACACTCAATCCTATGGGCCCATAACTAAGGTAATAAGGCCCAATTAAGCATAACAAGGGAAATGGACTAGAACCACATGACTCAATAAAAGGAAATACAAAAGATAGGACTCAATAAAACGAAAATACATAAAATGAAACTAAGGAAATGAAGATAACAAGTGTAGATCATAGTCAGTCCACATCAAGAGTGTGCAGACGACCCGAGCTAGAGGGAGTGTCGTGAGATGCCCTCATCACAAGTTTATTCAGCAGTTTCAAGACCAGGTTGGGCCCAGGTATTCTATGGTGGATCTGGCCCATGAGAAGATGAAGCCCGAAGAGGAGTTCTGCACCTTTGCCGACCGTTGGCGCCGCCTCGCCGCACAAGTCCCGGGGCATATTTCGGAGCCGGAGAAAATCAAGATGTTGATTTCCAATGGAATGCCCGAGTACCGCTTTATCTTAGCTCTCAACGGCATTACCTCCTAGAAACAACTCTATAGCCGAGCCCACTTCATTCGCCAACAAATTCAAGGTTCCCTTGACCCTGAGTCTCCACCATCCCTATCCACTTACACCTCACCATCCACAAGCCAACCCTACGCTCCCATGAGTCAGCCTGACATGAGTCAACCTTCCGCCACATCCACTTCCACGTATCAAACCTCCACGAGTCATCCTTCCATGAGTCAACCTTCCGCTTCTACATATCCGTACACTTCCACAATTCAGCCCTCCACGAGTCAGCCGTCCGCTTATTCGTACCCTCATGTGTCTCCACCTCCATATCCCCCGGTCAAGGTCACACCACACCCCGAGCAAGTAGATGTGGTCTATATACCCCCTTATCGCGCTCCACAAATGCCTTCACCAAATCCCTCCACTAGTTGCCACACGTCCTTGCCTATGCAACCCCTACAACCGTCTCCACCACTTCATATCCCTCGGCATCCACCTTGCCCGAAGCAGGATCCTCCTCACTCTCCGTTGCCGGAGTGTTTTACCGACATTTTCAGGGCTTTGATGGCCACTCACGCGTTGTCGCTCCCTCCGGTTGTGCCTTGCCGACCTGCGGTCGGGAATATGCTTTAGTTCTATGATTTTCACCGTCAACAGGGGCATTTGGCCAAGGATTGCCCCGAGTTCCAGGAGTTTATTTATAGTCTGGAAGCCAAGAAAAGGATTGATTGGGCTGCTATTCGTGAGGTCATTCTATATCTCCGCAGCAAACAGCAGCAACAAGAAGCATGGCCAGGAAGCCACCTCCATCTCTACAAGACCCGGGGCACCCCCGTGATCCTTCATCTAATGTTGCACCCGCTCCATCACCTACTCCAATACCCGTTTCATCACCGTTACCTTCTCCATCTCCTACCCCATCTCCATAAACTCCACCAACCCAAGCTCTTGCTCAGGCCGGTACCACCACTTCCTCCAGCACTACTTCTACCCCCAACACCACTCGACGCGTTGTGACGATACGTCGACGGTGGACACCACGACCTCCCTATTCACCATCTCCATGTCCACTACCCCCATTGCCCGCATCGCCATCTCCATCGTTATCTCCGTCATCATTACCCTCACCACCTTTGCTTCCTTCATCGCTACCCTCATCTCCCGAGCTCGAGCAGGCCACATCTCCACCTTCACCTTTGCCCGCACTCGAACTTGCCATCACCTTAACCCCCTTGCCTCTACCTAAACACACCGTACCCGTTGAAATCTCCGTGTCTTCCGAACCTAATCCTATTACCTCCACTTCTGCATCCATTTCCACACCTCGGAGCGGGTGTGTGCTACCTACGGTGCCCCTTTAGTCTGGTCCCCAGGGAGACAATAAGCCAAGCCAGGATGAGTCAGTGCCGGTTATGTATTTCAAGATTCAGGATTTTATTTGTCGGATGCCGATCCGTGTCCTGGTCCCCAGCCATTTTGGGGGGAGGGAGCCTGCATTTCCTATGGAGATAGTTGCTGAGAAGAGGTCCCTTGCACTAGTGCCAGTTTCTTCACAAGTGAGGCCGGTGGCAATCTCATTGCTTGCCGGGGGATTCACTATCAATGTTGTTATTTCTCCTCGCTCTATAGCTATTCAGATAATTGGCCAAGAGGGGTTCTTTACTCGAATTGTGCTAACTCGTACGGCTGCCAAGGAAATGATGAATTCTATGTTCAAGGGGCAATTGGCCGTATCTTCTGCACCTTCCAAGGACATTCTGCACATTTTTTGCAATCTCTCTCGATTTATTGGTGTGCCGGCCATGTCAACACCATGTATTACTCTCCCTCAGCTTCGTCATGTCCTTCTATCAAGGGAGTTGTGCTTCAAGGCTGAGTTCCGAGTGGAGTTGCCGAATCTCATGCTTCTAGTGCCGGGAGACAAAACCCCGTGGGTTTGTGATATTCGTCACTCTGAAGGGTTACTTGTCCAAGAATGTCCATCTACTGTTATTAGCACCGGGTGTCTAGGGGCAACCGCACCGGTAAGGCTGCATGTTCACAGCCGGGCCAGGCCATCTGTCAGGTGGGCCCATTATTTGAGAAAATATTGCAAATCAAGAAGCCCAAAGGTCTGAATCCGCGCCAAGCGGGTCCATTACAAGCCAGTTTCAGCTAAGAAGAGGCGGCGGCGCTGGTTCACGGGCCGTCGATTGTGCACGCGGGGGTCAACTTCTCCTTCTTCTTCTTCATTCTATTCCTCATCTTTTTTCTTGCTCAGTTCCCACCCTTGGGTGATGTATCTCCCTTCCTCCAATCCTGTTTCCATGATCTTCTCCTCTTCTTCCCATCCAGAGTCTCCGGGTTTCCCCTTCTCTCACAATTTTAGACCTCAGCCTATGCCCTCTCATCATCCCGATCCTGGGACATCTTTTGATTCTTCTCCTCCGGTATCTCCGGATTCTTACTCTCCTTTGTTAGGGTGCTTGGCCCGGATACAGAGGGGGGGTGAATGTATCCTGCTACGAATAATGCCCAATTTAAAAACTCCGATGCTAGGCAAGTTCCAGAATAAAGCTAATTCGATTAAACAAAATAACAAGCAGATGGAGCGTGCCTATTCAAGCATCTAGCGGAAGCAAATCAAACAATCAAACCACTGCTCAATAGATTTTTAGGTGGTTCGGTCCTCCAGACCTACATCCACCCCTCACTCCCAACCGGAGTGAGGCTTCACTAGCAAATGCTAGAACCAAGCAGACTCAGTCTGCGAACAAGGTGCTGCCACACAGCTTGACCAGGGGAACAGCCTCCCCTCTTCCTCCCAACCGGAGGGACACCCAAGTGACTCCCAGCCACTTGGAAACGAGAGGTCGCAGACCTCTCTTCCTCCAGACCAGGAGGGACCCCTGGACTTGCAACCCAGAAGCCCACAAGTAGCACCCAGCTACTTGCAACCGGAGATCAGATCTCCCTTCTCCTGACCCACCAGGAGGAACCCGACCTCAGTCCATAGGATCGTAAGTACAAAGATGGAAAGATAAAAAGGAAACTAAGAAAGGATGAAAAATCACAGCGCCAAAAGATGGAAACGAAATACAAGTAATGTAGCTCTCAAGGGAGTAGGTCTGGCTTGGATTTGATCCAAACGCCAGAGGACAGATCTTCAAGCTTTTCTCATTTCTTATCTACGAACTCCTTCTCTCTCTCTCTCTTTCTCTTCTGCTTCTTCACTCTTTTTCTTCTACTTTCGTAGGCTCTCTCTGTCTCTTCTCTTCTCTTCTCTTCTCTGCAACTCTTCTCTTCTGCTGGATCGAACTCTCAGCACTTCTGCACTTCTGCTATTCTGCTATTGCTCTCAAGGCTTCGATCTTCTTCTTCAGACAACCGAGACTCACCTTTATAGTAGCTCGAGCAGAGGCAGCACTGGGCGCGTGTGTCCTCCACATTTCCCGCCCAGATATTTGGCCACGTGTCAGCATTTCAGCTCCTTGGATCACGTGCCAGACACCTGTATGATTAAAGAAGTGTTCAGTCGATGAACAAAATTAACACAGGCTGTGCATAGTTGAGCAATGTCTAGACTTATAGAAATCAATATAGCAAGTGTGTACAGAGTGAGGGAGTGTATAGACTTAGAAGTCTTCATGCGTGCTCAGTGTATATACTTGCTGAAGAATGCATTATCATAACAGGAGAGTGTGTAGACTTAGGCCTTCTGTTCAAGACAAAAACCAATGTACAGACTTCATGCTATACAGACATGATGTTGATCAAAAGACCTTTGGACATCAGCCCAAGGCGTCAACGCTTCCATCGTGCAGCGTCGCCTCAGCTCCTCAAGCGAAATGCTCACGCCCTTGGCAACTGGCCAATGCGTCAACGCATCCAGTGTCAGCGTCGACGCAGTGAACAAGACAGATGATGAACAATGCATGAACTAGCCTTACCAATGTGTAGACTTCACAATGCTCAGCCACTGTATAGACTTCACGAAGCTCAACCAGTGTATAGACTTCAATGCAGAAACCAAGGCTGTATAGACTTCAGACTTGAACGTGTGACCTATGAGCGATGTATACACTTGGCCCTTGAAGGATGTACAGACTAGAAGGAATGAAGCCCACGATGTATAGACTTGAAGATTGAAGGCGATGTACAGACTTTGATGTAAGACGCAGAATGAGACGCTGAAGTCTGTATAGAGTTTGATGACTGAAGCATGAACAGTACGCCAATGTATAGACTTGGCCAAAGTGTAGGGAAAGCCCCCAATGTGTAGACTTCCAATGTGAATGAAACGCTGTACAGACTTGCTCAAACAGTCCGATGTATGGACTTGGAATTCCACCAGAAGGATGTATGGACTTTGATAAGAGAATGGCTGTACAGACTTCACCACAGCTGCGATGTACAGACTTTGACAAAGCAGCGATGTACAGACTTTAAGTGAAATTCTGATGTACAGACTTTAGCTGAAGACCTAGACATTCAATGCTGTACAGACTTAGCCCAAAGCCTGAGACGCTAACCAAGACGGACGATGTTCAGACTTCATTGTATGGACTTGAAGAACCTGAAATAATGTGCATACTTGGAACGCCTGAAGACCAATGTATGGACTTGTATAAATCTGATGAATGAACTGAGGGGTCGACCCATCAGCACAAGGGGTCGACGCACCACAGACCAGACCAAAGAATAAATGAGGTTAAAGAGGCACCAAGCGTCAACGCATTGCCCAAGCAGCGTGGACGCAACAGTACAAATATTTCTTAATGCTACCTCTGAAGTGCCTTGGCAGCGTCGACGCTGCAGTTCGATGGGTCGACGCTGCAGTATCAAACTTCAGTCTAAGGAGCAACAGTAACATGACTGAACATAATCAAATATGCAATGCCATATCAGAACTTATGAAGATGACTCACAGTGAATAACTCACCTCAAAGACCAATCATCAAACCCACCATTAAAACCATCATCAAAACCACAGGGGCACAACAATCTCTCCCTTTTTGATGATGGCAACACTACACAGTGAGTCAATCTGATGACTCAAACTATTCTCCCACTTTGACTTCATCAAAAAGAAAATAGTTTGAGAAATTATAGCATGTATAAAAATTCTGTCAATTTCTCCCCCTTGCAAGAACATGATTCTCCCCCTTTAAGAGTTTCAGCAAAAGCATGAGTTAGAGATGATCAAAAGAAACCTGCATGCACTGATTGAATGATATTCTCCCCCTTTGGTATAATCAAAATAAACCATGGGAATGGGTATGAATGTAGATGCAGATACAACAAGAAATGCAATACTTCCCCCTAAGTATATGAATGCAAGGTTAGAAATGATATGAACATGATTCAGTATGACAAGGAATGCTCCCCCTGAATTGATGCCAATTGATATGCAAGTGATGCATGACATGGAATCTCCCCCTCAATAAGTGGAATCTTATGAGATGAATGGGACGGAGATCATAGGGGCAAACAAGGACAAGTTCAGGTCAATGAGCAGAAGAGGTTCAATTAGCAGATTTTTAAAGAGGCTTCAACTACAAGAATTTCAGTCAGATTTTCAAGGAAATGTCATTCTCATAAATCCAAATCAGAATATTTCAAAGTCTTCCATTATAAGGGCTTATGAATGAATTTTATTGATCAGCATGGTTTAAACATGATGTATGCAGAGTTTATCAATAAAATTCTATATTGATATCTAAAACCATGGTTTAATAAAAATGAACTAAGCCCTCATATTTATCTTGATAAAACTCCCTTTCTCTTACACAATCAAATTTAATGACTTCCTTCGGAATTACATGCACTAGTATTGAAATCAAGCAATTATGAAGTCATATGATTTTGTCTAGGGTTGTAGCAATTTGATTTTTCCATCAATATTAAAGTATGCAATTTCTTCAATAATTTTTCATGCTACAAATTTTACGAGCACTCTAGTTCAGTGTACACCTTGTAACTATAGGATATACCTTGATTAGAGGCCAATATCCCTAAGCACTTAGTGTGACTAACTGTCATGCTTTATATTAACAGAGATAGCATTTACACATCATGACACACTCCAAATCATTTCTGGATGAGTGAGTTGTATTTCTCAGTGTGCATGCCATTGCTCTGCCTGAATTTCAATGAATTCTTAATCAGAGTTAACTAAGGCACCTCATGACACAGTCCTTTGGACATGTGTTTCTCAGTGACCAATGTCATTGCTCTGACAGATATTACCCTTTAGACATTTCAGAAAAATTCATTTGCTTCAAATCAATAATAGTTTCATGTACTTAATCAGTTGAAGTCATGTATTCAAAAGTGCAGATTTCAGAAGTTTTCAAGACACAGCATGAAACAGATGATTAATGTTTATTAAACATGCTTCAGATATTTTTAAGAGATTTTAAAGTCAAACTCATTGAATACATTAAACTTAAACCACATGAGTTATTTCAGTCATTCATAAAAACGTATAATAGAAGATTTCTAGTTTAAGAGTTTTCAGATTTATGATCGAGATGGTCCATTGAAATCTTCATGAAAGACTGATAGAATTCTGAAACCAAATGATACCAATTGATAAGAGAGATTTCGAGGCTCAATGATTTTTGATATTATCAAGGTTTGTCAACTAAGATCAATGATGAAGGGTATGCAATGAATTCTCACAAGAGTATGCATTTGACAACCTATATGCAATGCATTGACTCCCCCTCACAATATGCATTCAAACTCTCTTTTTGGCATTTTCAATATAAGGAAATACAATGCACTATATGTATGCAGGGACATGCAAAGACTCAACATTGAATGCTATGCAAGGATATGCAACTAACTCCCCCTGAAAACATGCAATATTTGCATTGAAAATTGAACATATGATTCCAAATGATATTGTGACTTGTGCACAATCAGACTGTCCTATCAGCAAAGTGACCCATGGTACTAGGCGGAGCACTTGGTCTAAAAGACCACCTCACACATAGTAAGAACCTCCAGACAGATTTTCCTACCTTTTGGTAGCTTACCATTTATATACCATTGAGGTCAATCATGATAATTCAATATGTAGTCCTATATGCAATTCAGATTTTCAATGAACTACGCATCAGACAGATTTCAACAACATTCATATGCAGTTCAGATTTAAACAGACAAAACAATATGAGCATTGAGAGATGTGAATACTCATAGTGTCCAAAGCATAAATTTCAGTTGAGGAGAGTTCAGAGGCTTCAATTTAGACAATGCAGATGAAGAGTGAATATGCTTTGCAGAAAAAAAATAGCAATTATGCATGGACACATCAACCAAGATATGTAATGAGTTTCAAAATAGGAAATACAGAGAATTTACCTGAACAGTTCAGAAGGGATTTTTCATTCTTGAGTGCCTTGGATTAATATCCCTTTTTATTCCATTCCAAGGCACACATGCAAGGCAAAGTTTATTTTACACAAACAGGCACCCAAGAAATCTTGGGTCCTGACATGAAAGTATTATTTCTAACAGGTTTTCTCAGCACATTTCTAGCAACATGGTCATCAGATTTCATCAAGTAGTAATTATTCATTGAATGACCAGTTTGACCACAGTAATGACATGAATTATCAGATTTCAAATTCTTCTTATGCACATTACTATTGTCATGAAGTTTATTGGCAAAGAGAGAGTTCTGTTTACTATAATGATAGTAAGATGCACCAGATTTTAGATTTAATCAATCCACATTCTTGTTAGCATGAAATCCATGTGTATATGCATGAGATTTTCTGTTAACAGAAAAAAAATTCTGTTTACCAAAACCAGTTTGGTTTTGATATCCTGCCAGCCAACAGGTTGCAGCCCTGTGACCTGGCTTCCCACAATGATGGCATGTAAATTTCGCAACATGGAGTTTAGCAGAGTTATTCTGAACATGCCAACAATCTCCAGCTCTGTGGCCTGGCTTCCCACAGTTATAACATGAAAGTTTTGCAAATTGTCTGACAGGGAATTTAGCATGTTTGAGATTCACATTTCTACCCTGAATATGCCAACAGTCCTTGACTGTATGGCCATGCTTTCTACAGTGAGAGCAATTGAGAGAATTTCTTCTAAACGAACCTGACCAGCATTCAGAGGTCTTGTGGCCAATTTTGTTACAATTAAAACATTTGACATGCTGGTTCAGAGAAGCAGTTTTGTTTATATTAATAGTATGTTGGTTAGCATAAGATTTAGCATGATGTGAGAGTGGTTTTTTCTTTCCATTAGCAAACCAACATTGAGCAAAGGTGTGGCCTAATCTACCACAATGAGAGCATTCACTTTTCTTTGAATGAACAGCAGGTTTTTCATCATGATATTTCCTAGCATTCATCATTTCAGCATTCAAATCATCCAGTTCATTTAATTCACACTCATGCATTAAATGTCCAAATCTATGACAGTAGTGGCATGACATTTTCCTTTTAGATGCATGTGAGTGTGTGTGAGGACTGTGATCAACATGCACTGATGAACCCTTTTCATTTATTTTCTGATTTACAGTCCTTTTCTATTTTTTATCCTGTTTTTCTATTTTCTTAGCCTTGTACTGAATTAGAGATGAAGTAGAAGGCTTTTCCTGTTCAAAAGATTTGACAAAGATAGTTTTCAGGTTGGCTCCACCAACCTTCCTCATGACTGGACTGTAACCTAGTCCTTCCTTTTTAAAATTAATCTTTGTTCCCAGCTTTTTCTGAGCAATGGGCTGTTTGTCTTTAGAGGTGGTGGCTACATCTGAACCATTTACAAAAGATGTCATAACTTTGTTCTGAAGTTCTTTCTTGTTTATCTTATTGTAGCCCAGCCCTTCCTTCCTAGGGTTGATTTTTATACCTAGTAGCTTGTCTAGGTTTTTCTGCCCATCAACAAATTTAGACAAAGAAACTTTCAAATCCTGAATTTCATTTTCTAAAGAGGAAATATGTAACTCATAACTGGCAATCTCTTGCTCACTGCAATTCACACATTCAGTTAACACATTGTTTGCAGTTTTGTATTTTTCAACTTCCTGTTCCAGATTGCTCAGTTTATTAGAATCTTCAATGCAAATAGTTTTTCCTCTTTCCAAAGTAAGAAGTCTTTCAGACATGCCACTGTTTAACAACTTCAATTTTTCAATTTCTTCTTTAAGCTTATCATTTTGAACCAATTCAATTATTAGAAGCTGATCTTCTGAATTGACTTCATACTTTCTTCCATTTTCAATTTCCTTCATATCTTTTTGCTATTTTTCAAGATCTTTCTATAATTCTATGTTTACAGACTTTATGGCATTAAGTTTTTCAATCAGCAATTTGTTCTCCTGTTTAAGTTTCTCTGATTTTTCTTCATCTTCTTTGGAGAGTTTTCTGAGAGAGTCATCTTCAGATTTTAGCTTGTTTAGTTCAGAGTAAGCACATTCAAGTTCCTTCTTCAGTTTTGCATTCTGATTTTTATAAATATGATTATCAGACAGACATGCATCATGAAATTGCTTCGTATTTGAACAGTTTTCACATGAAGAGCTAGAACTATCTATCCCAGTACCCTTCTTCAACTTTTTATACTGTTTTCTTAAGCTCTCATGTGACTCTAACAATTCAGCATATGCATTCTCCCAATCATTAAGAGAAAAATTCTCGAAGAGATTTACCTCATCATCATCATCTTCATTTTGGCTGCTGCTTTGATTGCTTCTATCAGCCATCATGCAGCTGTCCTTGTTTACCCTGTGAAATTGCTTCAACCTATCCAGGATGTCCTTTGCTAAGATGCAATTATGAAGACAAAACCATAAGGCTCTGTCAGTAGCTGCTTTCATATGGTTAAAGGCTTTCTGATTTTCTCCATCCTTTGATCTGTGTCTGTCGGTCCATTTGGACACTTTCGTTGGTAAGGTGTGAGGACCTTATGAAATTAATTTCCACAGATCAGGATTAGCAGAATTAACATAAGCATGTAAAGCAGTGTACCACTGACTGAAATCAGAACCACTAAAGACGGGTGGAAGAGCCATTGAAAACAAATAGAGAGTAAATTCAAAGCAACATGAATATTTATGCACTAAAAACAAATTAGCACCTAAAACTGCAAGATCGGATCTGCAGGTCGCTGGACCTTGTATGCAGGCACCGCTCTGATACCAACTGTTAGGGTGCTAGGCCCGGATACAGAGGGGGGTGAATGTATCCTGCTACGAATAATGCCCAATTTAAAAACTCAGATGCTAGGCAAGTTCCGGAATAAAGCTAATTCGATTAAACAAAATAACAAGCAGATGGAGCGTGCCTATTCAAGCATCTAGCGGAAGCAAATCAAACAATCAAACCACTGCTCAATAGATTTTTAGGTGGTTCGGTCCTCCAGACCTACATCCACCCCTCACTCCCAACCGGAGTGAGGCTTCACTAGCAAATGCTAGAACCAAGTAGACTCAGTCGGCGAACAAGGTGCTGCCACACAGCTTGACCAGGGGAACAGCCTCCCCTCTTCCTCCCAACCGGAGGGACACCCAAGTAACTCCCAGCCACTTGGAAACCAGAGGTCACAGACCTCTCTTCCTCCAGACCAGGAGGGACCCCTGGACATGCAACCCACAAGCCCAGAACCAGAGACAAGCCTCCCTTCCTCCAAACCGGAGGGAACCCACAAGTAGCACCCAGCTACTTGCAACCGGAGATCAGATCTCCCTTCTCCTGACCCAACAGGAGGAACCCGACCTCAGTCTAGAGGATCGGAAGTACAAAGATGGAAAGATAAAAAGGAAAATAAGAAAGGATGAAAAATCACTACGCCAAAAGCTGGAAACGAAATACAAGTAATGTAGCTCTCAAGGGAGCAGGTCTGGCTTGGATTTGATCCAAACGCCAGAGGACATATCTTCAAGCTTTTCTCATTTCTTCTCTACGAACTCCTTCTCTCTCTCTCTCTCTTTCTCTTCTGCTTCTTCACTCTTTTTCTTCTTCTTTCGCAGGCTCTCTCTGTCTCTTCTCTTCTCTGCAACTCTTCTCTTCTGCTGGATCGAACTCTCAGCACTTCTGCACTTCTGCTATTGCTCTCAAGGCTTCGATCTTCTTCTTCAGACAACCGAGACTCACCTTTATAGCAGCTCGAGCAGAGGCAGCACTGGGCGCGTGTGTCCTCCACATTTCCCGCCCAGATATTTGGCCACGTGTCAGCATTTCAGCTCCTTGGATCACGTGCCAGACACCTGCATGATTAAAGAAGTGTTCAGTCGATGAACAAAATTAACACAGGCTGTGCATAGTTGAGCAATGTATAGACTTATAGAAATCAATATAGCAAGTGTGTACAGAGTGAGGGAGTGTATAGACTTAGAAGTCTTCATGCGTGCTCAGTGTATATACTTGCTGAAGAATGCATTATCATAAAAGGAGAGTGTGTAGACTTAGGCCTTCTGTTCAAGATAAAAACCAATGTACAGACTTCATGCTGTATAGACTTGATGTTGATCAAAAGACCTTTGGACATCAGCCCAAGGCGTCAACGCTTCCATCGTGCAGCGTCGCCTCAGCTCCTCAAGCGAGATGCTCACGCCCTTGGCAATTGGCCAATGCGTCAACGCATCCAGTGTCAGCGTCGACGTAGTGAACAAGACAGATGATGAACAATGCATGAACTAGCCTTACCAATGTGTACACTTCACAATGCTCAGCCACTGTATAGACTTCACGAAGCTCAACCAGTGTATAGACTTCAATGCAGAAACCAAGGCTGTATAGACTTCAGACTTGAACGTGTGACCTGTGAGCGATGTATACACTTGGCCCTTGAAGGATGTACAGACTAGAAGGAATGAAGCCCACGATGTATAGACTTGAAGATTGAAGGTGATGTACAGACTTTGATGTAAGACGCAGAATGAGACGCTGAAGTCTGTATAGAGTTTGATGACTGAATCATGAACAGTACGCCAATGAATAGACTTGGCCAAAGCGTAGGGAAAGCCCCCAATGTGTAGACTTCCAATGTGAATGAAACGCTGTACAGACTTGCTCAAACAGTCCGATGTATGGACTTGGAATTCCACCAGAAGGATGTATGGACTTTGATAAGAGAATGGCTGTACAGACTTCACCACAGCTGCGATGTACAGACTTTGACAAAGCAGCAATGTACAGACTTTAAGTGAAAGTCCGATGTACAGACTTTAGCTGAAGACCTAGACATTCAATGCTGTATAGACTTAGCCCAATGCCTGAGACGCTAACAAAGACGGACGATGTTCAGACTTCATTGTTTGGACTTGGAGAACCTGAAATAATGTGCATACTTGGAACGCCTGAAGACCAATGTATGGACTTGTATAAATCTGATGAATGAACTGAGGGGTCGACCCATCAGCACAAGGGGTCAACGCACCACAGACCAGACCAAAGAATAAATGAGGTTAAAGAGGCACCAAGCGTCAACGCATTGCCCAAGCAGCGTGGACGCAGCAGTACAAATATTTCTTACTGCTACCTCTGAAGTGCCTTGGCAGCGTCGACGCTGCAGTTCGATGGGTCGACGCTGCAGTATCAAACTTTAGTCTAAGGAGCAACAGTAACATGACTGAACATAATCAAATATGCAATGCCATATCAGAACTTATGAAGATGACTCACATTGAATAACTCACCTCAAAGACCAATCATCAAACCCACCATTAAAACCATCATCAAAACCACAGGGGCACAACATCCTTCCCCGACCTTGTCGGGTGATTCTCGTTCTCCTTCCCCGACCTTGTCGGGTGTCTATGATTCTCTTTCCCCGACCCTGTTGGGTGTCTATCATTCTCCTTCTTTGACCCTGTCGGATGATACCCATTCCCCTTCTTGGACCATGTCGGATGATTCTTCTTCTCATCTTTCTACTCATTCCTCCTCACCCTTTCGGGGTCATTACCCTTTTTCTTAACTGGGATCAAGGGTCATTACCCTTGATCCCCGTTAATCTCTATTTCTTCTGTTTCTAGTTCCTTGTTATCAGGGTCTCTGCACCTTAACGAGGGAGTTCTAGCCCTTGTCTCTCTTCCTTTTATCTTTCTTCATCCAGTGTGATGTCTGCCGCTCCTTCGTGTAGAGGAATCTTTGATCCTTTGCTATCCTCTCCCTTTTGTCCTGTCAAGAAAGGAATACAAAGCTCGTGTTGTATGAAGCTCGATGGTCAAGATCGCGTCAAGATGCTGTTACCACACTATGGATATGCGAGGTATCGTTATTTTGTGCAAGAAAATGTTATCATCACTATTATCTCTCTTACTCCTGCACACGCTTATAATAATGCTATTCCTCAACATGGTTAAGTGGCTTTTAGAAATTTGCTTAGTTAAGCTTAGTCAAAAAGAGTTCGCTTCTATAGCATCCTTAGGCTGGTGATAGCTCCGTGCTGGGAGTCTAGTTTCTTTCCCCGATCGTTGAGGGTGACCATTAAGCATGGGTTTTCACGCACTACACGGTAAGCCATAGCCGATTTCTCTTAGGCACACCGTTGCTACTTTGGCCATATCATGGGTATGCACGAAAGTCTTTTCTTTTCTCTACTCGGCCAAATGTAGGGGCAAGAGATTGACAGATGAGATGACCAAACTAGGCGCTCCCTAATACGAGAGAGGTCTCAAATAGGGGTAGTCTTGACCCTCGAATATGAGCATTCATGTTATATCTAGCCAATAAGGGCTACCAAAATGAAAAAATAATTCAATGCAAAATTATGAATCAAAGGCATGGTAAGAGTGGCAGTACAGTTCCCCACGGGACGTCTTGAGCCCAGTCGCATGCATGCCAAGTAAATATGGGTCACAAAATCAAAGACACAAAGCCCCGGTGCAACAGACTGTATCTTTGAGGGGTAGTGCCCTGGAAGGAATTCAAGTCCTGATGTCTCCCATCCTGCATAAAGCTTGTCTTCAAATTTTCTTATGCTTCTCCCTCTTCGGCTGGGTTGTATCCCGGGTATGGCCTTAGTAGTGGCACCGTTCTTTAGAGGCGGTTGGTTGTGGTAAGTCACCCTCGTATGCATGCCCTGTTTAAGAGAAATCTTTAATGAAAGGGGTAGGAACGACGATCCCTAGCCAGTAGTTCGAGCCCGTCTTGGGTGCTGCGTATTGCTATTTCAAGAATTTCCAAAAAATGAGACATTTTCAAAAATTCCAAAAAAATGAGATATTTTCAAAAATTCCAAAAAAATCAAATATGTCAAAAACCTTAAAAAATCAGACATTGTCAAAAAGCTAGAAAAATCAAATATTGTTGAAAATCAAAAAAATCAAAAAATTACAAAAATCCAAAAAATGTGTCGTTTGTTTTCTTTTTCATGCATTTGCATTTATTTTAAGGACAGATAAGTAATCCGTTTGTTAAGTGTGCAGGTTGCATATGTTCGAGTTTCCTTGCTCTATATTTTGTTCTATCTGGTTCCTGTTCACATCTTTCGGATATGTTCTCTCCTTCTTCAATCATATCTCTCGATCTATTCTGAAGCTTGTGTCCTTCTCAACTTTCACTTTATCTGATCATATCTTTATGAGAGGGCTTTGCCTCATGATTATGAACTTGACAGTTCTGCTTAATCTGATCTTGGGTTTTGATTGAAGGGCGTATTTGTCATGTCTTTTGTCCCGCCATGTCCTTGTCACGTGTTTATGTCCCTCCGTGTCATCCCACGAATGTTGTTTTATCCCTTACTACGTGTTGTTAGTTGTCTTGCATATGTTATTAGTCGTCCCTCTATGTCCCGTGTGTTGTCCCAACCGTGTGGTTATCCCTCATGTTCTTGTCCCAACCGTGTGTTGTCCCACCGCGTTGTTATCTTGTCCCACCATGTTCATCGTGCATACATGTGGTTTGTTCATGCCATTGCATATGTGCTTGTTATGTTATGTTACATTATTTTCCATTCATTTAATCGTTATGTTGTGATGTGTTGTCTGTCGTTTAGTTGATCGTTATGTTATCTTCGTTATGTTCATGCTTGTTTATCATGTTCATTCACCGTGGTTGTCTTATTGAAAAATTCATAAAAATCGCATAAAATACAAAAATCCAAAAAATGCCGTTTCACTTGGCAGGTAAGTCAGGTATGGCTCTCTATCCCAACTCATTATTGCATTACTATATGGTATCTACATTATTATAGCCTCTAAAGGACCGGTTGGTTGGCCGTGTGTTCTAAGATCTGATGTTCCCCTTTAACAAAAATGATGATGATCTAAGAGCATACGGTTAATCGTTGGATAAGTCGCTCGGTTGAGTCGGGTGGGGGACGATGGACTCTGTCTCGCACGCCGTGGTTGCAAGAAGACTCTTGACCCCATCTTGGCTCAGACTAGCAATATTATCCTTGAGTACTTTCTATTTTATGCTTTCTTTGCATTCATTTTAATGATTTCTTTATTTTAGCCCAGCATGCATCATGTCATTTTGGGCATTCACGTCTCGTGATCCTCTCAAGATTTCTCCTCAGTAATGGTTAATTGCGCTTCAATTCTCATGGATAAGAGATTCTCATTCCACTCCGAATTTGAACGTTCTCTCTGATCTGCCCGCTTGGTCTGATTGACCGGCGTGATTCTTGTCTGGATTTTATCTCAGTCTTATTCTTTAGTTCTCCGGCATGTCTCATCCGCGTCATCCTTTCTAAAAGGTTAGTTCGGCATTTTTAGAAAAATTTCTGTCGCTTGTTGGTTGTGACGGGTGTATTTTGCCTTGATGTCTACTTATCAATTCTCTCTGCTTCATCTCCGCTCCATCTCCATTTCACATCGCTATCACTTTCGCTCCATCTCCTTTCCATTCCGCCTCCGCGTCGCTTTTGCTCGTTCCCTTGCAAGCAGACATCAAGCAGGGGCATCTGTTGACACCCGTTTTAGGCCCATAAGTCGCGTTATTTCTCTTATTTATCTCCATGATGTCCGAAATTAACCATTGTTTTAGAGTCATCTTTGAGACAATCTTGAGCCCATTTTTCTCATCATTTTTCAAGCCCATTTAGCCTTGGAAGGTTTTATCATCAATTTCCCAACTTTCGAGTCCGTTCGGGATCGATTCGGAGGTCAAACTGGCATCCAGGGGACCAAAATTGCAAAAAAACCATTCTTTATTGCCTAGAGGTCGCTCGGCCGACCGCTTGGTGGGCCAAGCGGTCAGTCGCGGGACCGCTAGCCCCCCCGAGAGTCCAACTTCTGCTGGACTCTCTCAGTTTTGTGTCTGCCGTGGCCTTCTTTAAATGGCTATATCTCTTCGGATTCTTATCCAAATCAGTCCCCGTTTCTTCCTATGGCTTCTCCTTGGTATTATCTTAGAAGCTGGACTCTCTCATTTTTGTGTCCGTCGTGGCCTTCTTTGAATGGCTATATCTCTTCGGATTCTTATCCAAATCAGTCCCCGTTTCTTCCTATGGCTTCTCCTTGGTATTATCTTGAATTCCGTCTAAAGAACTCCAATTTTCATTGGCCATCTTGATCAGAATCACGGACGAAAGTTGGGGATTTAGGTGTCCTGTTATAACACAAACTCGATTTTTTAGGCGACGGGGCCTCCTTCTAGAAGCCATATCTTCCAGATCCTTCATCCAAATAGAGTCCCATTTTCTCCTACATCTTATATTGACTATTATCTTGAGATTGATCCCTAGATCTCGAGATTTGGTGGACTCTATCTCTTAAACTCGTGAAGGAAAGTTGGGGACTTGGGCAGTTTTCTATATAAAGGGCCCTATGCAAACCTCGCGACGGGGGCGCGTTTCCAAGGCGACGGCAAAGCCATGCCGAACTGTCTTCATCCTCCTTCAACCCTAGCCTGAAGAGGGAAGTATTAGCTTTGTTTTGGTTCCTTATTTGCTCAATTTCATCAACATTTGCCCACTCAACTTCGCCCCTCCTTTTGGCAAATCATCACAGTTTGCTATTTTTCTACTACAAGTCCGCGACGAGGGCCTTATCATCAAGACGAGGCGGAGTCATGTTTCATCCTTTTCGTCCTCCTTCAACTCCGTCTTGAAGAGGGGAGTATTAGCTTCATTTTGATTATATATGTCCCGTATTTCTCCTATCTTTTCCCCCTCTTCCAAGCCCCAACTTTTGAGGTTTCATCACTCTGTTCTGCACTTTTCTGAAACCCAGATTTCTTGTGACGGGGGCATGTTTGCGTCGCCGAAGCGAGGCCATGGTGCACCTTTGATCCATCCTTTCAACTCTAGGCTCTTTAGGGAAGTATAATCTTTCTTTTCCTTGGTTTTGTGCTCATTATATCATCATCTTCATACAAAGTTTTTTCCATAAGTTTTGCACTTTCATTCTATTTTCACACTTAGTCTCTGTTCTGTCATGCTTTGTACCCCTTTTATTTTCTTGTGTTTTCCACCCCAATTTTCACTGGTCTCTTCTCTGTTTTAAACCCTTCTTTCTACCCTAGTTTCACCACAATATTCCCACCTTTCCATAGCATCCTCTCTTTCCTTTTTTGGTGTCTTATTCTTTGAGATATTCATCATTCTTTGAGTCCATTTTGTGCACTGTTCTGCATTTTCTACACCGTTCGTGTTTTTTCCCCAAATCTCCGACGTCATAACTTTATATCCCGACCTCTTTTTGGATTGATTCTTGTTCTTACTTCTTCACAACACTCAAGTCTTCTGTCGTCTCAATTTTCTCCCTATTTGGACATCGTTTGCCCTACTGTTTGCATCAGTCTTTGCACCTCATTTGCACTGTTTGCATAGTTTTTCTTGTGACTTGCACTTTTGCACCTTGTTTATCTATGTTCATCATGGCATATTAGATCAATCTCGTCATGTTAATCTCATCATAATATACACACATATTGTTTGCACCCTTCCATAGGGGTTAAAAACCCTCCCCCGGTAAGTTTGCCCTCAATCTTTCATGCTACTTTATGCACTTGGGCAGATTTCTACACGTAGCATTTTCTAATGGGTTTTACCTCTTGTTTTATCTTTGTTTCGCAATAAAGCATGGAAAGTGAGGCCCTTACCTTCTAGCCGGATGGAAGGCGAGGAGAGGTAATCCACATAGACCCACGTCCTTTATATTGAGCGCGATCATCTCTTTTTTCCAAGATACACACTGCACATAACCTTTCATATTCATTTGGCATTGTCATTCCTTGGTGGCGATCATGATATTATTTTATATTTTTTATTGCCTTTTCATTCATATATGGTCATGCTACCATGTTTTCATAGTCACATGTTCATGATGTTCATTTGATTGGCGTCTTATGCTATCACTCATGCACACATGTTTGCCTATGTGACTTGTGACGCCACGCTCCACATTTCCACATCATCACCTGCGAGAGAGTGTAGACAACAAGAAAAACGACCCAATTAGTCCTTGGGACAAGTGTAGTAACTATAACTCAACTAAGCTAATATGCATAAAAGATGGGTGAATACCTGGGAGGTTTGGGTTTTTTAACCCCTGTGGGGGCGTGAAAAGATGGGAGGATGTTTTGAAAATATGATTGAATGCAGAGAACGTGGAGAAAAGAAGAGGGAAGATGCTATGGATGTAAGGGAATAATAGACAAAACCAAAGACCAAAGAACACAAACTAGACCAAAGAACTTTGTACTCCCTGAACTAGAAGCTTTGTGGACGTGGAAGCAACTTCTCCTTGGTTGGAAGTGGCTCTAGAACGCAGCAACACTTCGACGGAATCTCTAAAAATCTCCTCCTCAAGCCATGAACTCAAGGGTCCTATTTATAGGCCTTCAAACCATAAGTTCGAGTTGGAGGAATAATGACTCAAAAATAGACCTGAAATTAGATAATCCTTGAAAATAATACTCCCAAGAGTCCATAGAAACAACAAGCAGGTTCTGGGAGTCTCTGGTGAGAGAGAAATCAAAGGATGAAGGACTCTAGTTCGTCCACGGCTGAGGAGAGGAAGAACAGCAGAGCATGACTCTCTGTTCCACTAGCGGTCTTGCGATAGACCGCTAGCACCAAGAAACGGTCGTGCGATAGACCGCTAGGCACATGCGTCCAGAAGAAGATAAGATCAAAGTGACCAAGCAGGACTCTCTGCCCATTAGCGGTCTAGAGATGGACCGCCAACGGCCTCCTTGCGGTCATACGATAGACCGCTAGGGGAGAGGACGTGGCAAAAGAGATAAAGGCTAATAAATCCACAACTTAATCCACAAAATAATCCTCATTAGCCCTTATCTAGGCCCAATAAGGTGAAGTGACGAGAAATCAATGGAGCTAAGTCCAACCAAGGAGAATGACCCATAAAATTAAGCCCAAAAAATGACCAAAAATGGCCCAATAAGTGGTGAATAACTCGGGACATCATAAAAATAGATAAGGAGATGACCCAACTCATTGGTCATAAAATGGGTATCAACAGTCGTACCTCGGCATACATTGTCCCAATGATATACGAGTCTGCCCGAATACGGTCATACTCGGCCCACCTTATGGGCCTATATGTACGCACCGTAATACCATGCGTAGCCTCAAAGTAAAAAGGCCCCGATATCTCCCGGAACAGGGGGAGGCATTGTCGAAAGATCTCTCTCGAAATCACTAATAAATGATCAAATGAACAATAAGCAATAATACTAAATGCTACTATTCTGCATGCCTGCATGATCCGATTCTCCGGTATATTAAATGGTGATTAGCAAAAAGTCGGGTTACACGCGACCGAATGCTATTACTATGCGTGATGATGGTCCTCAGACCTAAGTTCTCCACCTTGTACCGGGAGTCGATTTAATAAAAAAGTACCACCATATTGTGTGCTTGCATGCAATTGCATCCTTAATTATATGGGCCCCATGGTCTTTATTTTGGTGATTAATCAAGGGTTGTCCCTCTTTCGGAGGGGTGTAATTAACGTCGTAGCCTTTATGGTACGACGGGTTTTGGGTCCCGACACGATCACCTATAATCATCTGGTTAGTCGGATGGTGCGCATAATAAACTTGTCACTCAGTGACTGGCATGCCCTACACTAAAATAAAATGCCTAATTAATAACCAAATAAACAAGCATATAACCAAATAAATATATATAAATAAATAAAGATAAAAAAAATCAGTCCACCAGGGTCATATGAGTTTACAAGGCTGCACATTCTTCCTAACCACAAATCGAAGTTAGAACCATCAAACACAGGTGGTGAATCCATAGAAAACACTTTGGTAGTCATTGATCTGCATCTTGCTCTAGATCGTTAGATCTATGAAAAATAGAGCCTTAGCTCTGATACCAATTAAAGTCCCGCGATCAATGACACCCAAGAGGGGGGGTGAATTGGGTGATTCAATATTTTAAGAAAACTTTTACCCGATTTAAAATAGATGTGATAAGGTAGCAATTAGAAATCCAGATCTGTATAATTACAAATTTGATCTATCAAAATCTCTCGCCACGATAGTTCTTCAGTACTAGATGGAGGTATGAATCCAAGGATTCTACTCACACAAGGTGCTACTGTCTTGACAAGACTGGCCTTATCAATTCAAAAAAACCTTTCGATATACCAAAGATCTACTTATAGAAAAGATCGATTTATGCTAGATCTGAAGAGACAAATGCAGAAGAACAATATGCATGAACAATCACACAGAAGGGAGATAAAAGACTTGAATCAAACCACACAGCTCAAACCACAAGACACAAGGAATTTTAAGGTGGTTCGGATGCAACGACGGCAACCTACGTCCACCCCTCACCAAAACCCGGTGAGGCTTCACTGTTGGAAAACCAACACAGGGATAAATCCCGACCACAGAGTTAAAACTCCAATAACACATAGGTCGACGACTGCACACACACACGGGGAACAAACCCCAACACACACACACACACACGGAAATAGAGTTTCCAACACGATCTGACAACCGGATCAACACACACACACTACAATAGATGCACTACTCTAAACACACAAACACCTGGATCTGGATAGGTCCACAACACATACACAGATCTGAAGAGATCCACGTACAATCACGGATCTGAACGAGACAACACACACAACTATGGATCAGAATCGATCCACACACACACGCAGATCTGAAGAGATCCACGCACAATGATGGATCTGAACCGATCCACACACACACGGATGTTTACGGATTATAAGGAACACAACTTTGAAGCACAAGACACTTAAGAGAATGAAACACAAAAGAAAGACTTCTGATTTAGGCTCTCCCTTAGTATATAATCCAGATCTTGAATGAAGTCTGAATCTCCACTTGATTTCCACTTGATTTGCGTCAGCTTGATCTTGAAAAGCTTGATCTTGGATGAAGAATTTCTAGACGGATCACTGTTCACGGAGTTCTTCCTACATCCCTCTTTCTCCCTTGATAGCCTACCTTAATCCCATTGGGCCATTAGGGTTTCTTGGCCCAAGAGTTCTTTTTATAAGACCTAGGATGGTCAAGGGACAAGCCAAGAACCAGATCCACAATTTTAGGCAAGTTGGGAGACTTTAAGATCAAAAAGTCCAAGATAGGGGCTTTGAACACATTCATGAAAAGAAGTCAACAATGGCTGTCTCGAAGGGTTCGGTCGACCGAAATTTTCGGTCGGTCGACCGAACTCTGAAAATTTTCAAAGTTTTCGATTCTGAAAAGTTAGGTCGACCGAACTGCCCATTTAGGTCGACCGAACTCTGTCAGAGTTCAGTCCCTTGGTTGCTGAAAAATTAGGTCGACCGAAATGGTCCCATAGGTCGACCGAAATCTGGAATTCCTGCAAAATAGAGTTGTTAGCCCAACAAAACATATCCAAATGAACAAGGTAATGTATGCTCATCTTGTTTCATTCATTAAAGGCCTTGAAACCTTTTTATCAACTCAAGTTTTCTCAACCAAAAACATCTTCTTATAGCCATGCATTTAGCAAACAACTTGCTATAGCCATGCATTTAGACAACATGTATGAGCCTCAAAATGCATGAAAGAAATACATGTGAATCACATTCACAATTTGATCATCCTTCTCAAAGTTCAATAAAAGCATGAGCTAGATCCCAAACACTTTACAATCTCAACCATATTCGAACATACAAGATCATATGCAAGCACACACAACATACAAAGTTTGGTATTATGAAAAACATAACACAACAACCAGAACTATGAATAGCGGCCATGGGCTAGTCGCTCATTCATTATTTCCAGATTTACTTAAAAAAATTATTCAACAAGAATAAGTGACTCTGTGAAGAGGCGCAGTATATTGAATGGTGGCTGTGAGGCAGTCATTCATTTTCTTTAACTTTGAAATGCACTGGGCAGGTACGTTCACAGACACATTTTACGATTCACAGACTGAGAGTTTACAAAATCAGGAAAGTAAAGACATGAATAGACAGGGAAAATTATCAGGATCCTTGAAATATGCATTACATGACTTTTAGGTACATGGTCCCATAGGTATTGAATTTTGAACATGCTGTAATTATTATTTATCTAAAAGAATTAGCGACAATTGTACTGTCGTGGATTAATTAGCACCCGTTCAGGCGGTCACAGATTCTTGGAAATAGCGGCCACGCAGTGGTCGCTAATTCCTTTTCATGCAGTAATGATTCTAGACATCCAATTTTCACGTTTAAACATGCGATATAAGCAAGCAGAAAAGCCCATAAAGAAATCTACATGCTCTGATGATCTAGTATGATAGTTGTCTAGTGTTTTGCTTGGGAGATTGCCTACCTGTTCACGATGCTTTGACAGACAGAAGAATATAATTAATAGGAAGACGATGATGATCAACAGCAGTAGCCGCTCATACGACAATTGCAGCAGCAGGAAGGGGATGAAGTAGCAGAGGGAGAAGAAGCCTTGCTTCTTCACTGCATTAACAACAACAGCAGCAGTCGCTCGTTCTGCAACAGCAGCAGCTACAGTACGAACGGGAGAAGAAGAGGACGACAAGGACGTAGACGAACAGTGTCGATGCAGCGACATCATGAACCAACAGCAACAGCAGGACCCGCAACGATGGCTCTGCCATCACCGTAAAGGTTCATATTTATAGTATTTTTGAGCTTTACGAGTCCTAGCATGGGCATGTATCCTAGTGGGAATTAAACTTCCCTTCCTACAATCCTAATGGGGTTTATTTTTTTGGATCGATCTCACCCTTCCACATCACCAGTCGCTTTCCAGTTTTGAACACCAAACCCTAAGCCTCCCATGCAGTTCGAACGTGAGAAGGGTTTTGAGAAACCTTTAGTTATCATCTATGGATATATATATATATATATTCCATTTATGTGGCTAGACGTAGGCCCCATTTCAAGGCCCAAAAGTTTTTAGGTCTCTTTTAAGCCCATCAATCAACTGTTGGGTTTTATTCTTAATAGAGTTTAATACGCAAAAAAAGGGGTTTCTATGTGGATTTTTAACGTCAGGCTTAGTGGGATTTAATCCTTTTGAAAGAATTTATTTATAGCCTTTAATTATTATTTAGGCCCATTATCTATCTAGGCTATTTCTATTATCAAAATTTTTATTTTCCATAATTGTATTATAGTTATTATAGTTTATTCCATACTAAAAAATTTTGGGGTGCTACACGGGGCAATCGTCAACCAAATGCCCTTACTGACGATGATAATAACAGAACTGAAGCATATTCCCGACCGCGGGTCAGCAAGGCACAACGGGAGGGAGCGGCAACACGTGAGTGGCCATCAAAGCCTGGAAAATACCTGTAAAACACTCCAAAAACGGAGAGTGAGGAGCCTGCTTTGGGCAAGGCGGATGCCGAGGGGAAGGTTGTGGAGATGAGAGTTGTGGTGACAGAAGTGGAGGTTGTGTAGGCAAAGGCGCATGGCTAGTGGAAGGATTAGGTAATGGCGCATGGGGAGTTGGATTTGGTGAAGGCATATGTGAAGCGGGATGAGGGGGTATATAGATGGCATCCACCTACTCGAGATGTGGTGTTTCCTTGACCGGGGGTGGAGGCGGATGTGGGTATGAGGAGGCGGGAGGCTGACTCATGGAGGGTTGATGTGTGGAGGGTTAACTCATGGAGGGTTGATATGTGGAGGCGCAGGGGTGACTCATGGAGGGTGCGATGTAAGTGGAAGGTTGACTCGTGAAGGGTGAAGGTCGATATGTGGAGGTAGATGTAGATGGCGGGGTGTATGGAGATGTAGAAAGTGGAGAAGACTCGGGGT
The DNA here is from genome assembly GCA_022559845.1 of Amorphophallus konjac. Taxonomy (NCBI): domain Eukaryota; kingdom Viridiplantae; phylum Streptophyta; class Magnoliopsida; order Alismatales; family Araceae; genus Amorphophallus; species Amorphophallus konjac. The sequence goes on from CM040118.1 coordinate 430,479,419, forward strand.
CAAGGGGATCGTGGGGTTGTTGGCGAATGAAGTGGGCTCGATTTTATAATTGTTGCTAAGAGGTGATGTCATTGACGGCTAAGACGAATTGATATTTCGACGTTGCATTGGATATCAACATCTTGATCTTCTCTCCCTCTGAAATGTGCCCCGTGTTGTATCCCTATGGTTTTGATGATGCCAAGCACTATGATTGTCAAACACTACGACTCATTATGCATAATGTCATATGTGTTTATGTTGCACTGATTAATTGTGTTTTGATGATGCCAAACACCATGTTCATGTTGCATTGGAATTAGTATACTTACATGTAAGTCATGCGATTGATTATTGTGTTAAAGACTGTTGCGTACAAAAATTCATTGATAGGTCAGAGCATACATGTAGCGAGTCTATGCATATGAGGTCAATATAGTCTTATAGAACTTTGTCATGCAGGTCGATGCATATGAACTAGCAAGGTTCATTAAGGTCAGTGCATATTCATTAAGGTCAGCACAGGTCAATGCATATTCATATCATTAAGGTTAGTGCATATGCATATTGCATGTTCAGTAAGGTCAGTGCAATAGAGGACCTTGTGCTTACTAAGGTCGATGCACATGTGTACCCTGTATTCATTAAGGTCGATCCACATTTGAACTTTAGTTCACTAAGGTCGATGCACATTTACATCTTGTGTTAACTAAGGTCGATGCACATCAGATTTGGTCTTTAGCAGGGTCTACGCATATACATGCATTTATTCTTCAAGGTCAGTGCACATGTATAATGTGTTGCATAGTAAGGACTGTGCATATGTGTGTTAGCAATTACATTAAGGTCAATGCACATGTGTGTTTGTGTTCAAAGTCAGGGTGGCGCACATTCACATTCTGCATCAGGTAAAGTCTGTGCACATTTACTCACTATGACTTTGAGGTCAGTGCACATGTTCTGTCTTGCACACTAAGGTCGATGTAGGTATGTACAATATGCGCTATCAGGTCGGTGCATCTTGTGCATTGCATTAGCTAAGGTCGATGCATATAAGTTGTCTGGTGTAGAAGGTCGATGCATCTCCCACTACACTGAACAAACAGGTCGATGCATATTCAAGCATTCTGTCTTAGAGGTTGATGCATATGTCTATGAAAGTCGATGCACTTATTCATCTCCATGCACACAAGGTCTACATGTGTCTTACACAGGTCAATACATATGTAGAATCTAGTCTGTGCATCTTTTCATGATAGCTCGACAAGTTTACCTGTGTACCACATAGGTCGATGCATGTTCATAGTCTTCATCCATATCTCTGTGCATAACAGGACTACTTGTGGTTTGCTTAGGTCGATGCAGGTGTGGTTGTTCTACTGCATTTACTAAGTAGCATGCACTGTCAGGTCAGAGCATATGGAGTATGCATCGATGCTTATGTATGATCTCACATTATCTATCATATGATTACCTGATTTTTATGGTTTTGATTATATCATGCTCATCTTAATAAACCATGCATAAGGTTATTATTCTTAAACATCTCTCTGAATCACTTATGAAGATAAGGTGTTTGATAAAATGCATTTTACATTGCTGACAGGGATTTAAGCATGAGATTTTTTAATTCATTAAAGCAATAGGATCGAACACTTAGAGAGCTGGAAGCATCAGAGTCTGTTGGGTCATGTGGTTTAAGGTTTGAATTAAAAGGCCACGTGATCCAAGGCAAGGTTGGAATCTTAATCTCAGGATCTGACACGTGGATCAAACTTTATCACCTTTGACACATGGCCTTTCGAAGTGCTTTCTGGAAGAAAACATTTTGGGCAGGAATGCATCTTCCACACGCCCAATAATTGGAAGAGCTGGTAGGACTCTAGACTTATGCTTGTCTGTATAAAAGGTGATCGAGCGCTAAAACTCAATCATCTGATCAGTAGAGGCAACGAGAGAAGAAGACCAGATAAGAAGATACAGAGAGCGAGAGCTATTGCGAGAAAAGTGAGTTGTCATGAGCGATTTCAGAGAATGCTGTGAGGAAGAGTAGCCATCGAAAGAAAGAGTCAGAAAGAGATCGTCAGAAAGAGAAAAGAGAGACAATGAAAGAGATCATGAGAGCAGAGAAGAAGAAAGAAAGAGAGAGATAGAGCCAAAGAGCGAGCAGAAAATAGATCGTGAGATCGTGACTGAAAAGTAGCCAGAAGATTTATGAAGATCGTTTGTGGCCTCTAGATCAGATCTAAGCCACATTGCTCCTGCGAGAGCTACATCTTTTTCTATCTTTATTGTTGAATTCGTTTGTTTTTGTTTTCCATTTCTCCTTGTTTGAATATCAAGTTGTGTGTCAGCGTTGCAGAGGATCGGTTCCCCTGGACAGCAAGCTGTGATGCTCAGTGGAAGCAAGCTGTGGTGCTCAACAGTGTAAGCAACCTCTGATGTTCAGCAGTTCAAGCTGTTAGTCAGCAGGAAGCCTCACTCTAGTTTGAGTGGAGGATGGACGCAGGTCTATGGTAGCATACCGAACCATCTAAAATCATTTGTGTTCATGGTTTCCCGGCGTAATTGACTAACGGTAGAAGTATGCTTAGGATCGTTACAGTTACATCTGGTTAGTCTAAATAATTCTGAGTTCACAGTTGTATTTACTGATTGTCTGTGTTCTAACCGCTACTAAGTATATCAGCGAGCTTGGTGAGTGTGCTAACTAAGTATTCTAGTGAAAATCATTCAAGAACATTTGGTCAAGTGTTCGAGTGTGAGTCTTAGTAGAACATCTGTTACTGCTGTGCCATTTGAGTTTTATTTCTGCACGATTTTATATCAAGAGTTTTTAAATTGAGCAAAAAAATTAACGGGGATTCATTCACCCCCACTTTGAATCTTTGTCTGCACCATCACATCGTTCTAACAATTGGTATCAGAGCGGGTCTCTGACTTTCCAGATCCAACGATCTGCAGAGGGTCCTGCTGTTTATGGTGCATTATAAATCGTTTGTGTATTGCTCTGAATCTGCTTAATTATTTTTCAATGGCTTCTCATTTGGTTTTCGATGGTTTGAATTTCAATAAATGGCTAGGAGGTCTATGCAGTTACATGAATTACATCGACTCCAATCTATGGAATCTTGTATCAAATGGCCCACATAAACTGCCTCATGACCAGACCGAGTGGTCTAATGAGTATAGATTGAAGGATAGTGAAAACACTATGGTTCTTAAGATTTTAAAGGCTGCGATTAATATTGACAGATTTCCTTTTGCTCTCAGGTGCGCTTCTACAAAAGAAATCTGGGACAAAGTGACTGATATTCATGGGATGCAAGAAGGAATATGTCTGATGGCCAACTGAAGTGATCACAACAATGAGACATCATCTCAGGTAAGCTCCGGATCAGAAGATATTTCATTGGATGAATTGGTGATGATGTATGGAGAATTATCTGATAGACATAAGAAACTGAAAGCTGAAAATAAAAAGTTGAAAAAGAAAATTGACCAGAATAGTTCAAATGCTGCTTGTGAAAACTGTTTGAAACTAAAACAATCTCATGATATCTTCTTATCTGATTTTCATATGCATAAGAAAAAAATTTCTTTGTTGAAAAATGAAAATCAGGAACTTATATCTAAAATATCTGAACTGGAAAACAAACTGAAGTCATTAAATGATGATCATGTCCTAATAAATGAACTGGTTCAGAATGAAAAGTTGATGGATGAAATGGTGAAATTAAAGGAGCTTAGCACTATCATGGCTGACATATTACTTGAACTTGAGAAAGAAAGATCTGTGAATCCCCCCCCTTGGAAAATGAAATTGAAATGTTAAAAGAAAAATTGGCTATTTATGAAAAGGAGAAGGAGAATTCAGATATTCTTATTGTCTCCTTAGAAAATAAAATCACAGAGCGGGAAAAGACTTCATCTAAATCTGCTAAGGATAAAGGCAAAATGAAAATGCCTCTGGAACATGAAGTGAGTGAACAAAGAGAGGGGATAGGTCACATCTTTGGGATTAAAATGGCTATGAGGAACTAGCTATATACAACCTTTGTTCGAAGCACGGAAGTAGCTAGAACCTCTCATCAATCACTAAAGAAATATGTTGTAGCCAAAACACAAAATAAGATAAAAATCAGAAACAAAAATTCAATAACATGTATGCTAAGAACTCATCTGATAGATACCATGCTTCAATGAAATCCAATGGTTCTTGTCATTATTGTGGGAAGTATGGACATCTGATGCATGCTTGTCAATTACAGGAAAATGATGATTTGAGCATTGGTAGAAAGCATGTTAAGAAATTTCATCCTGTTAAGAAAAAGAATGTTCAATGTTTTTGTTGTGGAAAATTAGACCATATTATTACACAATGTTGGCATGCTCAGGGAAAGAAACTTAATTCTGAATTTTTTAAATTCCCTGCAAACAAAATTAATTCTGGTAAGAATAAACTTAGGTTTAAAAGAAAAACTTTTGCATGTTTTGAATGTGAGAAACCTGGCCACCGAGCCTTTGAGTGCTGGTTGGCAGGTCATAGAAAACAAAATTTTCATGACAATGACAGAAACATTAATGTTCATGCACACAGATTCCATGCTTATAGTAATGTACACAAAAAAAACTTAAGGTCTGTTATTTCATGTCATTATTGTGGTCAGTTGGGACATTCTATGTCTAATTATTTTTTGATGAAATTTGACGATTCACTAGCTCAAAAATTGTTGAGTGCACCATTCAGAGGTGCCACTGTCATTTCAGGACCCAAGACTTCTTAGGTACCTGCTCGTGCAAAAGAAGAAGTTGTTTTGTAGGAGTGCCTTGGAGCTGAGGAATAAAAGGGGTAAATAAGCCAAGGCACCTGAAAATGGTAAACCCCATTCCTGCACTTTTTTAGGTTAGTTATTTGAATTTTCTTTAATTCTATCTTTAAAGCTACATGTCCAGATTGATCTATCAGTTAGAATTCTAAGAATATATCTTTGCATTTTCATGTGACATTTGCATTGTTCTAATTGAATTTATTATTGCATATGTGCAACATTTAATTGAAGTTTTCTGAAAATCTGAACTGCATATGAATGATGCTTGAAGTCTGTCTGAATGATATTGCACATCTGTTCCATAATTCATTGAAAATCTGATAGGAATATTTTTGCACCTCATTGTCATGCATGACCCAGAGGTATATAAAATGGTACGCTGGGAGAAGGATAGATTATGTCTGTCTGGAAACCCACATCATGCGTGATGGTGGTCCTTTGACTGAGTTCTTCGCCAAGTACCATGGGTCAAATTGCATATAGGATAGTCTAAGACATTCATGAGCATAATTCATTAAACTCCTTGCAAAATGTTCATTGCATATGTTGCACTTAGAATTCAGTCATAAAGTGCATAAAGTCAGGGGGAGTCAGTCAAGGTATCTCTTGTGTCTCATACATACTTTGTTAAATAATCTCATGCATGATCATTTATGTCACATATGATGGGTCAATGCATTCAGTTAGTGAGAGTCAATGCATATGCATACATATGATTAATTGCATATGATTCATATTAAAAATTCCAAAAAAAAGATTGATTCAATACATATAGACAAGGGGAGCATATAAATCAAACATTTGAACTGTATGGCTATTCATCTATTTCCGTACTATCTAATTCAGTCAACCATATCTTCATTGTCTAGCCATATCTTTGCTCAGTCTGCAATCTCTGCTCTTCCTGCAACATACAACTCAATTGGCATCAGTTTGTATCACTTCTTTCTATCTGCTCTGAATTCACTTGAACTGATATTCTTCTTGAGTTTAAAATCCATTGATTACTGCTCCTGTACTTGCTAAAGGGGAGCCTTACTTGAAAGAATTTTGTGCTATCTTGTAACAACTAGATAGTATATAAAAAGGCTTAGCTGGAAAGATAGGTTAATCCTATCTGGAAGGTTAACCCTTGCGTGAGAAGATCCTTGGATCAAACCTCCGCCAAATACTAGTCTTAGTTGTGATTAGTTTACCAGCTTATCTTGTAATTCAAATTCCCTATGTAATTGACATTTATGTCACTACTGTCTTAAGTTGGTATGTCTGAAACTTCACATTTGCTGAACCTTGAACACATATGTCACAATTTCAGCTAACTGATTTCAAGTGACTCTCATACTCACTACACATCCTTTACTGCACATATCTTTCAAAATCTTTGTCAAACTTGACATTAATCTTGCTGCTCTCTAAACAAAACATTTTGAAATCTCATAGCTATTTGTCTGATACACTCTTGACCATATCGGCTACATGCATGAAATTCTAATGCTTTCACTTACAATGCATGCTCCTTGATGTTTCTATTGATTGGCTGCTACTGAAATTGTTGATTTACTTGAAATTTGGAAAGATTTTAATTTATGTACCCTAATCATAAATCTGAAATCTTCTGAAAAGAAGAATCTTCTATTATACAGTTTTAAGAATGTCTGATGAATCAAATTGGTTTAAATATAATGTATTCATTTAGTTTGGATGTGAAAGACTTGAAAATATCTGAATCACTCTTTTAATAAATCTTAACGAACTGTCTCATGTAATTTCATGCAAGACCTTCTGAAATCTAATTTTTTTTAAAACCATGGCTTACTTTGGTTGAGATACACGTAGTAATTATCATTCTTAAACATTTGAGTGCTTTGAGAAATGTCTGAAAAATCTAAAATGTTTAAAAGAAAATTATTGTCAAAGAAATGACTTTGGTCACCGAGAAACCTGTCCAAAGGACTATGTCATGAAGTGCCTTAGTTAACTCTGTTGAAAATTATGTAATTTTTTTTTTAGAGTAAAGGCATCGTTGTGTTGAGTAACTGGGGTTTCTGTCTCTAACCAAGGTATCTCCTCATGTAAAAAGACACATCTATTGCTAACTCTGTTCTTTTATTGAGAGGCAATACGGGTATCACACTGAGTAACTGGGTCACTTCACCTAAGACGTGTTGTGCCTCAAGTAAAAAGGTGTTGATTTAACCAAAATTGCTTATTGAAAACAAGTTGATAAATAATTTTTTTTTGAGAAATTAGTGTATCAGAAAATTACTGTAATCAAGGACAAGTTTAGATACATTCTTGAGTGTTTAATCTCAATACTACTTTGTGTAACTCTTAAAGAAGTCATTGAAATTAAATGAGTAAGAAAGAAGGAGGTTAAACAAGAATGTCATATGAGTGATTGGTTCATCTTTATTAAAACTTGATTTCAGATATGAGTATTGAATTTTATTGAAAAACTCTATATACATCACGCTTAAACCATGCCGGTCGATTAAGACTCATTCATAAGCCCTTATAATAGAATAGTCTGAAATTTTTACTTGGATTTATGAAATTGGTATCTTATTGAAAATCTTCTTGTCTTATCTATTCATTGAAAATTCAGGCAAAATTTATGTGCTTAGATCCTGCTCACTGCCATTGATCATACTTGTTCTGATTCTGCTCATTGTTCTTGATGCTTTTTTGGTCACGACCTGAACTTATCTATGAATGCTCCTGTGATTTTGTTGATACTATCTTTGATCTTAACAATTGGTATCAGACTTAACTTTGTATGTCTGATGATGTTTTTCCACTCTAATTCCTCTATTTTGTCAAATGGGGAAGATTGTCTCATCAGCATCATTTTGGCATTGATTTCTACATGCTTTGCTCAATAGTTCTTGTGGATATCCATGTGATCCTTCCTAAAATTTTTTGTCATACCCTTCACCTCACTTCTTCAGGGGGAGTAGGGCTACATATCTCACAATGTTGATAGTCATGCTTCATTTTGAAATGGGGAGAATAGTCTTAGGTAAAGGGGGATAAAAGGTTTTGTCTCCATTTTATCAATTGCTTTTCAAAGGGGGAGGATAGATTCTGGCTCAATCTTATTAATTGGTATCCAAAGGGGGAGAATAGTCTTGCTTGGCATTTATCTTTACTAAGTTTTTCAAACTATTGCTTGCCTTTTTGATGAGGTCAAAGGGGGAGAATAGTTTGAGTCATAATTCATGATAGTTTGAGTCGTATTTCATGATTCAGTCATGATTCAGATTCAGCATAGTGTTACAATGCTGTGATATGAGTCCTGCAGTTCATAGTGCCACCATCATGCTGTGTCAGCTTTCATAATGTTGTCATCAGCATGTCAGCATTTCATAGTGATTGTCATCAGCATGTTGTTTTATGACTCATATGACTCATAGTGTTGTCATCATCAAAAAGGGGGAGAATATTGTATCCCTGTGGTTTTAATGATGCCAAACACTATGATTGTCAAGCACTATGACTCACTATGCATGATGTCATATGTGTTTATGTTGCACTGATTAATTGTGTTTTGATGATGCCAAACACCATGTTCATGTTGCATTGGAATTAGTATAGTTGCATGTAAGTCATGGGATTGATTGCTGTGTTAAAGACTGTTGCATACATAAATTCATTGATAGGTCAGTGCATACGTGTACCAAGTCTATGCATATGAGGTCAATATAGTCTTACAAAACTTTGTCATGCAGGTCGATGCATATGAACTAGCAAGGTTAATTAAGGTCAGTGCATATTTATTAAGGTCAACACAGGTCAATGCATATTCATATCATTAAGGTTAGTGCATATGCACATTGCATGTTCAGTAAGGTTAGTGCAATAGAGGACCTTGCGCTTACTAAGGTCGATGCACATGTGTACCCTCTATTCATTAAGGTCGATGCACATTTGAACTTTAGTTCACTAAGGTCGATGCACGTTTGCATCTTGTGTTAACTATGGTCGATGCACATCGGATTTGGTCTTTAGCAGGGTCTACGCATATACATGCATTTATTCTTCAAGGTCAGTGCACATGTATAATGTGTTGCATAGTAAGGACTGTGCATATGTGTGTCAGCAATTACATTAAGGTCAATGCACATCTGTGTTTGTGTTCACAGTCAGGTCGGTGCACATTCACATTCTGCATCAGGTAAAGTCTGTGCACATTTACTCGCTATGACTTTGAGGTCGGTGCACATGCTCTATCTTGCACACTAAGGTCGGTGAAGGTATGTACAATATGCGCTATCAGGTAGGAGCATCTTGTGCATTGCATTAGCTAAGGTCTATGCATATAAGTTGTCTGGTTTATAAGGTCGATGTATCTCCCAGTACACTGAACAAACATGACGATGCATATTCAAGCATTCTATCTTAGATGTCGATCCATATGTTTATGAAAGCCGATGCACTTATTCATCTCCATTCACACAAGGTTTATCTGTGTCTTACACAGGTCAATGCATATGTAGAATCTAGTCTGTGCATCTTTTCATGATAGCTCGACAAGTTTACCTGTGTATCACATAGGTCGGTGCTAGCTCATAGTGATGGGAATCGACACCGAGCCTGTACTTTTTCTTTTGCATTTATATCCTTTTAGTTTGTGTATATATCCTTGGGAGAGTATATGCCCAATTGTACGGCTTTATAACCCAACGCGTCATTCCCACGGATTGTTTGGGTTTCTATGTCATTTGTCAATAGGACCAGCAAGGGGGCCCTCAGCCCTTTTCCATTGGTCCATGTCATCCATGTGGGGCTGGTCAACCATCCTAGGTGGCCATCTAGAAGGGTTGAATGCCAATTGACCACATGGGAGACAAGTGGTTAAATTAGTCCAAGGTAGGTTACCTACCTTCACCTACCACTACCCTTGGTCAAGGGGGTGCCCCTCTCCCCTTATTAGTTTATTATTTTTTATGTTTGTGGCATGCAATCCCAGCCCTTCAATCCCCACCCCTAGATCCAAGGGTTCACATTGCATTTGATGTGAATCATATAAAAGATTGTATTTTCATATGAATATTAGTGAAAAAAAATCAAAAAATTGTTATTGCCAAGAAGGCTTCTTGCGCCCCCCTCCTCTCTCCCTGGTGTTCATCTCCTCCAACTTCTAGTTCTAGAGTGGTTTCTACCTCCTATCCCCTTTCCTCTATCTCCGGTGATCATCTGTGCCGCCGCCGCCGCCGTTCGTGCCCCCTACGAGCCGCCACGGAGCCATCGTCAAGGTTATGTCCTGCTGGACAGAGGTGACTTCCACGAATTCTTGCTGTCAGCCACGAGCTTAAGGTGTGTTCTTACCTTGAATCCCCACCTCCACCTAAATTTTCACGTCCAAACTCCTCTATTTAGTAATTTTCTATTTTCGTGCATCTTTCATTCCCAGATCTGTTTTGTCTCTGTCTACAGTGACAATAGCCCTGTGTTTCTCTCCTCCGACCCTCTTTTTGATTTTTTCAAACCCTCCTCATTTTACTGGGAGTTCTGTCCATCATCCCCTATATCCACCATTTTCTTGATTTTTTATCCACCATCTATCCATTTTTCAAAATTCGTGTTCTATCTCAGCTACAGTGCTTTCAGCCCATTTCCAGATCCGACCCACTTCCAGTTCCAAAATCCCATCAATTCGTAGCCACATCCAAACTTGTCCAAACTAGTTTTTCCGTTTTCCTACCTTGATTTCCTACAACTTTCCGGAAGACCACCACTTCAGATTCGGACGTTCACATATCGGTCAAAGGCAGTTCTCAGAGAATAGCCCTGCAGATCTGAGTGTTCGGCTACTGTACAACAGGAAGTTGAAAACTCATTAAAGCCCAGATCCGTGCAGATCCAAGCCAGATCTTTAGGCCTAGATTAAAGGATTTGAAGTTAGCTTTCTAACGGCACCAGTCTCCTGACGATCCGACATCGGGGTTGATCGCAGCGCCCGTTCTCGCCGGAACGCGCGCTGAAAACCAGAAGTTGTAGATCCGTGGCCGGTTGTTCCGACCGGTGCCAAACGGAGCCGCCCGGCCTCCGGCCGGCGAACCAGCGCGCCTCCACTCCAGGGAGCGCTCATCCAGGCATCCACCACCACAGCGGTGCCACCGGATCCCACACGGCCCTCCGGACGGCAAGTGGGCCCCACAGGCGCGAGTACGTGTGCGGCCGAAGCTACGTGAGAAGCCGCCCGTCAACCCGAATTCGGTCCTCCCGGACCCCATTGTGTCGCCCTTTACCTCCCTGCGTGCAGTGGGCAGCGATTTGTATTGCTGTAATCTTGTGTATTATTGTTCCGGGAGTACGAGTTTCGGCCGGGTCTGTCGTCCCCACGCCGAGCGCGTGGAGATATCGTCCTCGCTCCTTACTTGGCATTTTGCTTAATTTCATATATGATTGTTTATGTCGCTGCTAGAGAGCATGATAGGGTAATTAGCTCACTTTCTATCTATATCACCGCTGCTGCGAGAGAGAGCGTTACCGTCCCGTTACCCGATCCGTGCACGAAAGAGAGGGCCGACCACCCTAGCTCATAGCCGGTTTCTCAACCGTGCACGTCCGACGCTTCCCTCGTTAAGGGATGATCGCGAGCGTGTCGTGTCCGTGTCTCGTCCCGCATCAATTTGGTATCAGAGCGAGTTGAGTCTAGGGTGTCTAAAATCAAAAAAAAAGTGTGTCATTTATGTCTAGTCTTTAGTCATTGTCTACGTCGGTCTAGGTTACATTTGCATCCCTTTACTCGGTATATCAAAAGGTGTTGTCCGAACGTTAGGCTACGCCTATCGGGAAGGCCGCACACTTGCGTCAGTGATCTTTGGATCACTTATCTCCGCCACATACCGAGTCTTGGTTTATGTCTAGGGTCCTTAGTGTGCATGCATTCCAACATTGTATAGTTGGTCTAGTGTCTTGTCACCGTGTGTATGCATGTCCATATCCGCTACCCATGGCCGTTCCCCAAGACCATACATCCGAGTGGTCAACCTTTGTGGCCAAAGTCAATGTCCTCATGGACCGAGCCCTTGGTTTTACCCCTCTCACTATGAAAGTCGCTCTACCCAACGGGTCCACAACGGAACTCCATTTCACCGATAGGGAGTCGGATAATTGGGTTTCTCTTGACATCGTGGAGTCTCTCTCCAAGACAGGCGAGATTGTCCGCGATGGTGATTTTGCTTGTGTTGAGTTCTATAAGAGGATCGGCTCTGTTCTCTACACCGATGGTGCATGGTGCAGGATCGGCACACTTGCTGGTTCATGCATCATTTTAGGGCAAACATGGTTAGGACAACGAAGAGCCAATCTTGACTGGGGCAAGAGGACTTGCACCTTATACCCACCTTACCTACCCGATAAGATCACCCTCGTATGTCCAGTCACTCAACCCCAGCGGCCCACTCCACATTCGGAACCATTATGCTTGGAGCCGTCTCACTCCGAGCCACCCGTGTTTCTTACGGGAACGCTATACATCGCTGAGCCACTTTTTAGTTGGCTCAAGGATGGCTTGGTCCCACATCCCTTTCCATCCATGGACCCCACCCTACCTTTAGTGCCGGTCAACTCCTTCCATACCACATTTCGATCTAGTCACCATGTTGACACGTTAGACGATCTTGTCATGGGATTAGATTCACAATGGAAGTTGACGCATCTTTTGGCCCGAGACTTTGACCAACCCACTAGTCTTAGCTTCACCCATCCGGCCTTAGGGTGCATTAACTCCGTGTGCACCGTGGGGTGTGTCACCACGGAGATTCTTCTACTCCTCCCGATGCCGGCCGAGTCCGACTTCGTTCCCTTTTACCCAAGGGAGGAATCTTATTTCCTACACATGTCCGTCGTCCCACCGATCATAATGTATGGCGGTGATTATGAATTCCAAACTTGGGACCATGTCATGTTGGAACCCATATCACGGGGTCATACCTTCTTCGACCCTTTTTCTAGTGAACCTCCCGAGCTACCATCTTCACTCCACTTCCTCCATGGAGTTCACTATCATGCCTTTTCCACTCGGGCCAAACAACCTCCACATAGCCATAGGTCCGAACCATCATTTGGGGGTAAGGAAGACTTTGGTTTCCCCGATCCCTCTAAACCACCCGCACCTCCCGGACTTCCCGCATCCAAGCCCAATGTCCATGATTGGTGCATCGTAGTATGTCTAGGAGTTCCCCATGACGTCAACCTCCGGTTACGTCAAATGCATGTATGGCACATATTCGGGTGTCCTGGTCCGCCGTCATCCATGTACGGGTATGACTAACACTAGTTTTGTCTAGAGTCATGCATGAGTGCGTTTCTTATTTGTATTGTTTGCATATGTGTGTTAGTGTTTGGTGAGTCTGCATGTGTCTTGTGCAAGCTCGTTGTCATTCTCTTATGCGTAAGAGGCGAGTGGACTCATTCGATGAGTATGGGATCGGTTCCACATCTATACCCGGATCAGTCACCTATAGGGACTCAGCGGTGATTCCTAGTGAGTCTTCGAGCCTGCTCCCTTCCCTTTTGAGAGTGCCCCACCCGGAGTGTCCACCTCTAGCCCATAGCAGTTCGCGCATATCGAGTATATATGGAATGAGCAGGTGATGATCACCTGGAGTGGAGCGTACCCGCATTACTTGGCACGGTGACGGATCCGCCGGAATACTCGAGCATCCCTATTCCTACTCGACGGGGTCGAGTTCCTCCCACCCGGGGAGAGTTGAGGGGAATCGACACCGAGCCTGTACTTTTTCTTTTGCATTTATGTCCTTTTAGTTTGTGTATATATCCTTGGCAAAGTATATGCACAATTGTACGGCTTTATAAGCCAACGTGTCATTCCCACGGATTGTTTGGGTTTCTATGTAATTTGTCAGTAGGACCAGCAAGGGGGCCCTCAGCCCTTTCCCATTGATCCATGTCATCCATGTGGGGCTGGTCAACCATCCTAGGTGGCCATCTAGAAGGGTTGAATGCCAATTGACCACATGGGAGACAAGTGGTTAAATTAGTCCAAGGTAGGTTACCTACCTTCACCTACCACTACCCTTGGTCAAGGGGGCGCCCCTCTCCCCTTATTAGTTTATTATTTTTTGTGTTTGTGGCATGCAATCCCAGCCCTTCAATCCCCACCCCTAGATCCAAGGGTTCACATTGCATTTGATGTGAATCATATAAAAGATTGTATTTTCATATGAATATTAGTGAAAAAAATCAGAAAATTGTGATTGCCAAGAAGGCTTCTTGCGCCCCCTCCTCTCTCCCTGGTGTTCATCTCCTCTAACCTCCAGTTCTAGAGTGGTTTCTACCTCCTATCCCCTCCCCTCTATCTCCGGTGATCATCTGTGCCGCCGCCGCCGCCGTTCGTGCCGCCTACGAGCCGCCACGGAGCCATCGTCAAGGTTCTGTCCTACTGGATAGAGGTGACTTCCACGAATTCTTACTGTCATCCTCGAGCTTAGATGGATTTGAAATTTTTAGGGTGTGTTCTTACCTTGAATCCCCACCTCCACCTAATTTTTCACGTCCAAACGCCTCCATTTAGTAATTTTCCATTTTCGTGCATCTTTCATTACCAGATCTATTTTATCTCTATCTACAGTGACAGCAGCCCTGTGTTTCTCACCTCCGACCCTCTTTTTGATTTTTTCATACCCTCCCCATTTTACTGGGAGTTCTGTCCATCATCCCCTACATCCACCATTTTTCTTGATTTTTTATCCACCATCTATCCATTTTTCAAAATTCATGTTCTATCTCAGCTATAGTGCTTTCAGCCCATTTCCAGATCCGACCCACTTCCATTTCAAAAATCCCATCAATTCGTAGCCACATCCAAACTTGTCCAAACTAGTTTTTCCATTTTTCTAGCTTGATTTCCTACATTTTTACTGAAGACAACCACTTCAGATTCGGACGTTCACATATTGGTCAAATGTAGTTCTCAGAGAATAGCCTTGCAGATCTAAGTGTTCGGCTACTGTACAATAGGAAGTTGAAAACTCATTAAAGCCTAGATCCGTGCAGATCCAGACCAGATCTTTAGTCCTAGATTGAAGGATTTGAAGTTATCTTTCCAACGGCGCCAGTCTCGTGTCGATCCGACATCGGGGCTGATCGCAGCGCCCGTTCTCGCCGAAACGCGCGCTAAAAACCAGAAGTTGCAGATCCGTGGCCGGTTGTTCCGACCGGTGCCGATCGGAGCCGCCCGGCCTCTGGCTGGCGAACCAGCGCGCCTCCACTCCAGGGAGCGCTCATCCAGGCATCCACCACCACAGCGGTGCCATCGGGTCCCACACGGCCCCTCCGGATAGCAAGTGGGCCCCACAGACGCGAGTACGTGTGCGGCCGAAGCTACGCGAGAAGCCGCCCGTCAACCCGAATTCGGTCCTCCCGGACCCCATTGTGTAGCCCTTTACCTCCCTGCGTGGAGTGGGCAGCGATTTGTATTGCAGTAATCTTGTGTATTATTGTTCCGGGAGTACGAGTTTCGGTCGGGTCCGTCGTCCCCACGCCGAGCGCGTGGAGGTATCGTCCTCGCTCCTTACTTGGCATTTTGCTTAATTTCATATATGCTTGTTTATGCCGCTGCTAGAGAGCATGATAGGGTAATTAGCTCGCTTTCTATTTATATCACCGCTGCTGCGAGAGAGAGCGTTACCGTCCCGTGACCCGATCCGGGCACGAAAGAGAGAGCCGACCACCCTAGCTCATAGCCGGTTTCTCAACCGTGCACGTCCGACGCTTCCCTCGTTAAGGGACAATCGCGAGCTTGTCGTGTCCGTGTCTCGTCCAGCATCACATAGTCTTCATCCATATCTCTATGCATAACAGGACTACTTGTGGTTTGCTTAGGTCGATGCAGGTGTAGTTGTTCTACTGCATTTACTAAGTAGCATGCACTATCAGGTCAGAGTAGATGGAGTATGCATCGATGCTTATGTATGATCTCATGTTGTCTATCATATGATTACCTGATTTTCATGGTTTTGATTATATCATGCTCATCTTAATAAACCATGCATAAGCTTATAATTCTTAAACATCTCTCCGAATCACTTATGATGACATGGTGTTTGATAAAAAGCCTTTTACATTGCTGACAGGGATTTAAGCATGGGAGTTTTTAATTCATTAAAGTAACAGGATTGAACACTTAGAGAGTTGGAAGCATCAGAGTCTGTTGGGTCACGTGGTTTATGGTTCAAACTAAAAGGGCACGTGATCCAAGGCAAGGCTGGAATCTTAATCTCAAGATCTGACACGTGGATCAAACTTTATCACCTTTGACACATGGCCTTTCGAAGTGCTTTCTGGAAGAAAACTTTTTGGGCGGGAATGCATCTTCCATATGCCCAATCATTGGAAGAGCTGGTGGGACTCTAGACTTATGCTCGTCTGTATAAAAGGTGATCGAGCGATAAAACTCGACCATCTGATCAGTAGAGGCAACGAGAGAAGAAGACCAGATAAGAAGATACAGAGAGGAGAGAGCTGCTGCGAGAAAAGTGAGTTGTCGTGAGCGATTTCGGAGAATGCTGTGAGGAAGACTAGCCATCGAAAGAAAGAGTCCGAAAGAGATCGTCAGAAAGAGAAAATAGAGACAGTGAAAGAGATCGTGAGAGTAGAGAAGAAGAAAGAAAGAGAGAGATAGAGCCAAAGAGCGAGCAGAAAATAGATCGTGAGATCGTGACTGAAAAGTAGCCAGAAGATTTATGAAGATCGTTTGTGGCCTCTAGATCAGATCTAAGCCACATTGCTCCTGCGAGAGCTACATCTTTTTCTATCTTTATTGTTGAATTCGTTTGTTTTTGTTTTCCATTTCTCCTTGTTTGAATATCAAGTTGTGTGTCAGCGTTGCAAAGGATCGGTTCCCCTGGACAGCAAGCTGTGATGCTCAGTGGAAGCAAGCTGTGGTGCTCAGCAGTGTAAGCAACCTCTGATGTTCAGCTGTTCAAGCTGTTAGTCAGCGGGAAGCCTCACTCTAGTTTGAGTGGAGGATGGACGTAGGTCTATGGTAGCAGACCGAACCATCTAAAATCATTTGTGTTCATGGTTTCCTGGCGCAATTGACTAACGGTAGAAGTATGCTTAGGATCATTACAGTTACATCTGGTTAGTCTAAATAATTCTGAGTTCACAATTGTATTTACTGGTTGTCTGTGTTCTAACCGCTGCTAAGTTTATCAGTGAGCTTGCTGAGTGTGCTAACTAAGTATTCTAGTGAAAATCACACAAGAACATCTGGTCAAGTGTTTGAGTGTGAGTCTCATTAGAACAACTGTTACAGCTGAGCCATTTGAGTTTTATTTCCGCACGATTTTATATCGAGAGTTTTTAAATTGAGCAAAAATTTTAACGGGGATTCATTCACCCCCCCTCTATATCTTTGTCTGTACCATCACATCGTTCTAACACCCCGGGACTTGCATGGCAATGTGACGCCAGCTGTCAGCAAAGGTGTAGAACTCCTCATCCGGCTTCATCTTCTCATGGGCCAGATCCACCATAGAACACTTGGGCCCAACCTGATCCTGATACTGCTGAATGAACTTATCTTGTATAGCTTGGAAATTCATAACTTGCTCTTGCGATAATGAAAATAACCAATCCCGAGCCGGCCTTCTAATGACAGACCGGACAAGTAAGCTATCAAGCGTTGGTCATGTCGAAATTGGGTCGACTCATAAGGAAACTCCTTTAAGTGCACATAGGGGTCACCGACTCCACCATAACGGTGATATGCAGGAATTTGTGAGGATGGCGGGAGCTGGAGGTTTTGAAAATCAAATGGGACACTTAAAGAGGATTTGGGATCAACTCGGCGTTGAAGTTCATCAAGTTGGCGTTGGGCTTGAGCAATCATCTCCTGGGTAGGGAGAGATCGAGAGTGATGTGGGGCAGCTTGAGCAAGAGATTGTGAATATGAACCAGGATGATGATATTGGGCCGGATACGAGGATCCGAGTTGAAAAGAAGAAGGGCCCATTCCAAGAGTGGAAGGATGTGTGGACCTGGAAGGAATATGAGCGTAAGGACCCATTGGACCAGCGGCATAAGGAGAAGAAGGATGAGGCTGTTTACAACGGGAATCTTCGCTCACACTTTTTGGTTGTTTGGTCTATTATCGTTTGGGTTTATTTGGTTTATTCACGTGTCGATCGACCAATTAACTAACTGGTAATTAACTGACTGATTGACTGCGCGGGCGTGCCAGTCACGTGAGTGACAAGTTTATTGTGCGCTCATTCTGACCCGTGTCGGGCGAGAGTAAGATTCGGTCGGGACCAGCTGTCCGCCATACCATAAAGGCTATGTCGTTAATTACATCCCCCACGAGGAAGGAAAACCTTTGATTAATTACCGAGATAATGGGCTGTCGAGGCCGAAATAAAGGATGCAGAGGATGCGAATGATCATGCAAGCTGCTATGATATACCATGCATGATTCATTAGGGCGGACCCTCAGTACGTGGCGGAGGACTTAGGCCCGAAGACCACCATCACGCGTGGCAAAAGCTTTTTCATCGGATGTTGCCCGGCTTTCAGCTCATGCCATTTGATATACCGAGGGTCCGTACACTCAGGCATGCATCGGTGCGGCATGAATGCTTAGACTAAGCAGAATGATGAAGTTATGAGAATTGCTAATTCAGGTTTTAAACGAACCAGTTTATTCGATTTATTGATTACAGAGTTTATTTGATTCTGTTATTAACATTAAAAATCACCCCGAAGGCGAGGAAAAGATTGAAACGGCATGATGACGCGATTCGGGAGGAAACCGGCGCGATGCACGTAGGCATAGAGTTTAAAATGGCGTGAGAAGCGTAGGTAAAGGCTTGAAACGGCGCCGCTTATTGTAGGTATAGGGCTGGCCTGAAAACGGCGCGCCCCTCTTCCTGGCGCGCCGGGATAAGGCGCGCCGTTTTAAGGCGCGCCGAGTATCAACGGCGCCAGTTTAGCCCTATTTTACGGAAATCAAGGTTTTATTGGTTATTTTTTGGTTTATTAAAATATTTTGGGAGATTTTAAAAGTTTATTGAGTCGGTTATTCAAAGGATGGCTCCGGGCCATCCGAAAGCCGAGTCACAGGCTCGCGCGAGGTTCATACTCGAGCGTGGCAATTGTTCCGAGTCAAACTCATTCGAGCCAAAATTTTGACAGCATCTTCCTATCCCGGAGGATTGTCGGGGAGAAGCAGGGAGTACTCACGTAGCGGAGCAACCCTTGAAAGCCGGGTGGCACAGCGGCGGCCGGCAAACCCAGACGGATAGGAGAACCCCGAGGGCTAGCCTACTAGGGGCACCGAGTCCGTGGGTAGAAGGTAGACAGATGGTGCGACTCACAGTGGGAGCGAAGACCCTGAGGGTTAGCCTACGAGGGGCACGCGGCCCGAGTCGGCACCTTGTCTAAGTCGGGACGACCGATATGGGAGGAAACCACGAGGGCTAGCCTACGAGGGGCACACAACCCACGGCCACCACAAGGCCCACTAAGGGCTGTGGATTTGAAATGTTGGGATTCACCCACTTTCTATGCACTTGTTGACCTTCGGGGACCCATTATTAACGAATGGGCTCCTGCAGACTGAGCAATCAAGATGAGAACTCGGGAGAATGTCCCCCCCCCCCCCCCCCCGGGGGGGGGGGGGGGTCACCGAACCTTAATAAAACAATAAAGCGGCACGATGGGGAAAACTTGCATAATGAGGAGATTAATATCAATGCTCGTGGATGTACATGTGTGCATGCAGGTAAGTGTTAATAGGTTAGTTACATATTCATCAGGTGACGATTGGGGAAAACAGTGACCAGAAGTGTAGGACGGCCTCATCTCCCTCTGTCCGTAGTCGAGAACAGGGGGAGTGAGGAAGACGGTCCAAAATGGGCTGATGGGACATATATTCATGGATGCACCTCCGGCGATGAAACGTTAATCATTCGATCGGAAGAGGAGAACCCCGGGGGGGTGATTGCTGTAGCCCGTGGAGTTCGAGGGCATATGTTCGGCGTCGGAGAAAACAGATACGAAAACAATATGCGTGGGAAAATGGTTAAATACATGGACAGAGGAAAGATGAGTAACTGGAGAAGGTGGGAACGACGCCGAATAAAACCACAGTTCACCCACTCGACGCACAGTGCATGGGGGTATACACATATGCGCTTCCATTCCGGCGCCGGTGCTGTTGCACGGCGCCGTCTCACCAGCCACAGAAAGAAAACTCAAGGAGGAGGAGGAAGCGGCGATGCAGAGATAGAATAAGACCATTAACTCTTTAACCCATTGACATACATATTCATTCATTCCATGAACAAGAGGAGGAAAGATGTACAGATTATCATTCCGGTGCCGACGTTGTCGCGCGGTCACCATTTTCATTAATACAGGCGGAAGAAATTACAGTGGGAGAGGTAGAGAATCACAAAGATGGTGAGAAAGGGGAGAGGAAACAAGGCTCGTATCATCGCCTTCCTTCTCCCTTTCTCACTTACATTATATCAGAGGAGAAACCCGAACCGAGGGGGACTGATGGGGGGGATTACAACGACCCCCCTAAATAGGTAAAGAAGCAGACGCTCTTCTTCTCCGGCACCGGGAGGTTCGGGCAGAGCGAGGCGGCGGCAACGGAGACTCTCAGAGGGAGGGCTTTCTCCTCAAGAAACCCTTCACGGCTTCGCTCTAATTGGTGGCCCTTTCTTTTTCGACCTCTCTTGTGCTCTTCTCTTTTTTTCTTCTGATTCCCTCTCTCTCTTTTTGGTCGAACAAGCGGTGTCTTTATAACACCAGGTTGATCTGGTGCCGTGGGGGCGCGCCGATTTCAGTGGCGCCGGGTTGCAGGGCGCTGGGGATAGGTACCCCTAAATGGTTTTTGGCACGCTGGGTTCAGTGCCGCCGGGTTGCAGATAGGCCTAAAGCCTTCTGGCGCGCCGGGTCCAGTGGCGCCGGATAAGGGGGCGCCGGTGAACTTTTGTGTGCCGGTTTAGCTTGTTCGCTCGACGCGAGCTAGCGGATGGGTGCGGAGATGGTTCTGGAAGCTCTCATCGACTCTTCCTCTCACCTCAATCCTCAGAAAACCTTGGCGGGCGTTGACGAAGCTCTCGACAAGATGAACGGCCTTAATCGAAACTTCATGTGTGTTCGGCTCGAGCACATGGGTTTTTGCTGACACGGCTTTTAGCACTATGATTTGTGCTTTCGGCTCTGCCTGACTCTTGCTCAAAGCTTCCTTACGGGATGGTATGGCATCCGGGATAATTCCGCCTTGACTGGCGACCATTCGGCCACTAACGGGCCCACTATGACGAGAAGCCGAACCCATGTCGGGTGATCGGGACCTTCAGCTGACAAAGCCTTCGGTTCCTTGTTGTGAAGGGCCGAGGACGTTCTTCCTTCCCAGGAGAGTCTTCATTCAGGTGGCAAGCCACCGGGTAGACCGTCGTCCTTGTTCAGGTGACGGGTGCAGGGTAGCGACACGACGGAGTCGATGCCGGATCATTAGGCAGGCTTGGTCGCACTGTCGGTTAGTTATGGATTTGTCCCGACTTTCTTGAAGCGAAGTCACCGGTCATTCATTTCAGGTGACCCGAGGCCCTGGTAGCTTGTGAAGTCTTCAGTAGGTTGTTCTTTATCGGCTTCTGTGCTTCGGTGGGCCGTATCATTCTTCTTTGCGGCTTGGTTGCCAAATGATCATATTTTGAGTGCCAACAAATGCCCCCCAGACGTGGGTGTTGCAAGCGAGGCAGGAGTGCAGCAGGACCGACGAATGAGCTTCGTCCGGCTTGATCTCATTTATTGACGGCTGCTCGGAACGGCACTGAATTTTGGCGTTCGATGCTAATCCGACGCGGACGGGAGCTTGAACGGCGCCAGTAAAACGGCGCGTCCTCGCCTTGTTGTTAAAACGGAGCCACTTAAGGCGGCGCGCCCTTTTGGCTTCGGAGGTTAAAACGTCACCCGTCCAACTGGCGCGCCAAATGCTTAAAACGGCGCGCCCCGGGGTGCGCCATTTTAACAGGGGTGGAGGCCTCCATATAATGGCCTTCTCCTTCGTTTTCCTTCACAAGTGTTCATTTGCAAATTTTCTTTCTCTCTCCTCCCTCTCTCCTCCTCTCATTCCTTGGGTCTTTTGGCATTGGAAGACATCTTCCGGCGCCCTCTGCAGTAATTTCATCTTATTTCCCCTTTTTTCTTAGTTTCGCTCCTTTTTATCTTCGGAGCTCATGTATCTTGGGGGGCGCCCCGAACACAGATGTATTCCGACACTTCATATTATGGAAATATCTTATTTGTCGCTTCAATCACGACTTCTTTCTTTCTTTTCTTTTCTTTCTCCTTCCTGCCAATTAGCTCAGTCGAGGGATGTAAGTTACTGGCGCAGCAGAGCGCTCACACCTTCAGCGAAGGGGTGAGGTGTTCGCTCCACCGTGGATTAACTACTCTCGGCATCGAGCTTTGACCAGGGTGGGACACGGGTAGAGTAGGCGGACACGCCCCACTAATTTCGCCGATGGTGATGAAAGCTGAGAGTGTGGTTTATTCATCGACACGGTTCAAATGTCGAAGCAATGGTAGTTTGTCTATTAATGAGGACGGAAGGTCCGAGTTAAAGGATCGTTGACCGGGCTCGCCGATGGTGACGAGGGTCGAAAGGTAGCGACCGATCTTGCTGATGGTGACAATAGCCGGAAAGGGTAGCGACCGATCTTGTCGATGGTGACAAGGGTCGAAAAAAGGGTAGCGACCGATCTTGTCGATGGTGACAAGGGCCAAACAGGGTAGCGATCGATCTTGTCGATGGTGACAAGGGCCAAAAGGGGTAACGACCGATCTTGCCGATGGTGACAAGGGCCGGAAGAGGGTAGCCACCGATGTTGCCGATGGTGACAAGGGCCGAAAGGGGGTAGCGACCGATCTTGCCGATGGTGACAAGGGCCGAAAGGGTAGCGACCGATCTTGCCGATGGTGACAAGGGCCGAAAGGGGTAGCGACCGATCTTGCCGATGGTTACAAGGGCCGAAAGAGGGTAGTGACCGATCTTGTCAATGGTGACAAGGGCCGAAAGAGGGTAGCGACTGATATTGCCGATGGTGAAAAGGGTCGAAAGAGGGTAGCGACCGATCTTTCCGATGGTAACAAGGGTCGAAAGAGGGTAGTGACCGATCTTGCCGATGGTGACAAGGGCCGAAAGGGTGGTGACCGATCTTGTCGATGGTGACAAGGGCCGAAAGAGGGTAGCGATCGATCTTGCCGATGGTGACAAGGGCCGAAAGGGGTAGCGACTGATCTTGCCGATGGAGACAATGGCTGAAAGAGGGTAGCGACCGATCTTGCCGATGGTGACAAGGGCCGAAAGGGGTAGAAGGAAGTGGAATGATGAACGAGGGTAGCCTCGTTACTACCTCATCATCATCATTTTTATTTCATTTTTTTTGTATCACATTACTGACTCAAGCGCCCTTTCGGGTTTTCGCGTGGCGGGGTACCCGATTTTGCCTGTAATGCCCTTTCGGGTTTTCGCTACAGCCGGGCTATAGCCATTTTTGCCCTTGTCCTAGTCTACGAACAAGGCCGGTGGGGCATCTCTATTTTTAACCCCATTTGCTTCTTTCTTCTTCTTTTTTTATTCCACGGAGAACCCGGAACATGGGAGAACTTATCTGCTAGAACGCTGACCAACCATATCGATGATGATAAGGGTCAGGCCCTGGTTTAGTTCGTCGACATTGGTTAAATGCCGAAGCAAAGACTGTACGGTTCTTAACAGGGATGAAAGGTCCAGGCTAAGAGATAGAGATCGACCGATCTCGTTGATGATGACGAGGGTCAAACCCAGGTTTGTTCATCGACGTGGTTCACATGTCGAAGCAAGGAGTAAGTTCATTAACCGGGATGAAAGGTCCGAGCTAAAGGTGGAGGCCGACCGATCTCGCCGATGGTGACGAGGGTCGAACACGAATCTATTCATCGACGTGGTTTACATGTCGAAGCAAGGAGTACGTTCATTAACCGGGATGAAAGGTTCGAGCTAAAGGTGGAGGCTGACCGATCTCGCCGATGGTGACGGGGGCCGAACATGGTTTGTTCATCGACGTGATTTACATGTCGAAGCAAGGAGTACGTTCATTAACTGGGACGAAAGGTCTGAGCTAAAGGTGGAGGCCGACCGATCTCGCCGATGGTGATGAGGGCCGAACATGGTTTTGTAGGGGATTCCTATTGGGACTTTTGATGGTTGTCCCTTGGGAGTTTTATTAGGAGGAGATTAAAGAAGAACTTTTCAGATTACCACTTTACTTACCTGAGCGCCCTTTCGGGTTTTCGCTGAAGTCAGCCCCCTCTTGCTTTTGCCCACGCGCCCTTTCGGGTTTTCACGTGGTGGGGTACCCAATTTTGCCTGTAACGCCCTTTCGGGTTTTCACCACGGTCGGATTATAGTCATTTTTGCCCTTGTCCTGGTCTAGAAACAAGTCCGGCGGGGTATCTCTATTTTTAACCCCATTTGTTTCTTTCTTTTTTTTTTATAACAGAAGGATGTTGAGAGATTCGGCTAGGACATGGGGCTCTGCCCCGAGGAAAAGGGGTTTATTTGTTAGCACAAAGGCAATGCTAACGCAAAGGATGGATTCGTGCCGATTCGGGCGTAAGGCCCGTAATGGCAAAGATGTATATATGTTGGCTAGGACATGAAGTCTTGTGCCGGAAAGGGGTTTATTCGTTAGCAAGGAGACAATGCTAACGCAAAGGATGGATTTGTGTCGATTCGGGCGTAAGGCCCGCAATGGCAAAGATGTGTAAAGGTTGGCTAGGACACGAAGTCTTGCGCCAAAAAAGGGGTTTGTTCATTAGCAAGGAGAGAATGCTAATGCAAAGGATGGATTCGTGTCGATTCGGGCGTAAGGTCCGCAATGGCAAAGATGTATATAAGTTGGCTAGGACACAAAGTCTTGCGCCGGAAAGGGGTTTATTCGTCAGCAAGGAGACAATGCCAACGCGAAGGATGGATTCGTGCCGATTCGGGCGTAAGGCCCGCAATGGCAAAGATGTATATTTTATGTGAGTTTGGCTAGGGCAGAGTACTACTAGGCCGAGGTGTGGGTAGCTCGGTTAGGGCGGAGTGCCACTAGACCAAGGTAAGGGTAGCCCGGTCAAGGCGGGGTGCCACTAGACCAGGGTAGCGATAGCTCGATCAGGGCGGAGTGCCACTAGAGCAAGGTGGAGGCAGCTCGATCAGGGCGGAGTGCCACTAGACCAAGGTAAAAGGTAGCTCGATCAGGGCGGAGTGCCACTAGACCAAGGTGGAGGCAGCTCGATCAGGGCGGAGTAGCTTGATCAGGGCGGAGTGCCACTAGACCAAGGTGAAAGGTAGCTCGATCAGGACGGAGTGCCACTAGACCAAGGTAAAAGGTAGCTCGATCAGGCCGGAGTGCCACTAGACCAAGGTGGAGGCAGCTCGATCAGGGCGGAGTGCCACTAGACCAAGGTGAAAGGTAGCTTGATCAGGGCGGAGTGCCACTAGACCAAGGTGAATGGTAGCTCGATCAGGGCGGAGTGCCACTAGACCAAGGTGCAGGGTAGCTCAGTCAGGGCGGAGTGCCACTAGACCAAGGTAAGGGTAGCCTGGTCAGGGCGGAATGCCACTAGACCAAGGTAAAAGGTAGCTCGATCAGGGCGGAGTGCCACTAGACCAAGGTGAAAGGTAGCTCGATTAGGGCGGAGTGTCACTAGACCAAGGTGAAAGGTAGCTTGAATAGGGCGGAGTTCCACTATACCAAGGTAAAAGGTAGCTCGATCAGGGCGGAGTGCCACTAGACCAAGGTGCAGGGTAGCTCAGTTAGGGTGGAGTGCCACTAGACCAAGGTGGAGGTAGCTCGATCAGGGCGGAGTGCAACTAGACCAAGGTGAAAGGTAGCTTGATCAGGGCGGAGTGCCACTAGACCAAGGTGAAAGGTAGCTCGATCAGGGCGGAGTGCCACTAGACCAAGGTAAGGGTACCCCAGTCAGGGCGGGGTGCCACTAGACCAAGGTAAAAGGTAGCTTGATCAGGGCGGAGTGCCACTAGACCAAGGTGAAAGGTAGCTTGATCAGGGCGGAGTGCCACTAGACCAAGGTCAAAGGTAGCTCGATCAGGGCGGAGTGCCACTAGACCAAGGTGCAGGGTAGCTCGGTCAGGGCGGAGTGCCACTAGACCAAGGTAAGGGTAGCCTGGTCAGGGCGGGGTGCCACTAGACCAAGGTGAAAGGTAGCTTGATCAGGGCGGAGTGCCACTAGACCAAGGTGAAAGGTAGCTTGATCAGGGCGGAGTGCCACTAGATCAAGGTGCAGGGTAGCTCGGTCAGGGCGGAGTGCCATTAGACCAAGCTAAAGGTAGCCCGGTCAGGGCGGGGTGCCACTAGACCAGGGTAGCGGTAGCTCGATCAGGGCGGAGTGCCACTAGACCAAGGTGGAGGCAGCTCGATCAGGGCGGAGTGCCACTAGAGCAAGGTGGAGGTAGCTCGATCAGGGCAGAGTGCCACCACACCAAGGTGAGGTAGCTCGATCAGGGCGGAGTGCCACGAGACCAAGGTAAAAGGTAACTCGATCAGGGTGGAGTGCCACCAGACCAAGGTGGAGGCAGCTCGATCAGGTCGGAGTGCCACTAGACCAAGGTGGAGGCAGCTCGATCAGGGCGGGGTGCCACCAGAGCAAGGTGAGGTAGCTCGATCAGGGCGGAGTGCCACTAGACCAAGGTAAAAGGTTATTCCGATTATTCAGGGAATGCCGGTTGCATCATGTGATACAACTTTTTATGCTTTCCATCGAGGGGAGAGAACTGGATGACTCCTTGGTGGTCTACCAGGACGTAGGCACCTCCTTCATATACTCGGCGGATTATGTACGGTCTGACCCAATTTTTGACCAACTTCCCTTTGGGGTTAGCGGCCATTACTTCTCTTCTTTTGACCATTACCAGGTCTCCCTTTTTGAAGTCTCGCCCTTTGACCAGCTTATCAAAAGCACGGGCCATGCGAGCTTGGTAGAGTTGGATGTTTTGTTGCGCCCGGAGGCGCTTTCCTTCTAGCTCGGCGAGCTCTTCCAATCTTCTTTCTGCATTGGTTTATTCACCGCTGACTAGCCCATGCTGGATGGCGACTCGCAGCGAAGGAACTTCTAATTCAATCGGCACCACAGCCTCTGACCCATACACGAGGGAGAATGGCGAATAGCCGGTTAGGGTTTTAGAGACAATACGATAGGCCAGAGCGCCTCGTACATCCTTTCTTCCCAGTCATTTTTATTAGACTTGATAGTCTTTGCCAGCAACGTGCATAGTGTCTTGTTGAAGGCTTCTACAAGTCTATTGGCTTGAGGGTTGTAGGGAGACGATGTCCTCCAGTCAATCTTGTATTTGTCGGCCAGCTGGTAAACCTTCTGATTTTTGATATGGCTACCATTATCAGAGATAATTCAGCTGGGAATCCCAAACCGGAATATTATGTTCTACCGGAAGAATCTTGCAACCATTTCTCCCATCACATCTCTTAATGCAACTGCTTCTGCCCATCTGGAGAAGTAATCTGTAGCTACTAAGATGTATTTGCACCCTGATCAAGACGCTGGTAGTGGCCCTACCACGTCCGTGCCCCATTGAGCAAACGGCCAACATGGTAAGGTAGGATGTAGTGGCACTGGAGGCCTTCTTGACACATTGGCGTGTTCTTGACACTTTTGACAAGCCATGGCAAACTTGTAGCAGTCATCAAATATAGTGGGCCAATAGTAACCCAATTTCTTTATCTCAATTTTCATCTTTGGGCCGTCCTGATGCGCTCCAGCTGATCCCGCATGGATTTCTTGCATCACCTGCCCCGCTTCTGCTGAAGACAAGCAACGAAGTAGGACTTTTCTTCGGGCATCTGCCATTATTCGGAACAAGGTTCCGTTTCTCATCTCGTAAGAGTCTTTGACCCTCAGGAGTTTCATTCTCTGTTCTTTTTCTTTTGGGAGCTGCTGGTGTTGGAACCACCATAGGAGATGTTCTCACCAATCGGGCTGCTGAACCTCTTCGACGGCTACCACCTTAATCTCTTGCTCGTCGGCTAAGACCTCTGTTACACTGGGGACTTGCCGGTGGTTGATCACTGTTATATTCATGCTCATGTCTGGCGGGACCGCCAAAGAACTGGCCAGCTTAGCGAGGGCGTCTGCCTGAGCATTCTGGCCTCGGTTGATATGCTTGATGCTGATGAAGTAGAATCTTGACATCAGGCGGGTTGCCAGCTGATGGTAGGGGAGGAGCTCTTACTTTCACACATCAAACTCTCCATCTAGTTGTTTTATAACTAGCATGCAATCTCCGAATGCTTCCAGCATCTGAATTCCCATGGATAGAGCAATTTGCAACCCGATTATCAGGCTTCATACTCTGCTTCATTATTTGTGCAATGCTTGTTTATCGAGCAAGATGTGTGCAACACTTCCCCTTCTGAGATTTCAGGACTATGCCTGCTCCTGCCTTGACCCTGGCTGATCCCGTGGCAGAGGTGTCAATTCTGGAAGTGCCATCAAAATATAGCTGCCACAAGGAGGGCCGCACCTGAGCGGCTTCCAGGGTTTCATCTTTAGGAAGCTCTGGTTCCAGTGGGCAGTCCTCGGGTACTGGGTGCTCGGTGATGAAGTCTGCAATAGCTTGGCCCTTGACAGCCTTTCGCGGCACATAGGAGATGTCTAACTCCATAAGGATTACTGCCCATTTGCCCAAGCGACCTTTGAGTGCCGGCTGGGACATAATATATTTCAGTGGGTCCTCTTTGGATACCAGGCTGATTTCATGTGATAGCATATAGTGTCGAAGCTTCTTAACTGCGAAGACCAGTGCCAGACAGATCTTCTCAATATAAGTATATTTCTCCTCAGTTCTGACCAGTCTCCGACTGAGGTATTAGAGGGCTTGTTCTTTCCCTCCTTCATTATTCTGGGCCAGCATTGCCCCCAGGGAATTGTGTGGGGCTGCTATATATAATATCAACGGCCATCCTTTCACCGGTGCGCCCAGCACTGGAGGAGTCTTCAGATAGTCTTTCAGCTTGTCAAAGGCTATCTGGCAATCTTCATCCCAATAAAAGGGAACATCCTTCATCATAAGTTTGTGGAAAGGCTGGCATCGCCCTGACAAATTGGAAATGAACCGCGGGATATACGCCAAGCGGCCCTGTAGTGATCTCAGCTCGGAGAGATTTCTTGGTGCAGGTAACTCCTAAATTGCTTTGATCTTTGCAAGGTCTATCTCGATCCCCGATATCTGACAATGAAACCCAAGAATTTCCCACTTGACACTCCAAACGCGCATTTCATAGGGTTCATCTTAATTCGTGCTGCCTCAGCCTCTGAAAAATGACTCGGAGGTCTTGCAGATGGTCTTCTTTTCTTCTGGTCTTGACCACCAGATCATCTATATAGCACTCGACCTTGTGGTAGAGCAACTCATCAAATATTTTGGTCATTGCGCGCTGATAAGTTACGCCAGCATTCTTTAGTCCGAACGGCATCCTCCTGTAGTGATAGATGCCTTTGGGGGTTCGGAAGGCAGTGTGGACCCGGTCATGTTCCGCGATCCATATCTGGTTGTAACCGGATGACCCGTCCATGAATGAAGGGTCTCATGATCGGTTGTTGCATCTATCATGACCTCCGTTATTGGCACCGGAAAGTCATCCTTGGGACAAGCTTTATTCAGATCTCGGAAGTCAACACATATCCGGATCTGTCCGTTCTTCTTTTTCACGGGGACGATATTCACCAACCATGTGGTATACCGATTTTCTTCGACAAATCTCACGTCAATGAGCTTGTCAACTTCTGCACAGATTTGAGTGATGAGCTCTGGCCTCATGCGCCGCGGTGGTTGCTTCACCGGCTCGGCTTCAGGGCTGATCGTCAGCTCATGTTGCGAAACTGCAGGGCTCAGACCTGGCATTTCTTTGTAAGTCCAGGTGAAGCAATCCTGGTACTCTTGCAGCAGCTGGGTGTACAGCTCCCGTTCTTCTGAGGATAACTGGGCACTGAGGAAGGTAGGCCTGGGTCTTTCTCACTTCCCAAGTTGACCTCTATCAGCTCGTCGACTGTAGCTTGGCCTCCATCTTCTATCTCCGGAGGTGCCGGTTGGAGGTCGACGAAATCTGGAATATCATCTTCAGGGTCGACGACCTCGCCCTCCCCATTTGACGTCATCAGAGCTTCTCGAAAGTCCTCTGCTTCATTTAGTAGCGGCCGTGCATATTGCCCTCTCAGCAAATCCACCGCCGTTGTAGTCTCCGTGGGCAGGAGAGCAGCTTCAGCCCCTGTAGTTGGGGTTGTAGCCGTGCCAGACTGGTGACTGCTTGTTGTTGGGTTGGAACAGTAACCCAGTCTCGTGGCAAAAGGTCAGGAGATCTCACCTTCTGGGGTAGTTGCATCTTCACTAGGAGTGGCAGTCCCATTGTTGGCAGCACACACCTCCTGATCGGGGCTGGCCGAGGCTTCCCCGATTGGCACAAGGGGTGCGGAGGTCATTGTTGGTAGGACTCCACAGGAGGGAGAGATCCCTGGTTCTTCAACACCTTCGGCTTCACTGCTGCTAGCCGTATCAAATTCGGCTTGCAGGGCCGCCTCTTCGGGATAGACCTACTCCCAACATCGGCAAGGAATCACGGTCTCCGCTTCTTGATTTCTGGGCTAGCCCGGTTCAGCATGTTCAGCTTCCGCTGGGTATTCATCAAAGGTTGCCCCCAGCTGTCTGTCTTCAGCAGGGTAGAAGATGGAGAGGGTGTCCACCTTGTATCACCCACTGTGATAATATTCTTCCAGGGTGAAGCCCAACCCTGGATGCTGAGAGACGCGTCTCATTTCCTTATCCAGATTTGTGGGATACCACATTTTTTGGAAAGCTTCCTTGCACTTTTGAGACTGATCGGAGGGGATGTGATGCTTTTGAAACATCTCGGCCATCCGACTGGTTGTGAATGCCAGACCCTTGATGGGGACCGACGGGTTGCTTATGTCTTCGGGGAGGCTGCAGTCCGTGTCTTCCCGAGTAGGGTGCTCTTCAGTCGTATAGAACAAGCTGTTGGGTGCATCTTTCTGTGTCACCTCCCAAGTTTTGAAAGGCTCGACAGTGGGGTTATCAAGGCCGGGAATCGGCTTGGTGAGGCCGTCCGGGATTCCAATGTGATTGTGCTGCCGAGCGACCTACACTTCATTAGCTTCAGGGTATAATGTTGGTGGTGCTATTCTGCCCACATCTCCTGATGCTGTGATATGAGAGACCACCATGGGCTTGACATATCCGCGCAGCGGTGGTGGATACCAATCGTCACCGGATGTGCCTCTTGATGCCCCCACCGGGGTCTTAGCTTCAGAGGTCTTCTGAGAAGGCCCCGCATATAGGTTGGCGTCCGCCAAGTGGCATTCAAATACCTCAAACGGGTGTAGGTCAGCAAATATCCTCTCCTCCTTCCCTTGGAGACTATATTTGATACATTGGTGGAGCGTGCAGGGCACCACCATATTCTCATGCAGCCATGGGCGGCCGAGCAATGCTTTGTATGAGGTGCGGGAGTTGAAGACATGGAACTGCACTATCGAAGTGAAATCCGCTAGGGTAAGGGTGAACTCTGCCACCCCCATCGACACTTCACATTTTTGATTGAAGCCGGTGATACGCATATCCCTGACTTTCTCGAGATGCACGTTGAAGTGGTGCCTCTCGTATATTCTATAGAGCACGATGTTGACTGCTGCACCGGGATCAATCAAGATCCTGTTCAGCTCCCTTCCATTCCGGTGCCCCTTCATGTACAGCGGCCTGTTGTGGCTGATGGTAGGTATCAGCATGTCCTCTGGAGTAGAGGTCATGCTAGCTTTCGGCACTGCTTCAACTAGGTAGGTCTCAAAATGAGCAGGCGTCTGGACAGCAGTGATGATCGCCTATCAAGTCTCTTCACTCAAAGAGAGGATCTCCTAGATGGTAAATCGAGTAGGGAGCTTCTTGAGTAGCTTCATTATTCGGCTCCCAGCTCGGACATTGGAGAGCTTCATCTCTTCAGCCCACCGGGGCTTGGGGGAGTCCCGAGTTACGGCCCCTGACGGACCTGCTTCATCTGCTTCGGATTCGACGCCCTTCTGGCTAGTACCGGATCCTCGGCCCTCTTCATTAGTAGCTGTAGGGCAAGCTCCATCTATATTTGGATCTTCGGCAGATTGTGTTGGCTGCGGGTGAACACCCCCGGGTGCAGGGTTAGCCTCCTGGCAATGCTGCTTCCCCTTGGACATCTTCATGAATTCAAGAAAGGAAGGGACTGCCTTGCCCCGACTCTTGTTATACCGGCCTGGCGGAGGAGGGATCTGGACTCCCTTGATCTCCGGCGGAGGTGTTTTGTAGGGCTGCACTCCCCTGAACATGATGTTGTGGTTGGGTGGCAGCTGGCGCCACCATTTCCTGCCTGACCGGGTTGCATGTGTAGTAGTTGCGGCCTCAGCCCTGCCTCCCCCAAAAAGGGGTGTGAAGCAAATTTCCTCTTCTTCTTATTCTTCGGGCGGGTTGAAGAGTGCTGATAGAGTATTGCAGGAAACAACCTGCACTTTATCTGCCTTAGCGGCCCTTCTCTTCTTCTTTTGTTTCTTCTTCATCCTTGCTTCAGTAGGAGCCTGCCCCCAGAACAGACGGCCCTCCTTATCGGATCCTGCTTCAGCTTCTTCCTTTCGCTCGAGTGAGAGCTATTCCAGTTCTTGCCATGGGACATGGTCCCGCACCAGCAAAGGCTTCAATTCGGGCTGCACGTACTCGTCTAGCCCTTCAATGAGGTTTTGTAGTCGGCGGACCCCAGGATTGGTTTCTTTGACCACCGGCAGCGGAGTTTGTCTCCTCCGATTGTGGGTAGGTATCCTGATAGTTGCAGGTGGAGTGATCCACACGGGTGCCGCCACCGGCGGAGCAGGTCGGGGTGTAACACCACGGATATGTGCCCCCACTTTCGGGCGGGGTGCTTCCTTCCTCTTATGCTTCGTAGGGATATGCTGCCATCCGTACTGTTCCTTCGCGGGCTCCAAAAAATGAGTTTCATAAGTGCTCCGCGTACTTGCTTTGGAGATCTCCTCGTGCAGTGCCTGGTATAGGGAGATCATGTTGACTGCTGCCCTCCTCCGAGGGGCTTCATGCGGTTGAGGAGGGTCAACTTTGTACTCTCCGAACTCGATTTCATTTTTCTTCACCATTCCTTCGATGATGTCCTTGAAAACATAGCAGTCTTTGATTGGGTGCCCCAACATCTGGTGGTAGGGACAGAATCTTGGACTGTCTCTTCTCTTTAGGTCCTCCGGCCTCTTTGGCTCTGGCAGGGTGACCATGACATATTACGTTACCCAATCGAACAGAATCCGGGTCTTGTCCTTCGGAAATGAATAGGCTTTCTTCATCTTGTCCCGTAGCGAGGGACCTTCTTTGCCGTCTGGGGCTTCTGCAGGCTGTGGGGTGACTGCCTTCTTGCCTTCATCTTTCTGTTGTTCAAACGCCTTGATGTCAAGAGCGTTCGCTTCTTTAGGCGACGAACGCCGCTCCACTGCCTTGCCCTTCTGGGTCGTGCTGGCAGCCGATGTAGGGACAGGTCTGGCAAGAAAAGCTTCTACCTTGGCCACGACATTATTCAATCGGTCAAACAACCATATTTCCATTCTGATCATCTTTTCCAGAACCTCTCTCCTGAGGTTCTATTTGCATATTTGTACAGCGTCTTCCTGATACGGGGGCCGCTTACACATCATTCCGAGGTTCCTCCACCTCTTGATATAATCGAGGGCTATCTCATCGCCCTTTGCTTGGTTGAGTAGAGTTCGGCCACTGTGACCTCCCTCTCCGTAACATGGAATCTCTCTCTGAACTTCCTCTGCATATCCGACCAGTCGTCGATTGACCTGACCGGGAGGCTGGAGTACCATTCAAATGCGAGCCCCGTCAGCGAGGACCCGAAAAACTTTAGCAAGTATGACTCGTCGGCGGCCAAATCACCCATGACAGTCATGTAATATGCAACGTGTTCCTTCGGGGATCCCTTCCCGTTGAACTTGTTGAACTTGGGCGGCTTGTTGACCCCTGGGGGAAGCCGCTTGGCAGCATGGTGTTGCGGGTAGGGCACCCGATAGACATCAAATGCGACGTAGTCACCTTCACTTCTTTCTACGAGCTTCAGCTCGATCATTCTTTCCACCATCATCCGGTTCATGACCGTGGGGTCAACTTGCTCCGGATAGAAGTGTGCCGGCTATAGGTACGGGGTGACCAGAGTGGTCACCTGTGGAGGACGCAGCAGCGGGGGCATCTGGTGCACTTGAGGGAGCACCGGTGGCATCAGCGGCTCGGGCTGTGGTGGCCGCTGCTGAGTCGTCGCCATGCTCGGCTCTGACGACTGAGGCAAGGTGTAAAGCGGCAGAGGGTCGACATGACGAACCGCTCCCCCGGATGATTCACCCTGGACTTCGGGCAGCTTGGAAGCTGACGACTGTTCAGTCTTCTCCATCAGCTGTTTCTTCAGCAAGTCTACCTCTTGCCGATATCTTTGAAGTAGCATCAGGACCATTGGGTCCGTAGTTGCAACGTTGGGAATGGCTTATGTTGCTTCTCTGGACATACCCTTGGGCAGGATGTCGAGGAGGACGTCATCTTCTTCTTCTGCCGTTACCACATTGGCGGTTAAGACAGGAGCCTCATCATCCGACTAGTGGTAGACCAAGGGTTGTTCTCCTTCAGTTTCCGCCAGGAGCTCCCTTGCTGCTTCTGCTTTGCGAGTATTCGGCCCCGGCCTTGCGGCCAATCGAGCCCACTCGCGGGGGTCTTCGAGAAGCCCCCCGTATCGGCTGAATATGCCAGCCATGTTGCAGGTGAAAACCTGCATCCTTCTTCTCTGTCGGTGGACCCTTCTCTTAAGCTGATGCGGGATGGTCAGCCTCTCGAACACAGAAGTCCTTCTTATTTCTTCCCGCTTGGGGACGGCTTCATCGGCTTCGATCACGAGGCCGTCCTCATAACCATTGTCATCAACCGACGATGCCATCATCTTTTCTCCTACATCTTCTTCATCTGCCATTGATGGGTAGTAGTCTTCATTGGCGGCGGCTGCTTGCATCAACCGTTGCTGCCCGAGGGAGGGGTTGCCTAGCCCTCGAAAATAGTTCTTGACCAAGTTGGTCATCTCTTCTCGACCCCGTTCTTGATGCAGCATGGGGGATAGTTTTCGACCTCCCGCAGGAGGGGTATAAGCTAGTTGAGCTCTATCGGTAGGTTGCTGGAATCTTCGTCCCCCAGCAGGGACATTGGCTTGGCGGGCGCAGGCCCGAAAACTTTTGCGGCGCGGAGGGTCCGTAACCACTTCTTCTTCTTTCGGGACCAGGCCCCTTTTTCTCCCTTCTTCCGCTCCGTCGTGAGGAAGGCGGCGGCGGACAGGTGCAGCTTGATGAACAGGTTGGACCCTCTTGGGGACCCATACCTGTTTAAATTTCATTGGCTTGGGGGCCAACTTCTCTTAGCCGTAATCGCCGGCTTCTTCTCTTTTTGCCCTCCTTCCAACGAGCGCTTGATATGAGTTGCGGACGGGGATGGAAGGGACAACCCGATCCGGGACTATCCGCGCGTCACGTCCGTTGAGGAAGATGCGCATGCCACCAACCATCATAGATTTACCGGACTGCGAGAGGGTTCCGGTAACCACAGCAGTACTCCTTCGGATTTGCTTGTGCTGACATCCTCCGGAGTTCCTGTTGACAACATCGGGGTGGACCCCACGGACAGCATGGTGCACCAGGCAGCTGGCGACCAAGGTTGGACTCTTGAGCGAGTCGTGGCAGCATCGAGCCTTCAGAGGCTCCATGTTCTTCGTAGCTCCCTCGACAGGCTCCAAGGGTTCCACCTCCAGCATGCCTACGAAGGCTAACCCCAAGAAGTTGGGGAAGCCAACGGCGGCGGGGAAGCTACCGAACACCGTGGGCACCGCTAGGTACCCTTGTGCATGATCATCAACAATTGAAGGGCCAAAGCCGACACCAGCCAGCCCAGTTGTCGTCATCGTTGCCTGCAAAGACAAACAAACCGACGATCAGCAACCTTTGGGAGGGCCTCGAAGCCCAAATATCTCGGCAAAGAGATGAAAGGTGACACTGGTCCCACCGAGCGTGCCAGACTATTTGCGATGGGAATCTCCGCTCACCCTTTTTGGTTGTTTGGTCTATTATCATTTGGCTTTATTTGGTTTATTCACGTGTTGATCAACCAATTAACTAATCGGTAGTTAACTGACTGATTGACTGCGCGGGCGTGCCAGTCACGTGAGTGACAAGTTTATTGTGCGCTCATTCTGACCCGTGTCGGGCGAGAGTAAGATTCGGTCGGGACCAACAGTCCTCCATACCATAAAGGCTATGGCATTAATTACATCCGCCACGAGGAGGGAAAACCTTTGATTAATTACCGAGATAATGGGCTATCGAGGCCGAAATAAAGGATGCAGAGGATGTGAATGATCTTGCAAGATACTATGATCTACCATGCACGATTCATTAGGGCGGACCCTCAGTACGTGGCGGAGGACTTAGGCCCGAAGACCACCATCACGCATGGCAAAAGCTTTTTCATCGGACGTTGCCCCGCTTTCAGCTCATGCCATTTGATATACCGAGGGTCCGTACACTCAGGCATGCATCGGTGGGGCATGAATGCTTAGACTAAGCAGAATGATGAAGTTATGAGAATTGCTAATTCAGGTTTTAAACGAACCAATTTATTCGATTTATTGATTACAGAGTTTATTTGATTCTGTTATTAACATTGAAAATCACCCCGAAGGCAGGGAAAAGATTGAAACGGCATGACGACACGATTCGGGATGAAACCGGCGTGATGCGCGTAGGCATAGAGTTTAAAACGGAGTGAGAAGCGTGGGTAAAGGCTTAAAACGGCGCCACTTAATGTAGGTATAGGGCTGGCCGAAAACAACGCGCCCCTCTTCCTGGCGCGCCGGGATAAGGCGTGCCGTTTTAAGGCGCGCCGAGTATCAACGGCGCCGGTTTAGCCCTGTTTTGCATAAACCGAGGTTTTATTGGTTATTTTTGGGTTTATTAAAACATTTTGGGAGATTTTAAATGTTTATTGAGTCAGTTATTCAAAGGATGGCTCCGGGCCATCCGGAAGCCGAGTCACAGGCTTGCGTGAGGTTCATACTCGAGCGTAGTGATTGTTCTGAGTCAAACTCGTTCGAGCCGAAATTTCAGCAGCATCTCCCCATGCCGGAGGATTGTCGGGGAGAAGCGGGGAGTACTCACATAGCAGAGCAACCCCTGAAAGCCGGGTGGCACAGCGGCGGCCGGAAAACCCAGACGGATAGGAGAACCCCGAGGACTAGCCAACTACGGGCACCGAGTCCGTGGGTAGAAGGTAGACAGATGGCGCGACTCACAGTGGGAGCGAAGACCCCGAGGGCTAGCCTATGAGGGGCACGGGGCCCGAGTCGGCACCATGTCTATGTCGGGATGACCGATATGGGAGGAAACCCCTAGGGCTACCCTACGAGGGGCACACAACCCACGGCTACCACAAGTCCCACTAAGGGCTATGGATTTGAAATGTTGGGATTCACCCACTTTCTATGCACTTGTTGACCTTCGGGGACCCATTATTAACGAATGGGCTCCTGCAGACTGAGCAATCAAGATTAGAACTCGGGAGAATGTCCCCCCCCCCCCCCCTCGGGGGGGGGGGGGGGTGGGTGGGGGGTCACCGAACCGTAATAAAACAATAAAGCGGCATGATGGGGAAAACTTGCATAGTGAGGAGATTAATATCAATGCTCGTGGATGTACATGTGTGCGTGCAGGTAAGTGTTAATAGGTTAGTTACATATTCATCAGGTGACGATTGGGTAAAATAGTGACCAGAAGTGTAGGACAGCCTCATCTCCCTCTGTCCATAGTCGAGAACAGGGGGAGTGAGGAAGACGGTCCAAAATGGGCTGATGGGACATATATTCATGGATGCACCTCCGGCGATGAAACGTTAATCATTCGATCGGAAGAGGAGAACCCTGGGGGGGTGATTGCTGTAGCCCGTGGAGTTTGAGGGCATATTTTCGGCGTCAGAGAAAAAAGATACGAAAACAATATGCGCAGGAAAATGGTTAAATGCACGGACAGAGGAAAGATGAGTAACTGGAGAAGGGGGGAACGACGCCAAATACAACCACAGTTCACCCACTCGACGCACAGTGAATGGGGGTATACACATTTGCACTTCCATTCTAGCGCCGGTGCTGTTGCACGGTGCCGTCTCACCAGCCACAGAAAGAAAACACAAGGAGGAGGAGGAAGCGGCGATGCAGAGATAGAATAAGACCATTAACTCTTTAACACATTGACATACATAGTCATTCATTCCATGAACGAGAGGAGGGAAAATGTACAGATTATCATTCCGGTGCCGACGTTGTCGCGCGGTCACCGTTTTCATTAATACAGGCGGAAGAAATTACAGAGGGAGAGGGAGAGGTAGAGAATCACAAAGATGGTGAGAAAGGGGAAAGGAAACAAGGCTCGTATCATCACCTTCCTTCCCCCTTTCTCACTTACATTATATCGGAGGAGAAACCCAAACCAAGGGGGACTGATGGGGGGGATTACAACGACCCACCCATATAGGTAAAGAAGTAGACGCTCTTCTTCTCCGGCACCAGGAGGTTCAGGCAGAGCGAGGCGGCGGCCATGGAGACTCTCAGAGGGAGGGCTTTCTCCTCAAGAAACCCTTCACGGCTTCGCTCTAATTGGTGGCCCTTTCTTTTTCGACCTCCCTAGTGCTCTTCTCTTTTTTTCTTCTGATTCCCTCTCTCTTTTTGGTCGAACAAGCGGTGTCTTTATAACACCAGGTTGATCCGGCGCCGTGGGGGTGCGCCGGTTTCAGTGGCCCCGGGTTGCAGGGCGCCGGGGATAGGTACCCCTAAAGGGTTTTTGGCATGCCGGGTTCAGTGGCGCCGGGTTGCAGATAGGCCTAAAGCCTTCTGGCGCTCTGGGTCCAGTGGCACCAGATGAGGGGGCGCCGGTGAACTTTTGTGCGCCGGTTTAGCTTGTTTGCTCGACGCGAGCTAGCCGATGCGTCCGAAGATGGTTCCAGAAGCTCTCGTCGACTCTTCCTCTCGCCTCGGTCCTCGGAAAACCTTGGCGGGTGTTGACGAAGCTCTCGACACGATGAACGGCCTTAATCAGAACTTCGTGTGTGTTCGGCTCGAGCACATGGGTTTTTGCTGACACGACTTTCGGCACTATGATTTGTGCTTCCGGCTCAGCCTGACTCATGCTCAAAGCTTCCTTATGGGATGGTATGGCATCCGGGATAATTCCGCCTTGACTGGCGACCATTCGGCCACTAACGGGCCCACTATGATGAGAAGCCAAACCCGTGTCGGGTGATCGGGACCTTCAGCTGACAGAGCCTTCTGTTCCTTGTTGTGAAGGGCCGAGGATGTTCTTCAATCTTAGGAGAGTCTTCATTCAGGTGGTGAGCCACCGGGTAGACCGTCGTCCTTGGTCGGGTGACGGGTGCAGGGTAGCGGCACGACGGAGTCGATGCCGGATCATTAGGCAGGCTTGGTCACACTGCCGGTTAGTTGTGGATTTGTCTCAAATTTCCTGAAGCGAAGTCCCCGGTCATTCAATTCAGGTGACCCAAGGCCCTGGTAGCTTGAGAAGTCTTCTGTAGGTTGTTCTTTATCGGCTTCTGAGCTTCGGTGGGCCGTATCATTCGTCTTTGCGGCTTGGTCGCCAAATGATCATATTTTGAGTGCCAACAGAGGCCCATTATGAGAATAAGGCCCATTAAAAGAAGATAGCCCGTTGAGGGAAGAATGCCCATGAAGATGATTTGCAATAAGGCATTGGGCCAGGGCCGGGTCCATTTGGCGAACAAGGCATGATAGATGGGCCATGAGATTGGCCAGTTCCTCGGATGGATAAGAGGGACCACGGGAAGATGGGCCCGTGTGGGAAAAGGATTCCACGCAGGAATAGGTAGAAAATTGGGAAGAAGGATGGTACAAGGGGTTGGAATGATGCTCCATGAGGGAAAATGTAGACTTAATACAAGATATCATTGGGAATACCGCTCGGGAAGTAAGGGCTTAATGGGCTTGAGAATAAGAGG
Source organism: Amorphophallus konjac (assembly GCA_022559845.1). Taxonomy (NCBI): domain Eukaryota; kingdom Viridiplantae; phylum Streptophyta; class Magnoliopsida; order Alismatales; family Araceae; genus Amorphophallus; species Amorphophallus konjac. The sequence continues at coordinate 430,519,418 of CM040118.1, forward strand.
GGGCTTGGAGAGGGGAAATCTCGTTGCCTGTACAGAGAGGCCAAAAGAGGTACAACCAGACCGAACGAGGCCCAACTCTTTGAAGTGGTAGCCCCCGGGCCCACTCAATATAAGCCCAATAACTCACTCAGAACAAGCGCTTCCTAGGCGGCCTTCGGGTTGGGAAGTCCGAGCATCAGTTTGATCGGGAAAGCTCCCTCGGAGCCCCCTATTCCCTGTCCCGACCGTACACTCGTTGCTCGGGAGACAACTCCTGAGCAAGTGCCTATCGCTCATGCTCACTGATGGAAGCTTATTGGTACAGCCCTTGCGAGTCCCTTAATGGCAGGAAGCTCAAGGGGATAGGGGAGACCAAGAGTCTGCGTGCTATAAGGAGTCTGCATGAAAGACATAACCCCCCCTGAGACTCCTCCGCTTACAGGAATCAGTCGCACAATGGGCCACTATTTAAACTGGAAATGCCCTACTACAAAGAGGTAAGCCGGGTAAGAGCCAAAAACGCTGAGCAGGAACCAGTTCACCTTTTGGTGGAGAGGGATCTCGCGCTCTCATCTTCCTCCTAGCTCTTCCCTTCGCATCAGAGCTCTACTACTTTGCTGACTTAAGCATCGGAGGGTCTTCCCCGGGGATCTATCCGGGGCACCTCTCACGCGTTTCCCTTCTTGCAATTCACACTTCAAGTGTATGTGGTCATCCTCTTCCCCGCTCAGGAGCAGTGTGAGATCACCCCTCTTCATCTGGCACCGTCTGTGGGAAACGAACAAAGAGCCATCATGGGGAGAAGAAGTTCTGGCAAGAGGACTACCGGTGACCTGGGGTAAGCCCTGGTGACGGAAGATGGTGCACCTTCCCTCCCCACAGAGAATTCCCCGTCAGGCAACCACACTTACAAGATACCTCCATCTTTGGCGGGGGAATAGCTGCCTGGCGGGAGCACCAACGCCCTCCAAACCCTCAACGCAAGACTGGATGTCCTCGTGGATCTCATGAGGGCCCAGGCGGCCAGGGAGGAGAAGTCGTAGCTCCCCCGGAAGAGCCCCCCACATGGAGATGCCTCCTAGCAAACCGCTGGAGGCCGTTTCACCCTTCGAGGGAGGCGGCTCATTCGCAACCTGTCAGGAGGACGATGCATGCTGTCCCGACGCTCCTCGGGGGCCTCGACTTCCGGAAATGGTCGGCGTGCTCCGGTCTTCTCCCTCCTCGGGGTTGAGGAGGCTTCCTGCTCCGGAGGAGGGGCATGCGATGGTCCTCCTGATAGGTTACGAATGAGCCGCCGCCCTTGCAGGGTGAAACGGCCTCCAGCGATTTGCTGGGAGGCATCTCCATGTGGGGGGATCTTCCAGGGGAGCTACGACTTCTCCTCCCTGGCCGCCTGGGCCCTCATGAGATCCACGAGGACATCCAGTTTTACATTAAGGGTTTGGAGGGCCTCAGTGCTCCCACCGGAAGAGCCCCCCACGTGGAGACGCCTCCCAGTAAACCGCTGGAGGCCGTTTCACCCTCCGAGGGTGGCGGCTCATTCGTAACCTGTAAGGAGGAACATCGCATGCCCCTTCCCCGGAGTAGGAAGCCTCCTCAACGTCGAGGAGGGAGAAGACCGGAGCACGCTGACCGTTTCAGGAAGCCAAGGCCCCCGAGGGGCTGGGGGGCGCACTTGCAAGCTATCCTAACACTCCTCGGGGGCCTCAGCTTTCGAAAACGGACGGCGTGCTCCGGTCTTCTCCCTCCTCGGGGTTGAGGAGGCTTCTTGCTGTAGGGGAGGGGCATGCGATGGTCCTCCTGACAGGTTGCGAATGAGCCGCCGCCCCCGGAGGGTGAAATGGCCTCCAGCGGTTTGCTGGGAGGCATCTCCACATAGGGGGCTATTCCGGGGGAGCTGCGACTTCTCCTCCCTAGCCGCCTGGGCCTTCATGAGATCCACGAGGACATCCAGTCTTGCTTTGAGGGTTTGGAGAGCGTTGGTGCTCCCGTTAGGGAGCTGTTCCCCTGCCATCGATGGAGGTATCTCGTTGGCGTGGTTGCTTGACGAGGAATTCTCCGTGGGGAGGGAAGGTGCGCCTTCTTCCGTCACCCGGGCTTTCCCCAGGTCGCCGACAGTCCTCCTGCCAAAACTTGTTCGCACCATTATGGCTCTTTGTTCGTTTCCTATAGAGGGTGCCAGATGAAGAGGAGCGATCTCGCACTGCTCCTGAGCGGGGAAGAGGATGACCACGTACACCTGAAGTGTGAACTGTAAGAAGGGAAACGAGTCAGAGGTGCCCAGGGATAGATCCCCGGGGAAGACCCTCGATGCTTAAGTCAGCAAAGTAGTAGAACTCTGATGTGAAGAGAAGAGCTAGGAGGAAGATGGGAGCGCGAGATCCCTCTCCACCAAAAGGTGAACTGGTTCCTGCTCAAGGTTTTTGGCTCTTGCCTGGCTTACCTCTTTGTAGTAGGGCATTTCCAGTTTAAATAGTGGCCCATTGTGCGACTGATCCCTGTAAGCGGAGGAGTCTCAGGGGGGGTTACGTCTTTCATGCGGACTCCTTATAGCACGTGGACTCTTGGTCTCCCCTATCCCCTTGAGCTTCCCGCCATTAAGGGACTCGCAATGGTCGTACCAATAAGCTTCCATCAATGAGCCCGAGCGATAGGCACTTGCCCAGGAGTGGTCTCCCGAGCAATGAGTGCACGGTCGAGACAAAGAATAAGGGGCTCTGAGGGAGCTTTCCCGATCTAACTAATGCTCGGATTTCCCAACCGAAGGCTGCCTAGGAAGCACTTGTTTCAAGTGAGTTATTGGGCTTATATTGAGTGGACCTGAGGGCTACCACTTCAAGGAGTTGGGCCTCGTTCGGTCTGGTTGGACCTATTTTGGCCTCTCTGTACGGGCGACGAGATTTCCCCTCTCCACTTGTCCCCCTCCTACTCCCGAGCCAAATTAGGCTCGGACGAGTAGCATTTGGGAGTGGACTTTTTGTGGCTCTGGTTGGGTAGAGATTTCTCTCTGGTAGGGGCCACATGATGCGACTTGCCTTGAAAATATGCCCATCATGATGAATAAGAGAAGGCCCCTCCTCGGGAGATCGGATCGCCGCACCGCCTCCGATTTAAGCATTGCGCGTTTTTGCATCCCTTTATCTCTGGGGTTTAGGGTTTTGCCTCTCTTTGTATTTATATTTGAGGGGGGCTGCTGTGCTGTGAGAGTAGCTCGGAAGAGCGGAGAATTGTTCCGGCCATCGGAGCTAGGGGAGCATTCTGAGGTGGCGATTCGTCAGCTTCCTTCTCCTCCGGAGTCCTCAGATTTGGAGCTTTCCCCTTCTTCTCCCAATTCTTCTGTCTGTTCCATGGCGGACCAAAATCCAGGGGCCGAGAGCCGAGAGGGAGAACATGCCTCGAGGACTTTTTTGGTGCCATCGGAGTCTCTTCGTAGCGAGCTGGGTGAGGTGGACTTGAAACGGCTGGAGAATCAGTATGGGTTGCCATGGCGATTCAAGTTCCTCGCACCTAAGCCTCATGAATCCAGTCCGGCCACTCGTTCTGGCCTCTTTTGTTCTTTCCTGCTGGCTTGGAAGTGCGGCTTTTGGCTGCCCCTCCATCCTATCATCGCCGAGTTGCTTCGGTTCTACCGGCTGGCTCCTGTCCAGCTAGTCTCCAATTCTTATACCCTTATTTTCTCCTTCCTCTTTCTCTGTGGCAAGAGAGGGGTGCGCACCTCGGTGGACTTCCTCCACTATTTTTTTGAGTTGAAGGAGAATCCTTTGGCTGGGAAGGGCTTCTTCTTCATTCAGGCGAAGCGGAAGAGGAGTTGCGTGTACCTTTCTGTGAAGGATTCCTCTCATAAGGAGTGGAAGACCCAATAATTCTGGGTGGGCCCGTCGGCGGTCGGCGTGGTCTGAGATTTCCCGACGGTGCCCAACTTTCACCCGAACATCCCTCCGAAGCAAACAGAGGTCTCTCGGAGGTGGAGAGGGATGCTGCTATCCTTCGACGGGACCGCCTGGAGACTGCTGAGTTGGTGACTCCTCCTAACATCGAGGAGTATCTTTCTCGACTGCTATTGCCGATGGGTAAAGTTCTCAGGAACTTGTCCTCTCTCAAGCGAGTGTTTACCTATTCTCAATTTGCTCTTCTTCGCGCAGATCTGCGGCGAGCGACTGAGGAGGAGGAGGAGGCACCGTCAATCGAGCTGGAGGTCATCAATGTGGATGATACGCCGGCTCCGAGCGATCTCCCAGCTTCTGAGGGCTCATCCCGCGCCCGGGAAAAGGGCAAGGGGGTCGCCCAGGACGATGCTTCTGAACGCCGGGAGTCAAGCAGAAGGATCCCATGGCGAAGTTGTTGTGGTCTTCGATGCAGGCTCAATCTACTGAGAAGAAGTGGGCGAGGAAGGCAGAGGCTGCCCGCCCGGTTGATGAGGTTCCCCTGTTGCCTCCTCCCTCTGTGGTGCAAGCGGGGGCAATTGACGAAGGGATCGTGGCCGATGCTGGGGCGCCGAGTGAAGCAGAGGGGCCGCCAGACGTAGGAGCCCGTTCCGAGCCAGTCGAGGCTAGAGGGTCGTAGGATGTAGCGGCTGATCGCAGCCGACCGAGGCCAGGGAAGTACACGGCGGGGCCGCTTATCCCGAGTCAACCGGTGGGGCCCTCGAGGCAGGATTGCTCGAAGAAGGTGCCCCAATCCTGACTGCTCCGGAGAGAGTTTCCCTTCCCCCGACCAGTTCCTTCAGCGTCTGAGCCTCTATGTACCGGAGGTGCCATTCTATGGCTTCGGGAGTTGTGCGAGAGAAGCTCCAGAGGGGTCCCCCTCCACGCTTTTCGAGCAACTTATGGAAGGCAGTTGTTTCTTGGCCCAGCTCGGGGCTGAGGTAATAGGCGTGTATGCTCGGGTGGAGTCGGTGCGGCAGGCTCTCTCATGGGCCCATGGTGCGCTCGATCGGAAGATTGAGCGTCTGACCCTTGATCTTGGTGACCTTCGTCTGGAGGTGGCCCCACTTTAGGCTCAGGTGCAGTCGAGCCAAGCGGAGGCTCGGTCGTTGGTGGAGCAGCTGGCCCAGGCCCGTCGTATGGTCGACCGGAAGAATGAGCTCCTTGAGGCGGAGCGTATTATTCAGGTCGAGCGCGGCGAGCAGTGGAAGGCCGAGCAGGGGGCACTCAAGGGCCGAGTCCGGGGGGCCGAGGATGCACTGACCGAGGCCAAAAGAAGGTTGTCCGAGTCAGAACATAGGATAGCTGAGCTCGAGAGGCAGGCGGAGTTGGCCGGGGTGGAAACACTCTAGCTACCTAAGTGCTCAGAGGCCTATCACGCGGCTCTTCTCCAGGCTACCTTCCCTTATTATGAGTCGGGCTATCACCGGGGCCTTCGAAAGGCCTTCTCCAAGGGGTTCGATCGGGCCACCATAGAGGCTGAGGCCCAAGTGAAGGAGCTCATTTTTCCTTCCGGGCAGCGCTATGACTCGGACTGGGGTTCGACCGACCCTTCCCATTATACATCGACCGAAGAGGAGGGTCGGGAGTCCTCGTCCGAGCGATTGCCAACTCAAGCATCTTCGGGAGAGCGCACGACCGAGACAGTTCCTGTTGTGACTCCTATGTGTTGATGGTGTTGACCTGTAACTTTACTTCATATGGCAACACATTATTTTCATTGATTGGCAACACTGTTTATGTTTTGATGAAATTACTTTTATCAGATTCTTTGTGTATTCCATGCATTTTATCTTGTTTTCACACTGAACACACACTCAAAGTCTCATAGTCTATACATTGCTTCAGTAACGTAAGTCTGTACACTATCCGTGGCTCTTGCAGCATCCTAGCAAGTGTGTACATTGCCTGTCGATTGCACAGTCTATACACTGCACGTTCAAGATCAATGTATATACATTGCTACAATACCTGCTAGAGTGAAGTCTGTACAGCCGAAGCACACATATCAAGTCTATACTTTGAAGCTACTGTGCAAGTCTACACATTGGCCTTCAGGCTTGAAAGTCTGTACATTGGATTGCGTCAACTCATTGCATTGGCTAAGTCTATACACTGTCCGTCTCTTTTAGAGTCTAAGGCAAAGTCTGTACATTGAACGGTGTCAGGCGAAGTCTGTACATTGAGCGTCTCAATGAGCGTCTCATGAAAGTCCAATCATTGGACTGTAGCATGCATTTGTCAATGGCATCTAAGTCTGTACAGTGGACCGTCTTCCTTAGCATCTTGATCTTCCAAGTCTATACATGCTTCTGGTTTACAAAGTCTGTACATTGGTCTCAGACTCCAAAGTCTATACATCGCCTGTTGACTGCAAAGTCTATGCAGAGCTCAAGAGTTTGAAGTCTATACATTCATTCACTATAGCTTGCATGAGGTAAAGTCTGTACATTGGCCTCCATGCCTCAAGTCTATACATTGGACTGTTTGGCCAAGTCTGTACATCGCTGTTTGCCAAAGTCTATACATTGGCATCTGTTTCTTCGTTGCGATTCAAAGTCTGCACATTGGGTTATTTACCTACGTTCAGCTTTGAAGTCTATACATCGATGCCTTTACCTACGTTGCAGTTCAAAGTCTATACAGTCGATGTTTTCCATTGCTTCAAGTCTATACAGCCGTTCGTTTAGAAAGTCTATACATCTTTCTTCACCTCAAGTCTGTACAGTCCTTTGTTGACAAGTCTTCACATCGTGAAGTCTATACACTCAACTCCTTCACATCTTGCAAAGTCTGTACATTGCATTCATCAGTCGTGAAGTCTATACATCGCTTGTCTTCATTCGAGTCTCATGAAGTATGTACATCATGCATCAGTTCTGAAGTCTATACATCGTCTGTCTTCATTTGAGTCTCACTGAAGTCTACACATTGTATCTTCATTCATGAAGTCTACACATTGCATCTTCATTCATGAAGTCTACACATTGCATCTTCATTTGCGAACTCTGTACATTGCATTGATCTTCACTTAGTCTATACATTGACAGTCTTCATATCACCTAAGTCTGTACGGCGGTTGCTTCATACGGCAAGTCTGTACGTCGCTTTCACTTATATGAAGTCTATACAACGCAGTTCTTCTGATAAGTCTATACAGAGTTGTTATTTAATCTGATCATCCAATACTCTGTCTGACAGGGATTCTCTAATGAGATTGCTGACATGGCTCGTGATCCCAGGAAGACGAGGTGTGCAGATGCTGACACGTGGATGGAATTGCCTCGGATCTGGCGAATTCACTTGGGCGGGAACTGTGGAAGCCACGCGCCCTTATCCACCTGCTGCTGTTATATATAGCAGTCTTCATCTTCTGTAAAGGCTGATCGAAGTTGGCAAAGTCTATACATCCAGCCTGAAGCAGCAGCCACCAAGATCCACTGTGAGAGGAAGAACAAACAGAGAAGAAGAAAAAGAGAGATGAGTTGAGAGAGTTATTGTGAGAGCTTGTGAATCAGCCTCTTGGTCCAGTTACCAGAGCTGATATTGCTACAGTCACTTTGGTTTTCTTCCATTCGATTGTGTGTTTTGTTTGTTTTCAGTCTTACTATTTTCTCCTTGAAAACTCTTGTTCGATCAAGCTTTTAGTCAGCGGTGTCAAGCTGTGAGGCAGCGGTGTTGCAGAGGTGTTCCTCTGGTCGGCTAAGATGTAGTGCCCAGCAGAGCAAGCTGTGAAGCTCAGCTGTTGCAGAGGGTGTTCCTCTGGTCGGGATAATCTGTAAGCCCCAGCCATTGTTGGCAAGCTGTAGAGCCCAGCTGATTGAAGCTGTGTATCAGCAGTAATCCACATTCAAGTTGAATGTGGGGTGGACGTAGGTCGGACTGACCGAACCACCTAAAAGCATTGTGCCTCTCGTGTGTTTAATTGCTTGTCCAGCAGATCTTGTGTATTTCATTCGGTGCATTGGCTGTGTACGTTTAGTGTTCTTCTAATTCCGCATTTGATTCTAGGCCAAATTTTTAAAATAGCCAGTTGATCTATTCACCCCCCCTCTAGATCCACATCCTGTGGTGATAGAGCATTCCATCTAACTTCAACATTTGGTATCAGAGCTAGACTCTTCTACAGGGACTTACCGCCCAAAGAGGATAAGCACAGATGGACGGAAGAGGGATGATAGCTGAAGGACACTCCACATCCAAGCCCCCGTACTTCGATGGAACCAACTATGCATACTGGAAGCAATGTATGCAGGTATTCTTGAGGGCTAAAGATTATGAAATTTGGAAGGTGGTTAGCAAGGGACCTTTCGAGCTGTCCCCAAATGAAGATGTATGGACCAAGGAAGAAATTAGAAGGTCCACGCTCAACTGGAGTGCAATCAATGCAATCCAGTGCTCTCTGTATCCCACCGAGTTCTCATGAATATCTGCCTGCTCCTCAGCGATGGAAATGTGGGATGCACTTGAAGTCATCTATGAGGGGACTTCACAAGTCAGAGAGACTAAGACTAATCTACTGGTTTCAGAATACGAAGCTTTCAAGATGAAGCCTAATGAGATGATCAAAGAAATGTATGCTCGGCTGACTATTATCACAAATGGTCTCAGAGGCTTCAGGAAAAAATATTCTGAGTATGATGTAGTCAGGAAGATCTTGCGATCCTTGACTCCAATTTGGCACACCAAGGCCACACTTATGGAAGAGTCAAGAGATCTGCACAATACTAAGGCAGATGAGCTGATCGGATCTCTAATGGCTTATGAGATGAATCTGCCGAAGATAGAGGAGGCTGACAAAAAGAGGAAGCCTATAGCTCTGAAGGCTGGTGCTAGCAGATCCAGCCAATCCAGCCCCAACGGATCATCAACTGAAGAGAGCTTGTCTGAAGAAGAAGTGGCAAATGCTGATATTACAATGATTACTAGGGAATTCCAGAGATTTCTCAAGAAGGAAGGAAGAAGATTCAGCCGAAGAAATCCCAACAGTGGCCGCCGAGACACAAGGTATAAATCAAACCCTGTAAAGAAAGCTGAGACTAATGTTTGCTATCAATGCAGGAAGGCTGGTCACTTTAAAGCTGAATGTCCAACAAATCAGAACCTCAAGGACAAGTACAAGAAAAAGAACACAAAAGGGAAAGCTATGGTGAGTACCTGGAGTGATGAGGACGAGGGATCTTTGAGTGTCACTTCGGATAGTGAAGTTGAAGCTGAGAAGCCAATCTGTCTCATGGCAACCAGCTCAGAAGATAGAGAGGAAGAATCTGATGAGGTATCCTCTCGCTATGAAAATTTTACTATTACTGATTGGATGGTTGCTTATGATGAACTTATTGATAGAGTAGATGAGGTCAGAAAAGAAAACAGGCATCTACGAAGAAAAATTAAAATCATGCAAAATGATACTTCATTGTCTGATAAAATTACCTGCTTAGAAACTGAGAACAGTAAGCTGAAACTCACATGTTCTGAATTTGAAGAAATCAATAAAGAACTGAAAATTTCTAAGGAAGAAAATGTGAGATTAGACAATGAAATTGATGCATGGAAACTGAAAATTCAGAATTATTAAAATGAGATAAAAATTATTTCTGAAAAATATGAAGCTGTCCTCAATGTGAATAATGAGTTGAAAAAATCTATTGATGAAGTTCAGAAAGATAATGAGGATAAGCTAAAAACAATTGAGAAAATGACCCAAGGATCTGGAAATTTAGATGCATTACTGGGGTCAAAGGTAAATTTCAGAAGAGAGGGCCTAGGATTCAACTCTAGTGCAACTAAAAGCTTTGGAATGAAAACTATTTCCTTTCTTGCACAAAAGGAGAAAGGACCTCTGATCAACATGAATTCTAATAATGCTGTAAAGACAAATTTGAATCTGAAAAGGCTAAATGCAGAGGAGAAGGGCAAACAGAAAGTAAGTGAGCCTAGTAGAATTGGGACTTCCAAACCTAGCTCTAGTTCTCAACCCAAGGTTAGGGGTCAGCCTGCTCAGGTAAACAAACCCCATATCAATGCCAAAAAGTCTTCACCACCATCATCACAGAAAAGGACCCAACCAAAACCTATGAATAGGTCCGCAGGGTCAAGGGTGCAGGGAAGACAAAATATTTTCAGAAGTCAGCCCAACAAATTCAATCCACCTAGAGTTCAGTCCTACTACCCCACACAGCCAATCTATCCTAATGGGTGTGGGTGGATTAGAACTCAAGGGATGCATACAGGGTATGTTCATCAACCTACACACTTTTACAGACCCTATGTTAGAAATTGGGAAAATGGGTATGGTAGTCGGATGTCTAGGAATTACCAACATTTTCACAGCCAGCCCAGGAACTACTATGGCCAAAACTTTATGAATGCAACCTGGCCGAAGCATTGGCACAATAACAACAATTCTATGAATAACTCTATTGGTGCAAATAAGAAGAAAGTCAACAAGAAAAAGCAAAACAAAAAGAAATCTGGAAAATCCACTGAACAGAACTGCTTCAAACAAATGTGGATTCCCAAAACCATGCTCTCTTTCTTTACTTGCACTTCATCTGCATTGGAGCCCAATCAGACTTGGGTTCCAAACTCTTTGCCCTAATTGTGTGTGTAGGTATGCCTGGCAGCCAAGAGCAACTTGTGGTACTTGGACAGTGGCTGCTCCAGGCATATGACAGGAGATAAGACCAAGTTTTGCATGCTAACTGAAAAGCTAGGAGGCCTTGTCACCTTTGGAAGCAACACAAAGGGTAGGATCATTGGAACAGGTAAGGTAGGTAAGTGTTCTACCTGCTGCATTGATGATGTTATGATGGTTGAAGGGTTAGCTTATAATTTACTTAGTATCAGCCAGTTGTGTGATAAAGGACATAAAGTCTTATTTGATTATCAATGCTGCAAGGTTTTTGAACCTGATTATGAAATTATCAAATTTTCTGGAAAAAGAATAAATAACACATACATGATAGATTTAGATGATATTCAGCATTCTAACCTATGTCTTATTGCCAGTAGAGAAGATTTAGTATTTTTATGGCATCGTAGGTTAGGCCATGCGAGTTATACTATTTTGCATAAACTAAACAAGCATAGCATGGTTAGAGGACTCCCTAAAGTCTCTTTTATAAAGGACAATAAATTTTGTAATGCATGCACTCAGTCCAAGTTGACTAGAAAATCATTCAAATCTAGGACAGAAAACCTATCCACTAAACCTTATGAACGGATACACATAGACCTATTTGGGTCAACCAGGTCTGTCAGTTTATCAGGGAAGAGGTATGGGTTTGTCTTAGTAGATGATTCTTCTAGGTATACTTGGGTATTTTTTCTGTCACATAAGAATGATGCATTCTCAGAATTTCAGGAGTTTTGTATAAGAATAAATCAAAAAATTGAAAATATTTTGACTGATCATGGAGGTGAGTTTGAAAACTCACACTTTGAAGAATTTTGCAGGTCAAGTGGGATTCATCATAAGTTCTCCTCACCCAGGACACCTGAGCATAATGGTGTTGTCGAGAGGAGGAACAAAACTCTAGTGGAAATGGGCCGAACTCTCTTAGTTGAAGGTCAACTGCCAAGAAAATTCTGGGCTGAAGCAGTCAACACAGCCTGTTATGTAATTAACAGGGCAATGGTAAGACCTTCCACCCAGAAAACCCCTTATGAGATTTTGAGAGGTAAGAAACCTTCAATCGCCCACTTCAAGGTCTTTGGTTGTAAATGTTTTATACATATAAATGACAAGAGGGACCTTGATAAATTTGAGCCAAAAGGTGAACCAGGAATCTTCCTCGGTTATTCTGAAAACACCCGGGCTTATAGAGTGTTCAATTTAAACTCAAAAATTATTGAAGAATCTCCACACATTATCTTTGATGAAACCTTGATGGAAACTAACCATGGTTATTGCAGGAACGAAGATGGGAACATTTTGAAAGATGAAAACTCTGCAGACTAGTCTGATGGTGAGGAAGATAAAGAAGAGCAAAATGAAGAAGAACCTGAAGTTCAGGGGGAGGTAAGTGAAATTCCTGAAACTCAGATTGTTAATATTATATATCTCAAAGATCACCCTGTGAATAATGTCATTAGCAATCTGAATGATCCCCCTAGAACTAGAGGTCACTTTAGAATTCAGGATGAATTAAATGCATATGCTCTTGTCTCTCAAATTGAACCCAAGTCCATTGACTGTGCCCTCAAGGATATGCATTGGATTAATGCCATGCATGAGGAGCTTAATCAGTTCACAGGAACAAGGTGTGGCACTTGGTCCCACCTCCTGCTCATGGAACAGTCATAGGGACTAGATGGGTGTTTAGAAATAAAACTGATGAATCAGGGAATATTATTAAAAATAAAGCCAGACTTGTTGCTCAGGGGTACAACTAGGAGTTTGGTATTGACTTTGAAGAGTCATTTGCCCCTGTAGCCAGATTAGAAGCTGTTAGAATTTTATTAGCTTACGAATGTTCCCTAGGTATAATCCTTCAGCAGATGGATGTAAAATCTGCATTCTTGAATGGGGAAATTAATGAGGATGTCTATGTTAGACAGCCCCCTGGGTTTGAATATCTAGATTTCCCTAATCATGTTTACAAATTAAATAAAGCTCTCTATGGTCTTAAGCAAGCTCCCAGAGCTTGGTACGACAGGTTGAGCAAGTTCCTCACTGATCAAAATTTCACTAGAGGAGTAGTTGATCAGACCTTGTTTACAAAGGTGAGTCATTCTGAAATTCTTATTGTACAGATTTATGTGGATGATATCATTTTTGGGTCAACTAACCCCAAATTGTGTGTGGAATTTTCTAAAACAATGACTAATGAGTTTGAAATGAGCTCAATGGGTGAGCTCAAATTATTTCTTGGACTGCAGGTTACACAAACAAAGGACGGAATGTTTATCACTCAGTCCAAGTACACAAGGGATCTACTCAAGAAATACAAGATGGATAACCTTAAAGAGATAGCTTCTCTAATGGGTACCTCTACAAGCTTGGATGAAAACACTAAAGGTAACCCATTTGACCAGAAGTTATACAGAGGTATGATCGGATCCCTTCTCTACTTAACAGCATCTAGGCCTGATATTCAATTCGCTGTAGGATTATGTGCTATGTTTCCGGCCAGTCCTAAAGAAAATCATTTTAAAGCAGTGAAAAGGATTTTTAGATATCTGCTAGGCACCCAAGAGCTAGGATTATGGTATCCTGCTAGGTGTGAGTTAGAGCTTCTAGCTTACATTGATGCTGATTATGTTGGGTGTCGAGTAGATAGAAAAAGCACTAGTGGCTATTGTCAATTCCTTGGTGGCTGTCTAGTATCTTGGGCATCTAAGAAGCAACACACTGTAGCCTTGTCTACAGCTGAGGCTAAATATGTTGCAGCAGGTAATTGTGCTGCCCAAGTACTTTGGATTAAGCACCAACTAGATGATTATCAGATAAAACTGGAATGTATTCCAATTCTATGTGATAATACTAGTGCCATATGCCTTGCTAAAAATCCTGTTCATCATTCTAGGACTAAGCACATAGAAATAAAACATCATTTTCTAAGAGATGCTGTGAACAAAAAGGAAATTGAACTGGACTTCATTGAAACAGACAAACAAGTTGCTGATATCTTTACTAAGCCACTTGGAAATGAAAATTTTAAATTTTTTAGAAGAGAACTTGGCTTGTGTAAATTTCAGCATAATGAATGAACTCTTTGTTGACTTGAATAAAACTTTTGAGCTGCTTTGAATAAACTTCTGATTTGGACTTGCTGTTGATAGATTGAATAAACATTGTGCAACAGACTTATGATAATGCATGACTCTCATTTTTTTTATTGCACTCATGATCATCATTGCATATATATGGCTAGATGCATGATATGTCTATATTTCTGCATGATTGTATTGCACTGCATCTCCTTGCATTACCCTGGTATATCCAATGGTAAGCTACCAAAGGGAAGGGAAGCATGATTTTTAAAATCATTTGTTCAGTCCACATTCGCAAGATCACATGCACATAGACAGGGGGATTATTGCATATGATTCAGAGTTGAGTCTGACAGTATGGCAATCTTTTAGTCAGTTCTAATATTAAGCAATAGAAAATAGATTTCTTCTTTCATAAGAACTTTAATTGCTTAAAGACTGACTTAATGGTTTCAAATTTATAATCTTTAGAGTTGGAAGACTACAATCAGTAAATAAGGATACTGAAAATTGATAAAGCTCTCGACCTTATCTTATTTTATGTCAGACAAAGCTAATTATATCTGAAATCTGAAAACTCATCTGAAATCATGTTAGAGAAGCTAGGTATGTGTATTGTCCTTAAACAAGTCATTCTGAAACAAATAAAGGGCAGCTAAGAAAGATATTGAAAAATATTGAAAATTATTTGAAAAAATAGCATTGACAGTGCAATGACTGGTAAATCACTGAGAAACTGTGTGATCCATCAAAGAAGTGGACATCATTCATGTCATGAGGTGTATCAGCTATCTCTGTATAAAATGATCAAAACAGTAGGTTGTTTTCACTGAGTACTTGGGGGTAACTGGCGTCTAATAAACGTGTACCCTCACACAAAAAGGTGTCAATCAATTCTATTGAGTTTGATCATAGGCAAGATGGTCCATCATGTTGAGTATCTAGGGGTATTGGTGTCTGATACACGTATACCCTTACGCAAAAAGACTTTTGGTACCTGAATGACCTAAATGAAATAATACTGAAAATGCTGTTCCTTCAAAGAAATTTCATGGATGTCAGTTGTTTAATTTCAATACATGCCATAGTTTCTCTTAACACATTTTACTGAGTCTATGAAAGTAAGATATTCTGAAACTGAATCTCTCATGTAAATATGACTCTGGTTTATTATTTTATCATGCACATCTACCTTATCCAATGAATGTAGTGCATGAACTCTCATTTTTATAACCTTTAAACTAGAAATTCAATCTCTAAGCCGTTTCTCAGTTCATATGACTGAAGGTTCTGTGCTTTAGTTGCTTAATTTTTGAACTACTTGCTAAGAATGCCAGTCAGCTGAACTTTCACTTTCCCACCTATTTGTTGATGGCAAAGGGGGAGAATATTGTCTGAATGAATTCATTCCTTCAGTTCAGGGGGAGAATTCTGAATTGAGAATTCTGATTCAGGGGGAGGGTATGCATCTGCATCGTGGTATGGCAAAAGGGGGGAATTTTTGTTAGCAGGGAGTTGCTTACATTTTGTAGCATGCAGCATGTCATTCATAGCATCTACATGCATCTGCATAACAATCTGAATAACAAATCATGTCCTTCATAAAAAATGCATCAGTATGATAGGATGTTGCTACTCTATATGATAGGGGGTTGCCATCATCAAAAAGGGGGAGATTGTTGTGACTCCTATGTGTTGATGGTGTTGATATGTAACTTTACTTCATATGGCAACACATTGTTTTGATTGATTGGCAACACTGTTTATGTTTTGATGAAATTATTTTTATCAGATTCTCTGTGTGTTCTATGCATTTTATCTTGTTTCCACACTGAACACACACTCAAAGTCTCACAGTCTATACATTGCTTCAGTAACGTAAGTCTGTACACTATCCGTGGCTCTTGTAGCATCCTAGCAAGTGTGTACATTGCCTGTCGATTGCACAGTCTATACATTGCACGTTCAAGATCAATGTATATACATTGCTACATTACCTGCTAGAGTGAAGTCTGTACAGCCGAAGCACACATATCAAGTCTATACTTTGAAGCTACTGTGCAAGTCTACACATTGGCCTTCAGGCTTGAAAGTCTGTACATTGGACTGCGTCAACTCATTGCATTGGCTAAGTCTATACACTATCCGTCTCATTTAGAGTCTAAGGCAAAGTCTATACATTGGACGGTGTCAGGCGAAGTCTGTACATTGAGCGTCTCAATGAGCGTCTCATGAAAGTCCAATCATTGGACTGTAGCATGCATTTGTCAATGGCATCTAAGTCTGTATAGTGGACCGTCTTCCTTAGCATCTTGATCTTCCAAGTCTATACATGCTTCTGGTTTACAAAGTCTGTACATTGGTCTCAGACTCCAAAGTCTATACATCGCCTGTTGACTGCAAAGTCTATGCAGAGCTCAAGAGTTCGAAGTCAATACATTCATTCACTGTAGCTTGCACGAGGTAAAGTCTGTAGATTGGCCTCCATGCCTCAAGTCTATACATTGGACTGTTTGGCCAAGTCTGTACATTGTTGTTTACCAAAGTCTGTACATTGGCATCTATTTCTTCGTTGCGATTCAAAGTCTGCACATTGGGTTATTTACCTACGTTCAGCTTCGAAGTCTATACATCGATGGCTTTACCTACGTTGCAGTTCAAAGTCTATACAGTCGATGTTTTCCATTGCTTCAAGTCTATACAGCCGTTCGTTTAGAAAGTCTATACATCTGTCTTCACCTCAAGTCTGTACAGTCCTTTGTTGACAAGTCTTCACATCGTGAAGTCTATACACTCAACTCCTTCACATCTTGCAAAGTCTGTACATTGCATTCATCAGTCGTGAAGTCTATACATCGCTTGTCTTCATTCGAGTCACATGAAGTATGTACATCGTGCATCAGTTCTGAAGTCTATACATCGTCTGTCTTCATTTGAGTCTCACTGAAGTCTACACATTGTATCTTCATTCATGAAGTCTACACATTGCATCTTCATTCATGAAGTCTACACATTGCATCTTCATTTGCGAAGTCTATACATTGCATTGATCTTCACTTAGTCTATACATTGACAGTCTTCATATCACCTAAGTCTGTACGACGGTTGCTTCATACAGCAAGTCTGTACATCGCTTTCACTTATATGAAGTCTATACAACGTAGTTCTTCTGATAAGTCTATACAGAGTTGTTATTTAATCTGATCATCCAATACTCTGTCTGACAGAGATTCTCTACTGAGATTGCTGACATGGCTCGTGATCCCAGGAGGACGAGGTGTGTAGATGCTGACACGTGGATGGAATTGCCTCGGATCTGGCGAATTCACTTGGGCGGGAACTGTGGAAGCCACTCGCCCATATCCACCTGCTGCTATTATATATAGCAGTCTTCATCTTCTGTAAAGGCTGATCGTAGTTGGCAAAGTCTATACATCCAGCCTGAAGCAGCAGCCACCGAGATCCACTGTGAAAGGAAGAACAAACAGAGAAGAAGAAAAAGAGAGATGAGTTGAGAGAGTTATTGTGAGAGCTTGTGAATCAGTCTCTTTGTCCAATTACCAGAGCTGATATTACTACAGTCACTTTGGTTATCTTCCATTCGATTGTGTGTTTTGTTTGTTTTCAGTCTTGCTATTTTCTCCTTGAAAACTCTTGTTCGATCAAGCTGTTAGTCAGCGGTGTCAAGCTGTGAGGTAGCGGTGTTGCAGAGGTGTTCCTCTGGTCGGCTAAGCTGTAGTGCCCAGCAGAGCAAGCTGTGAAGCTCAGCTGTTTTAGAGGGTGTTCCTCTGGTTAGGATAAGCTGTAAGCCCCAGCCGTTGTTGGCAAGCTGTAGAGCCTAGCTGATTGAAGCTGTGTCAGCAATCCACATTCAAGTTGAATGTGGGGTGGACGTAGGTTGGACTGACCGAACCACCTAAAAGCCTTGTGCCTCTCGTGTGTTTGATTGCTTGTCCAGCAGATCTTGTGTGTTTCATTCGGTGCATTGGCTGTGTTCGTTTAGTGTTCTTCTAATTCCACATTTGATTCTAGGCCAAATTTTTAAAATAGCCAGTTGATCTATTCACCCCCCCTCTAGATCCACATCCTGTGGTGATAGAGCCTTCCATCTAACTTCAACAGTTCCCACACAGGTGGGGTCAGTGTCTTGGTCGGCCGTCGCCGAGAATACTGGGGGCAGATTGTTTGGTGCTAAAGAAGCTTTGCCTACCGAGCCTGAAGATGGGCCTGAGGCCTGATGTAATAGCTCTCTCTTTCTTTTTTCTTTCCCTTATGTAGCCGGGTAAGGCTTTTTTTGGAAAATATAATAGCAGCAGTATTAAATGCTGAATTGATTATTTCTTACCGCTTTTGGTGTGATTTGACTATCGGATCTGTAGTCGTTGGAGAAGGCACCGATTTTCTCTGTAGATATTGTGCGTGCCGATCTGTCAAATAACTGACATGGCGCTGGCACCTTTTCATTTTTTCATTCTGCCCTTAATGACTTGCCGCTTCGCGCGTCCCGCTGGCGGGATGTTTGGGAAATGAGGTAAACATCTCAGGGAAAACCCTTTTAGCGTGTTTTGTAAGGGGAGAGTCATTTAAAGAGATCAGCTCCCCCTTCGGCCTATAAAAGGTCTGAGGGGCGTCTTCTTTTCCTTTCATCGCTTAAGGCCATCCCTGGCGGTTTCTCCTTCTTTTCCTTCCGCGAGGCGTTGTACTGTCGATCTTGGCGGGGCATGGAAGGCGCATCGGAAGATGATGATGCAGATGGCGGTAGGAGGGAAGCTCCTGATGTTTTAGTCTGGAAGAGGGTTCATCAGTCGGGGGTCACTCTGGGAGAGGGTTCGTCATGCCGAAGCATGTCGTCCTTCTGTCCCTAACCTGCCGACGCTATCCCGAGGGGAGGGGGGAGCTAATTTAGCTCCCTCCTTTCTTGGCCACCCCCTCCCTCCTCGTCCATCTTTGCTGTTTTATTTTTCTTCCTCCTCTTTCACTCTTTGGAGGGTGCCTGCACTATCTGCCTTCCAAAGAGTTGGCGGAGAGGAGGCCTTCACATGTATTCCTTCCTCTTCTCCTCTCTTCTTTTTTTTGTTGTTTCCCCTCTTTTCCAACGAGGCCGGTAATCCTTTGTGTGAGCCAGTTTCCGCACGAGGCAGAGTCAGTGGCTGGACGTAGGAGCGCTTATCGGGCTGGCCGAGTGTTTTGCTCGTGTTATAGTGCCAGAGGGTGTAATTTTTGTACATGTATATTGTATGGGTTGTGGCCTACTTGTTGTACATCAAAGTTTAATAAGAAGAGAAGAATGGTTTTTATTCTACCTTGCTTACATGTGTATGTTTGCCAAATGATCAAAAGTCGAACTTGCGAAGATTTGCCGCGTTCCATGTCTGAGGGATAAGTGTTCCTTCCATGGTGGACAGTTAGTATGCTCCTTTCCCGAGCGTCTCGACCACTCAATAGCGGCCTTCCCAGGTAGGGGCCAGCTTCCCCGCCGCCTCTAGTGGTCGAGATGCTCCGGCCTTTCTCAGGATGAAGTCTCCCGACTGGAAGTGTCTGTCTCGGACTCTGGAGTTGTAGTATCGAGTGATGCGCCGTTGGTATTCCATTGCTCGGATCTTTATAATCTCTCGGATCTCATCCGCTAGGTCGAGGTTTTCTCGCAGTTTCTGCTCGTTTACCTCGGGTTTGAAGTGGACGACTCGAAGAGAGGGATTGTCGACCTCCAACGTAATTACGGCTTCCGTGCCATACACCAGCTGAAAAGGTGTTTCACCGATTGCGGTTCTCAGAGTAGTTCGGTGCGACCATAGTACGCTTGGTAATTCTTCAAGCCAGCTTCTCTTGGCCCTGTCGAGCCTATTTTTGATGCCTTTTAAGATAGTCTTATTGGCATTCTCGACCAGTCCGTTAGCCTGAGGGTGGGCAACCGAAGCAAAGTGATTACGAATGCTTAGGTCGACACATCTGTCTCTGAAGTAATGAGAATTAAATTGTCGACCGTTATTGCTCACGATCACCCAGGGGACACCGTAGCAATAGATGATCGACTTCCAAACAAAACTCCATACGACCGACTCGGTGATCCTGGTGGTGGCTTCGGCCTTGATCCACTTGGTGAAATAGTCGATGGCGATGATGACGAACTTCTTCTGAGCTTGAGCCATGGGGAATGGCTCCAAGATGTCGATCCCCCACCGAGCGAAAGGGTACGGCTTGGCAAGGGTGATGAGCTCCATAGGGGGCTGATGGATAAGGTGGTCGAAGCAATGACATCGGTCACACTTTTGTATATAGGTCGTGCAATCACGCTAGAGAGTGGGCCACCAGTAACCCTGCCAAAGCAAGATCCTGGCGAGCGATCTTCCTCCTTGGTGCGCTCCGCAAGTGCCTTCGTGTACTTCCTCAACCGCTCGACTGGCTTCGTCGGCGCTGATGCACTTGAGGAGGGGACTGTTGAGTAGTGGATGGCGGATCTAGAGGGGAGGGGTGAATAGATCTGCCCCTCTTTTCGAAATGCAGCCCTCTTTAAAATTAGATAAAAAAAATTGCAGTAGAATATAACTAGCTTAGCGTAGCACACAACGATTTGCTTAGCAAGATGAATAAGTAATATAGATATTGAACCTAAGCATGCATCTATCACGAAGTAATCGCACAAGCAAACCATAACATAAAGGATTTTAAGGTGGTTCGGACTGAATCCCCGGTCCTACATCAACCCCTCACCAAACCCGGTGAGGCTCCACTAGTGCAACGCACTAAACCGCAGATCGAAAAGACCTCCGATTACCTTCATACTAACCATAGGTAGGGACGTCAACACTGCATATCGGACAACTTCCGATTGCCTTCCTACTAACCACCGGTAGGGACCTTCAGTTCCAAATGTTTGAATGAAATGGATAAAGAACAAATAAGAAAACACTCAAACAAGATATAGAATATGCTCAAAGAGAAAAGATCTTGTCTAAGATTGCTGGAGCTTGAATCTGATTCTTTAATGGTATCTTCTTCCTTATGAAATGATCTTCCTTGGATCACCTTGAGTTGATGAAGAAGATAAAGGATGCAGATTTGATCTCCCTTGAAAATGAGCTTGCTTGGATGGCCTTGAGTTGATGAAGAGGTGTATGGATGTAGCTTTGATCACCTTTGAGAATCTTGATTGCTTCTAGCTTCCTTGGAGGTTGCTTGCTTCAGATCTATGCTTGAATCACCTTGGAATGGATGAAGAACTTCTGCACGAAGTAATGTTCATGGCTACAGTACCCCTTCTTCCAAGCACCTCCTTTAACTTCTCTTGATCTCTCTTTGATTCACTTGATCAACTAGGGTTTTCTAACCCTCTTGCATTAGTTTTATAGACTTTGAATGGTCCATAGACATCTCCCAGACCAGATCCACAAATCATGAGAAATTGGGTGACTTTTGATTAAACAAATCCATGGAAAGGGGCTCTTTTCGAAGTGGAAAACAAAGTCAACATTGATGACTCGGGGCTGGCGGTCGACCGGAACCTTCTGGCGGTCGATCGCTACTGAGAAACACTGTAGAAATTTAGTCCCTGGAATTTCCGGTCGACCGCTATTGGGCTGGCGGTCGACCGCCACTGAGAATCCTGCTGACCTTTGGTTGCTGGCAGGAGCGGTCGACCCCCCCTGTGCTGGTAGTCGACCGCCAGCTGGGCAGTTCCCGGGTTTCCCCGGTTCAGACCGTTAACCCTTTAGCTCAGTCGCTTGACTCCTTTAGCAGCCCGTTCTCATCTGTGACATCAACCTTGACAGTCTTGAAGGTGTCAACTGAATCTTTGACCTTGGGTTCTCTTGGCTATGCTTCATTGTACATTGACCGTGGCTATGTGAAGTGTCGACTGGAATGACCTAGTCCTGTAAAGTTGAAGTGTTAGCCCAATGAAATACATCCAAATAACAATGACTTTAAGTAGATGTTTATTTCATACATTTGGGGGTTGGATTTCACTTGGTTTATGCATTAGAAACATCAAGATCATTTGAGCACATTACCATGATTGGAATGAGAAACTAATGCATTTGAAGAGTGCACTTGATAGTTATCAATCCAAGTTATCATTGTGAACCTCAAATATCATGAATGAAGTTTAGAAATGAGAGGTATATGGAATACCCATGGTGTGATTGATGGCTATGAAAAGGTAAGAATCTTACCAATGGTGCTTGACAGTAAATGACATATACCACCTGCATTGAATGGTAGAGAGGCAAGATGCTTATCCACACGTTTGGTTTGCCAGGCGACTGCCATGAGTTTGATCGTTTGATTGATCATGATTTGAAAGGATTTCCATCCTTGCTTGGGTGCGATCATTAGGATTTCACATTTGTCATCTCCACACCATTCCTTGTCCATTCATGGGCTTATCTGTCATGAACCAAACATTATGTATGTCAGTCATATGAGAGTGGAAAATAACAATGACTTATAGTGTTTAGCCATTATCAAAACCAAGAATGTCCAATAGCTCAAATGTCCATAGGATGACTCAATTGACCATAGGGGCACAACAGGAACCAGAGAAAGATCTGCAGTACAAGGCATCATCTAGCATGACGAAACGCCAAGTTGGTACTTGAGCTTTCGAGTCTCCCGAGGGTTGGGGGGCTCTTGAGAATCGTGGAGCCAAGATACGTAGGGGGTCCGCCAGTCGCTCGGGGGTGCCGGGTCAATGGTCATAAACTCGGACTCGATGCTCGGTCGCTCGAGCTCTTCGAGAAAGCCCGATCGTGTACCTACGGGGTCGAGCAAGGAGGCCAGTCGAGAGAGGGCGTCCGCTCGGGAGTTTCCCTCCCGAGCTATCCGGACAACCTCAAAGCTCTCGAAGAGTTGGGCCATCTTGTTGACCGCCTGGAGGTACTTGACCATTTGTCCTTCCCGAGCTTCGTAATCATCGTTGACCTGGCTAGCGACCAATTGGGAGTCAGTGTGGATCCTGACTCGGTCGACCCCTAGTTGTCGAGCCATCCTGGCCCCTGAGATAAGGGCTTCATACTCGGAGGTGTTGTTGGACGCCTGGAAGTTGAACTTCAGGGCGTACCGTAGCTCCGCTCCTCTTGGGGATTTGAGAAGGACACCAGCGCCGCATCCGGTCGAGTTGGAGGACCCGTCGACGAACAGATCCCAAGTGGGCCTAGGCGCTGGTGGAGGTACTTCTTCAGTCGGGACTGTGCTTTCGGTGATGAAGTCTGCGAGAGCCTGTCCTTTGACGGCCGAGCGGGGGCGATACGAGATATCATAGGGCCCGAGCATGATGGCCCATTTGACAAGGCATCCCGAGGCTTTAGGGTGAAAGAGAATCTTCATCAGCGATTCGTCGGTCAATACGATGATGGAGTGCCATTGAAAGTAGGGTCGGAGGCACTTGGCCGAGGTAACCAATGCTAGCACGAGTTTCTCGATTGCAGGGTACCTTTTCTCATCCTCATTAAGCACCTTGATGGCATAGTAAACTGGTCTCTCGACCCCTGCGTCGTTCCTGACTAGGACCGAGCTCACTGTAGAAGGGGTCGCCGAGAGATAGAGGTATAGAGCTTCGCCTTGGACCGGCTTGGACAATACAGGGGGCGAGGCCAAGAATTTCTTGAGTTCGATGAACGCCTTTTGACATTCCTCATCCTAGGAGAACGTAGCATATGCCATTTTGGGTCCCCTCAACAATTTGAAGAAGGGTAAGCATCGTTCGGCCGCTCGGGACAAGAAACGGTTGAGCGCAGCAATGCGCCCCGTAAGGCGTTGGACGTCCTTGATGCAGGTGGGCGTCCGCATGTCCAGGATGGCCGGGACCTTGTCGGGGTTGGCCTCAATCCCACGCTGAGTTACCAGGAAGCCAAGGCACTTCTCGGATCTGACTCCGAAGGCACATTTGACAGGGTTGAGCTTCATGTTGCACTTCAGGAGGGTGTCGAAGGTCTCGGCTAAGTCGGCGAGGTGGTCTTCGGCCTTTGGTGTTTTGACGAGCATGTCATCAATGTAGGCCTCGATATTCCGACCGAGCTGTTCTTTGAAAATGTGGTTGATCAGTCTCTGATATGTCGCTCCGGTGTTCTTTAGCCTGAACGGCATCCAGGTGTAGCAATGTACACCGAAGTCGGTGAAGAAGGTGGTCTTCTCGATGTCTTTCGGTTTCATGCTAATCTGATGGTAGCCGGAGTAGGCGTCCAGAAAGCTGAGTAGCTCGTTGCCAGAGGTTGAGTCGAGAAGTTGATCGATGCTCGACAGCGGGTAGCAATCCTTCGGGGTAGCCTGGTTGAGGTCGGTGAAGTCCACGCACATTCACCATTTCCCAAAAGCCTTTGGCACCAAGACAACGTTGGCGAGCCACGTAGGGTACAGGACTGGTTGAAAAAGGCCAGTCTTCTGCCCCTTGATGACTTGCTCTTTGATGACCACTTGCTTCTCCGGGGCATGCTTTCTCCTGCGTTGTTGGATTGGCTTCACCGTTGGGTCGAGGTTGAGCTTGTGCATCATCACGTCTCCCGGGATCCCGGGAAGGTGCTCATCAGACCATGCAAAGACTCGGATATACCAGATAAAGAAATCCTTATATTTTTCCTGTTCCTCAAGTGGTAGCTCAGCTCCGATCTTTACTCCTAGAGTTGGGTCACAGTTAAGGAAGACCGTTAGCAACTTGCCACCAGGCTCAGATGTTGCGGGTCCCTCTTCGGCTCCGTTTACTCCTTTATCTTTCCCTTCCGGTCTAGTGGCTTCGACCGAGATTATATAGCACCGTCTAGCCAATGTTTGGTTACCTCGAACTTCCCCCACGCCATGTTTGGTTGGGAACTTCATTTTTTGGTGAAAGGTAGAGGGCACCGCTTTCCTTCGGTTGAGAATGCCTCGACCGAAGATGACGTTATATGCCATCATCCCCTTAATCATGATGAAGTCTACCATAACTGTAACGGTTTTGGGCGGGGTGCCGATAGTAAATGGCAGGCTCTGGGCTCCCTTTGGATAAGTTCTCTGGCCGTTGAACCCACAGAGGGGGGTTCGGATCGAGCGGAGTTTAGATGGATTCTCTCCCATCTTGAGGAAACATTCACAGGATAATACATCAGGGGCACTACCATTGTCAATTAAGATCCTATCTATGTTACAATGGTTTATTGTAGCCGATACAATGAGAGCGTCATCGTGATTGATGAAAAATGTAAAGTAAAGCAAAATTTGTTAACCCTTCCAGGTCCTGGTCGGAGAATACCAAGGCCTGCGATTCACTCGCCTGCGGGGCCGTAGAGTGCTCAACAGAGGCCCAGCTCGCCCGCTCGGCGTGACGCTTTCTTCCTTGGCCGCTATCTCCACCTGGTGCCGTACGACCCGCGATGACATTGATGTAAACTCCGCGGGGGGCATTGTCTATCTCTTCAGGGGAACCTCGATCTTCCTTCTGCCCGGACACGTATCGTGATAGGTGTCCCTGGCGGATACGGTGGTCGATCTCGTCTTGAAGTTGATGGCAATCGTTGGTGTGATGCACATGGTCGCTGTGGAATAGGCAATGCTTGCTTCGATTATGGTGCTTGGCTTTCATAGGCTCGGGTTGGTTGAGGAGGCCCGAGCCTTTGATGTCTTCATAGATTTCGTAGATGGGAGCGGTAAGGGGGGTATACCGCTCGTACTTCGGGATGACTCTTTTCGATATCCATCTTGGTTCCACCTTTTTCCTTAGCCCGTCCCATGCTCGGACGATCGCTTCTTGTCCCCCTCCCGACCCGAGCCTGTCATGCCTCGGAAAGCGCTGAGGACTTCCTCGCACTCTGCATGGCGTAAGGCTAGGGTCACTAGCTCAGCAAGGAAGGTGGGAGGATGATGCACTAGCTCGCGCCGCAGGTTCTCGTCGCGAGTATCCCCGGTCAATGTAATGATGGCAGAGGCCACATCCATGCGGGGGATGCGCAGGGCTTCCGATTTGAATCGGTTGATATAAGCCCGCAACTTCTCCCCCTATTCCTGCTTGAGGGCCAACAATCCCGCCACTGACTGGGGTGGACCGCTGCCAGTGAAGCTTTCCTTGAACACTCGTCCGAATTGCTTGAAGTTGTGGATGCTGTCGGGGGTGAGGGCCTTGAACCAAGCCTGAGCACCCTGAACCAGAGTGGTCACGACCGCTCGGCACTTTATTACGTCAGACGCCCCATGCAAGGCCATTAGGGCATCGAAGCTGTCGTATTGGTCGGCGGGGTCTCCCTGGCCATCATACGACTTGAAGGTCGGGAGTGAGATCCTGGGGGATATCTCTGCCTTCAAAATATAGTCAGAGAATGGGGATCGCTCCTCATCCTCCACAGGAGAGGTCTTCTGCAAGGCGCGGAGGGCGCGCTCTTGCTCTGCGAAACGCCTCTCAAAATCTCGCAACCGGAGAGATAGCTCCGGTTGTCGTTTGCCCGAGGGGCTGGGGGGCACACTTGCATGCTGTCCCGACGCTCGTTGGGGGCCTCGGCTTCTGGAAATGGTCGACGTGCTCCGGTCTTCTCCCTCCTCGGGGTTGAGGAGGCTTCCTACTCCGGGGGAGGGGCATGCGATGGTCCTCCTGATAGGTTACGAATATGCCGCCGCCCTCGAAGGGTGAAATGACCTCCAGCGGTTTGCTGGGAGGCATCTCCACGTGGGGGGATCTTCTGGGGGAGCTGCGACTTATCCTCCCTAGCCGCCTGGGCCCTCATGAGATCCACGAGGACATCCAGTTTTGCGTTGAGGGTTTGGAGGGCGTCGATGCTCCAGCCGGGAAGCTGTTCCCCCGCCACCGATGGAGGTATCTCGTTGGCGTGGTTGCCTGACGGGGAATTCTCCGTGGAGAGGGAAGGTGTGCCTTTTTCCATCATCCTCTAGGCAAGAGCCAAAAACCCTGAGCAGGAACCACTTCATCTTTTAGTGGAGAGGGATCTAACGCTCGCATCTTCCTCCTAGCTCTTCCCATCGCATGAGAGCTCTACTACTTTGCTGAGTTAAGCATCAGAGGGTCTTCCCCGGGGATCTATCCCTGGACACCTCTGACTCGTTTCCCTTCTTACAGTTCACACTTCAAGTGTATGTGGTCATCCACTTCCCCGCTCAGGAGCAGTGCGAGATCGTCCCTCTTCAGAGCTGACCCACTAATGCAAAGACCAAGGGAAGACAAACCTATGACAATGGGACTAGACAATGGACACACAAAATGGGCTAACCTAAATGGGCATAACAACAACAAAATATGTAGATGTAACACAAAACACCATAAATGGGCCTGGACAAGTCCAAACAACACAAAACAACGTGAAGGGTTTCACCCAAGTCATGCAAGTTAAAATGATGGGATTTTTTTTTTATTTGTCAAAAGTTTTGATGGGCCTTTTAATATTTTAAATTAAGCACAATTCTCTCAAGATAGGAATCCTATAGGGAATAAGGTCCAATCTTTGGTTTGACTAGGTTCAACTCCCTCTCACATATGCAAATGCAAGCCTAATGGGTGGAAAGGTACAACCGGTCCGACGTCCGTGTCGGAATCCACAGCTCACGGGGACTTACGGAGGTCTCTGATAAGATCACATAGTCAACTCTAAGAATATGGAGGCGAGAGGATAACTTACCAAGATAGGAATGCAACTATGATATGCAATGCATGGCCCTATGTGCACCAGAGTGCATGCAGAAATCTAGCATAAAAGTGAAAAATGATGGCAAAATTTAATTATGAAAACAAGATGATATGGATGCAAACAATATATGAAAATGAAGATAATACGAAGGACAACAAGATAGGACCAGAAAAAGACCCAATCGGAAGCTGGAAGGTAATTAAATCACCAATGCAAAGCATACCTGTGAGTCTGCCCCTGGACTTGCATGCAGATTTTATGCACAAAATGCAAAAATGGAGATAATATTTAACTATGCAAACGTGACCCAAATGATGCAAATGATATATGGATGGAAAGATAATACAAAGGGGAACAAGATGGAAGCAAGAAGTAAGCAATAAGATCTCAGGAATCCAATCAAATCATTAACCAAAGACATACCTGTGAATCTATCCCTGAACCTGCCTGCAGACTTTATGCAGAAAACTTAAAAATGAAGACACAATTAAACTATGCAAACATGACCGAAATACTGCAAATGATATATGGGTGGAAAGACACTACAAAAGGCTACAAAATGGGCCCAAGAACGGAGCGATCCAACCCCGGGAGGTCAACTAAATCACCCAAGAAGGACACCCCCATGAGACTGTGCGTAGACCTGCTAGAATCAAAAAAGTGGTCTACCAGATGATCATTTTTAACATCGGTCTAGTGGTAGAATGCAAGGCCAGCAGAAAGGTCCTGGAGGTCTAATGATGACCGCTAGGCACGTCTAGCAGTCCTAGAGAAGACTGCAACCCCCTGACATAACCGAAAACACCCAGAACAGTAGGAAAATGGATAAAACTCTATCTAAACATGCATATGAACACACCAAACTTGCAAGAGAGCATGAATAACGTGATGGACACTATGTGTCCCACCGTGATCACCAAAAAATAGAGTTGTAGATGTTTTGTTCTCTCTCTACCCCGCCCCCAAACTATGCTAATAACATATGTGAATCATGAAAGACATGACAGCAAGAACAAAGGGGGCGATGAAGATGAACATACTGACCGTGATCGCCACCAAGGGTTAACAACGCCAAAGGATGTGAGAAAGGAAAGGAACGGTGACGTGTACCTTGGAAAAGGATGAAGACTTGATCACGCTTGAGGAACGGGGTGCGGGGAACTTATGGAATCAGACCTCTTCTCCTTCCAGTTAGCTAGAGAAAGAGGGCCTCACATTCTATTCATGCTCTCCTGCGAAACAAAGCAAAAATACAAGAGAAAAACCCATTAGATCCATGAAGTGTAGCATCAATCCCGCAGTGATAAAATAGGGTTAGAAATTAAGGGAGAACGCACCGAGGGGAGGTTTTTAACCCCTGTGGAAGGGTGCAAAAGATAGGTGTGTGTATTGTGATGAGAATAAGACAAAGAGAGAGAAAAATCACGCAGCACAACTGCGGGAAACGTGCATGCAATATGAAGAAAAGTGTAGACAGGGTGCAGAAAATAGTGATTTGTGATGATTTGTGAAATTGGGAAGAGAATAACTAAGAGTAGAAAGAGAGTTAGACAGCCTTTGAGTGTAGAAATTTAAAACAATTCTTCCCTCTTCAGGCCAGGGTCGAAGATGTGAGTAGACGGTGCAGCATGGCTTCGCCTCAAACTGAGAAAGAGCCCCCCATTGCATACAGCGAACTGGGCAGGTTTAAATAGAGTTACAGGAATCCAGAAAGCCTTCCCTCAGATTTAAGAGATAATTCTTCGAAATAGGAGTACTAGATTGATGAAATATGGAGATAATAGTGGGACAAAGACCCCAAGAGTGATTAGAATCGATCAAAGAGGATTATCTCGGGGAGAATGGATCAAATAAGGTCTCCAAGGAGTCCACGGGTGAAGAAATCGGAGTTCAGGAAGTTTTGGACTCTCTGTCTGGCAAACGGTCTACCATAGGACCGCTAGGGAGTCAAACGGTCATGGGAGGACCGCTAGGGTACCACCAAATGGTCTAGGGAGGGACCGCAAGGCTTAAGGGGGTGAAACGGGGTAAAATGGACACTATTTGGGGGGTAGCGGTCTTGAGAAGCTGCCACCATCACCTAGCGGTCTTCCCAGGACTGCTAGGCTGATGGAAGACCATTTTTTTTTGGGTAGAATGCGGTCGATTTTGAAAATTAGATAATATCTCAAAAATGGTGTAGAAATAGTGAAAGACGTAGAAGAAGAAATTGTAGATAACAAAAAAGTGAACAAATTTATTAAAGGGAGAAAGATTAGAAGACGAGCAGAAGAGGGAGAAAATAGGGTGAGAACAGAGAAAAACACTTGGTTCACGGGTGAATAGCGTAGCGTGCAGGAAAAATTCAAATAACTTGAAATCGGTGGAGAACTGGCTAATGGCGTGTAAGGAGAAAATCTAAGGATTTAAAAAAAGAATAACTTTTGTAAAGGGCACCTAATGAATAGAGGAACATAAGGGGATGAAAAAGCATCGCATTCAGGACTGTGTAGCGAAAGGTGCCGAATGCTTGATATAAGTTGACCTAAATGGGCCGCAAGTCGACTTGGAAAGCAGGAAGTTGATAAAATAAGCCCCAGGGCTCTACGAAATCATGATCTCCGAAGTCCAAAGGCTAGGGAACAATGAAATAGACTCGAAATCTATCCAAGGAAGGCTCCAAAGAAATGGTTAATCGGGGACATCAAAAATGATGAATAAGAGAAATGACGCAACTTGCGGGTTAAAAATGGGTGAAAACAATAGGGTGGCCGCGACCCCCTCTCAAGCCAGTCGCATCCCCAAAAGGAGCCAGAGGGGTCACCTGACCCCCGAGCAATCTTTTTGGCCCCTCTCTGCACCTTTTTTCTCTTTTTCTGTCAACCTAAGTCAAGGAAAAATCAAACAAAGGGGGAGGTGACAATTGTCTTATGCTCACCATGGGCCAGGGAGGTGGTCGGAACCCCCAAGCGGGAGAAGAATGTGGTGACCATAGCCTAGGGAGGTCTTTCATCTTTCATGCCTACCTCACCCCAGGTAGATTTAACCCCGCTGGGAGTGGTTCACCCCTGGCAGGCTTGACCCCGTTGGGAGAGGCTCACCCGGGGAGTTGTCTGCCACGCTGCTATTCCACCCAAGACAGAGGTTCGCCCCTTGCAGGCTTGACCCTACTGGGAGAGGCTCACCCGGGGAGTTGACTGCCTCGCTGCTGTTCCACCCCAGACAGGTGCAACACAGTCTACCTCACTGCTATTACACCCCGGATAGGTGTAGGCCCGGACAAATGCATCACCCCATTACTATTCCGCATCAGGTAGGTGGGCTTGTCTGCTGCTGCTGGGGGCCACTCCAGGCAGGTACGTGTCTGCTACTGTTGGAGGCCACTCCAGGCAGGTATATGGCTGCTGCCCACCCCAGAGAGATGCTGCTACTACTTGACTTCTCAACTGCTCTTGCTACACCGTGAGGAGGTCTAGGCCTTCACCCCGGGCAGGTCTCAGCTGCAGTGGGGAGGTCTTGGCTGCTGGCGAGTCTTCACCACCCCCGTTGGACTGCTGGAGGGGTGAGGTTATGGGCTGTTGTCCCTGCTGTAGGGTCTCACCCCAGGGAGGTCATGGGCCTGGAGCAGTGCTGAAATGGGTGGTATAGTCACCCCTTTTAAAGCCCCCCCTGGGTGAGTTCTGATCACCCGTTTCTATAGTGGTGAGCTACCGTTACCTCTACTGCTTCCTTCAGGGCTTTGCACCGATCGGCATAAGGGATGACGACCCCTCGTTGCCCGAGGAGAGGCGCCACATTGAGCGGGCCATATTAGCAGGGAAAGACAGCATGGAGGGACTATGTTCCCTGGCATATCCGAGCATTCCAAAGGGTTTCACTCGCCAGAGTCAGTACCCAGATCGGTAGAGTATGGACTTTTTTTAGTGACACAAGAGTCTCACGGTTCGGGTTGCCCCGCTAGCTCCAGCAGTCTGGCACATGCATGGGCAGCCTAGGACCGTGGATCAGACCGTGGATGGCCTTTTCTTGATGCCCTCCAGGGCCAATTTTGCACAGGAGGAGTACGCTCATGACTGCATGATCGAGAGGGTTATAGCATTGAAGACCCCCAACTGGTACAAGAAGTGGTCAGTTCTCCTATCTCATGGCTGTCATCGTGGCGCGACAGAGTGGCTCTGGGGCGTCTTGACTATTTACTGGTCGGTGCTGGATAGGGTAGGGATCTGTCATGCACTACCTGACTAGTGGAGGTAGTCCCTCATCATCATCAAACTGACAATGGAGTAGGGGCGTAGCCACAATTACAGGATGGTTTTCCTCATACTCTTCCTGTTGGGACGAGAGTTGAAGGCACTTGGGCGATAAGAAGATGCTTTGGTCAATGACCCGACAGATGAGGTTGGCTTCAAAGTCAACACTTTACCTTTCTGACTAAGTCGGCTTGGAGGCGGCCTAGAGGCTTAGCCTATGCAGTTTTACGATGTCTTGATTAACAATGAATAAGTACCCTTCCTCAGCTTCAGAGTTCACTTTTTTCTTCCCCATGTCTTTTACAGGCTCGGGGATCGCTAAAGTGGGCTCCCTAAAATATAGGGAAGCATCTACCGGGTGACACTCATTTGGGTAGAATGGAGCCTGATTCATGAAGACCGTGTGTTGCTCCCCTCCTTTGGCATGTTTAATTCACTAGTGGAGAGTTGATGGGACGACCCAATTTTCATGGAGCCAAGGCCTCCTAAGCAACACCTTATAAGATGTGTCAGTGTTGATGATGTAAAATGTCACTTGGGTGACAAAGTCACCCAAGGATAGCTTGATTTCAACCCGACCGAGCGCCTCCTCAGAATCCTGATTGAATCGCAAAATTTTGACCGCGCTCACCTTTTGCAAGTAAGGTGCCAACTATAAAGACTTGAAGGTCTTCAAAGGCATAATGGTTGCTCCAGCGTCGACCAAAATGTGATTCACATCATGTTCGTTGATCTTCCCTTGCATATATAAGGGGTGATTATGGCACGGCGAGGATAGCAACATGTCTTTCTCCGTGAAGGAGATGTTGGCTGCAAATGCCCCATATGCTTGGGCTTGCAATTCTACAACACGGGCTTCATAGGCCTCCGCGTCTTGAAGTATCTTGACAATAGCTTCCCTCAGATCTTTGCTCCAAGCGATGGCTTTTCCAATAGTGACATTTGTTGGAAACCGCTTCATGTGATGAATGATTTTGCGGCCCACCCGAACACAGGTCTTGTCAAATGGTGGGATGATTTTTGCCAATCTTTGGTGCCTGGCGAGGCTTCTCCCGTTTAAAAGGGCGCTCCTCCCCATCCTGACGCTCCGCATTTTCTTGGAACAGCGGTGCCAGAGACTCGTCCGGAGGTGGCAAAGGGTCATCATGTTGGTCTTCATTAGAAGGACCTACTGGGCTTGTGGGCTCGATCCTGTTGATGGGGCCGGCCGGCTCTGACGCCTTCTCACGCACTGGCAACTTGGCTGGCTCCTCTTCTTCATCATAAGAGGCATTTATAAAAGGGATGCCACCCGAGTTAGCTGCTGAGATGGAGCCTGAACCCTCTGAGGGGCTAAGGATAAAAGGGATTCCCCGAACTTGGGTTTCTGGGACAGGACCCGGCTTCTCCCCTCTGAATATTATGACTCGGTCAAGAGTTAGGGGACCTTCACATCCACGTCCTCATCCTCGGCCACGTCCCCGGCCATTTTTTGCCGGACGACGATGATATGTCGCCATGGGAGTTTTGCCACCAGTGTTATCAGCCGAAGGGGAGTTAATGTTGTCGGGCAGTGGGATCGCCACCATATTGCAGGAGAGCTCTTGCAGCATTTCCTCGAGCATCTCCACAGTGAGCTCCTCATCTTTGTAGAATAAGGAGAGCTCCTCCGGGATTGGGAACTCCTCACCCTCTTCAAGATAGTGAGCCATATCTCAGATCCATTGAAGAAGTCGGGCTTTATGCCCAAACTTGTCCCAGGTAATGTATTTGTCTAGAGTGACAACCCTGGTGGGACGTGGAAGAGTGTACTCCGCTGGATCATCTATGAGCTTTTGTAGTCTTTGCAGGGAAGTTGACTCCTTAGGGGTCTCCATAGCTGCTACTTGCTCAGCTTGCTTCCTCAACCTCCTCTTCAGATTTTTTCTGTGATTCTTCTCTTGCTTCTTTTGGCGTGCCACCTCTTGAGAAGAAAGTGGACTTGATTTTGGAAGTGGGACTGGGTTGCCCCCAGAATTTTACTTTCTGCCTCGGGCTGGCTCCTTAGGAGCCTTGGTTCTGCGGCTTTTTCTAGCGGTGACCTTGGTCCAGTCGGCCTCCTCCGGTTGCACCTGGAAGGTGGCATTGATCACCTGAGCAATTATCTTGGGCGGCAGCTCCTAGAACTCTGCCAGTCCATAGTGGGGCCCTTGAGGGCTTTGCAACTCCACCGATTTTGTTTTGACAAGCGGCTTTGCTTGTTTGAGCTGTTTAGGTCTTTCTACAATTGACGACCTTGTTGGCTCGACAGGAGCTTTGGCTTGAGACTCCCTCACCTTGGCTTTGCCTTTATTATCTGGTGGAGGGTTTCCCCTTATGACGATGCCTGGTTGACTTTGCCTGGAGAGGGATTTGGAATCTTCTTCCCCAGCTTGGGGTTTTGGGCTCTAGGCCTTAGGCCCCTCGCACATGGCCTTGCCTTTGGGGTTTGACTGAGGATTAGCGTTGCCTGTAGACTTGTCCGGTTGGACTTGTTGAGAGGAGGGTTTGGTCCCATGTAGCTTAGTCTGCTCCTGTTGAGCTTGCTGGAGAATCTTCTTAGTGGCCTCTTTAAAACGCCGCCTCATCATATAGTTCCCCTGCGCATCAATTTCCCCTTTTTGGATGAGAACTTCAGTGCAATCTTGGACCTCCGGGCATTCCTGGGTGGGGTGAGACACCCTAGCATGATATTTGCATTAGCGGGGATGACTCTGGCCATCTCATTATAGTAGGACGGCGGATCATGCGTCATCACCCGACCGTCTTCCAGAAGCTTGTCAAAGAACTTCTCAGTGTCCTCCTTAGGGAAAGGACACTGATGAGAGGGTCGCCACCCTAGGTACCACATTGTGGATTTAGGTGGCTGGGAACTGACCCCCTAGGAACTGACTCCCTCCTCCTGTGGCTCCGGGAGCTGGAAAGCGGCTGAAGCATGTATGACATTGACAAAGAAATGAAAATTCTCTTGCACAGGTGGCTGTGGTGGGTCGACTAGGAATTCACCCATATTGACCTTCCCTCGCCATATTAAATCCTCGGCGAGGTCCTTGAACGGCTGACAGTCATGGATGATGTGGCCGATCACCTCATGGTATGGGCAATAGCCATGATGAAATACGGCACCTGGTGCCTGCTCAGTGGGTGATGGGCTGATCAGTCCTACTCGCTGGCACGCGAAGATGATGTTTAGTATAACTTCTCTAGCTACTCGCCTTCAGGTGAATGCTCTTCGCATTCTGATGAATCCACATCACCTTCAAATGAATCTGAGGATTCCTCAGAGATCCAACCCCTGAGTGGAGCCCGGCCAGTAGGCGGTACACCAGCCTCCCGTATGTGGGCCAAAGCTAACCCCCTAGAAAATGGGCCAAAGGTTAAAGTGGCCAACTGCTCATCAAAGCTCTCCAAGATCTGCAGCAGGCGCCTCTGCTCCAGTTGCAATTGCCGAATTTCCCATCGGATCTTTCGAATATTTCTTCACAGTGCCAGACATTCTAGGAGTGAAGGAGGAGCGGCTTTGCAGTCGATGTTGGGCTGCTGATTTGAAGGCCCAGCCTCGGAGGCATTGGAGCTCGAAGCCGTTGCCACCAAGTAGACCACATTAGCCGACAAGTTCGATCGACTCCAAGCATGAGGCTGTGGTGGGTCGACCACATGGCCCATCATATTTACCAGGCCCTTTTAATTGAGCTCTTCTGCTATGTTTTTGAAAACATAGTAGTCCCCGACGGTGTGACCTAACCTTCAATGGTACACATAATAGGTAGGATCATCTTTTTTATCCACCTCTAGAGCTTTCGCGAATCAGATAGGGTGATGAGCTTGTCCTTCATGCATAAATCAAAGAGCATTTTGGTATGCTCTTTCCTGAAGGAATAAGGTGTCTTCATGCACTCTTCTAAGATAGAGGCACAGACCTTGGCATCGGCCTTTTTGCCATTGCCTTTGGATTTTCCTTCCCCCTTATCTCCATTCATCGGGGACAAGTCTACATTATTTACCTCCTTGCCGCTAGCCAGGCGATCTTTGGAGGATTTGCCTTTTGCCGAAGCTTGTGTCGGGTGATCAGCGAAGAACATTTCAATCTCCAAGACCACTGTATTTAGCTGGTCAAAGCTTCTGATATTTGAACCTAGAAGCTTCTCGCTAACTTCTGTCGAGAGACCCCTACGGTTGATGGTAATTGCATCTTCAGGCATCGGGGGATTATCGTAGCGCATGCTAACGTCCCTCCACCACTTGATGAAGTACAGTGTGGTCTCACCCTTCTTTTGCTTAGGGGTGCAGAGCTCCGCTAGGGAAACTTTATGTTCGGCTGTCTGGAAGAGGTCGACGAACTTCTTTTGCATATCAGCCCAATCAGGCACCGAATTGGGCTGTAGCCTGGAATACCACTGGAAGGCAGTGCTAGTTAGGGACGTGGCAAAGTATCGTAGCAGATATGCCACTTTCAGTGCCAATTCACCCATGGCCATCATGTAATAGGCCAGGTGTTCATGTGGGGAGCCCTGCCCATTGAACTTCTGAAGCTTCGGGGCCTTAGGGCAATCTGGTGGAAGTTTCTTGAATTGATGGTGAAGGGGATAGGGCACACTGTACAAATCGATCGTGGCCACACCCTCATCGTGCTGAGAAAACTTTGCTTCCACGATCTGCTCAATCATCCATCTTTACGCCATAAGGCTTTCTTTAGAAGGAGTGGAAGATGACCGCGCATTGGCTTCATGCTGCGAAACTTCAAATTCCACCGCCAATGGTAATTTTGCTATGGTGACGGAGGCATTGGCCGGGATCGGGATAGGAACGGGAGAAGGCTGCTGTTCCATCCCAATGTGTGCCGCTTGAGGCAGAACATGAACCTCCTTTTCGCGCAAAAGCGATTGCAAGAGGCTCTTCAATTCTTGATTTTCACATCGGAGCTCTTCCAACGTGAGAGTCTATGCCTCTTTCCCAAGATCTTCATCATGCGCAGGGTTACTATCCTCATCGACACTATGGATGTCTTCTTGGTGCTCTTTCTGTTGTGTCGGTTTGGGCTGAGATGTCTCGGCAGCCGGCCTCTGTTGCATCTACACTAAGATCTGGGACACTGGCCTTGACCTCTTCAAATATTGAAGAGGATGGTTCAGTTCCCCCGAAGTGTCCTCCGGTTACTTATCGGCGGAGGTGGTGTAGCAGGTGAGCACTTTGACGGAGTCATCGGTCACCTGAACCACCCACTTCTTCCTGGGCGGTTGCCTATTCGGCTTGGGTGGCATCCGTATTATGTCAAAAAAAAATACCTGGGACATGGAAGCTTGGGTAGAGCAATCCTCGTCCGTGTTCGTTAAACTAGCCCACGGAGAGGTCGGCCTTACTTTCCTACCGGCTCCTCGGTGCTTCAGCCCACGTGGGGGCTGAATTGTAGGCCTCGGGGATGCTGATGTTTCAATGCTTGTCGGGCTCCTCATTTGTCATAGATTTGACATGTGGAAGGGCCCTTCTGCCCTTGCCCGTTTGATGATTCGGGCCTCCTCCTTGGTGACCCAAATTTTCTTCAGTTGGAGCTGGCGCTCCTCAACTGGATTGCCCCCTGTCCTTGACTGGGGAGCTCGTGGCTTGGGTCACTGTATGGGACCCTGGTTTGCCGCCGATATAGCGGGCTTCTTCAATTTCACTCCATCATCTCGAAGTTACCAGAGGAGCTTGAAGAGGTCGGAGGTAGAGATGGTCGGGATGTGTCGATCCCGAGGCAAAATTGGCTCGCCTCCATCGAGCCGAATGCGGAGGTCCCCGACGATTATAGTCTTTTCGGAGCGGGATGTAGCTACCGTTGGCTTTGTGCCCTGGCGGCTACGGCGTTGCCCCCGTTGAGCAGGGGTGACCTTGGTGATGCCCGTCGTAGGCACGACATAGTTGTGGTGGCGACGCTGCCACTGTTGAACAAGAGCAGTACCTCTGAGGGTTGCCATAGTAGAATTAGCGGCATTACGACGTTGGCGCTTCCGCCGTTGAGCAGGAGTGACGCCAGTAGTAACTTGATTGACTGAGAAGACTCGACCATTTGTTTGGGCAGAAGACCTGACACCTTCGGCCATCATCATGGCAGCCTGGTGAACTCGTCCAGTTGTTAGGGCAAAGGGCCTGACACCCCTGGTCCGCGAAGAGATAGCTGGGCAAATCCGACCCACGGTTGAAGCTGAGGGCCTGACACCTGTAATGGTGGTCTTGTTGACCGGGCTGACCCGGCCAGCTGCTGGGGTCACGGGCCTGACACCCCCGACGATTATCTTCTTGACTGGGCGGACTCGACCGATCGATGCAGTAGAGGGCCTGACACCCCCGACAGTGGGCTTTTTGGCCGAGCGAACTCGGCCAGTTGTTGAAGTAGAGGGCCTGACACCCTCAGTGGTTGTTGCCGCAGGCGTAGCAGAGCTGGCATCCACCACGGGTACGACACTGATGTGACACAACCTCGGACCTAATGCAAGCAAGCACAATCGCATTCAAAACGGGCCAAGTTGGGCCACCGCTCTATCGTCACTCACCCAAGCCCGGGGTGACTTGGCAATGCCAAGGTGAGGATGTGGGGTTGGGCCCTTGCTGGTAGAGGGCCAGCAAGGCCAAGACTTGATTCCCAATGGGTGGGGATGCCCAAATCAAGGGGGCCGACAAAGTGCCAAAGGCACCGGTTATAATATTCCCACGGTGATCACTCAAGTTTATGGGGCTTGAGGATCAGGCTCTCACTCGCATAACCAGCGGAATTAAGAACTAATATTGAAAGACAAGCACTAAGTGGAGTGAAGGTTTGAGCACTTACTCGACCGGTTTGAAGAAACTAGTCCCGGTCGGAGACGAGGGCGAGCGGGGAGGCGAGTGGATCCCCACACACCGCGGCGGTGTCGCTTGACCTGCCCAAACAAATTACACCACTACACCTCTCGCAGGAGGGGGATCTTGGGGTGGGGGTTAATGAAATTATAAACAATACTACCTCCACGCAGGGAGGGGCCTTCAGCCAGCCAAGTGGGGTGGGGAAATTAGAGAGAAAAGGGTTGATTAAGAGACGGCACCAAATCTGCCTGCTGTCTGCGAACAGGGACAGGTAGTCGATGTGGATGCTGTAGGACTCGTTTAGGAATTCTGCTGATGGCGAGACCTGCGGAAAAATCTTCGTAACAGAGAAGGAAATGCCTCAGAATTTTTGTAATTTCTTCTGGAACAGAGGCTGACCGGGATGGTGGTTTGAACAGAGCTTCAGATTCTCGGGCCGGCAGCTGCAGATGTCTAACAGCAGGATGCATAGAATGTCCCAGCCGCTCCCAACCTTGGATTCAAGCGCCGTTGGAGTCGTTGGAATCGTGGACGAGTCTTCTTCACAGCAAAACTGACGGAGATGCTAACTGATGTCGGGGACGATCCGTGGAACCAGAAGAGTGAG
This sequence comes from Amorphophallus konjac, assembly GCA_022559845.1. Classification (NCBI taxonomy): domain Eukaryota; kingdom Viridiplantae; phylum Streptophyta; class Magnoliopsida; order Alismatales; family Araceae; genus Amorphophallus; species Amorphophallus konjac. The sequence goes on from CM040118.1 coordinate 430,558,284, forward strand.
GAGGGGTCGGTGCAGACTGTGGAGGGCAGAGCCGCGCGATCGTAGAAGAAAATTGGTAACTTCTGCTCCCGGATGCTGACTGGGCTTCCGCTTCTTGATTCTGAAAGTAGACAGACTGATGAAGAACTTTGAAGAAGGACGTGTGGACTGATTCCTTTGGGGTTCGTCGGGGCAGAGATTCTAATCTGGCTCTGGTCCTCAGCCGAGATAGAATCGCGCAGCTGTGGGAGAATGGACCTCCTGGACGACTCGGAGATCGGAAGAAGACGAAACCACTTCGGTTGCGAAGGCGACTGGCAGACACTTCCGAAGACGGCTCTTGGGTCTTCAAACTCATTAGGAGGATATCGTGGTGGATGCTGCAAGTTGCTGGTTCATCTGTAACTTCTGGACTGCAAGCAGCAACCAAGGGACAGCTTCCAATACCGAGATAGAATAAGGAGAATGGGGTATAGGGTGAAGGGGAGGTGGATGAAGGGTAAGAGGGGGGGTTCTGGGAGGTGTGGAGGGAGGTCTAATGGTGGAGGGGAGATGGAGGAAGAGGGGGAGGTCACAGGTTTCAGCTGGAGGTAAGGGGGAATGGGGGATGGAGGGGGTAGTGGATGATGGGGTGGAATGAAGGGGAAGGGGGCGAACCTAGCCTAATGGGAGTGGGGAGGGGCGGCCCAAGGCCTTGGAGGGAAGGATTTTCAAATTTGAACTGGCCTTGGAAGTTGTGGGGTTGTGTGGGAAAGGGTTTGATTGTGTTGGAATGGGGAGGAGTTTGTTGGAATAGGGAGGATTCTATCTTGGAACTAGGGGGTGGAGTAAAGGAGGCTATGGGAAGTGGAGTGGCATTAATGGGGGTGGTTGGGGGTTGGAGGTGGTTGGGAGGAGGGAAGAGAGATGAATGGGGCGAACCCCTTAGTGGGAGGAGAGAGAAAGAGGGATAGAGAGAGAGTAGGGTGGGGAATCACTCCCCTAGGGCTTCTCACCCAACTATAGGATTCACTCCTCTAAAACTAGATTTGAACACTCAAATGGAAATCATTTGTATTGAATCATTCATTAAGTTCCAAATGAAGGAAATGGGGCCCTATATATCGGAAGCCCACATTTTACAATAAGTCCCTTACAAAAAGACTCAATAACAAATAACCGAAGGGGTAGGGGGGGCTCATGGACCAAGCCCGAAGAATTGGGCCCAATAGCACATTACACAATCTAATGACAATCAAACTTAAGAAAATAAATGCAAGACCTAGGGACATGACTCAAATAAATAGCACAAAAGGATAAGTGGGCCTTTATAGAGAGAGGCCCGAACTCAAATGATGCCGGAGTGTGAAGAGGACCCTAGCCAAAGGGAATTGTGGATGATGTCTCCATCAAATCCCCTGGGCAGTGAAGAGCTCGACTCCGTCGAGTAGGGGTCCATCCGGCTGTGGTACTGCTCGAGGAGATCAAGATCCAACCACTGGAGATCCTCCCGACTCACCCAAGAATCCTCCGAAGGAGGCCGATCCTTCCACCTGATGAGATAGCGCTCATAGACCTTGCTCCGAGTGGTAGTGACTTGTTCATCCAATATTTGTTCAATTTGTTCACGCTGGGCTCTCTTGGCTGGTGGTCTCTCCTCACGGGTGGGTGCTCTCTCAAGGAAAGAAGTAGGCTCAATCGCCTCACTAGGTACCACCGTGGGTCCCTTATATGGCACTAGGTCGGCAACATTGAATGTGGGACTTATTCCATACTCCTCAAGGAGATCTAACTCGTAGGCATTTACACCAATGCGCCTCAAGACCTGGAAGGGACCAGCCCCACGTGGCCTCAGTTTAGAGTTGGCTCCCGGGGAGAGACTCTCTGTCCTTACCATCACAAAGTCACCCACATGAAATTCTTGGTGACACCGATGAGAGTCGGCCAGCCTTTTATAAGCCTCATTCTTTTTGCTGATGTGCTTGCGAATTTCTTCATGCAATTCTCTAATGTGTTGTGCAAAAGACTCGGCTGAAATAGACACTCTAGCATGCTGGGGAAGGGGAATGAGATCGGAAGGCTTTCTTGGCTTGTACCCATGCACAACTTCAAATGGACTCATCCCAATGGACTTATTGATGGAGTTGTTATATGCAAACTCGGCCTGTGGTAAGATGAGATCCCAATTCCCGGGATGATCCTCAACAAGACACCTAAGAAGGTTCCCTAAACTCCGATTGACAACTTCGGTTTGACCATCTGTTTGGGGGTGGTAGGCAGTAGAGAATTTGAGGAGGGTGCCCATCATATGCCACAGAGTTTTTCAAAAGTAGCTAGTGAATTTGACATCCCTATCGGAGACTATGGTCTTAGGTAGCCCGTGGAGACAGATAACCTCATCGAAAAACAATCGAGCCACATGGGAGGCATCGGATGTTTTGAAGCATGGGATGAAGTGAGCCATTTTGGAAAATCTATCAACCACCACATAGATTGAGTCATGCTTTCTAGGAGTCTTGGGTAGTCCTAGCACAAAGTCCATACTTAAGTCTTGCCATGGTCGGTCGGGGATGGGGAGTGGGGTATATAGGCCGGTGTTTTGTTTCACTTGTTTGGCCGAGGCACATGTTCGGCATTGACCCACAACCTTGCCTACATCTCTCTTGAGACTAGGCCAATAAAACTATCCCTCAACTAGGGCAATGATTTTGTGGACTCCAAAATGGCCAGCTAGCCCTCCCGCATGTAATTCCCAAATTAAGAAGTCATGGAGTGAGGTCCGTGGGATGCAAAGCTTGGGTCCCTTGAAGAGGAACCCATCCTGATGGGGACATCACCTCCCATACCCACGTTTACCGTTCGTCTCCTCACCCCGGTTGCATCCGGTATGGTTTAGTCATTTAATTTTGAGTCCTATGTAATTTTATTTGAGTCATTTGATGTATTTTCCCTTTTATTTGAGTCATGTTCCTAGGTCTTGCATTTATTTTCCTAAGTTTGAGTGTCATTAGATTGTGTAATGTGCTATTGGGCCCAATTCTTTGGGCTTGGCCCATGAGCCCCCCCTACCCCTTCGGTTATTTGTTATTGAGTCTTTTGTAAGGGACTTTTGTAGAAATGTGGGTTTCCTATATATAGGACCACATTCCCCCCATTTCAACTTAATGAATCAATCAATGAAAAATTGCCATTTTGGTGAGTTCTATCTTTATTTTTATGGTGGAGTGAATCCATTAGTGAGGTGAGAAGCCTTAGGGAGAGAATCCCACCCATTCCTCTCTTAATCTCTCTCTTTCACCCCTCTTTCTCTCTCCTCTACACCCAATTTCAAAAATTTTCTCTCTCCTCCTTTCCCAATCACCACTCTCCCACCTACCCCTATTAAAAGCCACTCCCCTTCCCCACACATCCAATTACTATACCCCCTAGTCCCAAGGGAGCATCCCCAATCACTAAGCCACCCTCCAACCACCTCATCCCTTTCCCAATCACCCTTCCCTCTCCCCCATGCAACCCTCCACTTCCCTAGGCCATTTGAATTCAAAAATCCCCTTCCCTCCACAGCCCTAGGGCGCCCAAGACCCCTCCCCTTTGGTTAGGGGCGGCCCCCTCTCATCCTCTCCATCTTCCCTTGTTCCCCTCCATCACCCCCACCTTCTACCATCTAGAGTAAGAGGACCTGCAGAAGACCTGAAGCTTGCAGCAGCGACCCCGACCTCCTCTGGACGTTCCTAGAAGCCCAAGAGCCATCGTTGGAAGCGTCTGCTTGTCTTCTTCTCAACGGCAATGGTCTCGTCCCCATCAGAGCTCGGTGCTGCCCAGGAAGCCCATTCTCCCACGACTGCTCATAGCTGTCCCTGCTGAGTACCACAACCAGATTAGAAGCTCTGCCACGACGAACCTCGGAGGAATCAGCCCACAAGATCTTCTGCAAAGTTCTTCCTCGGCTTGTCTACTTTCAGAAACAAGAATCGGAAGTCCATTCAGCATCTGGGAACAGAAGTTACCAATTTTCTTCCACGGTTGCGCGACTCTATCTTCCATAGTCTGCACCGTCCCCTCCTCACTCTTCTAGATCTACAGTTCGTCTCTGGCATCCTCTGGTATCCCTGTTTCTTATTCTGCAAAGAGGACTTACCCACGGTTCTAACGGCACTGACGGCACCTAATTCGGAGTTCAGGAGCGGCCGGGACAGCCTCTTCTTCCCACTGTTGGTGATCTGCTACTGCTAGTCCGAGAATCAGAGGCCCTGTTCGAGCTCCCGCCCCGACCAGCAACGACCCCAGGAGAAAATAAAAAAATTCTGAAGCATCCCCGCTCCTGTAACGAAGAGTTCTCCACTAGTGCCATCCCCGGAGAAATTCCAGAGACAGATCTATAGCTCCGGCACCGGCTGTCTGTCCCCTTTGGCTGAAAGGAGGCAGATTCGGCATCTTCGTTGCTTCACCATCTTCGACATAGTTTTCCCCTCCCCGCTTGGCCGGCTGAAGGCCCCTCCCTGTGTGGAGGTAGTTTTGATTGTAATCATTTAACCCACACCCCAAGATCCCCCTCCTGCGAGAGGCGTAGTGTTGTAATTGGTTTGAGTAGGTCAAACTTCACCGCCGCGGCGTGTGGGGATCCACCGCCTCCCCGCCCGCCCTCGTCTCCGAGCGGGACCGATTTCTTCAAACCGGTCGAGTAAGTGCTCTAAACCCTTGCTCATTGTGCTTGTCTTTCAATGTTTGTTTCTTAGCTCCGCTGGTTGTGCGAGAGAGAGCCCGATCCTCAAGCCCCGTTGCCTTGAGTGATCACCGTGGGAAGAGTGAAACCGGTGCCCTTGGCACTTTGTCGGCCCCATTGAATTGGGTTCCACATCCCATTGGGAATCACATATTGGCCTTGCTGGCCCTCTACCAACAAGGGCCCAACCCCTCAACCTCACCTTGGCATTGCCAAGTTACCCCGGGCTTGGGTGAGCGACGAGAGAGCGGCGGCCCAATTCGGCCCATTTGAATGCGATTGTGCTTGCTTGCATTTGGTCCGATGTTGTATCACATCAAATTGGTATCAGAGCAAGTCTTTGACTTGTCTCTACAAGTCAAGTCCTAGGGCATGCTTGCATTCTTATCCGAACCGTGCATTGTCAACCCATCATTGTTAACATTGAGTCTTGGGTCACATGGCTCCTCTCCCAATCATATCCCATGCATGCTTACCTAATGGAAAGCCCGAAGAAATTGATTTCATTGACCTAGAATCTGAAAATTGGGTGTCCCCCGATATCGTTACCTCTCTTAGTAGGACCGGACAAATTGTGCACAATGGAGACCAAGTCTTTATTGAATTCCATAAATGGTTCGGGAAGATTAAGTATTTGGATGGGGCTTGGTGTCAAAAGGGAACATTGGCAGGTCCATGTATAATCCTAGGTAAGAAATGGTTAGATGAAAGGAATGCCAACATCGACCCAACACGTCGGACTTGCCTTGTGCGTCCGCCACACCTTTCGGGAACCTTTAAATTCAACAACCTTTTATTCTCCCACCCGCGGGAATCCCACCCTCGTTCACCACCCCGGGTGCACCATACTCCGGCCATCATCACCCCACCATCAAAGGACCTTCCCACTCCATTAGTTTTGGAAGAAGTAGTCCACCCGCTTTGCCACATGAAGACAAATATCCCTCGGGAACCTATCCCCTCCATAGAGAGCACCCATGTCCCAATTGAAGAGGAAGCCTCGCACAAGGATCTTCACCCTACACCACCCCCTCTAGATAAGGCCGAATTCATCTTAGAAGAGTCCCTTGTTAGGTGGTTAAGGAAGAGCCTAATTAGAGAGACCTCGATCCATGTTTGCCCTCCCATAGAACAAAATTTTCCCCTAGTGCCCATCTTCTCCTATCACACCACAATCCAAGCATCCTATCAAGTGGAGACCTTAGAGGATTTTCTTAGGGGCTTAGCATGGCAATTTGAGTTCACTAGCATGTTGACTCCTATGGCCGAACAACCTAGGAGCCTTAGCCTCCTACACCTATGCATTGGGTCTATCACCTCGGTTTGCACCAATGGTTGCTACACTAGCGACCTCCTTCTATTCCTCCCTACACCGGATGAGCCCAACCTTCTCCTCGATTTAGAGCTTCTTATCTCGGGTAGAAAGCCAAGCCCTCCACTCATGGTCGACCCACTTGTCAAGAACATTGGCCCAACTATCATAGGGAAGGATGACTTAACACCTTTTAAGGATCTTGAGGACATGGAGTTCCTCCCCCTAAGTGACCTATTTTACGATCCATATGATCCCTTCCAATGGGAGTCAAGGGACTCATATGACCCAACCATCTTACCAACCACCCACCCTGTCCTACCCTCACTCACCATATTGGGCCAAACCCACCTCATCCATGACCCGGGCTGCACCTTGGGAGCCATAACCTTGGACCATATATCCCTAGGGAATAAGGTGGTGCCCCACCCCATGATGACCACCTTCTTAGATCCATTCGATCCTTTCCAATGGGAGTTCAAAGGTTGTCCCACACCTATACACATGGAAGTCACTTTTGGGAAAGCATGCATGTGTCTAGGCTTTCCACACCCCTTGGCATGAACACTATGTTGGGTCCATTCATTCATATCACTCACATGTCAAGTAGAAAGCATGAGTGGGCCACATTCGGATATCATGGTCCTCCTTCATTCATCATGGATCTTAAACATGTCAAAAGCATCTACGGATGTCCGGGCCCCCCCACATTCATCACCACTTTACATGATAGGTTCACCTACGGTTGCCCCGGCCCACCTAGGCCCACCAAAGTCTACATGACAATATTGCATGATAAGTCCACAAATGGTTGCACCGGCCCACCAATGTTCATCATGGTTCATCTGGCATCATGGCAGGATAGGTCCATCTATGGTTGTCCAAGTCCACCCATAACCACTAAAAGGATAGCATTCACAAAATTGCATGAAAACCTTTGCAAGCACATCAGCAAAAAGAATAAGGCTTATAAAAGGCTGGCCAACTCTCATCAGCATCACCAAGATTCCAAGTGGGTGACCTTGTGATGGTAAGGATGGAGAGGCTCTCCCCGGGAGCCAACTCTAAACTGAGGCCACGTGGGGCTGGTCCCTTCCAGGTCTTGAGGCGCATAAGTACAAATGCCAATGAGTTAGATCTCCATGAGGAGTATGGAATAAGTCCCACATTCAATGTTGCCGACCTAGTGCCATATAAGGGACCCATGGTGGTACCTAGTGAGAAGATTGAGCCTACTTCTTCCCTTGAGAGAGCACCCACCCATGATGATAAACTACCAGCCAAGAGAGTCCAGCGTGAACAAATTGAACAAATATTGGATGAACAAGTCACTACCACTCGGAGCAAGGTATATGAGCGCTATCTCGACAGGTGGATGGATCGGTCTCGTTCGGGAGACTTGAGGGCGGTACCACTTCTACACCCTCCAAGGAGGGAAGGACACTTACTCGACAGAGTCGAGTTCTCCGCACCCCGGGAGTATGATGGGGACATCACCTCCCATGCCCATGTTTACCGTTCGTCTCCTCACCCCGGTTGCATCCGGCATGGTTTAGTCATTTAATTTTGAGTCCTATGTAATTTTATTTGAGTCATTTGATGTATTTTCCCTTTTATTTGAGTCATGTTCCTAGGTCTTGCATTTATTTTCCTAGGTTTGAGTGTCATTAGATTGTGTAATGTGCTATTGGGCCTAATTCTTTGGGCTTGGCCCATGAGCCCCCCCTACCCCTTCGGTTATTTGTTATTGAGTCTTTTGTAAGGGACTTTTGTAGAAATGTGGGTTTCCTATATATAGGACCACATCCCCCTCATTTCAACTTAATGAATCAATCAATGAAAAATTACCATTTTGGTGAGTTCTATCTTTATTTTTATGGTGGAGTGAATCCATTAGTGAGGTGAGAAGCCTTAGGGAGAGAATCCCACACATTCCTCTCTTAATCTCTCTCTTTCACCCCTCTTTCTCTCTCCTCTACACCCAATTTCGAAAATTTTCTGTCTCCTCCCTTCCCAATCACCACTCTCCCACCTACCCCCATTAAAGGCCACTCCCCTTCTCCACACATCCCATTACTCCACCCCCTAGTCCCAAGGGAGCATCCCCAATCACTAAGCCACCCTCCAACCACCTCATCCCTTTCCCAAGCACCCTTCCCTCTCCCCCATGCAACCCTCCACTTCCCAAGGCCATTTGAATTCAAAAATCCCCTTCCCTCCACAGCCCTAGGGCGCCCAAGACCCCTCCCCTTTGGTTAGGGGCGGCCCCCTCTCATCCTCTCCATCTTCCCTTGTTCCCCTCCATCACCCCCACCTTCTACCATTTAGAGTAAGAGGACCTGCAGAAGACCTGAAGCTTACAGCAGCGACCCTGACCTCCTCCGGACGTTCCTAGAAGCCCAAGAGCCATCGTTGGAAGCGTCTGCCTGTCTTCTTCACAACGGCAGTGGTCTCGTCCCCATCAGAGCTCGGTGCTGCCCAAGAAGCCCATTCTCCCACGACTGCGCATAGCTGTCCCTGCTGAGTACCAGAACCGGATTAGAAGCTCTGCCACGACGAACCTCAGAGGAATCAGCCCACAAGTTCTTCTGCAAAGTTCTTCCTCGGCCTGTCTACTTTCAGAAACAAGAATCGGAAGTCCATTCAGCATCCGGGAACAGAAGTTACCAATTTTCTTCCACGGTTACGTGACTCTGTCTTCCATAGTATGCACTGACCCCTCCTCACTCTTCTGGTTCTATAGTTCGTCTCTGGCATCCTCTGGCATTCCTGTTTCTTTTGCTGCAAAGAGGACTTACCCATGGTTCTAACGGCGCTGACGGCACCTAATTCGGAGTTTAGGACCGGCCGGGACAGCCTCTTCTTCCCACTGTTGGTGATCTACTACTGCTAGTCCGAGAATCAGAGGCCCTGTTCGAGCTCCCGCCCCGACCGGCAACGACCCCAGGAGAAATTTACAAAATTCTAAAGCATCCCAGCTCCTGTAACGAAGAGTTCCCCACTGGTGTCGTCCCCGGAGAAATGCCAGAGGCAGATCTATAGCTCCGGCACCGACTGTCTATCCCCTTTGGCTGAAAGGAGGCAGATTCGGCATCTTCGTTGCTTCACCATCTTCGACTTAGTTTTCCCCTCCCCGCTTGGCCGGCTGAAGGCCCCTCCCTGTGTGGAGGTAGTTTTGATTGTAATCATTTAACCCCCACCCCAAGATCCCCCTCCGGCGAGAGGCGTAGTGTTGTAATTGGTTTGAGTAGGTCAAACTTCACCCCCGCGGCGTGTGGGGATCCACCGCCTCCCCGCTCGCCCTCGTCTCCGAGCGGGACCGGTTTCTTCAAACCGGTCGAGTAAGTGCTCTAAACCCTTGCTCATTGTGCTTGTCTTTCAATGTTTGTTTCTTAGCTCCGCTGGTTGTGCGAGAGAGAGCCCGATCCTCAAGCCCCGTTGCCTTGAGTGATCACCGTGGGAAGAGTGAAACCGGTGCCCTTGGCACTTTGTCGGCCCCATTGAATTGGGTTCCACATCCCATTGGGAATCACATATTGGCCTTGCTGGCCCTCTACCAGCAAGGGCCCAACCCCTCAACCTCACCTTGGCATTGCCAAGTTACCCCGGGCTTGGGTGAGCGACGAGAGAGCGGCGGCCCAATTCGGCCCATTTGAATGTGATTGTGCTTGCTTGCATTTGGTCCGAGGTTGTGTCACATCACATCCTCTAAGACAAATCCCTCATGTTCCTTGCTAGAAGGGGTGGTCAAGGTGGTATAGATGTGTCCAAAGTCGGGGCAGCTAGGGTACTCATCCTTGATCCTATCAAATCCGGTCACTTCCACTTGGATAGTGGATAGCAAGGAAACTTTCCTACTAAGGGCATCCGCCGCTCAATTCTCACTCCCGGCCTTGTGTTTGATGACAAAAGTGTAGGATTGGATGAACTCAACCCATCGGGCATGTCGGGCATTTAACTTTTGTTGGGAATTGAGGTATTTGAAGGCCTCATGGTCGGAAAAGATGACAAACTCTTGGGGCAACAAGTAGTGCCTCCAATGTCGGAGGGATTGAACCACGGCATAGAACTCCTTGTCATAAGTGGAGTATCTTGTCCTAGCATCACAAAGCTTCTCACTAAAGAAGGCTACCGGGTGTCCCTCTTGACTAAGAATCCCTCCTATCCCTATCCCGGATGCATCACATGTGACTTCAAAGACTTTAGAGAAATTGGGAAGGCATAGGACCGGAGCTTGGGTCAACTTCTCCTTAAGTTCTTGGAAGGCTTTAGAGGCCGATTTGGTCCATACAAAAGTCCCCTTCTTGAGACAATCGGTGATGGGGCCAGTGATAGTGCTAAACCCTCGAATAAACCTCCTATAGAATGTAGCCAATCCATGGAAACTTCGGACCTCATGAAGGGTGTGGGGTTCCGGCCAATCAATGATAGCTTGGACCTTCTCGGGGTCCATGGAGACGCCTTTGGTTGACACCACAAATCCTAGGAAGGTGAGGGATGTGGTCATGAAGTGGCACTTTCCTAAGTTGGCAAATAGGCTTTCTTGACGAAGGATGGTACAAACTTTCCTAAGGTGATCAAGGTGGGCTTCTTGGGATTGACTATAGATGAGTATATCATCAAAATAGACCACTAGAAAGATCCCAATGAAGGGCCTAAGGACCTCCGTCATAAGACGCATGAAAATACTTGGGGCATTTGAAAGCCCAAAAGGCATGACTAACCATTCAAAGAGGCCATCTTTGGTTTTGAAAGCCGTTTTCCACTCATCCCCGGGCCTTATCATAACTTGGTGATAGCCACTCTTAAGGTCAATTTTGGAGAAGATGGTGGCTCCGGCTAACATATCAAGCATGTCATCAAGCCTAGGGATGGGAAACCTATATTTGACGATGATTTTGTTAATGGCCCGACTATCCACACACATTCGCCATGACCCATCCTTCTTGGGAGTTAGAAGGGCCGGGACGGCACATGGGCTTTTGCTAATGCGAATGAAGCCCTTCCTAATGAGTTCCTCTATTTGCCTCCTAAGTTCGGCATATTCCGTAGGATTGAGGCGATAATGAGGAAGGTTTGGGAGAGTGGCTCCCGGGACTAGATCAATTGCATGTTGCACATCCCGCATGGGAGGGAGTTGGTCCGGGAGCTCCGTTGGGAACACATCATGGAATTCTTCTAGGAGTTGTTGGATTTCTCTGGGATGTGGATTGGTGGAAGTGGGTTCTCCTAGGCAAATGACCACCGCACATAATGGTACTCCTTGAACTATCTCCTCTTCAAGTTCCTTCCTAGTGATGAGATGAAGACCCTTGGTCAACCCCGAGGTCCACTTTGTTTGGGAGTTTGGGTAGGGGATGGAGTTGGAGGGGTAGAGTTCCCCGAGACTTGTATGGTGGTGGGGTGTTGTCCTTGAGGGGGAGTGTCCCTCTTGGTCATGGGACGAGGTGGGGAGGGGTTAAGACGGATAGTCTTACCCTCATGTTCAAAGGTGCATTTATTGCTCCTACCCAAGATGGTGGCATCTACATCATAAAGCCAAGGTCTTCCTAGTAGGATGCTACCTACTTCCATGGGTATGATGTCACACCATATTTGATCATGGTATGAAGAGAAGGTGAGAGGCACAAGACATTGAGTGTTGATCGGGATGGAGTTGTTGTTGATCCATGAAACCCGGTATGGGCTTGGGTGAGGGGTGATAGTTAGCACAAGAAGTTTGACGGTATCGGGTGACACGGCATTGACACAACTCCCACTATCCAAGATCACTTTCCTTACATGGTTCCCTATTTTGACAAAGGTGTGAAATATTGAAGTTTGACGCCAATCCTCTTCTTGGGGATTGGTGAGGGTGCATCTAATCACTCCTAGATGAGAGTTGGAAGATGGAGTGGTGTGCTCTAGACCCGACTCTAGGTATTGGGTTTCATACTCCTCTTCCAATCTAGTGAGGCTTCATGGTCCTCAATCACATCTTCAATTTTTTTTTGGGGTGGAGCTTCTTCCTCAATAAGCAAGCTAGACAATCCCTTGGATGGACATTGCCCCGCAAAGTGGCCAAACCCTTGACACCTAAAGCATTGTTGACGCCCGCTACCCGAAGTAGTTCCTACATTTGGGCCTTTGGGAATGTCTTCCCTCCGTGGGAGGGGGTGACTAGGGGTGGGTTTGTTTAGAGTGATGGTGGGAGGGGGGTTGTAAGGCCTTAATGGGGTGCTCCCACTTGGATTATGGGCTTTCATGGGAGTGGCCGGAATGGGCCATGGTCCCATGTTTTTGGGATCGACCGGTCGGGGAGTAGCAAATCGAGGGATCCTAGAGAATCTTTCTACATCCCTAGTTATTTGATAAGCTATCTCAAGGTTATCAACATCTCTCATGAAAAGCTCTCTTTTGATGTGACTTTGAAGCCCATTCCTAAAGCGGGACAAGGTAACGGCCGGGTCCTCATGAACTCCACACTTCAAAAGATAGGAGTCAAACTTCTCAATGTACTCAACTACGGTCTTCCCCTCTTGGGTGAGGCTTTGCCATTCATCTAAGAGCATGTGATGGTAGGATTGGGGAAGGTATTTGTTCCTAAGTTGGTTCTTCATACCCTCCCAAGTATCAATAGGCTCTACCCGCCTAATCCTTCTTAAACCCTCTTGGTTTAGCCAATAAGTTTTGCCTAATTTAGTGAGATGCATCTTGGCCAATCTTACCCTCCTTTGGTCGGGCATTGGGTACCATTCAAAGTATTGGTCCATGGCGGTCTCCCATTCTAGGTAGACACTTGGTTCATGGGAACCATCAAAGTTTGGGGCCTCTACTTTAATCATCCTTAAGAGAGGGTCATTCGGGTCATCCCGTGGATGCCTTTCATGAATGTGATGGTGGCGAGGCCTCTCATAGTCATGGTAGGGATCAAGGTCCAGGTCCTCCCTATAAATATCAGCACGTGGATGATGGGCTCTTGGTCCATTGTACCTTGGGTGGAATTCATCCCTATGAGGCTCAACATATGGAGGGGGGACTCTTGGGTCATTGTTCCTTGGGTGGAACTCATTCCTATACAACTCACCATGTGGTGGATGGATTCTTGGTTCATTATCCCTTAGATGAGGGTCTTCCCTATGAGGGTCAACATGTGGAGGGTGGACCCTAGGTTCATGGTTCCTTGGGTGGTTATCATGTTCTTCTAGACGGGCAATTCAAGTGGTTAGGGACTCTAGTTGGGCAAGAATGTTAGCAAGGGCAGCATCTACCCTATTCATTTGGCCTTGGGGTTCCTCCCTAAGAGCATCTTGATTGAGTTGAGGATTGGGATCCATGGGTGGAATTGAAGATGACGGATCGGGTCGGTAACTAGCACCGCTACGGGTGGACATGCAAGACAAGGGGCAAATGAGGTTGGACACACAATGCAAGGGTCCTAGGACTTAGACTTGATAGAGACAAGTCAATGACTTGCTCTGATACCAATTGATGTGACACAACCTCGGACCTAATGCAAGCAAGCACAATCGCATTCAAAACGGGCCAAGTTGGGCCACCGCTCTATCGTCACTCACCCAAGCCCGGGGTGACTTGGCAATGCCAAGGTGATGATGTGGGGTTGGGCCCTTGCTGGTAGAGGGCCAGCAAGGCCAAGACTTGATTTTCAATGGGTGGGGATGCCCAAATCAAGGGGGCCGACAAAGTGCCAAAGGCACCGGTTGCAATATTCCCACGGTGATCACTCAAGTTTATGGGGCTTGAGGATCGGGCTCTCACTCGCATAACCAGCGGAATTAAGAACTAATATTGAAAGACAAGCACTAAGTGGAGTGAAGGTTTGAGCACTTACTCGACCGGTTTGAAGAAACCGGTCCCGGTCGGAGACGAGGGCGAGCGGGGAGGCGAGTGGATCCCCACACGCCGCGGCGGTGTCGCTTGACCTGCCCAAACAAATTACACCACTACACCTCTCGCAGGAGGGGGGTCTTGGGGTGGGGGTTAATGAAATTATAAACAATACTACCTCCACGCAGGGAGGGGCCTTCAGCCGGCCAAGCGGGGTGGGGAAATTAGAGAGAAAAGGGTTGATTAAGAGACGGCACCAAATCTGCCTGCTGTCTGCGAACAGGGACAAGTAGTCGATGTGGATGCTGTAGGACTCGTTCAGGAATTCTGCTGATGGCGAGACTGGCAGCAAAATCTTCGTAACAGAGAAGGGAATGCCTCAGAATTTTTGTAATTTCTTCTGGAACCGAGGCTGACCGGGATGGTGGTTTGAACAGAGCTTCAGATTCTCGGGCAGGCAGCTGCAGATGTCTAACAGCAGGATGCAGAGATTGTCCCAGCCGCTCCCGACCTTGGATTCAAGCGCCGTCAGAGTCGTTGGAATCGTGGACGAGTCTTCTTCGCAGAAAAACTGACGGGGATACTAACCGATGTCGGGCCCGATCCGTGGAACCAGAAGAGTGAGGAGGGGTCGGTGCAGACTATGGAGGGCAGAGCCGCACGATCGTAGAAAAAAATTGGTAACTTCTGCTCCCAGATACTGACTGGGCTTCTGCTTCTTGATTCTGAAAGTAGACAGACCGATGAAGAACTTTGAAGAAGGACGTGAGGCCTGATTCCTTTGGGGTTCGTCGGGGCAGAGATTCTAATCTGGCTTTGGTCCTCAGCCGAGACAGAACTGCGCAGCTGTGGGAGAATGGACCTCCTGGACGACTCGGAGATCGGAAGAAGACGAAACCACTTCGGTTGAGAAGGCGACTGGCAGACGCTTCCGACAACGGCTCTTGGGTCTTCAAACTCATCCGGAGGAGGTCGTGGTGGACGCTGCAAGTTGCTGGTTCATCTGCAACTTCTGGACTGCAAGCAGCAACCAAGGGACAGCTTCCAATACCGAGATAGAATAAGGAGAATGGGGTATAGGGTGAAGGGGAGGTGGATGAAGGGTGAGAGGGGGGGTTGTGGGAGGTGTGGAGGGGGGTCTAATGGTGGAGGGGAGATGGAGGAAGAGGGGGAGGTCGCAGGTTTCAGCTGGAGGTAAGGGGGAATGGGGGATGGAGGGGGTAGTGGATGATGGGGTGGAATGAAGGGGAAGGGGGTGAACCTAGCCTAATGGGAGTGGGGAGGGGCGGCCCAAGGCCTTGGAGGTAAGGATTTTCAAATTTGAACTGGCCTTGGAAGTTGTGGGGTTGTGTGGGGAAGGGTTTGATTGTGTTGGAATGGGGAGGAGTTTGTTGGAATGGGGAGGATTCTATCTTGGAACTAGGGGGTGGAGTAAAGGAGGCTATGGGAAGTGGAGTGGCATTAATGGGGGTGGTTGGGGGTTGGAGGTGGTTGGGAGGAGGGAGGAGAGATGAATGGGGTGAACCCCTTAGTGGGAGGAGAGAGAAAGAGGGATAGAGAGAGAGTAGGGTGGGGAATCACTCCCCTAGGGCTTCTCACCCAACTATAGGATTCACTCCTCTAAAACTAGATTTGAACACTCAAATGGAAATCTTTTGTATTGAATCATTCATTAAGTTCCAAATTAAGGAAATGGGGCCCTATATATAGAAAGCCCACATTTTACAATAAGTCCCTTACAAAAAGACTCAATAACAAATAACCGAAGGGGTAGGGGGGGGCTCATGGACCAAGCCCGAAGAATTGGGCCCAATAGCACATTACACAATCTAATGACAATCAAACTTAGGAAAATAAATGCAAGACCTAGGGACATGACTCAAATAAATAGCACAAAAGGATAAGTGGGCCTTTATAGAGAGAGGCCCGAACTCAAATGATGCCGAAGTGTGAAGAGGACCCTAGCCAAAGGGAATTGTGGATGATGTTTCCATCAGACACTCAGGAAAAAGGGCAAACCAATGACTGCTGGAAAGTCGTTGAACACAAGTGGGGTCGCCAAGTATCTGAACCTGACATGGTTGGCGATGATTTGAGGGCCGTAGGTGACTACGGCCATCGCTGCTGTTGCTGTTGTTGGTGGTGGTGGTGCGTAGCACAAATGGAGTGGCGTACGAGTGCACGAAGAGCTCTCGAACGAACAGAGAGATGTGCCCTCCTCTTCCCGTCCTGTAAGAGGAAGAGGGGCAATCAGAACCTTGAAGATGGTTTATGGACTTTCCTTGACAGAAATAAGAAAGACAAGAAAGGTCCCACCGGGCGTGTCTTTGTTACTATAAAGAAATACGTGCTTTTGTTACTACACCAACCTATGGAACAATTATACCTTGCAATTATTGTACTAACAGCCAGCTCCACCGAAGCTCAAAGACGGCGGCCCACCAACTGTGGACAAGTTGATCGAGATCAATCTCGGAAGCAAAGAAGATTATCGGCCGACCTTTGTAAGCGCCCTCCTCAGTGAGAAAGAAAGGTAGTCGTATCGGCAACTTCTAGAAGAGTTTAGGGATTATTTCGCCTGGACTTATAAAGAAATGCCCAGGCTCGACCCTTCTGTGACTGAACACGAGCTAGCAATATCGACTATGCACCAATGCATTAAATATGTCAAGGGAGGGGAGCAACATACTGTCTTTTCAGATCAGGCTCCATTCCACCCAAATGAGTGCCACCTGGCCGATGCTTCCCTATACTTTGGGGAACCCACTCTAGCAATGCCCTAGCGGGTAAAAGATAAATGTAAGCAAAAAGTGGACTTTGAAGCTGAGGAAGGGCAGCTGTTCACTATCAACCAAGACATGGTAAAACTACACAGGCTAAGCCTCCAGGCCGCTGCCAATCCGACTCAGATGGAAAGGCGAAGTGTTGACTTTGAAGCCAACCTCATCAGCCGAGTCATTGACCGAAGCATCTCCTTACCCCCCAAATGTCTTCAACCCTCGTCCCAACGGGAAGAGTACGAGGTGGAGCAGCTGAAAACCTTCACAGTCTCCTATCAGCGGAGAAGAAGGAGCAACAAGGGCAAGGGAGACAAGCCGATCATCTTTTACAATGGTGATTTAGTCCCACCGGGTCCTCCCGAAGATGATTTCGGCTAGGTTACTCCCACTGATGTGGCGCCAGAGCCAATCTAAAAGATGGACGATATGCCAAAGCACATTATGGAAATGTCTAAAAAGTAACACATCCCACAAGCTCAGGACCCCGCACGAGCGGCATATTTCTATCAGCTGTGGAACCCTCCGTAGGTCTGTGGGCAACCTCCCTTCTCCCGTAATAAAACGGAGGGAATCGGCTACGACCAGGAGAGGGACTTCGAGGTCTATTATGCGGTCAATGCCATAGGTCTGCTATCTGCTCATTGTGGGCAAGCAGAAGTTGAGGTCAAGATTGATTATGTTGTGTCCCTGAGGTAATTTGAGTCATTAGACATCATTCTATAGTCAAATGCATTCTGTGGTATTCTTGGTTTTGATAATGGCTAAACACTATTAGTCATTGTTGTTTTTTTTACTATTATGTGACTGACATACGGGATGGTTCGTTCATGACAGATATACCAATGAATGCACAAGGAATCAACTGGCAATGGCAAAAGTGAAAGCTCATTGATCGCGCCCAAGCAAGGATACAAATCTCATCACTTGTACAGGCAAAAGTCGACATTTCATACTTGGCTAGTCACTAATCCAAGGTTAATGCACGAAGACGTATAACCAAGAGAATCCAAGGCTAAAGACTGAGTTGATACGTTCTAGACCAACAAGGATGAAGTCACGAACATGAACGTGATGCTAAAGAGGTCAAGCGACGGAGCTAGAACAGAAAATGGACCGACCCGGGCAAGCCGAGTTCTGCCCAGCTGGCGGTCGACCGCCAGCACAGGGGCGGTCGACCGCCCCAGCCAGGGATCTCCCCGACTGCAGTCTGTCAGCTGCAGGTCGACCGCCAGTCAGTGTAGGTCGACCGAAAATCCCAGGGATTGCCCGTTTGCATATTTCTCAGTACAGGTCGACCGCCAGAAGCTGTAGGTCGACCGCCAGCCCCGAGCCTTCATTGTTGACTTTGTTTCCAACTTCGAAAAAGGCCATTCAACCTTGATTTGTTTAATCCTAAAGACACCTAATCCCCCACAAATTGTGGATCTGGTCTAGGGGGTATCCATAGACCATTCAAGGTCTATAAAACTCGTGTAAGAGGGTTAGAAACCCTAATGCTTCAAGAGAGTTACAAGGGTGGCTGCAAGGGAGGTTGCAAGAGAGCTTGGAGACGAGCTACTGTTCATGTGAACAGTAGTTCGTGAAGGAGTTCTTCATCCAATCAAAGGGGAATCAAGCTCAAATCAAAGCCAGCAAACCTCAAGGAAGATTACATCAAAGCAAGGCTATCAAAGTGATCCAAGGAAGCCGGTTTGATTCAAGTTCTTCAAAGGAAATCATCTTCATCCATTCAAGTTCTTTCAAGCTCATCCAAGGTGATATTTCAAGCATTCAAACTCCTAGAAGCTAAAGAAGCAATCAAGATTCAAGGTAGCTTCATCATCTCCTTCATTCATTCAAAGAAATTCAAAGAGAAGATCAAGAAAGAAGAATTGAAGGAAGAGGTACTGTTCACGTGAACAGCACTCCGCGAAGAACATTCATCCAATCAAGGGTGAATCAAGAAGATTGAGTTGAAGCCAAGAGGAGCCTTGTTGCTGATCAACATTTCATACAAGGGCCAATTCATTTTCACTCATAACTCAATCTCTTGTTTTAGTTCATTCACATTTGTTTCATTTTCATTATTGTTTAAACATTGAAAGTGTGATTCATCCCTACCGGTGGTTAGTAGGAAGGTAATTGGAGGGTGTTCCAATTTGCGATTGACATCCCTACCAGGTGGTGAGTAGGAAGGCAATCGGTGGTTTCCGATTTGCGGTTTGGTGCACTGCACAAGTGAAGCCTCACCGGATTTTGGTGAGGGGTGGACGTAGGGCTGAGGATTCAGTCCGAACCACCTTAAAAATCCTATCTAGTGTGGTTTGCTTGTGTGATTGATTCGTTCTAGATGCATGCTTAGGATCGAATTATTATATATCTTTCTTCTCTTGCTAAGTGAATCATTGCATACTTGGAAGCTAGTTTCTATTCCGTTATAATTCATTTTAACTAGCTGTTTAGAGGGCCGCATTGCGAAAAGTGGGGCTGATCTATTCACCCCTCCCCTCTAGATCCGCTACCCACCACTCAACAAGTGGTATCAGAGCCTAATCTCTCATTATGGGGTCCAACGACCTTGAGGGAAATGGTGGATCAGCGTCCAAGGGTTTTCTACCCGAAGGACATGCTGTGAATAGGCCTCCTTATTTCACTGGATCTAATTATCCCTATTGAAAACATCGTATGTAGGTGTTCATTCACGCCCAAGACTACGAACTTTGGCGAGTGATCAACAAAGGTCCGTATGAGCTTACGGATAATGAGGACTTGTGGACCAAAGAACAGATAAGGCAATCCACTGTCAACTGGAATGCTAAACACATCATGCAATTCTCACTCCATCCAGTAGAATTCTCAAGAGTGGCTACCTGCGCATCTGCAAAACAAATGTGGGATAAGTTAGAGGTAATCTACGAAGGAACCTCTCAGGTACGAGAAATAAAAGCCAACATTCTAGTTTCTGAATATGAAATATTCCGCATGAAGCCTGATGAGTCAATTCGAGATATGTATGCTCGATTGACTGTGCTTACTAATAGTTTAACTGATTTAGGAAAGAAATATACGGAGCAAGAAATTGTAAGAAAAATTCTCAGATCATTAACTCCAGCATGGCACACGAAGGCTACCGTGGTGGAAGAATCCAGAGATCTTTCCACTACAAAGGTAGATGAACTCATTGGGTCACTAATGACCTATGAGATCAACCTTAAGAGCAAAGAGGTTGAGGCACCAAAGAAAAAGTCTTTAGCTCTTAAAGCAGGACCTAGCCGTCAAAGTTCCTCTGATGAAAGTGAGGATTCAGCTAGTGAGCGAGATGAGGATGACGTGGCCATGCTTACACGTAAGTTTGGAAAATTTCTGAGAAAGGAAGGTAAGAGGTTCTTCAGAGGAAGATCTAAGGTGAGAAATGGTTTCAAAACTAATTTCAAGAAACCTGACAAAATCATCTGTTACTCTTGCAATAAACCAGGGCATTACAAGACTGATTGTCCTGACAGACTCAAAAAGGCTGACAAATGGAAGGGGAAGAAGAAGAACAATGCCATGGTGTCCACTTGGAGCGACGAGGAAGAAAGTGATGATGAAACCAGCTCCTCGGACAAGGAAAGAGGAGATCTTTGCCTTATGGCCAAAGGTGACGAAGAAACCGAGGTAACTTCTCCATTTGAAGATTATACTGTTGATGGTTGGGAGGAAGCATATATACAACTGATGGAAAAATATAACATGTACAAAAAAGAAAATAAATCATTGAAAAAGAAAATCAATTCTTTTATGCATGATCATGAAACCAATCATAAGAATGCTATACTTGAGACTGAAATTGAAGATCTTAAGAAAATGATTGAAAATTTGGAGGAAGGAAGAAAAGAAATGGCTGACTTGGAAATTCAAAATGAAGACTTGAGAAATGAAATTGATAGCATGAAGCTCAAAATGCAAAGCTATGAAAAAGATAGTAAATTGAGTAATGAAAAGTATGAAGCTGTCAAACAAATCAACATTCAACTTCTTCAAAATATCGAAAACCTACAAAAAGAGTTGAAGGATAAACAACAATCTTTAGAAAAGTTTGTGGATGGAAGAGAAAACCTAGATGCACTGCTAGGTACTAGAATGAACTTTAACAAGGAAGGGTTAGGTTTTGAACCAACAAACAAAAGGCCAATTGGGCTCAAAACTGTTACATTCATTTCATCTTCCAAAGCCTCCACCTCGAACACAACTCCCACACAAAATCAGCAAAAACAAAAGGAGAAAGGGAAAGAAAAGATTGAAGAGGAAATCACTAAAACCCCCCAGAAGACTGCCCAAAAGCCTAAGAAAGGCCAATCTTCCCAGCAGCATAGGTCAACACATTCTTGGCCTTTACCTGCTCAGCCTTCTAGGTATCACTATAACTGGGGTGGTCCATCACTTAGGCCAACACCACCTCACTTGTGGGGTAATTGTGATTTCTGTGATCATCAATCCCATAGGTGGCAAAACAATTACTTTCAACCCAAGAACAACCAATGGCCACAATGGGTTAAGAAGCCAACTTCATCAAACTTTCACAAAGTTCAACAAAGAACCTCCAAACAGAAAATGAATGTCAAAGTTGAAAAGAAAATTCCTGCATTAAGCAAAGAAAACACGAATGCTAGAAAGGTTTGGATTCCGAAAGAGATGGTATCATGTTTTGAAAACTTGAAGAAGTTGGTGGGACCCAAGTTTTGCTGGGTTCCAAACCGCATTGCTTAATTCTTTGTGCAGGAGTGTCTTGCAGCCATGCATAACAGGTGATACCTTGATAGCGGCTGTTCAACACACATGACGGGAGACAAATCAAAATTTTGTCTCTTGGAGGAAAAGGAAGGAGGATACGTCACATTTGGAGTAAACAACAAAGGAAAAATCATTGGAACAGGTAATGTAGGTAAGAACCTCTCCAACTCCATTGGAAATGTGTTGTTAGTTGAAGGATTGAAATACAACTTGCTTAGCATAAGTCAATTGTGTGATAAAGGTCATAAAGTATTGTTTGACTCTCATGCATGTAAAATCCTTGAACCAAAATCTGACAAGGTAAAATTTTCTGGTAAAAGAGTCAACAATGTCAACATGATTGACTTAGATGATCCTGCTCATGCAAATCTTTGTCTTGCTGCACCAAAATCTGAACTTGCATGGTTATGGCATCGTAGACTAGGACATGCTAGCTACAATGTTCTACATAAATTGTTAAAGCATTCAATGGTGAAAGGTTTGCCTGAATTATCTTTTAAACAAGAAAACAAGTTGTGTGATGCATGTGCCCTTGGTAAACAAACTAGAAAATCCTTCAAGGCTAGATCCTCAATTTGTCTTCCAAACCACTCGAGCTAATTCATATGGACTTGTTTGGTCCAACCAGAACTGTTAGTTTAAGTGGTAGAAAATATGGATATGTCTTGGTGGATGATTTCTCTAGGTTCACATGGGTTTTCTTCCTCACACACAAAAATGATGCTTTTAATGAGTTTCAGGCACTCTATTTGAAGATAAAGCAGGACGGTGAGTTTAAGATTTCTAAGATTCAATCTGATCACGGTGGTGAATTTGAGAATACTGATTTCTATAATCTTTACAGGTCAGAAGGTATTTCACACCGATTCTCTCCACTAAGAACCCCCGAGCAAAATGGGATTGTTGAAAGAAGGAATCGAACACTCATAGAGATGGCGAGGACAATGCTTGCCGAATTGCAACTTCCAAGGAAATTTTGGGCCGAAGCGGTAAATACGGCGTGTTACATTATCAACCGGTCAATGGTAAGGTCTCACACCAAAAAGACTCCCTATGAGTTGCTCAAAGGTAAAATGCCCTCTCTACATCATATGAAAGTTTTTGGATCAAAATGCTTCATTCACAATAATGACAAAAGAGATTTAGATAAATTCGAGCCCAAGAGCGATGAAGGTATATTTCTTGGATATTCTGATAGATCTAGGGCTTATAGAATTTATAACATTAAAAGTCAAACTGTGGAAGAATCACCCCATGTTTCCTTTGATGAATATCATGATTCTAATAATGATAACTCTTGCAGGAAAAATGATGAAGATGGGGAATTCCTATGCATGAAGGACAAGAGTGATTCTCCACAAGAAGAAATAAAAGAAGACGGTGACCTAGCTGAATCAAGCAATGCAAGGGATCAATCTCCAGGAGACGGTAACAATTCTACAAACATTAGAATTCTTAAGGATCATCCCGTGGAGAATGTCCGTGGCAGCTTGAATGACCCACCTAGAACAAGGTCACATTTTAAAATTGTGGAAGAATTAGATCAACTTGCTCTTGTCTCGCAGCATGAACCCAAAAATATTGATGATGCTTTAAAAGATGAAAACTGGATAAATTCCATGCAAGAAGAGTTAAACTAGTTTGAGAGAAATAAAGTTTGGCATCTTGTTCCTAGACCATCATCACAATCTGTCATAGGCACTAAATGGGTTTTTAGGAACAAATTAAGTGAGGAAGGCAAGATAATCAGAAACAAAGCTAGATTGGTGGCTCAAGGGTATAATCAAGAGTTTGGGGTCGACTTTGATGAATCTTACGCCCCAGTTGCTAGACTCGAAGCCATCAGAACTTTACTTGCCTTTGCATGCTCCCTTAGAATAAAGCTTTATCAAATGGATGTTAAAAGTACTTTCTTGAATGGCTTGATCAAAGAAGAAGTCTATGTTAAGCAGCCCCCTGGCTTTGAGAACTCTAACAATGCAGATTTTGTATACAAGCTAGACATGGCGCTTTATGGACTTAAGCAAGCACCAAGAGCTTGGTATGAAAGGCTAAGCTCATTCCTCATTGAAAAAGGGTACATACGAGGTAAGGTAGATCAAACACTCTTCACCAAGAAGCAAGGTAAGAACATCTTGATTGTTCAAATTTATATTGATGATATTGTGTTTGGTTCTACAAAATCTGATATGTGTGAGGAATTTACTAACCTCATGACTAGCGAACTTGAGATGAGCCTAATGGGAGAACTTCAATTCTTTCTCGGTTTGCAGGTCAACCAAGGAGACGATGGGTGCTTCATAAGTCAAGCCAAATACATTAAAGAGCTATTGAAAAGATTTGACATGACAAGCAGCAAAATCATTGCAACTCTTATGAGCACCTCAACTTCACTAGATTCGGATGAAAATGGTAAATTGGTGGATGCAAAGGTCTATAGAGGTATGATTGGCTCTTTGCTTTACTTGACTGCATCGTGACCAGATATCCAGTTTAGTGTTTGCCTTTGTGCTAGATTTCAAGCTAGTCCTAGAGAATCCCATTTGACTGCCGTCAAACGTATCCTTCGATATCTTGTCGGCACTCAAGATTTGGGATTGTGGTATCCGTCATCATGTGATTTATCTCTTATATCTTATTCTGATGCGGATTACGCTGGATGCAAGCTGGATCGTAAGAGTACTAGTGGCTATTGCCAGTTTCTAGGCGGGTGTCTAGTTTCTTGGGCTTCCAAGAAACAACACTCGATAGCCCTCTCAACCGCGGAGGCAGAATATGTTGCTGCGGGGAGCTGTGACACCCAAGTGTTGTGGATTAAACACCAACTCCAAGACTACTTGGTGGATCTTGGTTGTGTCCCGATTCTGTGTGATAACACAAGTGCTATCAACCTTGCAAAAAATCCAGTCCAGCACTCTAGGACTAAGCATATTGAGATTAGGCATCACTTCATTAGAGATGAGGTCGGTAAGAAAAACTTTGAACTGCATTTTGTTGATACATTGAATCAGATTGTTGATATCTTTACCAAGCCCTTGTGTAATGACAGGTTTTCAACACTCAGAAGGGAGCTTGGTCTTTACCGACCTCAGGCCAATAAGAATTTGAATTGATGATCATGTTCAATTTGTTGTGTGTTTTGCATTCATGCATTATTTATATGTCAATATGTCTTTTTGCATATGGTGTCGCATTGCATGTAGTTGCATAATAATGAATTGAGTTCATGTTCATAATGCATTGTATGGTTGGTGTAGCATCATTCTCGCATGGCCATGGTATATCAAATGTTGATGTATGGAAGGGCAAGTTATGCTTGTCACGAAGCACTCAATATACGTGAGGTTTCACCTCCGCCAAGTACCATGCGTCAATGTCGCATATAGGCCATATAGTGAGGGGGAGTTGTCCTTGTGCAGCATTCATGCATATATTTCATCTTCATTCTGTTGCATTTAATAAGTGTACAACCATGGGTTGGGTCATACATTTCATTTCTGGCACCTTCATGAGTGACTAGGCCAACCTTATTTGTCATTCAACTTGATTGCAAATATAACTCCTTCGCGCATCCATTGCATATCTTTAGGGGGAGTTTTGCTGATTCTCTTAACCTCTAGCAATCTACTTCTTGGCTTATAGTCTGGTTTGAGCTCCTGAGATTGTCGAATATATGGTGTAAGAGCTTTTTATTAAATGCCCTCATGATTGTCCAATCAATGACAATGGTTCAGATTTAATGATTTCCTTGCAGCTCTGAAATATTCATTTTTAAATCATCTATGTTCTATGGTTTTAATAGACCTTAACTAAAGATTGCATATTATGCTTTGAATGACTATCCTGATATCTGAAAATCCAAACTTCATGACAATCTTGGTGATACTCTAGAGCTTAGTATTATTTTTAAACATCTTGATGAGCTGGACTTCTTGAAAATCTATTTACAGAGCAATAATATTGTTGCACGGAGAAATATGTCACGTCATCACACCAAGTGACGAATGATATGTCATGATGTGCCTCTATTATCTCTGTCTTACTTATATTTGGACTCTAGGCAGAGCACTAGCATAATTGCTGAGAAATATATCTTCTCATCATAGAAATGAGATCGTATATGTCATGACGCGACTCTGCTATCTCTGTTCATTCTGCAGCATTACAGTCAGTCTGGCCAAATACCTAGGGATACTGGCGTCTAAACAACGTGTATTCTTACGGCTAAGAGGCATGTACTAGACTTGACTGCTCGTAAAATATGAGTCATGTGCCTTCATATACTACAGATATTGAAAATCAAAATATGAAACCTCTTGCCTCAATCATACAATTCCATGCTCTAGTCATGATTGTTTAGCCTCAATACGAGTTCTTGTGTTATTCCCTTTCTAGTTATTGAATATGGATATATAAGACAAGGGACGGTTAAGCACTGCCATGATATGCCTTTTTGGTTCATTTCTATTAAATCTTGGATGTAGCTGCTTTTTGAACTCTGTTGATGAATTCGGATTTCATTAGCTTTGAACCATACATGTTGCTCACAATCTGCTTCAGGTTTGCATATAATGGCTTGCTCTTCACTCCTTTCCGCTCTGGTCTCACAGCTATTTCACTTTATTGCTCCTTTTTGCTGTTGGCAAAGGGGGAGAATTCTTGTTGTGAGTCCTTGTTGATGTTGTGGACATAGGCGTCCTTGTTGAGGGGGAGAGCCTTCATCTATTTCATCTGTCATCATGTAACCGTCACATTATGCATAGCATTCCCATATCACATTATGCCTAGCATTCCCACATAGCATTCACATGCTTTGATCATCATAGCATTCCCATATAGCATTCACATGCTTTGATCATCCGTGCATACAAATCCGCATTCCCATGTTTTACTATCATGGATCTTGAGCTGCATAGGTTGCATATGTCATCCACTTTGCCATATTGGATATCTCTACCATATAATGACTCACAGTGTTGCCATCATCAAAAAGGGGGAGAATGTTGTGTCCTTGAGGTCATTTGAGTCATTAGACATCATTCTATAGTCAAATGCATTCTGTGGTATTCTTGGTTTTGATAATGGCTAAACACTATTAGTCATTGTTGTTTTTTTTTACTCTTATGTGACTGACATACGGGATGGTTCGTTCATGACAGATATACCAATGAATGCACAGGGAATCAACTGGCAATGGCAAAAGTGAAAGCTCATTGATCGCGCCCAAGCAAGGATACAAATCTCATCACTTGTACAGGCAAAAGTTGACATTTCATACTTGGCTAGTCACTAATCCAAGGTTAATGCACGAAGACGTATAACCAAGAGAATCCAAGGCTAAAGACTGAGTTGATACGTTCTAGACCAACAAGGATGAAGTCACGAACATGAACGGGATGCTAAAGAGGTCAAGCGACGGAGCTAGAATAGAAAACGGACCGACCCGGGCAAGCCGGGTTCTGCCCAGCTGGCGGTCGACCGCCAGCACAGGGGCGGTCGACTGCCCCAGCCAGGGATCTCCCCGACTGCAGTCTGTCAGCTGCAGGTCGACCGCCAGCCAGTGTAGGTCGACCGAAAATCCCAGGGATTGCCCGTTTGCATATTTCTCAGTACAGGTCGACTGCCAGAAGCTGTAGGTCGACCGTCAGCCCCGAGCCTTCATTGTTGACTTTGTTTCCAACTTCGAAAAAGGCCATTCAACCTTGATTTGTTTAATCCTAAAGACACCTAATCCCCCACAAATTATGGATCTGGTCTAGGGGGTGTCCATAGACCATTCAAGGTCTATAAAACTCTTGTAAGAGGATTAGAAACCCTAATGCTTCAAGAGGGTTACAAGGGTGGCTGCAAGGGAGGTTGCAAGAGAGCTTGGAGACGAGCTACTATTCACGTGAACAGTAGTTCGTGAAGGAGTTCTTCATCCAATCAAAGGGGAATCAAGCTCAAATCAAAGCCAGCAAACCTCAAGGAAGATTACATCAAAGCAAGGCTATCAAAGTGATCCAAGGAAGCCGGTTTGATTCAAGTTCTTTAAAAGAAATCATCTTCATCCATTCAAGTTCTTTCAAGCTCATCCAAGGTGATATTTCAAGCATTCAAACTCCTAGAAGCTAAAGAAGCAATCAAGATTCAAGGTAGCTTCATCATCTCCTTCATTCATTCAAAGAAATTCAAAGAGAAGATCAAGAAAGAAGAATTGAAGGAAGAGGTACTATTCACGTGAACAGTACTCCGTGAAGAACATTCATCCAATCAAGGGTGAATCAAGAGATTGAGTTGAAGCCAAGAGGAGCCTTGTTGCTGATCAACATTTCATACAAGGGCCAATTCATTTTCACTCATAACTCAATCTCTTGTTTTAGTTCATTCACATTTATTTCATTTTCATTATTGTTTAAACATTGAAAGTGTGATTCATCCCTACCGGTGGTTAGTAGGAATGCAATTGGAGGGTGTTCCAATCTGCGGTTGACATCCCTACCAGGTGGTGAGTAGGAAGGCAATCGGTGGTTTCCGATTTGCGGTTTGGTGCGCTGCACAAGTGAAGCCTCACCGGGTTTTGGTGAGGGGTGGACGTAGGGCTGAGGATTCAGTCCGAACCACCTTAAAAATCTTGTCTAGTGTGGTTTGCTTGTGTGATTGATTCGTTCTAGATGCATGCTTAGGATCGAATTATTATATATCTTGCTTCTCTTGCTAAGTGAATCATAGCATACTTGGAAGCTAGTTTCTATTCCGCTGTAATTCATTTTAACTAGCTGTTTAGAGGGCCGCATTACGAAAAGTGGGGCTGATCTATTCACCTCTCCCCTCTAGATCCGCTATCCACCACTCAACAGATTACTCTGTAAGGGAGTCCAGTGAGTTGTCAATGACACCATCACCCTCATCAGAAGTCAACACTGATCACCTCCCTGAAAGAGGGATAGCTCAGCCATAGAGTCTTGCATGTACCCTGTGTGGCTCGCTAATATAGTCCATGTCAAGAAGAAGAATGGCCAAGTCTGAGTCTGCATCGACTTTCGAGATTTGAACAAAGCAAGCCCAAAGGATGACTTCCCCATCCCAAGTACTGAGAGAATGGTTGACATGACCACTGGTCACCAAGTGTTGTCCTTCATGGATGGGTCGTCGGGCTATAATCAGATCCGCATGGCCACCAAAGACAAAGACCATACGGGCTTCCGATCTCCTAAGGAGATATTCAATTACAAAAGGATGCCATTTGGCCTGAAGAATGTCGGTGCAACCTATCAAAGGGCAATGACCAGGATCTTCAACGAGATGCTACATGACCTTGTTGAATGCTACGTCGATGATCTGGTCGTCAAGACAAAAAGGCGAGAGGATCATCTGGTCGACTTGAGTTGAGTCTACGAAAGGATCTGGTAGTACCAACTTAAGAAGAACCCGATGAAGTGTGCCTTCGATGTCTCCAACGGCAAATTCCTTAGCTTCATCGTCAGGTACCGAGGCATAGAAATCAACCCCGACAAAATCAAGGCCATAAGAGGACTACCTCCGCCCAAGAACTTGACAGAGCTCAGATCTCTGCAAGGAAGACTTTCCTATATTAGGCGGTTTATTTCTAACCTCTCGGGGAGATGCATGCCTTTCGGCAAACTGATGAAGAAAGGAGCACCCTTCATATGGGACCAAGATTGTCAGAAGGCCTTCGAGCAAATCAAGGAGTATCTATTGACTCCCCCAGTCTTAGGGACACCCGTTAGAGGGAAGCCCCTTATCCTCTATATTACTTCCATGGATGCCTCTTTGGGGGCTCTACTAGCCCAGATCAATGATGAGGGCAAAGAGCGGCCATTATACTAACTCAATCGAAAGATGATCGAGCCTAAGCACCGGTATGCTCCTATAGAAAAGGTGTGCCTGGCATTGGTGTTTGCTGTCAAGAAGCTAAGGCACTACCTTCTAGCTCACAAGGTGGAGCTCATCTCCAAATGTGATCCACTCGAATTCCTGCTCAGTCAGCCCATCCTCTCTGGTAGGCTCGGCAAATGGGCACTTATCCTCATGGAATTTGACATCACATTCATCCCACGCAAGGTGATAAGGGACAAGGAATGGCGTAATTCTTAGCTACGAACCCTGTGCCAGAAGATTCGCCACTCAACTTCGAGTTGTCCGATGAAGAGGTGTTAGTGTATTCTCAAGAAACTGGGGAACACTATGAAAAAGTCCCAGCACAGATGGAGCCGAGTGTCCTTACCCTTGACCTCCCACATTGGGAGTTGTATTTTGATGGTGCTTCCCAGACAATCAAGATGGCCAGCAGCCTTACAGACTTCAACTCGGGTGCAGGGGTAGTCTTTGTATCTCCGTAGGGCGGCATTCTCCACAACTCTTGCGCTCTCATGAAGTCATTGACTAATAATGAGGCAGAGTATGAAGTACTAATCATTGTGCTTCAACAGATTGGATGTAATGCCCCTGATTTTTTGGATATTTTTTGAAACATTTTCGTGGGTCACGGAGTGTATTTTGTGCTTTACACGTGTTTTTCCTGAAGTGCCTTCGGAACTCTGTATAGGGCGAACCATGGCGTTCTACGACTCCAGGACGTTACCACTGCGTTGTGCTCCTCCCGAGGATCGGGGAGGTAATTTATCGTAATGTTTAGAATTTTTGGAATTTTTTGGTTTTTCTATATATTTTAACCCCTTTTTCTCTCTCTCCCTCACTCTCATTTCTCACTCTCCCCCTCTCTCTTCTCTCACTCCCTCTCTCTCTGACGGCCGACGGAGCGGAGCGCAAGCGAGGCGGGGACGGCGCGGGTGAGGCATGGGCGAGGATGGGTGAGGATCGAGGCGGTGGACGCGCGATGAAGCTCAGCCGCGAGTTCGTGAACCGGCGAGGGTTTTACGGCGTTTTCTTCACGGATCAATGTCCACGGCCAAATCTTCGGTGGAGGTGGGGAGATGGATCCCCAGCTCGTGTACTTCCTTTCCCACGATTTTGGTACGCCGTGGTGAGCCGAGCGGGCTTATTTGAGCTTTTTGGGGGAAAAGTATGTTTTTGGGGAGTGAGCCGAATCTCTCATTTCGTGGGGTTTTTGACCGATCCAAGGGTATAGATGCATGCTAGGGTGCTTGGGGACGGATTCCCCTTTGTTTCCCCTTCATCGGGTGACGAATGGGGCGTGGAAATGAGATTTTTGGGGTTTCCGTCTTTTTCAGGCTCGGGACGATTTAGTGGTCATTCCAGAGACCGCTAGGGGCGCTAGCAGTCATGTGGAGACCGCTAGGGGTCCCCCTATGTCGGTTCAAGGCTGGCGGTCATGCGATAAACCGCCAGTGGGTTTAGCGGTCCAGAGGTAGACCGCTAGATAGTGTTTCTCGGTTCATGGGTAGACCGCCAAGCTCCTGTTAGCGGTCAAGGGCAAGACCATTTTCTATTTTGGAGACGTTTGAGGTCGGTCGGGTAGCGATTTCGCAACTGACCGCTAGGCATCGCCTAGCGGTCAGGCAAAAGACCGCCACCTGCTAGCGGCCTGAGAGGTGACCGCTAGGGGGTTACGAGTTCCTGAGGCATTAGCGGTCCAGGGGTAGACCGCTAGGCGATTCTTCGGGCTCGTCGTGCCGTTTACCATTGTGTTGGTCTCCGATCGACCCGATTGTGACCCAGTGGTCGACCTTCGGCCTCGTGAGTGTCCCGGATACCCCGTGAGTTCCGTGTCCGTGTTTCTAGGGTGTCTGGAGGTACCTTGTTACCTCGATTAGCACACCCGTAGGTGTGGTGGGTCTGGGTGCCCCATGTGTTCTCGGCTTTCATGTTACTCTCGATCGAGTCACCGTGTATTGGTGTGAGTGTGGTGGGGTTCTCCCGCATGTCTTGGGTTTCTGCGGAAGATGGTTCCCGACTGGGCCAAGTGTAAGGCCTTGGACTGCAAGTCTAGTCATTCAGCTTGGGGCTGGAGGTTTCCCACTTTTCCAAGGGATGGGGAATCGGTGTAGTGGCCTATGAGCTACTTTGGGAATCGTGCTTCTATGCTTTCCGCGTTGGCCATGTGTGTGCCCTTGGATTGTGAGTCCAGTCACCCAGCCTAGGGCTGGAGGTCTCTTGAGTTCCCTTTTGAGGGGATGGTCTCGGTGGCTCATGAGCAACCTCGGTATTCATGCTACCGTGGTTTTAGACCTAAGGATTAGGGAAGATTAACGGCATTGTGCCATTGCGTATGATGATCTTGACCCCGAGTCTCGTGACTCAAGGACCGTTGGATTTAGTAAGTCTAGAGGACTGTCCAGAGTCTAGTGGCTCGATGCCACTTAGTTCTTCTCGACTTTCGCGCAAGGTGCTTGCGTGTTTCTCGGAGTTTCTCCTCGGAGAGTGGTCACATCAGCGACTCCCCACTAGTCGTAGCCTTCCGACACGTGTGTGGTCCCACTAGGAAGTGGTGGCGAGGCTTTACCAGAGAGAGACGGCTTTAGGCTGGTTGCCGTGGGCCTCCTACTGTGGTGGCTCGAGTCCGAGCCAGGAGGACGACCAGCTAGAGGGCCTGACGTAGCGCAGTCAGTTAGTGTGTGCACACGTGGTCAGGGACTTTGGACACGTGCTGACGAGCATGACCCCAACTAGACCCTTGTCAGTGTTACTTGAGTGTGTGTCTTAGTTTCCACCTAGGGCGAGTAGGGAAACACTACGGCGCAGTGTAAGTCGTCAGGGTACGCGTCTGGCTGTGCTTCTGGTGGGCAGGTACTCCTGTCACGTGAGACGTGACTCTCCTGTTTCCAGGTTCCGTTTCCCATCTGCGAGATGTAATTTTCTGGACCGTCCGGTGTTTTTGAGGTAGTGGCTAGGGTGCCAGTGGCTTCACCGAGGTTTCATCGTGCTAGTGTGAGACTGTGCGGTCCCGGTTGGTCGTGCCTGTGTAGGCAAACTTCTACGGCATGGTTGCCGTGAGTGTTTCCTCGGTAGGCCTTGGGTTAGTGTGGTCCGGTTCATGATTGTGAGATCGAGATTTCTCTTTCTGCTTGACCGGTACAGTAGGAGTAGCTGTTGTGCCGAGTTTTGACCAGCCACCGGTTCGCTGTTCCCGCTGTAGTTGTAGCTATTTTTCCTTTTCGCTACCGCCGTTGTTCTCGGTTGAGATTCCGTGGGATCCCTACTGAGCCAGCGACAGGAGGCTCACCCCTACTTTTCAGGTGCGGCGGTTCTTCCTCGAGTTTCGAGGGTGCTATTCAGAGGTTCTTAGTTGCCAGCTCACCGGGCCGAGTGTTCACTTGGCATGTGGTGTATTTTGTTGTGCCCATGCATGTGGTTTTGGTTTTGATGATGGTTTTAATGATGGCTTTGATGATTGGTTGTTGATGTGAGTTAATCAAAGGTTCAGTCATCTTGCTGCTCAGTTTAGATTAACATAGTTGATGTTCAGTCTTGTTACATGTTAAACTGATGCATAAAGCATTCATTGCTGTGGTTTTGATGATTGATATTGTATTTTGATGATAGCAATGATATAGTGTTTTCATGACATTGTGCCTTGATGATTGCATCATGACTGTGACTGGTACAACTGATATATTGTGTATGTTAGACTTATGTTATGTGCATAGTCTATACAGTGCATCGTGGGGTTTATGCCCTAAGTCTATTCACTGCACATGCATCATTCGTCCAAGTCCATACATTGGACTGTAGTGTGCATTTGGCAAACACATCGCAAGTCTAGACATTGCACTGTAGCATGCATTTCCTTAAAGTCTATACATCGGACTGGTTTGCATTGGCTAAGTATATACAACGTCAGCTCATGCCTTGTCTTAGACAAAGTCTATACAATGGCTTTGGGTCTCCAAGTCTATACAGCCTTTTGCTTCGCCAAAATCTGTACATTGGTCTGCATAGGCTAAGTGTTTACATTGTCAAGTACAATCATGCACTGGTCATGTAGTCTGTACAGCGTGAAGTCTATACTTTGGCACTGTAGCTTGCTCGTGCAAGTCTATACCTTGGACTGTTCTTCATGTCTGTACATCAGATTGTACATCATCTTCGTGCTGTTTCTGTACTTGAGTTTTCGTGTTGTTTCCCCTCACTAACACGAAAAGATCTCGTGTTGTATGAGCATACAACACTTCGTGTTGATTTCCATGCGTGACAGGAAAGCTTGTATGAGGTTAGACTTCGTGTCGTTTCCCTTGTCTTCATCTTCGTGTTGTTTTAGTGTTTACGTCTTCGTGTTGTTTTCACCGCGTGTCGATTATTGTTTTTCACTTAGTGTTGTTTTCACTTCGTGTCAACTTCACTTCGTGTCGTCTCTTTGTACTTCGTCTTCGTGTTGTTTTCACCGCGTGTCGATTATTGTTTTTCACTTAGTGTTGTTTTCACTTCGTGTCAACTTCACTTCGTGTCGTCTCTTTGTATTTCGTCTTCGTGTTGTGTTCAACCCGTGTCGATCACTGTTTTTACTTCGTGTCGTTCCTGTTACACTTCGTGTCGTTTCTCCGTCTCAGGTCTTCGTGTCGTGTTTTCCACACCGCGTGTCGTTGTCGCTTTAGTAACCTCACCTCGTGTCGGTTACTGTTGTTTTCATGACTTCGTGTCGTTTTTCCTCTCATGTACTTCGTGTCGGTTACTGTTGTTTTCACTTCGTGTTGTTTTCATTTCGTGTCAACTTCACCTCGTGTTGTTTTCATTTCGTGTCAACCTCGTCTTGGTGTCGTACTTACTTCGTGTCAGTTACTGTTGTTTCTGTGTCTTCGTGTCGTTTTTGTTCTTCTTAGACCTTGTGTCTTTCTTGTGTTGAAACCACACTTCGTGTTGGTTTCTATTTTATCTCCATGTATCTCGTGTCGTTCTTCTTTTTACCTCGTGTTGTTTTATAACTTCACTTCGTGTCGTTCTCGCTTTAACCACACTTCGTGTTGCTTTACGTAGACCTTGTGTCTTACTTTGTTTGCAAACATTTCGTGTCGGTTTCTGCTGTCACCCCGTGTTGTTCTTCCTAGACCTTGTGTCTTTCGTTTGTTGAAACCATACTTCATGATTGGTTTCTGTCTTGTCTTCGTATGTACCTCGTGTCGTTTCCTTATTCTGTCTTCGTGTTGTCTCTGTGTTGTTGCTATTTGTTAGCTCGTGTTGTTTCGTTCTAACCTCGTCCAGGTTTCTTCTAAAACGCTGTTCTTCTGATAAGTCTATACAGAGTTGTTCTTTAAACTGATGACTTATCCGATACCCTGTTTTACAGGTGCTTTGATCGTGAAGCTTAAGGAGGGCACGTGATCCGAGGCTGAAATAAAGTCTGCTTAGAGACTGCCACGTGGTCCGAATTCTTAGGGCTGGAAATGTGGAGGTCACACGTCGTGGCTGATGCTGCTGCTGCTGCTGCTATATATATGAGCATTCTTCCATAGATGAAGGTGATCGAGTTGGCGAGAAGAAAAGCGTATACAGAGAGCCACGATCCAGATAGAAGAAGAAAAGAGAAAGAAGAAGAGCAGAAGGAGAAGAAGAGAGGTAGAGAGCTCGAGAAGAGTGTGAAGAGAAGAAGAAGCAGAGAGTGAGAGGAGAGCAGAAGAAAGAGAAAGAAAGATAGAGAGTGAGCGAGAGAGCTCGTGGAGAAGAAAGAAGATCTTACCTGAAGATTCGTCTACTGGACCGTGGATCAAATCCAGGCCAGCCAGCTCCTGCGAGAGCCACATTTGTTTTTATCTTCTCAGCCTTCTGTTGCTGGTTTCGTTTGTGTTTTTATCCATTTACTGTATTTCCGATCCTCTATAGAGAGGTCGGGGTTCCTCCTGTGGGTTCAGGAGAAGGGAGACTTTGTGTCTTCGGTTTGCAAGTAGCTGGGTGCTACTTGTGGTTGGTACCCTCCCGTGTGGAGGAAGAGAGACTTGCGTCTCTGGTTGCCTTTGACAGGGTGTCATCGGTTGTTTCCCTCCGGGTTGGAGGAAGGGAGATTTATCTCCGGTTGTGCTTCCCTCTGGGGTTCAGAGGAAGAGAGACTTGGGTCTCTAGGTTCCCCTCCGGGTTGGAGGAAGGGAGGCTTGTTCCTCCGGCTCTGGGCTTGTGAGTAGCAAGTCCGGTGGTTCCCTCCGTGTGTGGAGGAAGAGAGACCGTGTGTCTCTGGTTTCCAAGTGGCTGGTGTCACTTGTGGGTTCCTCCTGTTTGTTCAGGAGAAGGGAGATTGCTATCTCCGGTTGCAAGTAGCTGGGTGCTACTTGTTGATTCCCTCCGGTTTGGAGGAAGGGAGACTTGTCTCCGGTTCTGGGCTTGTGGATTCAAGTCCAGGGGTTCCCTCCAGGTCTGGAGGAAGAGAGACCTTGTGTCTCTGGTTTGCTAGTGACTGGTCTCACTAGTGGTTCCCTCCGGTTGGGAGGAAGAGGGGAGGTTGTTCCCCTGGTCAAGCTGTTTGGCAGCGTTTGTTGCAGACTG
Source organism: Amorphophallus konjac (assembly GCA_022559845.1). Lineage (NCBI taxonomy): Eukaryota > Viridiplantae > Streptophyta > Magnoliopsida > Alismatales > Araceae > Amorphophallus > Amorphophallus konjac. Next base: position 430,594,027 of record CM040118.1, read on the forward strand.
AGTCTGCTGTTTCTAGCGTGAGCTAGTGGAAGCCACACTCTGTTTGAGTGTGGGGTGGATGTAGGTCTGAAGGACCGAACCACCTAAAAACCCCTTGTGCATTGTGGTTTGATTTGTTCATTTGTGCTTCCGCTAGATGAATGCATAGGGGTACTCCATGTGTTTGCTAACTGGTAGAACTGAATAGTTGATTAGCTTTCGGGTTTGGTAAATCTGTCTAGTTAGCATCATAGTTCTAGTTTGGGCGAAATTTTATATTGAGCGAAAGTCTTGTTAGTATTCTAGTTTTAATTTGGGTGAAAGTTTTTAAAGGGCTATATTCATTCACCCCCCCTCTGAATACTGCATCGAACTCAACAATTGGTATCAGAGCGGTTCTTTGATTGTTCAGATCCTACGATCTGCAGAGGATCCTGGTGTCCCTTGTGCTTATCTGTTTCTACCCTTTGCTTCATTAATCTGTTTACGGATTTACTCAATGGGTTCTCCACCGATTTTCAATGGCTCTAACTTTAACTCATGGATTAGCAGTCTTCACAATTATGTGAAAATGATTAATCCGGATCTGTGGAAGTTAATTTCACAAGGTCCCCACAGATTGCCAAAGGAAAAGTCCAAATGGACTAAAAGTCACAAGTCAAAATATGAAGAAAATCAGAAGGCCTTTAACCTGATGAGAGCTGCTATTGACAGAGCCTTATGGTCTTGTACTCATGATTGCAGGTCTGCCAAGGACATTATGGATGAGCTGAAGCTTGCTCAGAAGGGAAATGTCGACAACGGTCTGATGGCTGACGAGAGCAACCATGGTAGTGATCAAGATGAATCCGAAGAACGTGATGATGAGGAGGTAAACCCTTTCAAGAATTTTTCATTAGACGATTGGGAAGATGCCTATGCAAATCTGTTAAGATCCCGTAAGAAACTAGGGAAGAAATATAAAAGTCTGAAAAAGAAGCTGGAAAATCTAGGAGGTGAAAAACTTGAAACTCTGAAAACTGAAAATGAAATCTTAAGAAGACAACTACAAGACTTTGACTCTATTACTACAGATCTAGATCATTTGAAATCTGAAAAATAAACTTTTATGAAACAAATTGGTCTACACAAAGAGGAGAGTCAAAAGCTTGTTTGTGAAATTGTTGAACTAAAGGAAAGGCTTAGCTTCGTTGTTCAGACTCATAACATTGATGTTGTTCAAAATGAAAGATTGGTGAGAGATTTAGAATGTATCAATTCTGAATTGAAAGAATTGAAATCTGAAAATGAAAAGCTCAAAAACCAATCCAAAGAATTTGAACATAAATCAATAAACCTTGAAAAAGAAAATGGTTTAATCTCTGAGAAATTGGAGGCTGAAAGAACAATGAATTCAGAGATTCAGAAAAATCTTGACAAATTTCAATCTGAAGAACTAAGAGAAATGTTTTATGAATGTCAGTCTTCAACAGATAAATGGGTGTTTGATGATGAAATCCTAGAGCAGAACAGTAAACTGAAAGAGGAAATCAATGAGTTGAAACACCTAAACATACAGCTGACAAATAGGCTAATGACAATGGAAAAAGGCAAGTGTGTGAGTGTGGATAATTCTGATAGGTTGATGAATGCTGAACAAGAAATTGAGAGTCTAAAAACCATCAACTTAATGTTAAATGGAAATGTCAGTTGCAGTGAACAGAAAATAGCTGGATATGAGCTTACTATCACATCCCTTCAACAAGAAGTTGATGATCTTTACAAGTCCTTATCTAAAACTGACAAGGAAATAGAATTAAAACAGGAAGTTGAAAAACTCAAGAGTCTGAATGATGCCTTGCATCAACAAGTCATTTCCTGTGAAACAGATCTGTCCAAATATGAAGCTAAAATTGCTGATTTGAATTTTGAAATTAAAGACGTGAAAAATTCTCTATCAAAATTTGTCAAAGGTAAGGACAATCTGAATAAGCTTCTTGGAAAGAGTGATAACTTTGAGAGAAAGGGACTGGGCTATAGTCCGACAAATAAAAGGAGTAATGGGAATGAAACATCTACGGTTTTTGTCAAAGCCACCAATCAGAACATAACCTCTGCTCCTTCTGTCTTCAAATTCACTGCACAAAAATCAACTGTGAAACCCAAAACTGTGGAACAAACTCCAAAACAGAAAAAGGGTGAAAACTCACAGAAAAAGGAAAAAGGCACTCCTGTTGCTATAAAAAGGGCTACATACAATGCACATGATCTCACATACACTCATATTACAAAGGGGTCATGTTATTATTGTGGGAAAGGAGGTCACATAATGGAGGACTGTGGATTGATGTTAAAGGATGAGCATGCTAGTGGAACTTTACATTTTAGAAATTCTTTTGATAGAAACCATGTTGCTAGGAAGCCTGATGCCTCATGTTATTATTGTGGGAAGCATGGTCATCTCATGAATGAATGTTTTATCATGAAAGAAGACAATAAACTACATGCCAGGTCTTCCATGCACTTTTATGATCCATATGGATCTAAACACAATTCTAGTCAGCACATTGTGTGCTTCAACTGTAATAAGCCTGGGCACAAGGCTGCTGAGTGCTGGTTTAGATCTACTTGGGGTAAAAATGGTTTTCATAGAAGAAATTCTTTTGCATGCTCCCACTGTGGGAAAAATGGGCATACAGTCAAGGACTGTTGGTATGTTCAAAAGAACTATGTTAAACCCCATTTTGTCAAATTCCCTGCAAAACCTTTTGTGAAAATTTCATGTTATAACTGTGGGAAGCCAGGCCATAAATCTGCTGAATGTTGGATGGTTAAGAACAAGCATCAAACTGTTCATGCATATAACAGAAAATCTTATGAACATGCTTATAAACATCACCCTGCTGTTAACATGTATCATAAGAACCAAAAACCAGCCAGTTCATGTAGATACTGTGGAAAATTTGGACATTCTATGGATGACTGTTCACTGATGAAATTTGATGATAATGTTGCTATGAAAATGTTTAGAAAACCTGTTAGGGCTAACGCAGGACCGAAAGCTACTTGGGTCCCTGCAGGATCAAGATGATCAAATATCTTGCAGGTGTGCCTTGGAGGGAGAAATAAAAGGGGGTTAACCAAGGCACTCAAGAATGAAAACCCCATGATTGAACTTTTCAGGTCAGTTCTGTAATGTGTTTTAAATTCCATTATCTGAAACTGTGAGCATGAAAAATGTGTGCTTCATGTTGATTTGCTTGATTGATTGTTGATGATCTCTCCATATCTAGCTGATCAGTCTGTATTCCAGACTCAGCTATTGAATTCATTTTTGCATATATCTGATGCTCTTCTCTTACTATATGTTGAACTGAAATTGAATGCTTCGCTAAGCATATTCAGTTGATGCACTATATATGCTTTGTGTCAACGCATTGCATGCTTGTATTTGAATGCATACTTGGACTAAGTGTGAATGGTTCATTTAGTGTACACTGTCATTGCATGTGTTAATAATGCCGTTCAATGCATGAAGGACTGATTTATGTTGCATTGTCCTTGTTAACCCTGGTATATCAAATGGTATGTTACTAAAAGGCAGGGAAATCTGCCCGGAGGTTCCTACCATGTGCGAGATGGTCCTTGAGACCAGGTCCTCCGCCTAGTACCATGGGTCTTGTCTGCATGTAGAACAGTCTAATGCATAGCATACTTTTTTTTTTGCATCATGGTGTCAGGGGGAGCTGAGAGTTCTATTCAATTCATTGAATCCTTGGTATTTCTCTTTGTCCCCTTTCAACTCATTCATATTCACTGTCATCAGATGCTATGGATCATATTGCCAATTGCTATCCTTTCCCCATCATTTTCACTAAACAACAGCTTTGCATCTAGTTTAGTACATTGAATGATGATTATTGCAATTGTTCACTTATAAGAATCACTCTTACAAATTGAAAAGAACTAAAGGTTTAACCTTTATAATTTGGAGAGTTAAGTGTCTGCACTTCAGAAATTGAGATAAAAGAAAACTTTTATAGCTCTTAATCTTTGTCTCATGGCTAAAATAGAAAAAGTTTTTTTTTAATGCCTAAATGTGTTAATCTGGAAATGTCTAGAACAGGTGAACAAGAGTGTGTAATGTTTTTCAATCAATCACTCTAAAAGAATTAAGGGCAGCAGTATATAAGATCATTAATGTTAAGAACTGAACATAGTGACAGAGCAATGGCTGATTGCACTGAGAAACTGTGAACTCCTCCAAAGAGACAGGAGAACTCACATGTCATGAAGTGCTTTAGACTATCTCTGTTCATAGGGTCAAATCTATAGGGGGAGTCCTCACCAAGTAACTGAGGGTACTGGCCTCTAATCAAGGTCTACCCTTAATGTCAAAAGTGAAGACTATTCCTTGTGGGTCTTGATCTGAAGTAGATCTTGTAGTTTATGCCTAGTAACTGGGGGTACCTGCCTCTTATCAAGGTGTACACCTAATGTCAACAGCATAAATGCCATAGGTCTATTCACTTAGTTCAGTTTTAGAAATTGAAAAAAAAAATGAAAATCAAACTGCTGTAACCCTTCGAAAAATCAAAAGTCAATGAGTGAAAATTATTTTTATCAATACATATTCAAGTTGCCTCTCTTGAATTTCCTTGTTTAAACACAAAAGGGTATTATTTCAGACTTATCTATTAATACCATGTGCCCTAGATTCATTGCTATAGATGGAATCTAAAACTCTTTTTTCAGGGGTCAGGTGTTTTACTCTAGATTTATCACTGTTACACCTGAATTTTTTGAAAAATTGTATGTTGATGATTCTTATACTTTAACAGTTGGTTATAATCATGCTTCCTTTCTGAACCTATGATTCAGCTGTTATCAAGTGATCCTCCTACCTTTTCTACCTGTGTTATCTGTTCATATTCCTTCTCAAAGGGGGAGCTTCTATTTAGGGGGAGAAATTGACTGAACTTTTATACATGCTATAATTTCTCAAATTATTTTTCTTTTTGATGAAGTCAAAGGGGGAGAATAATTTGAGTCTTCAGATTACCTCAGAATGTCTCACATCATCAGAATGACTCAATGTATTGAAAGTGTTGCCATCATCAAAAAGGGGGAGATTGTTGTGCCCATGCATGTGGTTTTGGTTTTGATGATGGTTTTAATGATGGCTTTGATGATTGGTTGTTGATGTGAGTTAATCAAAGGTTCAGTCATCTTGCTGCTCAGTTTAGATTAACATAGTTGATGTTCAGTCTTGTTACATGTTAAACTGATGCATAAAGCATTCATTGCTGTGGTTTTGATGATTGATATTGTATTTTGATGATAGCAATGATATAGTGTTTTCATGACATTGTGCCTTGATGATTGCATCATGACTGTGACTGGTACAACTGATATATTGTGTATGTTAGACTTATGTTATGTGCATAGTCTATACAGTGCATCGTGGGGTTTATGCCCTAAGTCTATTCACTGCACATGCATCATTCGTCCAAGTCCATACATTGGACTATAGTGTGCATTTGGCGAACACATCGCAAGTCTAGACATTGCACTGTAGCATGCATTTCCTTAAAGTCTATACATCGGACTGGTTTGCATTGGCTAAGTATATACAACGTTAGCTCATGCCTTGTCTTAGACAAAGTCTATACAATGGCTTTGGGTCTCCAAGTCTATACAGCCTTTTGCTTCGCCAAAATCTGTACATTGGTCTGCATAGGCTAAGTGTTTACATTGTCAAGTACAATCATGCACTGGTCATGTAGTCTGTACAGCGTGAAGTCTATACTTTGGCACTGTAGCTTGCTCGTGCAAGTCTATACCTTGGACTGTTCTTCATGTCTGTACATCAGATTGTACATCATCTTCGTGCTGTTTCTGTACTTGAGTTTTCGTGTTGTTTCCCCTCACTAACACGAAAAGATCTCGTGTTGTATGAGCATACAACACTTCGTGTTGATTTCCATGCGTGACAGGAAAGCTTGTATGAGGTTAGACTTCGTGTCGTTTCCCTTGTCTTCATCTTCGTGTTGTTTTAGTGTTTACGTCTTCGTGTTGTTTTCACCGCGTGTCGATTATTATTTTTCACTTAGTGTTGTTTTCACTTCGTGTCAACTTCACTTCGTGTCGTCTCTTTGTACTTCATCTTCGTGTTGTTTTCACCGCGTGTCGATTATTGTTTTTCACTTAGTGTTGTTTTCACTTCGTGTCAACTTCACTTCGTGTCGTCTCTTTGTATTTCGTCTTCGTGTTGTGTTCAACCCGTGTCGATCACTGTTTTTACTTCGTGTCGTTCCTGTTACACTTCGTGTCGTTTCTCCGTCTCAGGTCTTCGTGTCGTGTTTTCCACACCGCGTGTCGTTGGCGCTTTAGTAACCTCACCTCGTGTCGGTTACTGTTGTTTTCATGACTTCGTGTCATTTTTCCTCTCATGTACTTCGTGTCGGTTACTGTTGTTTTCACTTCGTGTTGTTTTCATTTCGTGTCAACTTCACCTCGTGTTGTTTTCATTTCGTGTCAACCTCGTCTTGGTGTCGTACTTACTTCGTGTCAGTTACTGTTGTTTCTGTGTCTTCGTGTCATTTTTGTTCTTCTTAGACCTTGTGTCTTTCTTGTGTTGAAACCACACTTCGTGTTGGTTTCTGTTTTGTCTCCATGTATCTCGTGTCGTTCTTCTTTTTACCTCGTGTTGTTTTATAACTTCACTTCGTGTCGTTCTCGCTTTAACCACACTTCGTGTTGCTTTACGTAGACCTTGTGTCTTACTTTGTTTGCAAACACTTCGTGTCGGTTTCTGCTGTCACCCCGTGTTGTTCTTCCTAGACCTTGTGTCTTTCGTTTGTTGAAACCATACTTCATGATTGGTTTCTGTCTTGTCTTCGTATGTACCTCGTGTCGTTTCCTTATTCTGTCTTCGTGTTGTCTCCGTGTTGTTGCTATTTGTTAGCTCGTGTTGTTTCGTTCTAACCTCGTCCAGGTTTCTTCTAAAACGCTGTTCTTCTGATAAGTCTATACAGAGTTGTTCTTTAAACTGATGACTTATCCGATACCCTGTTTTACAGGTGCTTTGATCGTGAAGCTTAAGGAGGGCACGTGATCCGAGGCTGGAATAAAGTCTGCTTAGAGACTGCCACGTGGTCCGAATTCTTAGGGCTGGAAATGTGGAGGTCACACGTCGTGGCTGATGCTGCTGCTGCTGCTGCTGCTATATATGAGCATTCTTCCATAGATGAAGGTGATCGAGTTGGCGAGAAGAAAAGCGTATACAGAGAGCCACGATCCAGATAGAAGAAGAAAAGAGAAAGAAGAAGAGCAGAAGGAGAAGAAGAGAGGTAGAGAGCTCGAGAAGAGTGTGAAGAGAAGAAGAAGCAGAGAGTGAGAGGAGAGCAGAAGAAAGAGAAAGAAAGATAGAGAGTGAGCGAGAGAGCTCGTGGAGAAGAAAGAAGATCTTACCTGAAGATTCGTCTACTGGACCGTGGATCAAATCCAGGCCAGCCAGCTCCTGCGAGAGCCACATTTGTTTTTATCTTCTCAGCCTTCTGTTGCTGGTTTCGTTTTTGTTTTTATCCATTTACTGTATTTCCGATCCTCTGTAGAGAGGTCGGGGTTCCTCCTGTGGGTTCAGGAGAATGGAGACTTTGTGTCTTCGGTTTGCAAGTAGCTGGGTGCTACTTATGGTTGGTACTCTCCCGTGTGGAGGAAGAGAGACTTGCGTCTCTGGTTGCCTTTGACAGGGTGTCATCGGTTGTTTCCCTCCGGGTTGGAGGAAGGGAGATTTATCCCCGGTTGTGCTTCCCTCTGGGGTTCAGAGGAAGAGAGACTTGGGTCTCTAGGTTCCCCTCCGGGTTGGAGGAAGGGAGGCTTGTTCCTCCGGCTCTGGGCTTGTGAGTAGCAAGTCCGGTGGTTCCCTCCGTGTGTGGAGGAAGAGAGACCGTGTGTCTCTGGTTTCCAAGTGGCTGGTGTCACTTGTGGGTTCCTCCTGTTTGTTCAGGAGAAGGGAGATTGCTATCTCCGGTTGCAAGTAGCTGGGTGCTACTTGTTGATTCCCTCCGGTTTGGAGGAAGGGAGACTTGTCTCCGGTTCTGGGCTTGTGGATTCAAGTCCAGGGGTTCCCTCCAGGTCTGGAGGAAGAGAGACCTTGTGTCTCTGGTTTGCTAGTGACTGGTCTCACTAGTGGTTCCCTCCGGTTGGGAGGAAGAGGGGAGGTTGTTCCCCTGGTCAAGCTGTTTGGCAGCGTTTGTTGCAGACTGAGTCTGCTGTTTCTAGCGTGAGCTAGTGGAAGCCACACTCGGTTTGAGTGTGGGGTGGATGTAGGTCTGAAGGACCGAACCACCTAAAAACCCCTTGTGCATTGTGGTTTGATTTGTTCATTTGTGCTTCCGCTAGATGAATGCATAGGGGTACTCCATGTGTTTGCTAACTGGTAGAACTGAATAGTTGATTAGCTTTCAGGTTTGGTAAATCTGTCTAGTTAGCATCATAGTTCTAGTTTGGGCAAAATTTTATATTGAGCGAAAGTCTTGTTAGTATTCTAGTTTTAATTTGGGTGAAAGTTTTGAAAGGGCTATATTCATTCACCCCCCCTCTGAATACTGCATCGAACTCAACATATTTTACTACTTTAGGTTGTACTTTCTATTGGACTGGACTCTGTTGTTGTAGTTGTTTATTTATTTTTGTTAATTGTTGAATTGTCATGCTTTATTTCCTATTTCTTTATACCTCCACACTCCTTTTAGCCCTTCCGAGCCCTCCCGGCTCGTGGGCGGCGGGCCAGGATTCGAATGATATCGGGTTCTTCTCAGTATCTGGATCTTGAGTCGTTACAGCTGGTATCAGAGCAATGGTTGTGGACGTACATAGGAATTCAAAATATTGCAGTGATCAGAGTCCATAAGGTCATGTATAGTCAGTAGTTGGCATAGGGTTTCGTGCATATTTTTTGCTTTGTTTTTCGCTTGAGAGCTTGAGTGTGCTGCGTGGCACTGTGAAGGTGATTGCTGTTCATGGCTTTCGTGCCGGCGTGGGGTCTAAGGATCGGGGTCGAGAGCTTTCTCCCTCATCTGTGGTGGCCTCGATTGTGCTGCGTTGAGCAGAGGTTACTGGCAGGTGTGTCACTGCGGTACTGCGTTCGAGGTTTCTACAGTGAGGTCAGGTGGCTGGCGAGGACTGTTCGTGGTTAAGTGGATGTAAGCATGCTCTGAGGGAGCTGCTATTGAGTCTGGCCACTCCAGCTTGAGATTTATCCAGCCCCTGAGGTGTTAAGGTCATGGTTTGAGGTGGCAAAGCGGGTGCTCTGATCGAGAAGTGTGCTTAGGTGAGCTGAAGATCTTCTCAGTGAGTTGTTGTTTCGTCGAGCCTGATGTTCTTGTCGTGCTCTGTGGCGTCAGAAATGACATGTCAATCTCGGTTATTTTGTTGGATTTTGAGGTAGGATTGGGCGGAGTTGTCCCAATAAGTCTTGCTCCTATGCTCTTGTGTGCGAATGGATTGTGTTCGCTTTGGATTTGGTTTGAGATATGAAGGTTCTGTGGTGAGTTTGGGACTCGAGGATGAGCATCGACGGTTGCCAATTATGGCTCGTGTGCGGCACTTGGCGTGCCGTGTTGCAGTTCGAGGAATTACAGTGGTAGTGCATCGAGAGATGCTTTGATCGTGGTCCGACGTGACACTTGCTGAGTGTGTCAGAGGCGCTGACCTGATGGACGCGATGGTTTTCTAGGTGTTGGAAGGTGATGTTCCCAGCATGTGCGAGGTTCAAGGTCATGTCGAATGTGGAGTTTCTCCGTTGGTCGGAGGAGTGTTGGTTTCTCCATTGGTTGGAGAGTTGTGTTTGGCTAAGGTTCGTCATCTTGCATTGTGTGTCCAGATTGGTTGGCATTTGCGTGTCATGATGTCCGTGTGAGATGTGATCCATGTTTTGGCAAGGTGGTTGCCTATGAGAGTTGTGCCCATTTCCCATGGTGTGTGAGGGTGCTGGCGCTGTTCCGGAAGGACGAGTGCCAGTTGGGCGGTGTTCGCATTCTTGGCTGGTGCTAGAACTTTTCGATGTGCGCCAGTTCGGAGCCTACAGAGTTGTAGAGGATTGCGAGATTTCGGAGTGAATCTATGCTCGGGGTTCGAGGTAAGGGAGCTTTCCTCACCCTATTTTCTGAAGTTGGCTAGCCGAGTTGTGGACTGTCATGATGGCGAGTCTTGAGTTGCCGTGTTGGCTGTGCACGTGGATCAGAATGCACAGTAGAAGCCTGGTGGGCCCATAACCCACAGGTTCAGGATCGTAGTGTTGGGTGCTACGGGCTGATTCCGGAGGTTGCGTTGAGCATTGGAGGGTTGGTTCCTCAGTGTGAGACGTGTTGTTGCCGTGCCGTTGCTCGAGGTATTGTGGTTCTTGGCACTGGCATGATGGAGTGTTGGGAAAAAATGTTGGCAAGTGTGCCGCATGAGTACCATGTTCATGTGATGAAAGCCGTGTCAGGCGTTGGCGTTAGACCCGGATGGGGTTGTTGAGGATATCGCCTGACGGAGGTCGAGGACGTGATGGTCAGAGTCGGTGGCTCGGTGCCCGACTTGTATTGGAGGTTGTGTCTTCGGATGAGATCATGTTTTGAGGAAGTGATCTTTGGAAGATTATGGGTTCCTGTTGGTAGCTGCGAGTGACTGGTAAGGCTAGTCTCGTAGTCGACCATGGTAAGATGAGTATTGTTGGAGACCTGTGTGCGTTGGTCGTGGTGTTGGCGACCACGTTGCCGTGAGAATGGTTGGCACTTTCCTCCCCTAGAGACGTATGCCATGGATTGTTCTGGTGGTGTCCCGTGGCTCTGTGATAGGGGCGTAATCGGGATTGGCAGGTGTCCACTTGGATTAATTGAGATGAAGGTTTCGATAAGACAAGATGGAAGAGTGACGCTTGTGGGCTGAGGCCTTTTAATGAGATTGGCGTCGGAATGGTGGTCCTTGATGGGACGTTGGCGTTGGAGTGGTTATCCTTGGTCTGGTGACCAGCATGGGAGGATTTCCCTGTAAGTCTGAGTCGAGTGAGGTGATCACCAAAGACTCCTGAGTCTTGTCTTTGGTTTCATCGTGCTCCCCTGAGAGGGTTGAGTTGGCGTGATGATCAAGATCGGATGCGGTGTACGAGAGAAGCTAGGCTTGAGATGTGGTAATCGTCTGTATGAGTCAGCGAATGACCTATTATGAGTTGGATCATGCCTGTCGGGTCGACGAAGGTTTCCCGTTGACGTGTATCTGGCGACCAGTGGATGATCTTTTCACAGACAAAAGATGCTGGTGGTTGTGCATTGAGATTGGCGAGAGCCGTGTTTCAGTGAGGCCTTGGGTGGCCATCTATGTGATGTGTTTTCCCGGATTGGATCTAGGATTTGTGAGAAGCTTGCCTTCTGGCAAGAGTGGCCGAGTTGCTGAGAGCGTGCGGCTTGCCAGGCGTGAGCTGGTGGAAGCTCAGTGATTGGTTGTTACCTTGAACAAGGCGTGAGTTCAGTCAACTGGTTGTGAAGCTGATGTGTGAATTGTCCGCCGACCATAGGATGGATTGATAGATGTTTCTCGTGACGAGGACTGTGTCTCCTCGGTAAACGAGATGGTGGCAGCTATCACGCCCCGACGCGGAATATCGGGACCGACAGTAGAAAACGCTAGTAAAGATAACATGCTAAACTAAGAATTAACATAACGTAATGAATAGAATAACTCCAAGTCTATTACAAATACCATCAACTGACTTAAACATAATCTCTACTCGACTCCGTTACAATAACTAACACAAGTTCTAAGGCATAGATAGATGTAAAACAACTATAACAATCTCAACATAACGACTAGCTGATACACTCCAAGTCATCACTCTTGCCCATTCCCATCCATCTTTGAATCTTCACCTGAGCTGCCTGGAAAGGGGGGGAAACAACTATATGAGCGAATGCTCAGTAGGTAACAACAGGCAAGTGTAAGTGATTAACCAATTAATTACATGTATGAAACGGAAGGAAAAGAACTAACGATCGAATGAAACAACATAATAAAAGAAAGTGCTAAAGAATGGAATGGAATAACAATATGGCAGAATGATATAACTACAAGAATTGTAAGTTAAGAACAATATATATAACAGGAAATTGTAGGAAATTGGCCAACAAGCAAGAATATAACCAAGTAGAACACGATTCAAGTAAGAGATCATTGTCATAGACATCACGCTAGTCATGCCCTCGGTGCAATGCCTCACCGTGTCATTACAAACTCCCATGGGCACAAGTACTTTTCGGGCGCTCTCCTCAGGGCCAGACCGGGCCCCTATGATGCGTTGGCATTGATTTATTGGATCTAAGATCCCAAGTTCTGTCTAGACTTTAATCAAGTTAAAATGGCCAATTATAATCAAGTATAAATTTATCTCGGAACATCCCAAGGCTAAGCTGAAGAGATACTATCCAGAATTTCTGTCCATGAGTTCAAATCATCTAGAACCAACATGTTCTTGGATTCAAAACCATAAAACATGGAGAAAACTCATCTCTGGATGATATGCGGTTACTAGTGGACCGCTCAAGACTTGTGCGGTCGTCTCTGGGCCGCACTACAGGAACTGGTCTGAGGTTAAGCCCTCGGGAGGTCAAGGTTGAACGGCTGATAAAGGGCCGCTCTTCTATATGAACGGTAGGGATTAGGCCGTAGAAGGCCAGAAGTTTACAAAATTGAGGTAAGGATATGCGGTCCTGATAGAGCCGCTCATCAATTGAACGGTCTATTAAGGGCCGCCTGAAAGATATACGGGCTATATCTGGCTGCACAACACAAGGCCTAACAATAATATAGAAATTCCCCCAAGTGGGCTCCCGGGCTGCCATGGACAGGGTGGAACTGAACCAGAGTCTAGCCCACTGTCTGTTGGTCGCCCTAGGGTCTACTTGGCTAATCAAATCAGGATTTGGCCGAAGTTGGTTCAAGGATAATCGGACAAGACAATTTGGCATTAGCCAGGGATGAACGGTCGCCACTGGCCCATTCAGGGGTATATGCGGTTCACAAATGGCCGCTCAAGTCTCTGTTAGTCCAATTCGGCCTAACTCAAATCACAATGGTTCGATTGAGTCCAATTCAAATCTAGGGGGATACAAATGGTTCAAGATTAACAGTTATAACAAGTGTAAACCTAATAGCCATTTCAATTATAAAGGATTCACAATTAAAATTGACATTCAATGGAAAGATGAATCAAGATCAAGCTCAAATTAAATAAATTAACAAGAATGATTTACTGTCGTGAATTACAGTTTATTAGGTGTGTTGCTAACATGCCATTAACCACTAATCTACTAACATAACATGCAGAACTGACAATTAATCTGTTCTGTTACAGGTGTGCGGTCGGTTCTGGACCTTACATCGCCATATACGGTTACAGACTGGCCGCACATGCCCCTTCAGGTCCGAAGGTCTGCTGGAGATGGATGGTCAGTAGGGTGCCGTTGGAAGGGATGTGCGGTCTGGAACTGGCCGCAGGACAGACATGAAGTTTGGGTTCAGCCGCACGTTCCAGGGAAACGATCAAAGATAGAAACATTTATACGGTCTACAACTGGCCGCCTGTCTGGGATGTGCGGTCTATCGTGTGGCCGCACAAGTCCAGACAGGTCGCTGCCCCTTTCACCTTGCCTGATTCCGGTGAGGTTTCTAGGGTCAGAACTAAAACATGAAATTCGCACGATACAAAGCATCAAATTTGGGGCTATTACTACCAAAAGAAAGAGCACGAAAAACTATACAAGATGCATGAATCAATTTTATGTTTACAGCTTGAAATTACTACTTAATCGAAAGGGAACAATTATAACCCTAGATGTGACATGCTTATACTAAAACCTAAAATTCTCGCAGAACACTTGATAAAATTTAGGGCTTTCTACATCAATGAAAAGCTGACACGATGCTGCTTTCAACCATATATTATTTGTAGGGTTTGGCTTGCTATCACCTATCTGAATCGGATGAAGAAGGAAGGAGAAAGAAAACCAAGGACACCGATATACGCAGCCACTAATCGCTGGAGATCTCCCTCGATCCAACTCCTCTACAGCCGCCACTAGTTCTAAACGATTCTAGGGTTAGAGAGCTTCATTTTAATAGGTCACACACCTTCTGGAGGGTTCTATGCGCGGAGTATTCGTCCACGCAAGTCGGGTTGATGTGAAAGCCGCCGCAATTGTTGACGTACCAAAACTCTGCCGATTGCATCTCCTAAGGTTAGGGTTTCAAGAGATTAAGAGAGGGTAAATGATCCTCTCATCCTGGCCTTTCATTTGCCACCAATTTGGGCTCATTTGATGGAGTATTGGGCTCGAATTGTTTCAAGGTATAGTTAGCTAAGTGTTCAATTTGGGCTTAATCTACTAATTCGGCCTACTTACATATTTTATTTTGGTTGGTCACAGAAGACAAGTTTGTTAAACGCGTTATCCTCTACAAGAATATAATTTTTCTGGATTTTTATAAAATACTCAAAATATAACTCATTCTATGTATTAAGGAATTATTCTAATTAATTTCTAATTCATCTCTAAAAGAAATCGGGGTATTACACCCTCCCCCACCTAAGGAATTTGGTCCTCCAAATTCAATGCACTTAATAAAAAGAGGGAGCGAGACAGCTCACCTAGAATAAGTCGGGGTACTGTCTCCGCATAGTATCTTCCGACTCCCAAGTAGCTTCTACAGTTCCACGCCGACTCCACTGCACTTTAACCATCGGTATGGAACGATTCCAGAGTTGCTGTTGCTTCCGATCCAAAATCTTGATCGGTCTTTCTTCATAAGTCAGATCGTCCTTCAATTCGAAGTCCATATACTGAATAATGTGAGTGGGATCATACACATATTTACGTAACATAGATGTAGACACGCCAAAATTGATACTATGTTGATCCAATCTCATGTCACTATGTTAAACGCCCCAAAGTGAACTTCAATATTTCTATAATATAAAGTTTTTCTATTTTTGTGTGAGTTTTTATGATTTTTCTTGCATTTTTGTAATTAACGACTCGAAGAGGGGCGTGTTTTAAATAGCGACCTGAGCTAGGGCATTTTTCTAAGAAAGGACGACTGGATCAAGAGGCGTCAGTTTTTGATATTTGATGTATCCTACCCTAATTGAAATCAAAAATTAACGTCCCTCCCTGGGTCATGTTTTGAATTAACGTCTCTCCTATCGGCGTCTCTTTATAATTTTTAAATAAGGAAGGTTTTTCTTACTAAAATTAAATCCAAGAATTGACGTCTTTATGTCAGTCGTTATTTCAATTAACGCCCTGACTCAGGTCGTCAATTTCAAGAAATGCCTTGATGTGGGTCGTCTCTTTGCCTTCCGTGCCCTGCTTGAACTGCCCTTTCCTGGAGAGTCCCCTGCTCTGTTTGGTCATCTTGCTCGATTAGGGAACTAGAGACCTTGCCGTAGAAGGGTCTTGCTAGTTCTTATCCCATTAGATTTGTGTTTTCTACCCTATAAATAGCCCCTGGGTCGTGTTCGCGCGAGGTAGCAGAAGCTTGATAGGAAGGTTGGCTAAAACAGAAGAGAGGAGAGATTAGCAATAACAGTTTTCTCCGTGCACTGAAGCCTTTCTACTCTCCTTTTCTTTGCGAATCCGTGCTCCTGCAGTGGTCTTCTTCTTCCTAGTGCATCAGCCGCATCAATTGGTTTCCCTTTACTATTGTCAGGAACAGCAGGGAGTTCTTTGCATCAATTTGCTACTTCATCATTGTTCATCATAGTTAGTTTGCATTAGCTCTGCATCATATCTCTTTCCTTCCCTAATTTTCTTAGGGGTTTTAAAAGAACCAAAAGGTGCACACTTTATGCTCCACTTTCATCATCATATTACTCTTTTGGATTGATACTACACACACGTTTGGCTAATCCCTCCTCTTTTGATTGTTTGTTCTTTGTTTAAGGGTAATCAAGAGGAAAACCCCCTTCATCGGCCGGCCGGTAGAAGGAGGAGGAAGGAATCTACACTCATCCCGCATCCTATTTTCACCAGGTATTCGCGATCAATCTCCCTTCTTTTGAGGTAACCCCTCTGGCGATCACACTCCAATAGCAATCTCTTGCTCCCCTTTATTCCCTTATTTCACTATTTATCTCACCATCTTATTTATTTTTGATGTAAAAAACACGATTCACAAATTGGCGATCACGGTGGGACTTCCACTATTTTTCTTTTGATTACCCTCTCCTGTTGGCACCCACGTGTGCCCTTTCCCATTGGCACCCACGTGTGCCCTTTCCCTTAGGTACCCACGGTACCCCTCCACTGTGCCTCACGGGCACCCTCCATTGTGCACACTGCACACCCACACCCCTCGGATTAGCCAGTTTGTGTTCTCTGTGTTTTCTTAATTAACGCCTCACATCAAGGCGTTTTTCATGAATTAACGCCTTTACTCAAGGCGTCTTTCTCGCATTTAACGCCTTCTGCAAAGGCGCCTTTTTATATAGCGTCTCCTGCTTTCTCACTCCCTGAGAATTGACGCCCCCCCTGTGGGCGTCCTTTGTCTATCCGGCGCCTTTCTCCCAGGCGTCTTTTGCACAATCCGCGCCTCACACCAAGGCGTTTCTTGAGCACTGTCCGACAGGACTTCACAGATTAGCGACAGCCACGCTGTCGTGTTTCCTTATTTTAGCGACTTCTGCCAAGTCGCTTTTTACCTGTGTGTTAACAGAAAGTTGCTTGATCTGTTTGTTCATGCTGGATTGATTCACATATTCATTATCTGATTATACATGCTTGCTCTGCTTATATTATTCTGCATTTTGTGGCATTTGGTTGAGAGACCTCCTCTCTCTACACTAGGATTCCACACACCCTTCTTGGAATTGGAACAACCCTCCATTGAGCATTCCGTCTCTTTGGACCGAAAATTCCTTTTCCAAGACCTCCGTAAGTCCCCGCACCCGTGGATTCCCTCACGGACGCCGGGCTGGTTGTACCTTGAAGTACCCGGAGTTTAGATAGCCCACCGTTGGTGAGGAGAGAGAAAGAACTTAGTTAACCCGGATATCACAACCAAAACTCACAACTAAGTTCTACACTACAAAGAGAGAGGATTGTGCATCAATTTAATTCACTCTAATCTCAAACTTGAATCTAAAAGCTTGCGTTCATTACAACTTGTTTGCATAACTTGATTGGATTGAGTGATTACTGCAATTATAATTCCTCCAAAATAAGCTTCTTTCTCTGCTTAAACATGCAACTCCGTTCAGGTAAGATCATCAACATGGCAAGCTATGGGTACTCCTATGATGATGTGGAAGAGAATATTTTTGATCAATCCTATGAGGCACCCCTCCAAGATTCCATCTATCATGAGGGAAACTACCCTCCGCCTCATGCTCATTATTCTCAAATTCATGTGGTTGACACCACAACTCATGAGGTTGAACCCTCCTCTCAAGCTTTACCATCCAATCAGAACACATCGGGGAACACCCCACCATCTTTCAATGCCAATGATTTAATTCATGCATTATCTCAATTGAATGATTCCCAGTGGCAGGCAGTTCAGGCCGCTTTGAAAGGGAAATCTGTTCCCTCTTCATCTTCCAATCCCCCTCCGACCGCGAGTGGCCATCATGTTGTTAATGATCAGGCGGTCTTGCACAAACCCCCCTCTTGTCCACCAACGCCCGGTGCGGCCATGCCGGCCCAACAGGTAAGTTATTCCGCGGCTAGGCCCCAATTCTTTCAACCTCCCCAAATTCTAAGGACGCCTATGCCAAATACCTTCATTCCAAATTCGGCCCCAGTCGAGTCAGACACCAATGCTTTACTCCTTCAGAAATTGGCTAGCATGGAAGAGCAACTCAACAAGGTTACTGCTGCCAAGAATGCTCCAGAGATCTCTCTGCCTACATTGCCAGTGTTTCACTTACCACCTTCTGAGATGCCGAATTTCCGGCGATACAATGGAACTGGCAATCCATTTATTCACTTGAAGGATTTTATGTATGAGACCTCCTTTTGGCAGGGCAACAAAGCCTCACTGGCTTATTTGTTTAGAAGATCTCTAGAGGGGCCAGCCCTCGAGTGGTTTTATTCCTTGGATCCGACAGATACCAGCAATTTTGATGTGGTTCAAAGGAAATTATTGCAGAAGTATAGGGACCGGGTTGGACCCTCTCTATCTGTTACAGACTTGGTTGCAGAGAAAATGAAGCCCGAGGAGGACTTCATCATATTTGCTGATAGATGGTGATCAATGGCCGAGAAATTGAAAGATACTTTGTCAGAACCAGAGCAGGTTAAGATGATTATTTCAAATGCAACCCCTCAGTTCCGGCATATATTAGCCATGAACAGATTGACCACCATGGAGGAGCTCTATGAAAGAGCTCGATATATTCAAACTCAGATGAAGGATTCGCCCATCATGGGCATGTTCGAACCGAAACCACGGTTGGTCAAGAAAAATACAAATGTCAACAATAGCGGGCCCACGACTGAGGGCACCGTCATCAATGAGCAAGTTGGCGCGGTCGGCAACCCCACACCTTTTCGCCAATCTAACCCACGACCTCCGCCACCTCCACAACAAAACACCCTCTTCCACTCACCCCCACAACACCAATTTGCTCCTCAACCTTCCCTTGCTCCTCCACAAAACCAAACGCCACATGCAGATCCCTCAGCTCCGCAACAGTACCACCAAGTACCGCCACCCACCAACTATGGCCCGCAACAACAACAGCAAAGGAGACCACTTGGCCCCAAAAGGGCCCATTATCCGCCATTGCCAGAAAGTCTCCCAGATATATTTAATGCCCTGATGGCTGCTAATCTACTCATGTTACCAAAAGAAAGGACAGCGTGGCCCGCTAATGTTGACACGTCCCGCTATTGTGTTTTCCACCGCTCCCCTGGTCACAATATTGACCATTGCTTTCACTTCAAGGACTACATCTATGATTTAAATGACCAGGGTGGCATTAATTGGGACGAGATGAGACAGTTCATCGCTGCTATGAAAGTAAAAAGGCCTCCTCGGCAACAGCAGGCTCAGCAGCCGCAGCAACCAGCTCCACCAGTACAACAGCAAGCTCCAGCACCTCAGCAAGATATGGGGATTGTCCACAACCCATTGCCAGAGCACCAAGTAAATCAGCATGTGAACCCGGTCACATCTCTCCATGAAGTAGAGAGAGGGCAGGGATGGCACGAAGAAAACGCCTCTGTCGGGGCATTCAACCATAATTCAAATCAACCTCCGTGCCTCTTGCGCAAGCTTCCTTCTTCTTCTACCCCTTAATTAGGTCACCCCCTTTTGCGCCCCGTTAACCCATCTGTCCCCACTAATTCCTCATCCTTGCCAACCCGGTCTCTCCTTACCCGTCCACCACGACCACAGCCTCCGACGCAACAAACTCCATCATCCGCCACCAATCCTTCGCCATCACCATCTAGGCCACTCCTCATTCGCCCGTCACCAGCACCAGTTACGTCCACCACCACCACTCCTCCGCCGGCAAGGACACCTCCACCATCAGCTGAACCACCATTTATACCCCGACCTCTCCTTGTTCAATCCGCTCGCACTTCCCACACTCGGGCACCCCTTCCTACTCCTACGCCTCCTACGGGGGCTACCTTGTCGAATTCCTCACCGATTTCTTCTTCAAACACTCCTCCACCAATTCTCAATGCTAACACCCCTTCTTCTTCCAATCCTCCCTTCATCCTTTCCCCGACAGAGGCGCGTCAAACCATGGCACCGCTCCGCAGTGGACGGATGTTCCAGCGCATCTTTCTCCAGAGGGAGCAGGAGCCCGCACAGGGGCCAAATGAACAAGAACATGAGCAAGAGTCCGTGCCAGGCACTCAATATGATTTACTGAAGCATCTTGACCGAACTCCAGCAAGAATCTCTATTCTAGAATTAATTAAGAGGTCAACCACTCATCAATTGGCTTTAAAGGAATATTTACAAAAAGTTATGGTCAATGAAGACATCCCTGTCGAGCAGATAACCACAGTCTTGACGCCCGCTAGCAGTCAGCCGGCAATTACTTTTTATGAACATGAACTGGCACCTCAACCGCAAGAAAGTATGCTTTATGCATCACAGTGGATATCAATAAGGTGGCGGTAAAACAATGTTTGGTGGACACTGGGGCATCCATCAATGTATTGCCGCCAACCACTTTGAAGATGTGCGGCATTCCAGAAAATCAGATTCGGCCATCCACCATAACAGTCACAGCATACGACAATACTAAGAAGCCTCCTCTGGGCATGATAACGTTAAAGGTTAGTCTGGGTCCAGCAACAATCACAGTCGATTTTCACATCTTGGACATGGATCCAACATTCAATGGCATCTTGGGTCGCCCCTATATTCAACAGTTAGATGCAGTGCCCTCTACATACCATCAATGCCTCAAGTTTCCACACAAGGGCCGCATTATCAAAGTGACTAGCATGCCGATCCTGCCTGATGAAGACATACACCTAGCAACGTCAGTTCCTTCTATTTGACCTTCCAACAAACCGTTGCTATCAGTGCTGGATATCCCTCACCCACGGCCGATGCCACCCGAGACAGTTACAATAGTTGCCATGACACCCCTAACTTCCAAGGGGAAGAAGAAGAAGAACACAATGAATACCCCGTTTTGGAATATTCTGATGAGAATGGGGTACCAGGTTGGCAAAGGCCTGGGTGTCAATTGTCAGGGCAGAACTAAGCCTGTCAAGCCACAAAGATTGATTGCACGGGGCAGCCTAGGCTATAAAGGACCAAGCAAGAATGAAGAAGAACCATGGGCAACTATGACCTCCACTTTGAAGACAGATCTCCAACCGCTCACTTGGACATTGCAGACACATTTTATTAAAGGTGGCGTCCAAGATAATGAGCAGACTACAATAATCACTTCCATGTTAGACTGTCAAGATGTTCATGCTAGAAAGTTTGCTCGACATATTGCTCCACTGGTTACATACAAAGCCCTGGAATCTCTAAGGCCTGATAAGAGGAGGAAAATGGATGATCCAGAGTGCGACTGGTATAGATGGTTTGATATGAATGACATTACTATTGCCTTAAGCCGTCTCTTCATGCCGACAGATCCGGAATGGCCGCCACTGATCCACGACTTGATTGAAAAGCCTGTTGTGATAACAGACAAGAGGCAGCTGCTGAGTGATTACACAGATATTGGAGAGCCAGACGTGCCATATGAAGAAGGATTTACAATAGACAGGCTGTGGGCCGGCCTTTTCTCTCTCACTTCTATGCATCTGTCCCTTCTTTCTTCTCTACATTCTCAAGTTTTTTCTCGCGTGCCGAGACCGCCTCCGATCATGATCAGCTTGTCTCCAAATTCAATGCAAGTCTCTCTTCCAATTCCTCCCTTGCTCCTCGAGCAATTTTCCAAACTCTCCATCACACCCCCGCATGGGTCATCCTTGATTCAATCTTTCTCCAATCTTTCAATCTCCACTCCTCCGTCTATTCTCCCTTCACACTGCTTTCTTCTTGAAAAGGAAAATAAAAATGAAGATAAAAACGAAAACGAAAAAAAAATGCCAAAATTCCAACTTTTTCATCCTCCATCTCTTTTGAGGAGACCTCATATCTCCTTCCTGAGTGTGCCCCGACCCAGGGGCCGTTCTTCCAAGATTCATTGATAAACCTTTTCCACCCCTCCTGCGAGGGGTCCTCATCTGTACACCCTCCTGTATCCACTTTTTCACCCCCTCCCTTTTCTTCTTCTAATGATCAAGCTAGTTGCTCTTCTTCTTCTAATAATAAAATCCATGGGGTAGTTTCACCTAGGAAATCCAAGGGTAAGCAGATTCCCCGTATGTTCTTGTTAGAATTGGCTAGAAGATGCCGGGCATGCTCAACCCTCCCCGAATTTCTAGAGAATCCAATTATCCTGCCAGAGTTAGAATATGAGGATACTTGTGCTCCTTATGAGGGTTTTGGTGTCTATGAGATTATGAATGATGAAGACCCTGTTGAAGAGGGGGATGAAAGATATGAAGAATATGAGGACGAGGCTGATGCCCTTGCTAGTGGCATGAGAAGATTTGACGAACCATCAGCCTCAGTAGAAGAGCCTACTAAGGAAATAAATCTGGGTACGGAAGAAGACCCTAGGATTGTCCTCATCAGCAAGAATTTGCCGCCTGCCGAAGAGGAGGCGCTTATTTCGGTACTTCAAGAATACAAGGACACGTTTGTGTGGAGTTATGAAGATATGCCTGGATTAGACCCTGCGCTCGTTGAACATCGGCTTACACTTAAGCCAGGGTCTGTCCCGATCAAACAACGGTTGAGACGTTTCCACCCTAACATGGCTTTAAAGATGAAAGAAGAGGTTGACAAGCTTCATAAGGCTAGATTTGTTAGAGTTGTCCTCTATCCGAACTGGGTGGCTAATATCGTCCCGGTCATGAAGAAAGATGGAAAGGTTCGCATTTGTATAGACTTTTGGGACCTCAACCGTGCGTGTCCTAAAGATGACTTCCCCCTCCCTCATATTGATGTTTTGATTGATAATACGGCAGGATTTGAAACTCTCTCCTTTATTGATGGTTTTTCGGGTTATAATCAAATTCGCCTGGCTGAAGAAGACCAAGAGAAAACATCGTTCACTACACCATGGGGTACATATTGCTATGTGGTCATGCCTTTTGGACTCAAGAATGCTGGAGCCACCTATCAGAGGGCTATGATGGCAATTTTTCATGATATGGTTCATATTTATATTGAGGTGTATGTGGATGACCTGGTAGTAAAGTCAAGAACAAGGATTAAGCATCCTGGGGTTTTAGCTAAAGTCTTGCAAAGATCACGAGAATATCAGTTGAAAATGAACCCCAAAAAGTGTGTATTTGGTGTTTCATCAGGGAAGTTACTTGGGTTTATCGTCAGCAAAAGAGGAATTGAAGTTGATCCCAATAAGGCAAAGGCCATTAGAGATATGCCTCCTCCCAGGAATTTGAAGGAAGTTCGAGGATTAATCGGGAGGTTGCAATTTATTCGCCGCTTTGTCTCCCAGCATTCACAAAGATGCAGGCCGTTTTATGAGCTTACTAAGCCGGGGGTCAAGTTTAATTGGGATGACAAATGTCAGGTAGCTTTTGAAGGATTGAAGGATTATTTGGCTAATCCTCCTATCCTAAGGCCGCTAGTTCTAGGAAAACCACTCATTCTCTATGTTTCTGTCCTGGATGACTCTGTAGGTGCTGTCCTAGCTCAAGTGGATGAAGAAGGGAAGGAGAGGGCAGCATACTACTTGTCTAAACTTCTCAACCCTTGTGAGCAGAGGTACTCAGCCATGGAGAAGACTTGCGATGCTTTAGTCTGGGTAGTTCAGAAGTTAAAACATTATTTCTTAGCTCACGAGGTTCACCTCATTGCTCGCATGAATCCGATTAAATTCCTTCTTGAAAAATCTATCCTTACCGACCGATTGGCATGCTGGCAAAGTTTTCTCTCTCAATTTGACATCTCTTACATTCAACAGAAAGCAATCAAAGGTTACGCCATCGCCGAACATCTTGCTAACCACCCTCTCCCTCGATTTGATCCTGTCAATTCAGAGTTTCCAGATGAAGAACTAATGTCCATTGATCAACCCCACGATCCTATGTGGACATTACATTTTGATGGAGCTCTAAATTCCCAAGGAAGAGGGATCGGCATGGTTCTTTTAACACCAGAAGGGGTCACCATCCCATTTGCTGCTCAGCTCACTTTCCCTGTCACAAACAATATAGCTGAGTATGAGGCCCTTTTGGCCGGTCTTCAAACCGCTCATAAATATGGTGTTACCCAATTACGAATCGTGGGTGACAGTCAACTCATTCTACGCCAGGTGCTTGTCAAGTGCCGCACTATCAATCCTAAACTCAAGCCCTACCAGGAACTTGCTTCAGCTTATGCCAAACTCTTCACCAAGTTGATCTTCGTCCATGTCCCTCGAAGCCAGAACATCTTAGCTGACGCTCTTGCCTCTTTGGCCTCTGCTTTAGTCTTTCCTCCCCAATGAGATTTTCACGTTCCTCTCATTCATCAGCGTGACACTCCAGCTATTAAGGATCGTGCATTCCTCGACATTAGGGACAAGGTGCTCGAGAAGGTCAGGCGGAGTGAAGCTCTTAAAGGCAAAGAGGTCATGTTGTTAGATTGGGAAGAAGAATTGGCTGATGAGGAGAAACCATGGTATTTTGAGATTGCCAGATATTGCAATGATCAGTCATATCCTGAAGAAGCCACTGTGGAAGAAAGGAAAGCAATTAGAAGAGTGGCCCAACGTTATGTTTTGGTTGGAGGTGTGCTCTATAGAAGAGGGCTCACGGGTGTTTTATTAAGATGCCTCGACGATGATGAATCCCGGAAGGTCGTAGAAGAGGCGCATTCAGGAGTGTGTGGTGGTCATGTGAATAGCCAGATGCTAGCTAAGAAGATCCTTAGGTTAGGCTTCTATTGGCCAACTCTAGAAGAGGATTGTTCCATCTATATTCGAAGGTGTGTTAAGTGCCAACTGCACGCCGACAAGATTCATTCTCCTGCTTCTTCACTCCATCCTATGTCCTCCCCATGGCCTTTCTCCATGTGGGCTTTCGATATCATTGGACCTCTTGGTGACTCGAACCTCCTCACGAAGCAAAAATCATTCATCCTCACGGCAACGGAGTACTTCACCAAGTGGGCGGAAGCGGAAGCATTCGTGGAGATCAAAGCATCAACCGTCTGCAAATTCATAATGAAAAATATCATCGCAAGATTCGGCATCCCAAGTACTATCATCACCGACAGTGGACCTCAATTCATCTCTCAAGAGCTCAAGGATCTCTGCAACAGGTATAACATTGCATTGCATCATTCTTCTCCCTATTATCCATAGGGCAATGGCCAAGCAGAGGCAACTAATAAAACCTTGATCAAAATTGTTAAAAAGACGTGTAAGGCTAATAAATTTTCGGATTGTCCAGACAAGCTAGTTGAAGCTCTCTGGGCCTATCGCACTTCCATTCGTACCCCTACAGGGCAAACCCCTTTCGCCCACACTTATGGAATGGAGGCGGTGGTTCCTTATGAGATTCTCATTCCCTCTCTGCGAGTACAATTGGACAAGGAATTCTCTATTGATGAGCGTCATGATTCGCTCTTTGCCCAGTTGGAACTCCTAGATGAGAAGCGTCTGTTCGCCGCTGAGCATGCGCGCGTTTATCAAAATAGGCTTTCACGTTTTCATCAAAAGAAAGTAATTGAGAGAAAATTCAAAGTCGGTGAGATGGTAATCAAGAGAATCTTTGTAAAACCTGGCGGTCCCCGTTCCAAACTCCAACCAAACTGGGAAGGACCATTTGTTATAAAAGATGTTTATCCTGGCAATGGTTATAAATTGATTAATGCTGAAGGAGAAGAGCTGGCTCATCCTTGGAACGGCCTGTACCTTAAGAAATACTACCCCTAATCCAAAATCAAAAAAAAACAAAAAAATAAAAGAACTTTCCAAAATCCAAAAAAAAATAAATAGAAAATTTCCAAAATCCCAAACAAAATAGAAATTCTCCAAAATGCCAAAAAAAATCGTTGCCATGGCATACAAGGACGCAAGGTCTGAAAGGTCAAATTTCAGTATTCATTCGTCAGTCTTGTTAACTAGAATGGGGTCGACACCCACACACACTACACGCTTAAACCTCGAACTCAAGCGATGCCAAATCCAATGGAAAGTCAAAAACCTGACTAAAGGTGAAGACAATACCCATTCTTTTCCTCTTCGGCCCATAAGGGAGGAAGGAAGGTCTCGGGGTAGACCCGCTAAACCTATCCGCCGCCTTAGTAAGTGGAAGTCAGGGCCCAAAAGGGAACAAAATGCCGCAAAAGCCCAAGTACAATTAGGTTTTTCATCAATACAAATCAGTTCCAAAGTGAAAGTCAAATCGTGAAAAGAAAAACATGTCAAGAGGGCAAAGTCCCCGCAAGGAAAACCTTGGGCGTATGCATGCAATATAAAATAGGCAAAAGGCAACAAAATTTCCCTATGCCAAAGATCGAATCCCAACAGGCATAGGGTAGGGGAGGTGCTTTCACCTCGAGCTTTTCAGAATCCCTTATGGGCTTCCTTATATCTTCTTCCATCTCTTTCTTTGTGGTAAGTCATAAACCAGCACGATGGTCAAGACTGACCAAGGAGATTGCACCGTGCGAGATCTTGCGTATAAGTTTAACCACTAGCACGTCGACTCTCTTTTAATTAATCAAGAAAGGTCAATGAATCCTCAATGACGACCATGTATGACCCAGTGCCCTAGTAGCTTTGTCAACCCAATTCTGAAAACAGCAAACTTAACGCCTCTGAGTAAGGCACCATTTATGTAATTAACGCCTGAGTCGAAGTCATCTTTTATCAAATAACGCCTTTAAATAGGTCGTCTTTTCAA
Organism: Amorphophallus konjac; assembly: GCA_022559845.1. Classification (NCBI taxonomy): domain Eukaryota; kingdom Viridiplantae; phylum Streptophyta; class Magnoliopsida; order Alismatales; family Araceae; genus Amorphophallus; species Amorphophallus konjac. Next base: position 430,620,483 of record CM040118.1, read on the forward strand.
CAAAATTCAAAATTAACGACCGTCGCTGAGGGCGTCTTATATATGAATAACGACCTAGTCTAAGGCGTCTTTTTGGAAAATAAATGAAAAAAAAAGAGAGGAAAGAAAATGAAAGAAAAAATAAGAATGGTGGTTTATCCTTCATGATGTGTGCTTGCATTTTTACATGGGCATCTTTTGTTATGGGTTGCATATGTGTGCTTGTGTGATGCATCTCCCTTTATTGGTTATTTCATTCACCTTATTTGATTAAAGGCTTGGCCTCTTGACCCGCTATCAAGGTCAAAGCAAAGACATCCCTTGCTTATTGAGGAAGGGGCCAAGTCGAACAGATGAATTAACCTGTTTGTTCAAGTGTGAACTACAGCTGCAAGTACAGGGCAAAGTGAAGCAAAAGCAAAGAACGTGGAAAAGAAGCGAAGTACACAACCACAAGTACACAACTACACAAGTGCTCAGGTAACAAAAATTTTGATCTCATATTTATATGCATCATAAATATCTGAGTACAGGTGTGAGGGTGGAGGAGTACAAGTAAGTCTCTCTCAGCTCTCGCCTCCACCCTCCTCTCTCCTACTCTCTACCTCGTCCACGCCATCCCGAGGTGGCGCTGGTGGAGGGGGCATGGGCCCCCGTGAAGAAGCTGGAACTCGAACCTGGCCCCCTGCCTCACTCCTCTCTCGAAGAGAGGAACCCGCCACGAAGGTAGAGCTGGTGAAGCTGTACCCTGCAGCTCGCGCTCACTCCCGCCCGCGCTGAAGATGCTCCTCTGACGCTCGTAGCCGCTCCTGGGTAACGGCTAGCTGGGTCCTCAAGTCTGCCAGCTCACGCTCACGCGCTACCACCTGCTCCTGGTACTGGGCACGCTCGGATTGCTGTAGCTCATGGTGATGCGCACGGTCTGCCAGGTGCTCCTCACGCTCTCGAGCACGCTCCTCGCGCTCTCGCGCACGCTCTCTCCGCTCCAGCTCAAGAGCGACCCGCAGCTCCACTACGTCCTGAGGCAGCTCCTCACGCCGCCTCAAAGCCCTCTCCAGCTCCGCGACCCGCTGCTCACGGATCGCCAACTCTGCCCCGGCCAGGGCAGCCTGAGTACGTGCCACCTGTAACTGAGTGGTCTACAAACAGGTAAACAAATCATCAGTTCCACATTTGAATGTGATAATTCAATAATTAATGAAGTAAGCAACACATGACTGTAAAAAAGAAGTAAAACTCACCTGCGCGGCCATCGCCTGCTGCCCCTCGCAGACGCAAGTAAGAGCGGCTCGAAGCTCCTCAGTCTGCAAAACACAGTTTTCATCAGCATAATGATAAACAATCAATATTTGAATAAGGTCTGAGTTTTGGTTTTACTCGTGTGGCGAGGTCACGCTCTGCCGCCTCGGCCCGTGCCGCTGCCCCCGCCAACTGCTCCGCTAGTGCAGTCGCCTCTGCACTAGGCCCTCTCGAGCTAGAGGCCTCTCTCGTATCTCTCCCTGCTGCTCCCTACTGGGCACGCTGCATTCATTAAGATTGTCAGTGGCTAGTCATCAATAATTCAAGGACAAAAAAATTCATTTGCATATACAAATAAATTAAACACTCACCAAGGTCTCAAGATCTGCCCGTGTGGTGGCCAGTTGTGCCTCCAGGCTGTGTAGGTGGGCCTGTGCATCCATCGCTGCTATGTCTCGTGCATCCTGCATCCATTACACATCAGTTGCATGATAGATATACATAAGCATTCGCATTGAAGAATAAGTGCATTCATACATACCCCTAGGACCCTCATCTGGGGCCTGCCGGCGTAAACCTCCCAGTAGCGCTGGAGGTACTCGGAGCTGTCGGTCGCCCGTGAGGTGACTCGGGTCCCGCCTCGCTGCCAATTTGCGTACTGGTCCGCGAACCGCACTCTCCAGTTGATCTCCTTGGTGCGACCGCGTGTCTTCTTTCCAATCCCTCGCGGCTCTCCGACCTCTATCCACTCCTGATGAAGGCCGAGCGTTCTCATCACCAGCGTAAGCCGTAACGGCTCAATCTCGGTCAAGCAATGAACCCAAAGCTCATGCTCAAAGCGAGGTCGGTCCGCTACGACCCACGGCTGGCCCTCGTCGGTCATCCCCTCATAGGGTCTCCACCGCACCTGCATCCACAAGACAAACATTCATTATCATCCATCGTATCACATTCTATAACATAAACACAATAAGAAAAAATTGCATTATGCATACCAGTAAAGGAGGGAAGTCGCGGAACTCCCTCCGTAACACCCACAGCTCGTAAGAGAGTGGGGCCCCAAAAACTACCGGTAGCCAGCGTCGCGCCAGAGGGAAGGATCCCTCACCTCCAGGTCGTAGGTCGACGCACCCCATGGGCATGTATAGGTGGCTCCAAACCTGCATCCATGCATCATATTAGCAAAACATTCATACGCATATACATTCGAACATTCAAACAAAGAAATGCATACCTGAAGAAAAGGTGAGAAGCCACTGACAGTCGTCTCTCGTCCTGTCCCCGTAGACAGGTCGGCCATCATGTGTGCTAGCAGTGCCGCTCCCCAGGCGTATCTGCTGACTCCCTCCAAGTCCTCGAGTATCCCTAGGAACCGGCAGTTGATGACATCGCCCTTCGTGCCAAGCAATAGCCTCCCGAGCATCAAGAACAGAAACCTCCTCAAATCTCGGTCTGCCCTCTCCCTGTCAGCTGGGTCCTGGCAATAGGCTACCCTAGCCCCGTCCATCAACCTCTGAGAAAACTGCTCTAAAGACTCCCTGGGTCTCTGCCTAGCATCCCCCAATCCCATAGCTGTGGTGAGGTCGGTACGGAAGACGGTCCTGCACTCGCTAGGTGTCTCGTAGACCATCTGTAACCCTAGCAGTCTCTGGGTAAGCTCAGTATAGTCAGAATAGGTGATCCCACTCACAGCCTCCCCATCTACTCTCAGCCCTGTGATCCTAGCCACATCCTCTAGGGAGGGGATCATGTGACCCCACGGCATCAAAAATGCCCGGCTAGTCCTATCCCATCTCTCTCTCAGAACCTGGATCAGTGCTAGGTCGGGTCTGACTGGCTCTATGCTAAGGAAAGCCCCGAACCCCATGGCATCTACCCTAGCTCTCTGAAACTCGGGGAGGCCGTGGTATGCTGCCCGGACCTGGACCCATGAGATGCGTGTCCTCATCAACCCCTGCATGCATAAAAGAAAGAATTTTTGTTTAAGAGTGTTAATTTTCATGTGTAAGTTCGTTTAATTGCCTTGGTTGAGATTTTTGCTGTTTGATTTAATTAACGACCAACCTTGGGTCGTGGCTTGCTTGATTAACGCCCCTGAGTGTGGCGTTATTTCTAAATGGGTTTTGGTGAATCTATGTGCCTGTTGAATTAACGACCCAGCCAAGGTCGTTGTTTATCTAAAAAACGCCCCGGTGGGTGGCGTGGTTTTGAAATTAATTTCTAAATTCCCAAAAAGTTTTTTAATTGACGCCCGTCCCTGGGTCGTCGTTTGCTTAAGTAACGCCTCTGAATGGGACGTTTTTCTTAAATGAGTTTTTGGGCCTAGAAATATATTCTGGAATTATTTAAATTGACGACCACTCCTATGGTCGTTATCTGTTGAATTGACGCCCCGATGGGGGGCGTTGTTTTCCAGGTTTTTTTGAAAATAAAATAAAAATAGCATGCGAGATATAAATCAAGGCATAAATATTGAAGAAATAATTGGAAAAACTAAGAAGCATGAAAATAATAAGCATGATGCTAAACATGGTAATTCAAATTCGCGACATGCTGCAGGGCATGTTTCATAAGGCTAATTATTTTCAGAAAATAAAATGAATTGACGACCCAGGGTCGGGCGTCTTCTTCTTAAATCGTGACACCCCTGGGGGTGTCTTCTTTCTGATTCCCTGGTTTTCTTCTCCCCGAGAGCTATGGAAATAAAAAATGGAAGAAAATAAAATAACATAGAAAAGGATGGGGTTGAGGCCTACCTTGTTTCGCTTGGGTCCCGCCAACTCTCCCCGGAGTTGGGGCCTTGGTTGCCGTGGCCACCGGAGTTGGCCGAGGCGAGCAATGGCCGCCGCCGTGGCCGACGGTTCCTCATTCCCTTCTTCCCATCCTTGTTCTTCTTCTCCCTCTTCGCCTTCGTCTTCCTCTTCTTCACTTTCATCTTCTTCATCTCCCACGGTCTCGTCGTCGCCGTGTTCTCCCTCGTCGCCGGTCACCACCGTCGGTGCCTCCTCAGCCGCCGCGGGAGGAGCCTCCTCCTCGACATGGGTGTGTTCGCCCTCCAAGTCCACGACCTCGGGGGCGCTCACCCGTTGCCGCTTAGGTCCGCCACCGGCCATTGCTTAGGGAGGTGAGGGTTTGAGAGATAGAGGGTGAGAAAGAAAGAAGGGGGGTTTTTGGTTCGGTTAAGGTTTGCAGAAGAAAAAAGAAAGGGGAGAAGCAAGACGAAGAAGGAAGAAGAAAGGAGGGAAAGCAAGTTGAACGGTCAAAAAGAATTAATGACCCCATCCAAGTCGTGTCTTGTTAAAAAGACGATTGGACCAGAGGGTGTCTCTTCCATTGTTAACGACGTGCTTTGAGGTGTTATTTCATTTCGCATGGGGAATGGCAGACGTCGTCAGAGGCATTTAATGGGACTTGATTGACATGATGGGAATAATGATTACTATTTTTGATTAACGACGTGGCTGAAGGCGTCGTTTACATGAAACGTGGCTTACCCTAAGGCGTTACTCTTGGATCTTTAACGAATATTTTTTGGAATTTATCTAATTAACGCCTTGTCTTAAGTCATGATTCAGTTAACGCCCCTCCGTGAAGGCGTCAATTTTGAGAGCTGATTAATGAGAAACGACATATACTGAGGCGTCACTTTGGGAATTGACGGCATTAACTAAGTCGTTATTCAGAGCAGAATCACAGATTGTTGGAAGAATTGATCAGAAACATTGTAATTGGTTCAATTTGAATATTATTATTGATTATTTAATGAAGGAGATTACATTGCACTTAATGAGCCACTTTGGGCCTCAGGTTCCTTAAAGCTATTACATATGATTTCCATTGATCTCTATCTTCTTCCAAGTTCTCCACAGGGTGATGAGTCTTGCAGATTTTCCACAGAGCTTGAATTGTGGTGCATTCTTTTCCATCTTCATTGCTGCCGATGTCATTGGTTTTGATAGGAGGAAGATGAGATGTGTCCTCGAATAGCCGCTGTGGGAGCCCAAGTTGAGGAAGGCATCGGTGAGAGTTGTATAGCACAAATTCCGTGGCACCTACGAGCCGAAGATCCGTGCCGGGAGAGAATCGTGCGCGGGGTTCCTGCACTTTGAGTAGTCCCGGGGCGCATGTGAAGAGGTTCTTTGGCATTATCTTGAGATGCTCCCTCCATTCCGCTCTCTTCTTAGTTTGAGGTATCCGGTTCACCACTCTATTGCTCAACCTCAGTGAGCCGGTCATATAAGAAAGTGGGCTTTTAGAGAATATCCTTGAGGGTTGTTGGGCCTCCTCACATGGATCGAACTTGAAGTGGAGATCTACCCAACTTGATAGTGCAAGCATGCATCCATAGATTGGTCTCCCCATTGCCGCCGAAGTGAGCCCACTATATAGGAAGGCTAATATCGCCGGTCCCACTCTCTCTCCTTCCCATAGGCTAATTATTGTGCTTAATTGGGATTCATCCAAGAAGTCTTCTGTGGATGGGAATAAGATTGCTCCCGCCAAGCATACCACGAAAGCCTTTGCTACTCGCTCCACTTCTTCATCTTCTTTAGCTTGGTCGGATCGTTTGTCGACCCATGAGGCAAGTTTTAGGAGGTTGATTCCTTTGGTGGCTTTGATTTGGTTCACTAGGTTTGGGCTAGGAATCAAGCTTGTTAACAATTCATGTGAGGATATTTGCCTTGGCATGATGGCCATCTTCTCCTCATCTGCTTGCTTCATCTTCTTCAAGCCTAAGATCATCTCTAACTCTTCCAATAGGATGGTAGCTTCAAAGGTGGAGAATAGAAAGGTGTGAGTAGAGGGGTGCCATATCTCCACTAGAGCTCCTATAGCTGCCCAATCTAAGTGGATTTGGTCATATTGTTTGGCATGGGTAACTAGGCCTAGGAGGTGCCATCTAGAGATAAAAACTCTCATGTCAGAGCTGAATTTGGAGAGTAAAGGGGGGAGCCACTTGTTCTTAGTATATCTCTTGGCTCCTGGAATATTTGGATAATCCTATGGAAAAAGAAAAGAGAAGAAGAGAAGAGTACAGAGGGTAAGAAGGTTGGGAGTGGTGAAGATAAAGGGGAAAGAACAGCAAAATAATTCAGACTCACATACCTGGTTCGATGCAATTCTGCTACTAAGGTGTCCGTTGATTTCTGAGAGCGTAGGAGTAGAAATCTTTGGCCGCTTGATAGCTCTCTCCCTCTTCTGAGGTTATTTCAGTGACTGTCTGCAGAAAGAAGCCGAAGCAGGTGTAGCAACACCTGTGAAATCAGAAGCAGAAGTATCAGAACAAAGGATTTGGTTGATTTGCTGAGGGAAATTCCTTCTTGTTATAGAAGTTCGAAGGATCTTATGCCCATTCGAAGCTGCAGAGACGATTACAAGTAGTACTGGGTTTTGCTTTCTGTTTCCTAGTCGGAAGCATGGTGTTCAGAATTCGTAGTTAATTAACGCCGGTGTCCAGGGCGTCATTTGTTGAAATGACAACTTGTCTAAAGTCGTGTTTTATTTAACGCCTACGTTCGGGTCGTCACTTTCTTGAGATCCCAAAAGAATTAACGCCTTGATGGTAGACGTCTTTTATATTTTAAACGCCCTCATGTCGATCGTCTTTTATTCTTTTGACGCCGTGAACCCCAGTCGTTATTTTATGGGTTTACATATTTGGTTCCTCCCTATGTTTTAATGAACTTAAGTGCTATATTTTGATTGGGATTACTTATGATTATGCACTTATGGTCATATCATGCTTTGCATTAAGAGAACTAATGAACTTTTCAAGTGTAGAAGAGTGCATGTTTCGAGACGTAGGGGTGACTCATGGGAATAACATCATCCCACTCTTGTATTTCCTTCCTGTGAGCATTGTTACTATATGGTATTTTACGCTATTATAGCATATCAAGGACCTTGTGGTTCTAACGAACCTGGAATTTGAGTTCCCCTTCATCAAAGACAGTGATAATTCTAGGAGAATCTTGATCACACGGATAGGCCGTTGAGTCATTAAAGATCTGGGACGATGGTTCCACTTTCTGGGTTGATGCGCGGACAAACGGGCTTCGGCTTAGTGTCAGCTCGGAGATCTGGATTCTTGACCAAATCTGGGTGGCTTAACAATATTATCCTTGATTATTTTTCTATTTTTAGTTTGTTTTAATTTTTCCCTTTAGCCCAGCATGCATCATGTAGGACTTTGAGTTTCATGCTGAAGATCTTCATGTTATGGCCATAATGAAGGTCACTCGCTCTTGATTGAGTTGACATGAGATATTCCACTCCAAATTGAGTACTTTATTCTCTCTGAAGCCGCTCGGGCTAGTTCCTTGAAAATGCCTCTTTGCTGGGTCTTCATCTCAATTCACTTTATTTTTTGCAAATTCACCTTGGTTGTAGCACGTCCACGTTGGCTGGTAAACGCTCTCCAATGGTGCCTCCCTGTCGTGCCCACGCGCATATTTTACTTGTTTAGTTTAGTCTCCTTTACCCAGCAAATCGATGTTTCCTTGGAATCACCCGAAGTTGCTTCACTCAGAATTTTGGAAAGATTTCAAAAGCCTAGTGTCACAGGCGTGTCACATCATACCTTGGCATCTACTTATCAGTTCATTCCACTTCATTTCGCTCATTACACTTTCACTTCATTCCGTCTCACTCCCTTGCAAAGCAGACGCCAAGGCGGGGCAACTGTAGACACGCCAAAATTGATACTATGTTAATCAAATCTCATGTCACTATGTTAACGCCCCAAAGTGAACTTCAATATTTCTATAATATAAAGTTTTTCTATTTTTGTGGTGGTTTTTATGATTTTTCTTGCATTTTTGTAATTAACGACTCGAAGAGGGGCATGTTTTAAATAGCGACCTGAGCTAGGGCGTTTTTCAAAGAAAGGACGACTAGATCAAGAGGCGTCAGTTTCTGATATTTGATGTATCCTACCCTAATTGAAATCAAAAATTAACGTCCCTCCCTGGGTCGTGTTTTGAATTAACGTCTCTCGTACAGGCGTCTCTTTATAATTTTTAAATAAGGAAGGTTTTTCTTACTAAAATTAAATCCAAGAATTGACGTCTTTATGTCAGTCGTTATTTCAATTAACGCCCTGACTCAGGTCGTCAATTTCAAGAAACGCCTTGATGTGGGTCGTCTCTTTACCTTCCGTGTCCTGCTTGAACTGCCCTTTCCTGGAGAGTCCCCTGCTCTGTTTGGTCATCTTGCTCGATTAGAGAACTAGAGACCTTGCCGTAGAAGGGTCTTGCCAGTTCTTATCCCATTAAAATTGTGTTTTCTACCCTATAAATAGCCCCCTGGGTCGTGTTCGCGCGAGGGGCAGAAGCTTGATAGGAAGGTTGGTTAAAACAGAAGAGAGGAGAGATTAGCAGTTTTCTCCATGCACTGAAGCCTTTCTACTCTCCTTTTCTTTGCGAATCCGTGCTCCTGCAGTGGTCTTATTCTTCCTAGTGCATCAGCCGCATCAATTGGTTTCTCTTTACTGTTGTCAGGAACAGCAGGGAGTTCATTGCATCAATTTGCTACTTCATCATTGTTCATCATAGTTAGTTTGCATTAGCTATGCATCATATCTCTTTCCTTCCCTAATTTTTTTAGGGGTTTTAGAAGAACCAAAAGGTGCACACTTTATGCTCCACTTTCATCATCATATTACTCTTTTGGATTGACACTACACACACGTTTGGCTAATCCCTCCTCTTTTGATTGTTTGTTCTTTGTTTAAGTGTAATCAAGAGGAAAACCCCCTTCATCGGCCGGCCGGTAAAAGGAGGAGGAAGGAATCTACACTCATCCCGCATCCTATTTTCACTAGGTATTCGCGATCAATCTCCCTTCTTTTGAGGTAACCCCTCTGGCGATCACACTCCAATAGCAATCTCTTGCTCCCCTTTTATTCCCTTCATTTCACTATTTATCTCACCATCTTATTTATTTTTGATGTGAAAAACACGATTCACAATAGACACAGGGAAAACATTGTGTACTCCAGATAACTGAGGTGGTAGTGCCAAACGGTAAGCAACCTCCCCCACTCTATCTAAAATCTCGAATCTACCAATGTATCTTGGACTCAGTTTGCGTTGAACACCAAACCTTTGAATTACCCTCATAGGAGAAACCTTTAAAAACACATGCTCACCAACCTGAAATTCTAAAACTCTCCTCCTGGTGTCGGCATAACTCTTCTGTCTTGATTGTGCTACTTGCAACCGATCTCTGATAATACAGATGTTCTTGGACGATTCGGAAATGAGATATGGTCCAAGCCATTACTTCTCACCTACCTCGTCCCAACATAACGGGGATCGACAGCTTCTACCATACAAAGCTTCTAATGGAGCCATTTGAATGCAGGACTGGTAACTGTTATTGTAGGCAAATTCAACCAATGCCAAATGATCACTCCAACTACCTCCAAAGTCAATCATGCAGGCTCTAAGCATATCTTCCACTATCTGGTTGGTCCTTTCAGTCTGTCCACCTATTTGTGGATGGAAAGCAGTACTGAAATTCAGACGAGTTCCCAAGGGCTCTTGCAATCCTTTCCAAAAATGAGAAATGAACCTGAGATCTCTATCAGACACAATGCTGACTGGTATACCATGTAGTCCTACCACTTCCTTCATATACAAAGCAGCCAAAATATCAACTGTCCATTTAGACTTAATAGATAAGAAATGAGCCGATTTTGTCAATCTGTCGACAATCACCCATGTTGCGTCAAATCCACTACGAGTCCTAGGTAGACCCATAATGAAATCCATGCCAATGCTCTTCCACTTCCATTGGGGTATATCAAGGGATTTCAATTTCCCTGCTGGTCTGAAATGCTCAGCCTTGACTTGCTGACAAACTAAGCACCTACTTACGAAGTCCGCAAGTTTTCTTTTCATATTCGGCCACCAAAAAGATCTTTTCAAATCCTTAAACATCTTAGTACCTCCAGGATGAATGGTTGATAAGTGTGTATTTTTACATCTTAATTCATGATTATACACATTTTTATGAGCTTAAATAATCATAAATATACACTTCTCACACTTATTGTTGATTTTGTATCAAATGTTTCTTTTTCTGAAATTAAATAAATTTTAATTATATTTTTTTGTATTTGTGCAGGCACGTAGTACGAGAAAGGCTCTATGAAAAAGAAAATAAAGAAAATAAAAATTATATTTTGAATGGGCCAAAAGCCCAGGAAATTGTTCAAAAAGAAAATAAAAAAATTAAAAAAAATAAATTTATTTACTATTTTTTAGAATTTTCTAACTATATATATACTAGATATATATATATAGATATATATATATTATATATATAATAAAATTTAAAAAAAAGATTCAAAACCACCGCCCCCGCCCCGCCCTTCCCGCCTTCGCCGCCCGGGCACGGGCGACGAGGCGCGAAGGCGAAGCGGGGGGGGGGGTTCGTGGAGGCAGCCCAGCAGCGCGCGGAGCGGGGGCCGTGGCGGCTCCCGGCAGGGACACGCGGCGAGGCGCTACCGGCCGACGCGAGGCGCGGAGGCGGGGGGTTCGTGGCAGGCCCCGGGCGGATGCAGGCAGGCGGGGCGCACGCGCCCAAGGCGCGACACGCGGCGGTGGCCGAACGGCGGGCGCACGGCGGACCCACGGGCCGGCCGCCTAACCGGTCGGCCGGTCGGCGCAACGCGCCGACAGAGAGAGAGAATGAGAGAAAGAGAAGAAGAAAAAGGCCAAAAAAATGCCAAACAAATTCAGAAAAATCCGAAAAAAATGGCAAAGTGGGCAGAACCTACCTGCCTACCATTTTAGGCTAAAATTGGGTACACTCGTTTGGAGTGTTTTTGTAACCCCTATATAAAGGGTGCATTGGTCTTGAATGACAAGTTAGCAAGTTAGTTAGCAAGTAGAATTAGCAAGATGGCAAGGTTGAGTAGGGGGAGAGCTAGCTTTGATCACTTGTAATGTAAGTTGTTCTTTACATTTCTGAAGTTGTTGAGTGCATCAAGTTATATTTTCAAAGCTTTTGAAGTCAAAGTTGTAAGTTGTTCTTATTTCAATAAAAGTTTTATTTTTGAATTCAGCCTGTTCTTAGCCTTATTTTGCATAGTTGTAATCTTTATTGCAATTTGAGTTCTTCATAAAAGTTGTTCCTTTTTAAGTTTTCTTCAACTTCTCTGTTTAGCATTTCTTCAAATTCGTCCAAATTCATAGAGTTAATACCCATTTTCTTAAGTGCTGTCCTGTGCATTTACTGTTCATCCGTGGTGATACCTTCTTCCATTCATTCATTTTGAAGTCTTTCTAGTCCTCAAATAACTCTGAGTTCTTCATAAGAGTTGTTCCTCTCTTGTATCTCTAAGTTTTATTCTTCTTGCACTTTGTCAAATTCCTCTTTTTTTGAGCTTTAGAATTAAGTTTTCTAGGTGCTGGTTTTCTGTCAATTACTGTTCATCCGAACCAATAGGTCCTAGTTTTTCAAGTTTTTCCTTATCTTCCTTTCATTTTCTGTTTCTGTGTTCTTCATAAAAGTTCTTCCTTTTTCAATTATCTACAACTTTCATGTTTTCAACCTTTTCTAATTCCATTCAGATTTCAAGTTATTTCATTTCTTCCAACCCCCATTTCCACTTGAATTATGTTTTGTTTTCACCTTAAAGTTTCAAACTTGTTATATGCAAACCCGTTCTTCTTAAGTGTTTCAAACATACCCGAAGCGGTGATTCTTCTTCAAATCCTCTCACGGCGTCGACTTCCTAGGCGGAACGATCATCATCAAAGGCTCGGCGTGGAAACGACGACGTTCTTCACTTAATTGGCTAAATTTTCTTTACTTATCCCTTGTCATTTCAAGATGTAATTTCATTTCCGTTAGTTGTAATCGCACTCAAAACCCAAAAATTGGTTTTTCAAAACACAAGAATATTTTCCAACTAAGAAAAATAACCAAATTCCTTCCCCGTGGGATCGACCCGTACTTACCATTATACTCATATTTTCAAATCCATAAGTGAGTGAGTGCGGTTATAAATTTGTGTGGCACGACATTTTTAAACGACGACTGTCGAGCATCAAATTTTTGGCGCCGTTGCCGGGGATGGAGATACTTTTCATAGTTGGATACTCTTGTGTTTACTTTGTATATTTGTATATTGATTTTTGCTTTCTTTGCTTGTGCAGGAAAATAAAAAAAATTGAAAATCAAAGAAAGAGGAAGATCGAATCTGAAATTCCAAGGATATGAAACGTTGTTGATAGCCCGGCAGCAGTGCTAAAGGGCTGAAATCAAGAAACAGGTTCTATCTTTCCACTTTCTGAAAAATTTTTTACAAAAAATCTGAAAATTTCTTGAAAACTCAATAAAAATAAAAAAAAACAATCAAAACAAAAGAAAAATTTTCATGCTGGTTAGTTAGGTTCATTAACTAAAAACAAAAACAAAACAAATTTTTTTTCATTTGTACCAAATAAAAGATCTCATTGCAAGAGTAGAAACTACACTTTCATGCTCTAGGTCATGCATCATTTAGCTTAGAATTTGTCTTTGTTTAATTTCTGCATTGCATTTTGAAGATCGCAAGGGGCAAGGTACGTTCTACTGATCTCAGTCTGGCATTCATTTTTGCATAAAGAACCCCTTGTTTGAAATTGTTGTGTGCATTTCATTTCAAAATACTTTAAGGGCAACACCCCTAACAAGATAAGGTGGGGATTTCATCACCCTCCCTTAGCCCGAAAATCACAATTTCCTTGCATCTCTGCATTACCTAGGCCTTAATAAAAGCCAGTAGACGTTGGCCCTAGGATCACACTGTGATTCCTGTGATATTTAGGTTTATCCTCTTATGGAAACTGGTGTCTAAGGCAAGACGGTCGGATGGCAAACGCCTTAAGCGGGATTGTGGTTTTGTATAATAAGGTCCCTACGAAAGTAGGGGGAACCTCCCACTTCCCCACCCCTTACCTGGCCGGTGGACATACTGAGGGTGAATTTAAGTTCATTTTAATCACTTTGTGAAACCACATTTGTAGGTCTGAGTCGCATCTAGGTCATTAGGATAATTTGTGTTAACTTGTTTGTGTTTGCATAAAAAAAGTTTTAAAAAATTGAAAAAAAATATATAATTTGAAATACTTAAAAAAAATGTAATTTTTTTTTCATTTTATGGCCATTCATCTTAGAGGGAAACCCACGCCTATGAAGGAGCATTTTTATCCTTCTTCGTACAAGCCCTCCACCTGTATTCAACTCCCCGATATTCACGTTGATCAATATGAGATTCGCCCTAGTCTCATCCAGATGCTCCCATCTTTTTATGGGAATCTCAATGAAAATCCTTATAGGCATCTAGATGATTTTCTAGAAGTTTGCTCACTGATCAAAATTCAGAATTTTAATGACGATGCCCTTAAATTAATTTTATTTCCATTCTCGTTAAAAGATAAAGCAAAATGTTGGTTAAGGAGTTTTCGAAAGATTATCAGGACTTGGGAAGATATGCAGTCAGAATTTTTAAAAAAAAATTACCCCATAGGCCAAACCAACATGATGAGAAGGGCGATTACAGGATTTACTCAACGTCCGGGAGAGCAACTTCATGAATCTTGGGTGAGATTAAAGGAGCTAGTGAGTCAATGTCCACATCATGGGTTACCCAGATGGCAAATTATCTTTACATTTTATGAGGGGTTATCCAATTTTGATAGGCAGATGGTGGACATATATTGTGGAGGAGCATTTTTACGCAAAAGTGAAGATGAGGCATATGATCTATTTGAGATTTTGAGTGAAAATTCAATAAATCGTGCCTCTATCTCATCTCATCAACAACTTGTAGGACATGTCAAACAGGCGGAAAACCCAACCCACACTTTCATGGAAGTGTGTGAATTCTGTGCCAGTCTCACTCACCATGTGAGTGAATGCCCTACTATAGCCCGACTCTCTCCCGTCATCCAAGCACAGGTCCAAAATTCCCTTGGATTCTCTCAGCTCAAGCATGTTGCAGATGATGATAATCTTGGCTGGAGTAATCACACAAATTTGCCTTGGATGGATTCAACAATCCAAACCCATTTGTCTACACCTCTACCCCAAGCAATTCACGAGCAGCCCATGTATACTCAACTTCATCTCAACTCATCTCACCCCGATTTCGGACTCAATGTCAATACTAAGGGTGATTCACCGGGCCACTACTTTGAAGCTCAAAGCGTGTACTCTCAGTCTACTTACCATGACCCTTCGTCAATATTCAACCAACCCCCTCGATACGTGAATGATGATGATGATGATCCGATGCCTGGCATTTTGGCTCAAGATATCATTATTGGGAGTGAGGGGGAGTGCGCAAGCCATACCATGATGAAGGAAGGGACGGAATTAGGGGATGAATTAAAGAATACAAATGAACATATTGATATCATCACCCCATTCTATGAATGTTTTGAGATTGAGAATATCACTGAGAAAATTAGTGGCCCAAACAACTTAATTGAGGATCTACATGTCGAGGAGGATTGCTTTATGATTAATAATCATGTTGATTTAGTGGAACTTAATTCTGAATCTTCTCCTCCCTTGGAAGAACTTGATGATGGGGCCTTGTTCGAAAAGTTTATATTTCATCTATCAACCCCATTTTTGGAAAATTTGATTGAGAATCTTCAGGTGAGTGATGAGTATGATGAAAGCTCCGTCTTTAAAAAATTCCCATTTGATCTTACCTTTGATGAAGGGGCCGAGCTGGAACAATTTACATTTGATCTTCCCACTTCATTATTGGGAAATTTGATTCACAATTTTCTATTAAATGATGAGTGTGATAAAGGGGTTTTATTAGAAACTTTCAAATTTGATCTACCCATTGAGCCCGATCCCCTCATGTTTGAATCATTGGATCAATTTGATTCTGGGCTCGTGCTACCCCTGCCAGATGAGCCTCTTCAATATGACATTCTGGGACCTGAGGGGGATGGACCAACAATATTCACTTTTGATTTAACTCCCCATCAGGAAGACAAGTTGATTAGTACCCTTCTAACACATGAGGCTGTTACTGGGAAGACTGTGGCTAATAATGACACTCTTATCCCTAAGCCCCCGTTCGATGACCAAATTCCCAAGGAGGAAGTAGTCAATAAAGAGGTCATCAGGAGGGACGATACAGGTGAAGGGGACCGATGGATTGATATTATGGAAGGGTTATACCTTGATCTTGACAAATTAATGGCCATAGATCATTTTTTGATATCTAAAGCTAAAAACTGGATCGCACACAGGGTTAATGTTACAAACAATCATGTGCGAGTCCTGCCTCTTTCTAGCCCCGGTCCGTACATGTCTACTCTTGTCTTCCAATGGATTAAGGGCTAGAATTTGAGGGAAGACAAGATCACATGGTGGCTCATTTTAAAATCAACTTGTTGGTTGTTGAGCTACAGTGCGTCTGGCTGAAGACGTTAAATTTAGCGCTTTTTGGGAGGCAGCCCAACGTTTTCACAGTTTGGTGTGCAAATAAATGGCTTCTTGGGAGGCCACCCACGGTTTTTGTGATTTGATGTTTTGTTTTAGTGTGTTTCTTTTACAGTTCTCAGGCCACAACGCAATGAAGCTCTCATCACTTCGCCCGACCCATCAGGTTGTATCCTTCCATCCCAACTATATTATCTCTTTACATGTCCTTTGATCTTTCTACTATTTATGCCATTGAGGACAATGTCATTTAAGTTGGGGGGGAGATAAATTTCAAAATTTTCAAAAATTTTCAACAAAAAAATTTTTCTTGCTTTCTTGAATTGTCATGTTTAACAACCGTTTTTCCCCGCATTAATGATTCTTGATTCATGTCACATGAAACGTGATTCTGAATAGAAACAACTGGGAAAAGGATGATGGATAATTTATTTACTCTAGCCATGGAAAACTGATTTAAAGAATCTCTTTAAAGTTCAGATGCACTTTCAAAAAAATAAAATCACGTTGCACGCTAATGAAACAAGAGGGACAAGCCTTCTGCTATTTTAGATATACTGTCTGATATTCTGCACTTTTGAAAATGGGATTTGTTATAAGCTTTCTGCCATAGAAAAGTATGAGAAAAAAAATAAAGCACCATGAAAAATGCTCCGATTCTGAGTAACCGAGCCTACTTCACCTAAGACGTGTTGAGGTTCGCGTCAAAAGGAAAAGGGAACTCTGATCTGTGGAACCGGGCCTACTTCACCTGAGACGTGTTGAGGTTCGTGTAAAATAATGAAGGGTAGTGCAGCATCATGTGTGTAAAGAAAAAAAAAAGAGAAAAGTAGAAAAGAAAAAATATATATATAGTGATCCCAAAAGGGACATATCAATAAGGCAGACAAAAAGCTAGTGTGCATTGAACGCTCTAAGTAAGAAGTGCAGAATTGAAAGGCATTTGTTCGGAATAGCAACTGGAGGATGCAATTGTCTCTACTGTGAATTTAGTATTCCACTTGCACAAGTGCTACTGAATTTTGATTAGAATTCTTGATCATGTTCATAAGGCTAATCTGTGATAATTACTCCAGATTCCTGATCTTTAGTTGACTCTATGAAAGATGAACTGGAAATGAGGCCTGAATATCTTTAAACTCTTGTTAGTCCTAAATTTTTCATTATGTGCATTGCTAAGGGACTAGCAATGAGTAAGTTGGGGGGTGTGATAAGTGTGTATTTTTACATCTTAATTCATGATTATACACATTTTTATGAGCTTAAATAATCATAAATATACACTTCTCACACTTATTGTTGATTTTGTATCACATGTTTCTTTTTCTGAAATTAAATAAATTTTAATTATATTTTTTTTTGTATTTGTGCAGGCACGTAGTACGAGAAAGGCTCTACGAAAAAGAAAATAAAGAAAATAAAAATTATATTTTGAATGGGCCAAAAGCCCAGGAAATTGTTCAAAAAGAAAATAAAAAAATTTAAAAAAAATAAATTTATTTACTATTTTTTAGAATTTTCTAACTATATATATACTAGATATATATATATATATATATGTTATATATATAATAAAATTTAAAAAAAAAGATTCAAAACCACCGCCCCCGCCCCGCCCTTCCCGCCTTCGCCGCCCGGGCACGGGCGACGAGGCGCGAAGGCGAAGCGGGGGGGGGGGGGTTCGTGGAGGCAGCCCAGCAGCGCGCGGAGCGGGGGCCGTGGCGGCTCCCTGCAGGGACACGCGGCGAGGCGCGACCGGGCGATGCGAGGCGCGGAGGCGGGGGGTTCGTGGCAGGCCCCGGGCTGATGCAGGCAGGCGGGGGCGCACGCGCCCAAGGCGCGACACGCGGCGGTGGCCGAACGGCGGGCGCACGGCGGACCCACGGGCCGGCCGCCTAACGGGTCGGCCGGTCGGCGCAACGCGCCGACAGAGAGAGAGAATGAGAGAAAGAGAAGAAGAAAAAGGCCAAAAAAATGCCAAACAAATTCAGAAAAATCCGAAAAAAATGGCAAAGTGGGCAGAACCTACCTGCCTACCATTTTAGGCTAAAATTGGGTACACTTGTTTGGAGTGTTTTTGTAACCCCTATATAAAGGGTGCATTGGTCTTGAATGACAAGTTAGCAAGTTAGTTAGCAAGTAGAATTAGCAAGATGGCAAGGTTGAGTAGGGGGAGAGCTAGCTTTGATCACTTGTAATGTAAGTTGTTCTTTACATTTCTGAAGTTGTTGAGTGCATCAAGTTATATTTTCAAAGCTTTTGAAGTCAAAGTTGTAAGTTGTTCTTATTTCAATAAAAGTTTCATTTTTGAATTCAGCCTGTTCTTAGCCTTATTTTGCATAGTTGTAATCTTTATTGCAATTTGAGTTCTTCATAAAAGTTGTTCCTTTTTAAGTTTTCTTCAACTTCTCTGTTTAGCATTTCTTCAAATTCGTCCAAATTCATAGAGTTAATACCCATTTTCTTAAGTGCTGTCCCGTGCATTTACTGTTCATCCGTGGTGATACCTTCTTCATTCATTCATTTTGAAGTCTTTCTAGTCCTCAAATAACTCTGAGTTCTTCATAAGAGTTGTTCCTCTCTTGTATCTCTAAGTTTTATTCTTCTTGCACTTTGTCAAATTCCTCTTCTTTTGAGCTTTAGAATTAAGTTTTCTAGGTGCTGGTTTTCTGTCAATTACTGTTCATCCGAACCAATAGGTCCTAGTTTTTCAAGTTTTTCCTTATCTTCCTTTCATTTTCTATTTCTGTGTTCTTCATAAAAGTTCTTCCTTTTTCAATTATCTACAACTTTCATGTTTTCAACTTTTTCTAATTCCATTCAGATTTCAAGTTATTTCATTTCTTCCAACCCCCATTTCCACTTGAATTCTGTTTTGTTTTCACCTTAAAGTTTCAAACTTGTTATATGCAAACCCGTTCTTCTTAAGTGTTTCAAACATATCCGAAGCGGTGATTCTTCTTCAAATCCTCTCACGGCGTCGACTTCCTAGGCGGAACGATCATCATCAAAGGCTCGGCGTGGAAACGACGACGTTCTTCACTCAATTGGCTAAATTTTCTTTACTTATCCCTTGTCATTTCAAGATGTAATTTCATTTCCGTTAGTTGTAATCGCACTCAAAACCCAAAAATTGGTTTTTCAAAACACAAGAATATTTTCCAACTAAGAAAAATAACCAAATTCCTTCCCCGTGGGATCGACCCGTACTTACCATTATACTCATGTTTTCAAATCCATAAGTGAGTGAGTGCGGTTATAAATTTGTGTGGCACGACATTTTTAAACGACGACTGTCGAGCATCAATGGTGTATCTAGATCTATGAGCTTCCTCGAGGATCTTACTCTTTATCTCAGCTACATCAGGTACACAAGTTCTTCCCTGAAATAACAATCTTCCATCATCAGCCATCATGAAGTCAAGTCTGTTACTCAAGCTTCCCTTGATCTCTACCAACTCTGGGTCATCATCTTGCAGAGACTTGATTTCCATCAATAATTCGGGCTTAAGTTGAATCTGAGCAATCATAATCCGATCCTTGTCAACATTAAGATCCAAACTAGCGAACTGCTCCAACAATTTTCACTCTTGTAACATGAGACTTGACAACTTAGCTATAGGCTTGTGGTTTAAGGCAACTGCCACAACATTACCTTTTCCAGGATGATACTCAATGGAGAAATCGAAATCCTTCAAATACTCCAGCCATCTTCGCTGCCTCATATTGAGTTCCTTCTGAGAAAATAAGTATTTCAAACTCTTAGGATTTGAAAACACCGTAAATGCCTCTCCATACAAGTAGTGCCTCCATATCTTCAAGGCAAACACCACTGCTGCTAGCTCCAAATCATGAACAGGATAATTCTTTTCATGCTTCCTCAACTGCCTAGAAGAATAGGCTATCACTTTTCCGTGTTGCATGAGTACACACCCTAAACCAATACCTGAAGCATCAGTGTATACCACAAAACCTCATTCTCCAGAAGGTAAAGCCAAGACAGGTGCAGTAGTCAAACATTCCTTCAAAGTCTGAAAGCTTCGCTCGCAATCTTCTGACCAATCAAATTTGATATCCTTGCGGGTTAATCTTGTCAGAGGTACCGCAATCTTGGAAAAATCTTGAATAAACCTTCGGTAGTAACCTACTGGGCCTTGGAAACTTCTCACTTCAGTTACATTAGTAGGCTTAGCCCAATTCTTTACTGCCTCTACCTTCGAAGGATCAACAGAAATACCTTCTTTTGTGATGATATGCCTAAGAAAGGACACCTCTTGCAGCCAGAAATCACACTTACTAAACTTGGCATATAACTGATGATCTCTCAATAGTTGCAATGCCACCCTCAAATGTTCAGCATGCTCCTCCTCACTCTTAGAATAAATCAAGATGTCATTAATGAACACCACGACCCATTGATCAAGATAGGGCCAAAACACATCGTTCATCAGCTGTATGAAAGCTACAGGTGCATTCGTTAGCCCAAAAGGTATTACTACAAATTCGAAATGCTCATACCTACTACGGAAGGCTATTTTATAGATATCTTCTTCCTTAATTTGTAACTGATGATATCCAGATCGAAGGTCGATCTTAGAAAAGTACTGAGCTCCTGCTATCTGATCAAATAACTCATCAATCCTTGGCAATGGACATCTGTTCTTGATAGTCAATTGGTTCAATTGCTGATAATCGATGCACAACATCATCAAACCATCTTTCTTCCAGATGAATAATACAGGAGCTCCCCACGGGGAAGTACTAGGACGAATGAACCCTTTCTCAAGCAATTTCATTAACTGCTGCTTTAGTTCCCTTAGCTCCGCAGGAGACATACGATAAGGAGCTTTAGAAATAGGGGTCGCACCAGGAATTAGGTCAACAGAAAAGATAACTTCCCTTTCAGGAGGAAGTCCTGGTAGGTCCTCAGGAAAGACATCTGGAAAATCCCAGACGACAGAAAAGTCCTCAATCTCAATCTTATGCTCAAGGGTCATAGAAACAAAGGCTAGAAAAGCCTTACATCCTCTCCTCATCAGCTTATCAGCTCGAAGAGCCGAAATAAGCGGAACAGACTTATGGTGTCTAATTCCTATAAAAGAAAGCCCAGGGTGTCCAATGAAAGACACAGAACTAGATCTGCATTGAACATTGGCCTCATATTTAGCCAACCAATCTGCTCCTAGGATTACGTCATAATCCTTCATGTCCATACAGACTAAATCAGCTGGCATGTTTTGTTCATTGATCATGACCTTACTGGAAGGATAGAAATACTTAATTGCTGATCTGGAACCAATAGGAGTTGAAATCTCTAACGGAGAATTCATCAAAACTGGCTTCATAGCTAAAGACTTCACAAATCTTTGAGAAATAAAAGAATGAGTGGCACCAGTATCAAAAAGAACAAAAGCTGATTTATCATGTATAATAAGAGTACCTTCGACAAGTCCACCCTCCTCGGCGGGTCCTGTCTCGTCTTCTTGTAGAGCCTGAAGCTTGCCTTGCTGCTTCTTGATTCCTTGCAGTTTCACCGGGGTAGCTCGCTCAGATAAAAAGGGACACTCGGGAATATGGTGGTCCCTACTACCACAACGTAAACAGGCACCGAGCTTGCGCCAGCACTCTTCCATCTTGTGACCTGGACGGTCACAATACTTGAATATGCCCTTGAATGGAACAATAGGGCTAGGCTTCTTATCTTCAATCTTTGGCATCTTGCCCTTCCACGAACCAGACCCTCTAATGGGCCTCTTCCTGCCATGACCAGGCGTGATACTTCCAGAACCAGTGTGGTGTTGTTCAATCTTAACACTCTTCCCATGGATTCTCTCCCTCATTTCTAAAGTATCTTCCAACACTTGAGCCTTTCTCACCATCTCGGAATAAGTTGGAATTTCCATCGGTGCCAACTGGTTGATATACTGCAGCTTCAGCCCATTAAGAAAGCGCTTAGCTTTCATCTTCTCGGTAGATATCAAGTGAGTAGCATAGTGAGATAGTCGAGAGAACTGAGCTTCATATTCAGCTACGGAAAGATTTCATTGCTTCAAAGTAGCAAACTCAGCCGCCTTCTTCTCTTGTACTCTATCAGAGAAATATTTACCATTGAAGAATTCCTCGAACTCTTCCCATGTGACTTGTCTATCACCAAGGGTAGCCTTCACTGTGTCCCACCATGTCCTTGCATCACGTTCAAGTTGAAAGGTCGATAAGAGGACACGTTCTTGATCGCTCCATTGCATCAATTCAAAAATCCTCCCAATCTCTTCAAGCCAGTGCTCGGCTTCATCAGGGTCAGTCGAGCCTCCAAATCACGGGGGATTAACCCCACGAAAGTTCTGATAAAGGTCGCCAGTGCCATGGTTTGTAGCTCTTCCTTGGGCCACTTGTTGCAAAGCCTGAGTAAGTCCTTGAACAATACGCTGCAAGTTCCTCTATTATGCGTGTTCTCCTGCCATTGCAAAAGCCTACACGTGGAATAGGTTATGTTAGGTTTAATTAAGAATGGATAATCGTGCAATGAGATTATTAACTCAACCCTAGTCTTCTACCCAATCTCACTAGGTTGGGTACTTAGACTTATAACAAGGTTATAGGTCCTACGGTATCACTTAGGATCCTAAAACTTAGAAAACCTAGGGATATCAGAAAACCTAGGCTCTGATACCACCAAACTGTCACGCCCCGACGCGTAATATCGGGACCGGTAGTAGAAAACGCTAGTAAAGATAACATGCTAAACTAAGAATTAACATAACGTAATGAACAGAATAACTCCAAGTCTATTACAAATACCATCAACTGACTTAAATATAATCTCTACTCGACCCCGTTACAATAACTAACACAAGTTCTAAGGCATAGCTAGATGTAAAACAACTATAACAATCTCAACATAACGACTAGCTGATACACTCCAAGTCATCACTCTTGCCCATTCCCATCCATCTGTGAATCTTCACCTGAGTTGCTTGGAAAGGGGGGAAAACAACTATATGAGCGAATGCTCAGTAGGTAACAACAGGCAAGTGTAAGTGATTAACCAATTAATTACATGTATGAAACAGAAGGAAAAGAACTAACGATCGAATGAAACAACATAATAAAAGAAAGTGCTAAAGAATGGAATGGAATAACAATATGACATAATGATATAACTACAAGAATTGCAAGTTAAGAATAATATATATAACAGAAAATTGTAGGAAATTGGCCAACAAGCAAGAATATAACCAAGTAGAACACGATTCAAGTAAGAGATCATTGTCATATACATCACGCTAGTCATGCACTTAGTGCAATGCCTCACCATGTCATTACAAACTCCCATGGACACAAGTACTTTTCGGGCGCTCTCCCCAGGACCAGACCGAGCCCCTATGATGCGTTGGCATTGATTTATTGGATCCAAGATCCCAAGTTCTGTCTAGACTTTAATCAAGTTAAAATGGCCAATTATAATCAAGTATAAATTTACCTCGGAACATCCCAAGGCTAAGCTGAAGAGATACTGTCCAGAATTTCTTTCAAGGAGTTCAAATCATCAAGAACCAACATGTTCTTGGATTCAAAACCATAAAACACAGAGAAAACTCGTCTCTGGATGATATGCGGTTACTAATGGACCGCTCAAGACTTGTGCGGTCGTCTCTGGGCCGCACTACAGGAACTGGGCTGAGGTTAAGCCCTCGAGAGGCCAAGGTTGAACGGCTGATAAAGGGCCGCTCTTCTATATGAACGGTAGGGAATAGGCCGTACAAGGCTAGAAGTTTACAAAATCGAGGTCAGGATATGCGGTCCTGACAGAGCGGCTCATCAATTGAGCGGTCTATTAAGGGCCGCCTGAAAGATGTACGCACTATATCTGGCCGCACAACATAGGGCCTAACAATAATATAGAAATTCCCCCAAGTGGGCTCCCGGGCTGCCATGGACAGGGTGGAACTGAACCAGAGTCCAGCCCACTGTATGTTGGTCGGCCGAGGGTCTACTAGGCTGATCAAATCAGGATTTGGCCAAAGTTGGATCAAGGATAATCGGCCAAGACAAATTGGCATTAGCCAGGGATGAACGGTCGCCACTGGCCCGTTCAGGGGTATATGTGGTTCACAAATGGCCGCTCAAGTCTCTATTAGTCCAATTCGGACTAACTCAAATCACAGTGGTTCGATTGAGTCCAATTCAAATCTAGGGGGATACAAATGGTTCAAGATTAACAGTTATAACAAGTGTAAACCTAATAGCCATTTCAATTATAAAGGATTCATAATTAAAATTGACACTCAATGGAAAGATGAATCAAGATCAAGCTCAAATTAAATAAATCAACAAGAATGATTTACTATCATGAATTACAGTTTATTAGGTGTGTTGCTAACATGAGATTAACCACTAATCTATTAACATAACATGTAGAAATGACAATTAATCTGTTCTGTTACAGGTGTGCGGCCGGTTCTGGACCTTACATCGCCATATACGGTCACATGCAGGCCGCACATGCCCCTTCAGGTCCGAAGGCCTGCTGGAGATGGACGGTCGGTAGGGTGTCGCTGGAAGGGATGTGCGGTCTGGAACTGGCCACAGGACAGACATGCGGTTTGGGTTCGGCCGCACGTTACACGGAAATGATCAGAGATAGAAACATTTATACGGTCTACAATTGGCCGCCTATCTGGGATGTGCAGTCTATCGTGCGGCCACACAAGTCCAAACAGGTCTCTGCCCCTTTCACCTTGCCCAATTCTGGTGAGGTTTCTAGGGTCAGAACTAAAACATTGAATTTGCACGATATAAAGCATGGAATTTGGGGCTTTTACTACCAAAAGAAAGAGCACGAAAAACTATACAGGATGCATGAATCAATTTTATGTTTACAGTCTGGAATTACGACTTAATCGAAAGGGAACAATTATAACCCTAGATGTGACATGCTTCTACTAAAACCTTAAATTCTCGCAAAACACTTAATAAAATTTAGGGCTTTCTACATCAATGAAAAGCTGACATGATGCTGCTTCCAACCATATGTTATTTGTAGGGTTTGGCTTGCTATCACCTACCTGAATCGGATGAAGAAGGAGGATAAAGAAAACTAAGGACGTCGGTACACGCAGTCACTAATCGCTGGAGATCTCCCTCGATCCAACTCCTCTACAGCCGCCACTGGTTCTAAACGATTCTAGGGTTAGAGAGCTTCATTTAAATAGGTCACACACCTTCTGGAGGGTTCTATGCGCGGAGTATTCGTCCACGCAAGTCGGGTTGATGTGAACGACGCCGTAATTGTTGACGCGCCAAAACTCTGCCGATTACATCTCCTAGGGTTAGCGTTTCAAGAGATTAAGAGGATAAATGATCCTCTCATCCTGGCCTTTCATTTGTCACCGATTTGGGCTCATTTGATGGAGTATTGGGCTCGAATTTGGCGTTTCAAGGTATAGTTAACTAAGTGTTCAATTTGAGCTTAATCCACTAATTCGGCCTACTTACAGATTTTATTTGGGTTGGTCACAGAAGACAAGTTTGTTAAACGCGTTATCCTCTACAAGAATATAATTTTTATCGATTTTTATAAAATAGTCAAAAAAAACTCATTCTATTTATTAAGGAATTATTCTAATTAATTTCTAATTAATCTCTAAAAGAAATCGGGGTATTACAGCAGCGATGCCATGATTGGTTCTCGCGTTGTGTCTGAGGTGATGCAGGACTGTGTCCTTTGGTGTGTGCCTACTCTGATGGCCGGTGTGCGCGACGTGCGGACCGAGGTGCCATTCGTGATGGTAGTCTGGCTGTGTTTCTCAGGATCGGTGTTTTCGTGAGAATCGAGGTTTTCTGTGCTGGGGCTCTGACAGCGTTGTCAGTTGGATCAGTATTCTTCCCCTGTGACTTGGTGCTAGTTCTGAATTTTTAGGATGAAATTTATTTAAGGGGGGAGGGTTGTAATGCCCCTAATTTTTTGGATATTTTTCGGATCATTTTCGTGGGTCTCGGAGTGTATTTTGTACTTTACACGTGTTTTTCCTGATGTACCTTCGGAACTCTATGTAGGGCGAACCATGGCGTTCTCCGACTCTGGGACGTTACCACTACGTTGTGCTCCTCCCGAGGATCACGGAGGTAATTTTTCATAATTTTTTGAATTTCTGAAATTTTTGAGTTTTTCTATATATATTAACCCCTTTTTCTCTATCTCCCTCACTCTCATTTCTCACTCTCTCCCTCTCTTATCTCTCACGCTCTCTCCTCTCTCCCTCTCTCTCCGGCTACCGATGGAGTGGAGCGCGGGCGAGGCGGGGACGGCGCGGGCGAGGATGGGTGAGGATCGAGGCGGTGGAGGCGCGATGAAGCTCGGCCGCGAGTTCGTGAATCGGCGAGGGTTTCACGGCGTTTTCTTCACGGTTCGACGTCCACGGCGCCCCAAATCATCGGTGAAGGTGGGGACATGGATCCCCAGCTCGTGTACTTCCTTTCCCGCGATTTTGGTAGGCCGTGGTGAGTCGAGCGGGCTTATTTGAGTTTTTTGGGGGAAAAGTATGTTTTTGGGGAGTGAGCCAGATCTCTCATTTCGTGGGGTTTTTGGTCGATCCAAGGGTATAGATGATTGCTAGGGTGCTTGGGGATGGATTCCCCTTTGTTTCCCCTTCATCGGGTGATGAATGGGGCGTAGAAATGAGATTTTTGGGGTTTCCGCCGTTTTCGGGCTCGGGACGATTTAGCGGTCGTTCCAGAGACCGCTAGGGGCGCTAGTGGTCATGTGGAGACCGCTAGGGGTCCCCCTATGTCAGTTCAAGGCTGGTGGTCATGCAATAAACCGCCAGTGGGTTTAGCAGTCCAGAGGTATATCGCTAGCCAATGTTTCGCGGTCCATGGTTAGACCGCCAAGCTCCTCTTAGCAGTCAAGGGCAAGATTGTTTTATGTTTTGGAGTCATTTAAGGTCGGTCGGGTAGCGGTTTCGCGACTGACCACTAGGCATCACCTAGCGGTCAGGCAAAAGACCACCACCTGCTAGCGGCCTAAGAGGTGACCGCTAGGGGGTTACGAGTTCTTGAGGCATTAGCGGTCCAGGGGTAGACCGCTAGGCTGGCATTAGCGGTCCAACGGTAGACCGCTAGGTGATTCTTCGGGCTCGTCGTGCCGTTTACCGTTGTGTTGGTCTCTGGTCGACCTGGTTGTGACCTAGTGGTCGACCTTCGGCCTCATGAGTGGCCCGGACACCCCGTGAGTTCTGTGTCCGTGTTTCTGGGATGTTTGGAGGTACCTTGTTACCTCAATTAGCGTCCCCATAGGTGTGGTGGGATCGGGTGACCCCATGTGTTCTGGGCTTTCGTGTTACGCTCGATTGAGTCACCGTGTATTAGTGTGAGTGCGGCGGGGTTCCGCCGCATGTCGTGGGTTTCTACGGAAGATGGTTCCCGACTGGGCCAAGTGTAAGGCGTTAGACTGCAAGTCCAGTCATTCAGCCTGGGGCTGGAGGTTTCTCACTTTTCCAAGCGATGGGGAATCGGCGTAGTGGCCTATGAGCTACTTTGGGAATCGTGCTTCTGTGCTTTTCGCGTTGGCCATGAGTGTGCCCTTGGATTTTGAGTCTTGTCACCCAGCCTAGGGCTAGAGGTCTCTTGAGTTCGCTTTTGAGGGGATGGTCTCGGCGGCTCGTGAGTTACCTCGGTATTTGTGCTACAGTGGTTTTAGACCTAAGAATTAAGCTACATTAACGGCATTGTGTTGTTGCGTACGACGGTCTTGACCCTGAGTCTCGTGACTCAAGGACCGTTGGATTTAATGAGTCTAGTGGACTGTCTAGAGTGTAGCGGCTCGGCACCACTTGGTTCTTCTCGACTTTCGCGCAGGGTGCGCACGTGTTTCTCGGAGTTTCTCATCAGAGAGTGGTCACATCAGTGACTCCCCACTAGTTGTAGCCTTCCGACATGCGTGTGGTCCCACCAGGGAGTGGTGGAGAGGCTTTACCCGAGAGAGACGGCTTTAGGCTGGTTGCCGTGGGCCTCCTACTGTGGCTGCTCGAGTCCGGGCCGGGAGGATGAACCAGCTAGAGGGCCTGACGTGGCGCAGTCAGTCAGTGTGTGCACACGTGGTCGGGGACTTCGGATGCATGCTGACGAGCATGACCCCGACTAGACCCTTATCAGTGTTACTTGAGTGTGTGTCTCAGTTTCCGCCTAGGGCGAGTAGGGAGACACTGCAGCACGGTGTAAGTCATCAGGGGATGCGTCCGACTGTGCTTCTGGTGGGCAGGTACTCCTGTCACGTGAGACGTGACTCTCCTGTTTCTGGACTCCGTTTCCCATCTACGAGACGTGGTTTTCTGGACTGTCTGGTGTTTCCGAGGTAGTGGCCAGGGTGCCAGTGGCTTCACCGAGGTTTCATCGTGCCAGTGTGGGACTGTGCTGTCCCGGTTGGTCATGCCTGTGTGGGCAGACTTCTACGGCAGGGTTGCCGTGAGTGTTTTCTTGGTAGGCCTGGGGTTAGTGTGGTCCGCTTCCCGATTGTGAGATCTGGATTTCTCTTTCTGCTTGACCGATACAGTAGGAGTAGCTGTAGTGCCTAGTTTTGACCAGCCACCGATTCATTGTTCCTACTGTAGTTGTAGCTATTTTTGCTTTTCGCTACCGTCGTTGTTCTCGGTTGGGATTCCATGGGATCCCTACTAAGCCAGTGACAGGAGGCTCACCCCTGCTTTTCAGGTGCGGCGGTTCTTCCTCAAGTTTCAAGGGTGCTGTTCGGAGGTTCTTAGTTGCCAGCTCACCGGGCCGAGTGTTCACTTGACATGTAGTACATTTTATTACTTTAGAATGTACTTTCTGTTGGGCTGGACTCTATTGTTATAGTTGTTTATTTATTTCTTTTAATTGTTGAATTATCTTGCTTTATTTCCTATTTCTTTGTACCTTCACACTTCTTTTAGCCCTTCCGAGCCCTCTCAGCTCGTGGGCGGCGGGCCAGGATTCGAATGGTATCGGGTTCTTCCTGGTATCCAGATCTTGGGACGTTACACTGGGGATGGACATCAAGTGCATCAAAGTCTACAAGGATTCTCAACTCGTCATCTGACAAGTATTGGGCATCTATGACGTCCGGAAGAAGGAGCTTATTCCCTACCATGCAGCCGTCATGAGACTGAAGGATAAATTCTACCTCTTTGAAATAGGCCATGTCCCAAGAGGTAGTAACTCCCAAGCGGACGCTTTGGCAAAGTTGGCAGTAGCCTTGAAGCTCCCGCCCGAGGGAGAGTTAAATATCACTGTCAGACACCGAAGGCTCATGCCATGTGTACTCGACGAAGAATCCGGCCTCACTGACTATGAGGTCACCAACATTCAAGAAGAGAATGCTCCCGAAGAAGAAGATTGGTGTGAGCCAATTATAAAGATAAAGGACGGCTAGTTTCCTCCTGATCGGGCTTAGAGGGTGCAACTGCTACGCAGGGTGACATCCTACCAGCTAATTGACGCCTTACTTTTCAGGATTGTCCATGAAAAGGATCGATCGGTCCTCCTACAGTGCCTTTCATCTCCGGAGGCAAAAACCATGATACACGAGGTCCGCTCCGCGTTGTGTGAGGCTCATCAAGCAGGAGCCAAGATAAAGAATAGCATCAAGCTCAAGGGGTTTTATTGGCCCACCATGTACGAAGATTACAACCAATATGCTCTTTTGTGCCCCGGGTTGTTTTGACGAAGAATAGATGTGATGAAGTCCTTCTGATATCTTCTCTATAATTTGCATTGATAGATCTTTGATGAATGTGAGCTTTGAGTAGCTTGTGGATGATTGAGTGAAGTTCAGATTACTCATGGTTAAAATGAATGTTTAATGAATTTGAGTCATGTTAAAAAGGAAATTGTGAAGGTGGAATGTTAAATGTTGGTATTATAGTTTCAGTTGTGCTGAAATGACTATTTGATGAATGCTGTGTGGAATGATAATCCACTGCACTAACTTGGTCGCGCATTGCACCGACCTAATCCTTGGTCCTTCAACATTGCACGGACCTTGCTGCTCCTTGCACCGACCCAACCCTCTTATATGCATTGGCCATGAGTTCTTATGCTTTAAATGATTCTTATCTATTCTAATATAGTGTTGAGGTTCTCAAACATGCAGGATTGACCAAGGCTTGTCAGAGTGATTGAGAATGTCATTGTTATGCTTTAAGATTGAAATGTATGACAATATGTATGAGTGCAAGTTCATTATGGAATCTATTCTCAAATTCATGAAAGTCATGGTAAGAACACATGTTTAATTGAATTTCAATGTGGTGGGAAGTTATTGGTTCAAATCTAGTTTTACACTTGGCAATCTCACTAAACAGTGCATATTTGATTGATCTTGAACTTTGTTTCATGAATTCTAGTGCTTCAATTGATTTTACTGGATCTTCAAGCATGTCAGGTAAAGTGTCGACTCTAGAAGTCGACACTTTGCTTACACTTCTTTATTGTACGTTGTTTGACTTGTTTCTGCTATCGCTAGTAGAAAGTGTCGACTCCATGAGTCGACACTTACAGGAGCCGATGGTTCTTTGAGACAAATAGAAGCCTCGCGAAAAAGTGTCGACCTCATGAGTCGACACTTTCAGGTGAGTTTAGCCATTCTTTGTGCAGCCAGAACCATCGTAAAAAAGTGTCGACCTCAAGAGGTCGACACTTTTCACCGTGTATACTATTTTCTCATCAGAACAGAACTAGTCTGAAAAAGTGTCGACCTCAAGAGTCGACACTTTTCAGTTGGGTTCTGATTTATGTGTTCTGGCAGAACACTCATAGAACAAGAGTCGACTCTATGAGTCGACACTTGTTCCGAGCATTTCGATCGGGATTTCTGGATCTGAATTCGAACCCATTATTTTTAGGTCTGATGGCCATGTCTCTTTACCACATTGCCCTTAGGGTTATCATGTATGTTTGTATGTGGTTTGAAGAGGTTTTAGAAGGGTGTGTATGGTCTTTTGAGCTTGTTTATTCCATTGTATATATGGCCGCCGCTTACTCCGATCGAATGTAATCTGGAGAGTTTTTAACGTGTTCATCCTTTCTTGCAGGAGAAGAAGGAGTCGCACACTGCTGGAGGAGAAGGAAGACGATGCTGAGTTCGATCTCCACGAGTTCGAGATTCGATCTGGAGGCCACAGCTGCTTCCTCGTCGTCCACTGCTTTAGGCATTCCATTCTTCGAGACCGGCTTCTTCCCTCACTTTCGGTTCTATCATTCCAGTGCCCTCTTCACTCATCTCCGAGTTTGTTTGAAGATTTATGGGGAAGATCTATTTTGTTTATTTCATTCTGAGCTTAGATTTTTAATCTCAGACTGGGTTTTGTATTTTCCTATACTTATTTTTCTTAGATGATTTTGGAGCTTGCTCCGTGTGTGTGCAGTTTCTTGTCGTCGTGCGAGAACCCACGTGTGTGGGCCGTCGTGCCCGTGTGTGTGGTGGTTGCTGCCGTCGTGCAGCGTGTTTAGTGAAATCCTCTCAGGGTGAGAGGGGTGGACATAGGACGACACTTGGGTGCGTCCGAACCACCTAAAAAATCACTGTGTTGTGGTTTGCTCTTTGTGTGATTGCTGATATATCCTATCCGTTCATATAACGAGTGCGAATCGATGAGATGAGAGATTTATCAACTGTCTGTTCATTTAATGTCATCCGAGTGATCATCATTTAGCGCTGTGGAGTTGTGAGTGCTTGTTTGCTTACCACTTATACATTCTAATCAAGCTTGAATCAGCGGGCTTTTCATTTAATAGCGTTGTCTCTGCATTTCATTGAGAGAGTGTGAGTGGTTTTCTATCATCTGCGTGATTTAGTTTAATTTTGTTTAAAAAGGGTGAGCAATCAATTCACCCCCTCTTTATTGCCTTCCTAACTGGGCCAACAATTGGTATCAGAGCCTCGGTTCTGTTTTCATCTAGAAACCTAGCGGTTTAGAGAGATCTGTTAGGAATGTCTTACAATCTTAACAATGGGTTAATGCCCGAAGGGCATTCTATTCATCGGCCACATTTCTTTGATGGTAGTAACTATCCCTATTGGAAGAATAGGATGACTATCTTTCTACATGCTCAAAGTCATGAAATATGGACTATCAATAAGAATGGTCCGTACATTTTACACTCGGATGAGGATATGTGGGATGATGATAGTATCAAGAAGGCCACTGTGAATTTTAATGCATTAAATATTATTTAGTGTGTTATTTACCCAAATGAATATGCTCGTGTTTCCATGTGCAGCAGCGCGAAAGAAATGTGGGACAAGCTCAAGCTAATTTATGAAGGCACCACAGAAGTAAAGGAGACAAAGATGAACATGTTGATCCGAGATTACGAGCTGTTTCACATAAAAGAGGAAGAAAATATCTCCGAGATGTTCGCACGTCTCATGGAGATCACAAATGGGTTGAAATCACTCGGAAGAGAGTTTAAGGACACCGATTTTGTAAGGAAAGTGCTGAGGTCCCTATCACCAAGCTGGCACACCAAGGCGACCGTGATAGAGGATTCAAAAGATTTGTCTACCCTCACCGTGGATGCGCTCACAGGGTCTTTGATGGCCTATGAGATTAATATAAAGAGGACGGAAGAGGACACGAAGAAGAAAAAGCCAATCGCTTTGAAACCATACCCGGAATCTCAAGCGAAGAGGATTCGATGGGAACCACTGATGATGAAGAAGTTGCCATGTTGACAAGAAGAGTTAGGCAATTTCTGCGCTAAAGGAGAAGATTTGGCGGAAAATTCAAGAAGGGAAAGAAGCAGTCGAAGCAAAGAAATGAACCACCTAAAGCGACTGAAGTTATGTGCTATGAGTGTATGAAGATGGGGCACATGAGAGGTGAATGCCCCGAGTTGTAGAAAAATAAAGGAAAAATGATCAAGGGCAAGAAGCCCAAGGCAATGAAAGCAACGTGGAGCGATGAGGACGAGGAGGAGCCTACGTCCGATGAAGAAGAAGATATTGAAGAACTGGTAAAGAACATGTGTCTTATGGCCAAGAGCAACAATGAACAGGTAATCTCTGACTCAGAGTTTATCACAAATGAACAATGGGAACTTGCATATGAGGAATTGGATGAAAAATACAAAAAAATAAAAAATGAGAATAAAACCTTGAAGAAGAAGATTCATGAAATAATGCATTCATCTAATTCATGTGAGAAATGCAGTTTGTTTGAAATGCAAGTTAAAAATTTCAAAAATGCCAATGACACTTTAGAATCAAAGGTGATTTTGTTTGAAGATGAAATTGCATGCTTAGAAGTGGAAAAGAAAAATGCTTTTAAAATCATAGATGAAATCCAAGAAAAGCATGATAGGTTGAAGAAAGAGCTGGAAGAAGTGAATGTTAAAATGGCTGAAAGTGAGAAAGTTAAGGAAGAATTGAAGAAGAAAAATGAAAAACTTATTACAGATTTGAATGAAATGAAGAATGCTAATGAAAAGATGTCGAAAGGTAAGGAAAAATAAGTTGTGAAGAGTTCAAATTTCATGCATGGCAACAAAAATACTTTTCATTATGCTGTTAAGAGTTCACCATATCATGGAGAGTGTTCACACACACACAACAATCCATCAACTGTTAATTCTGGTTTCCCCTATACTTCTACATATGTAAATAACAAGAAAAATTTTGGTAGGAAGAGACCCACTTGTTTTTACTGTGGGAGAGTAGGGCATGACATGTATATATGCTAGTTAATGAAATATGATGATGACATATTTTTCAGTAAGTACAGTCAATCTCTTGGAATTGCTAACATCAAGGGACCCAAGCTTGCTTGGGTACCCAGATCAAAATGAGCATGTTTACTTATTGATGCAGGTCTGCATGAAGGCGACAGAGAATAAATGGTACCTGGACAGCGGATGCTCCAAGCACATGATAGGAAATAAATAACTTTTTACAGACCTTGCAGAGAAAAATGGTGGTACGGTAATTTTTGGCGGACAGGACAGAGGTAAGATAATAGGAATTGGGAGAATTGGTAAAGATCTCAATCATTGCATTAAAGATGTTCCACTTGTTAGAGGTCTTCACCCTAACTCGTTAAGTATAAGTCAACTCTGTGATAAGGGTCACAAGGTCATATTTGAGTTTTCTCACTGCACAATTGTTAATGCCAATTCACATGAAATCAAATTCATAGGAGTGAGGAGTAACAACACTTATCAGGTTGACTTTAATGAAATTGCTTCTCAAAATCTGTGACGACCCAGGAGACCCGGATACCGATAACCCGATATCATCGATTTACCGATACCAAGAGCTCGGGGAAGACACCCAAGACGCTGATGAGGCCACATAAGGGTTAGTAAGTGTTTGTTGAGGGAATGCATTATGAATAGAAATTACATGCGCAATATTAATTAAAGCATTCATTTGAACTTTAAACGGAAACAATTAAATATATCAGAGTGGTAAAATTTATACAAGTAGTCCAGATCCATATATCACAAGTCCCACACTGTACAATGGTCAAAATAAACGACTGCACGGGACATACCCCGGCCAAAAGGAAAAAAAAGGACTGATTGACTACTAACCGACCACTGACAGACCACTGCTGGCTGTAAGACTTTTCGCCAAAAGCACGAGAGAATCCTACAGCGTGTTGCTCCGCCTCACCTGCAAAAGGAAGGGGTGAGTCTCACAACAGAGACTCGATAGGGTTCACAGGGATCCCTAACTCATAACTAACTAAAGAAAAGCAGTAAAGCATGCATTGGCATAAATAAATGACAGTCTAGTAAAACTGTAAAACTAACTAAACAGTTTATAAACAGCTAACAAATATGCCAATTGTAATTTAACAATTTAAACAAATGCGAGTACTCGAAATCTACCAATAGACAATAACTCAATCATTTCCAAGTGACAAGAGTGAGAAGGAGAGGAGATCCACCAGAAGAAGAAACCAGATGCGTCCACTCACGGCTTACACTGCGTCTCAAGCATCTACGCAAGTCTGGATCGCGACAAGCGAGACGCATAACAGTACCAGAAATAAGTAACTAGTCAGAGCAACACTCGTCAGTGTCAGTCCAAGTCTCTGACCACGTGTGCATACACTGGCTCGTGCCTAGAGCTAGGCCTCTAGCTAGTATTCCCCTCCGTAGGACGCTGCGGCTGGACTGGGGCCCACGGAACTAGCTTAAAAACCATAAACTGGGATACCCCGCCACCTGTCCTAGGTGGGATCAACATTAAAAGTCGTCGGGTTACGACTGGTTGTTCCATCATAAGGAAAGAGAATATAACTCTATTGGGATCTAAAAACATGCCATAATTTATGATTACGATTAAACATGGCAAATATGCAAGATTCAAGGCATAATTCACTGAATATGCTAAGATGGCCAGTATTCAATAATTCAATGCATAAATAATTGAATATGCTAAAATGGCAATTATGCAGTGCAGAATGCATAATTAATTGAACTTGATTGAATTAAAATGCTGCAAGAAATAGCGGTTGAATGAAAACCACCCCAGTTTATAAAATAACCTACACATGGCGAAGATGCGATATTAAATGCATAATTAAACGAACACGTATTAATTATAGAACAAGCGGTTGGACTAGAGCTGCTATAGTCTTCGGCAGTTGAACAACGAACCGCTGCATGCTGCCAAACGGACTAGCCGTGAAATTTCTACTGCCATTCAAATTTAAGTTATTTACGCGATCGAGATGTTAGCCGCTCGGATAAATAAACGGTTATGGCAGACCGTTACAAAATTTGAAATAATATAAACATGTCCATACCAGAGAACCGGATCGACGGGAATCATAACCGGATCCCTTCCCGGTCGACTCAAATCGACGGGAATTATAATTTTTAACATGTTCCCTGCCAATCCATCATCTTAATACAACAATTTATTGCATATGAATTCAGCAACGATGGACATGCTCCAAAAACATAAAGGCGATGGGCATGCTGTTAAAACATAAAGACGATGGGCATGCTTTTAGGAATGATCTAATGGGCTAGGGCATCGATCCCCCTACCTCAATCGCGATGAAAACTCCTATTCCGATCGCGAGCAAGCCGAGGGTCGCCGCGGTTCACCCTTCCTGCCGTCTCTCCACTTCACGGTTCGACTCGGGGTTGATGCCATGACGTTCCTCGCGTCGTGGGGGACCTCCCGTCGCTCCAACGAGGCTAGAAGGCCATCCCCCCACCAGATCTAAGCCGAGGATGTCGATTCCGCCGTGAGAAGGGGAGGGAGAGAGCCGCCGATGCCTCCGTGGGGGCGCACCTCAGCACTGGGGTAGGAGCCGAAGAGGTTGCCGCCGCGATCTTCACTCCTACAGGCTCGCCGGGGATGCTCCGGTGCCTTCGCCGGCCTTGGGTCGACCCGCCGCCGAGAAGAGAGAAAGAGGGAGAGGGTCGCAGTTCTTCCCCGTGGGATCGCGAGGCCTCCGCGTTCCTCACCCTCCACTTGCTGGCGAGGCCATCGGCACCTCCGGGTCGTCGCGCGCCACGAAAATGAGTGGGGGAGAGGGAGGTTGCCCGCTCGCGACGTGCTCGCGGGGGCGTCGCCTGCGGGTTCGCCCGATTGGGTGAAAAAGGGGGGGGGAGAGAGTAAAGTGAGAGAGAGAGGGGGTTATCGAATGGGTAAAAAAAAGAATTAAAACATTTTTTTAATCTCTTTTTACAATCTAAACCCCTAAAGAGGCATAATTATGCATATGCCCATTAATTTCTTTAAAAGCTTTAATCTAATTAGATTAAATGCTAGAAAAAGCCCATAACTTTCATAAAAATAGTCGAAATTCATGGAATAAATTATATTTTATCACCGGTAAAGATCCGTTAAAGAACGGGTCTCACAGTCCCTCCCTCCTAATAGAAATTTCATCCTTGAAATTTAAAAGGAAGAACAAGGAGCGAACTGAAAGAAATCATTGTCTGAGAAACATCTGAATCAAACAAAACACGAGCTGCATGGCCATAAATCATGATCGTACCTTCTACGAGATGAGATGCCACGGCTTCAGCACGGGTAATGTGAGAGACCTTCCCTTTTTGCTTCGTGCCTGCTCCGGTAGATTGCTGGGAAGAAGACACTAAAGCTTGAGGATAATATTGCTGAGGTTGAGGTGGTGGAGGAGGTCTAAACTGAAACGGCTGTGGTTGAGAAAATTGAGAAAACTGCACCGGTTGCGGCCTCAGAGGACAATCTCGAACCACATGCCCCGGTTGATTACAATGAAAAAAAATCACTGGCATCGAACACGGCTTGCCCAGATGATAACCACCACACCTCGGACACGGTCTCGGCTGATTAGCCATTGATCCCTTACGCTGGAAAGAAGGTGCCGATTGCTGCTACTCGGGATCAGAGAAGATGCTTGCGGGTCATACCGCTTCTTAGACTTTTTGAACTTGGGTTCGGAAGAAGAAATGCCACTGGCTACAGGTACAGCAGATGGAACTCCTATCGCAGACGGCTGACTGAATTGTTGATGCTGCACACTAAGCTGGACTGAGTCAACTGGAAGATGCCCTCAGGATCTTGCCATATCAAGCTCTAAAGCCACAGCTACCTGATAAGCTACGTCCATCTCTGCTACTCGGGTTGCAATCAGAGGCTGCCTTAACTCCGCTTTCAACCCACGCAGAAATTGCTTGGTCTTCAAACCTTCATCAGTAATAATATGAGGCGCATATCGACCCAATTCCACGAACTTATTCCGATATTGCAGTACAGTCATGTCACCTTGAGCCAGTTCCATGAATTGGTGCATCTTGTCCATCCTGATGTAAGCTAGACTGTAAGTGTGCTCGAAGGTCATAACAAACTCCGTCCATGTGATCTGACGAAGCGGACGGGATCTGAAAGCAACCTCCCACTCCATGGTCCACCACGTGAGTGCTGCTACCTAAAGTTGAAATGTAGCCAGCATAACTTTTTCATCCTCCGTGCACTCCATGGAACGGAATACATGCTCGGTTGCATCAAGCCACACTCAGGCTGCATCGGGATCCGCTTGTCCTTCATAAGTCGGTGGGTGGAACAACAAAAATTCTTTCAAAGCTTTGCCATGACCACCAAGAGACAAATCAGCTTGAGGAGTAGGATCAGCTTGAATTGGCACTGGCACAATAGCCGGAGGAGAAGTACCACTTCCTTCCCTCGGGATACGTGCCCTTCTACGAGGCGACATTTTGATCTAGAAGAAAACACGCAATAGCAGAAAATCCATCAATAATCATGGAAAACATGCTAAGCCAGCAGTAGACTCACATGGACTTGTTCTAGACTAATGCAATTTCAATTCCTTATACAAATCCTCAACACCGCTCTGATACCAACTGTGACGACCTAGGAGATTCGGATACCGATAACCCGATATCATCAATTTACCGATACCAAGAGCTCGGGGAAGCCACCCAAGAGGCTGATGAGGCCCCGTAAGGGTTAGTAAGTGTTTGTCGAGAGGATGCATAATGAATAGAAATTACACGCGCAATATTAATTAAAGCATTCATTTGAACTTTAAACGGAAGCAATTAAATATATCAGAGTGGTAAAATTTATACAAGTAGTCCAGATCCATGTATCACAAGTCCCACATTGTACAATGGTCAAAATAAATGACTGCACGGGACAAACCCCGGCCAAAACAAAAAAAGGACAGACTGACTACTAACCGACCACTAACAAACCACTGCTGGCTTTATGACTTTTCGCCAAAAGCACGAGAGAATCCTACAGCCTGTTGCTCCGCCTCACCTGCAAAAGGAAGAGCTGAGTCTCACAACAGAGAATCAGTAGGGTTCACAGGGATCCCTAACTCGCAACTAACTAAAGGAAAGCAGTAAAGCATGCATTGGCATAAATAAATGACAGTCTAGTAAAGCTGTAAAACTAACTAAATAGTTTATAAACAGCTAACAAATATGCCAATTGTAATTTAACAATTGAAACAAATGCGAGTACTCAAAATCTACCAATAGACAATAACTCAATCATTTCCAAGTGACAAGAGTGGGAAGGAGAGGAGATCCACCATAAGAAGAAACCAGATGCGTCCACTCATGGCTTACACTACGTCTCAAGCATCTACGCATGTCTGGATCACGACAAGCGAGACACGTAACAGTACCAGAAACAAGTAACTTGTCAGAGCAACACTCGTCAGTGTCTGTCCAAGTCTCTGACCACGTGTGCACACACTGGCTCGTGCCTAGAGCCAGGCCTCTAGCTAGTATTCCCTTCCGTAGGATGCTACGGCTGGACTGGGGCCCACGGAACTAGCTTAAAAACCATAAACTGGGATTCCCCGCCACGTCTCCTAGGTGAGATCAACACTAAAAGTCGTCGGGCTATGACTGGTGGTTCCATCACAAGGAAAGAGAATATAACTCTATTGGGATCTAAAAACATGCCATAATTTAGGATTACGATTAAACATGGCAAATATGCAAGATTCAAGGCATAATTAACTGAATATGCTAAGACGGCCATTATTCAATAATTCAATGCATAAATAATTTAATATGCTAAAATGGCAATTATGTAGTGCAGAACGCGTAATTAATTGAACTTGATTGAATTAAAATACTGCAAGAAATAGCGGTTGAATGAAAATCGCCCCAGTTTATAAAATAACCTACACATGGCGAAGATACAATATTAAATGCATAATTAAAAGAACGCATATTAATTACAGAACAAGCGGTTGGACTAGAGCCGCTATAGTCTTATGCGGTTGAACAACGAACCGCTGTGTGCTGTCAAACGGACTAGCCGTGAAATTTCTACTGCCATTCAAATTTAAGTTATTTACGCGATCGAGATGTCAACCGCTTGGATAAATAAACAGTTATGGCGGACTGTTGCAAAATTTGAAATAATATAAACATGGTCCTTACCGGAGAACAGGATCCACGGGAATCATAACCGGATCCCTTCCCGGACAACTCAAATCGATGGGAATTATAATTTTTAACTTCTTCCCTGCCAATCCATCATCTTAATACAACAATTTATTGCCTATGAACTCAGCAACGATGGGCATGCTCCAAAAACATAAAGATGATGGGCATGCTATTAAAACATAAACACGATCGGCATGCTGTTAAAACATTATGATGATGGGCATGCTTTTAGGAATGATCTAATGGGCTAGGGCATCGATCCCCTTACCTCAATCGCGATGAAAACTCCTATTCCGATCACGAGCAAGCCGAGGGTCGCCGCGATTTGCCCTTCCCGGCCGTCTCTCTACTTCACAGTTCGACTCGGGGTTGATGCCACGGTGTTCCTCGCGTCGTGGGGGACCTCCCGTCGCTCCAAACGAGGCCAGAAGGCCGTCCCCCCACCAGATCTAAGCCGAGGATGTCGATTCCACCGTGAGAAGGGGAGGGAGAGAGCCATCGAAGCCTCCGTGGGGGGGCACCTCCGCGCCGGGGTAGGAGTTGACGAGGTCGCCGCTGCCATCTTCACTCCTGCAGGCTCGGTGGGGATGCTCCGGTGCCTCCTCCGGCCTTGGGTCGCCGCACCGCCGAGAAGAGAGAAAGAGGGAGAGGGTCGCGGTTCTTCCCCGTGGGATCGCGAGGCCGCCCCATTCCTCACCCTCAACTTGTCGGCGAGGCCACCGGCACCTCCGGGTCATCGCATGCCGCGAAGACGAGGGGGGGAGAGGGAGGTTGCCCGCTTGCTGCGTGCTCGCGGAGGCGTCGCCTGCGGGTTCGCCCGATCGGGTGAAAAAGGGGGGGGGGAGAAAGAGCGTAAAGTGAGAGAGAGAGGGGGTGATCGAATGAGTAAAAAAAAGAATTAAAGTATTATTTTTTTTATATTTTAACTTCTTTTTACATTCTAAACCCCCAAAGAGACATAATTATGCATATGCCCATTAAATTCTTTAAAAGCTTTAATCTAATTAGATTAAATGCTAGAAAAAGCACATAAATTTCATAAAAATAGCCAAAATTCATGGAATAAATTCTATTTTATCACCGGTAAAGATCCATTAAAGAACGGGTCTCACAAAATCTGTGTCTAGTTGCAAATAAGAATGAAGATGTTTGGTTATGGCATCGCCGCCTTGGGCATGCCAGTTTTAATATCATTAGGAAGCCGAATCGTCATGGCTTAGTTAGAGGTCTTCCTAGTTTAAAATTTGAAACTTCAAAAGTTTGTGAAGCATGTAATAAAAGAAAACAAACCACGACGTCATTTAAATACAAAAACATTGTCTTAACTGAAAAATCCCTTCAATTATTGCATCTGGATTTGTTTGGTCCCACCAGGACTCGCAGTCTTGGAGGGAAGCTTTATGGATTTGTGATTGTCGATGATTTTTCGCGATATGCATGGGTTTTGTATCAAGCTAATAAGAGTGATGCATGCAATGAATTCATTGATTTTGTGCTAGAGTTCAGAATGAAAAAGGTTATTCAATTCAGAAAATTCAAACTGACCACGGAAGAGAATTTGAAAATCATAAGTTTGATGAATTTTGCAGGAAGCAGGGGTACGAGCATCAATTCTCATCACCTAGGACCCCGCAACAGAACGGAGTGGTCGAAAGGAAGAACATGGCGCTCGTGGAGATGGCGCGAACCATGCTAGCTGAAAACGGTCTTCCATGGTATCTATGGGCAGAGGCAGTGAACACCGCCTGCTACATTACAAATCGAGCAATGGTAAGACCGATCCTTAAGAAAACCCCTTACGAGCTGTACAAAGGTAAGAAACCCAACATATCACATTTTAAGCCATTTGGGTCTATTTGTTACATTTTAAACAATGGTAAAGACAATCTTGAAAAATTTGATGCGAAGAGTGATAAATGGAATTTTCTTGGGTATTCTCTATCATCTAGAGCTTACCGTGTTTATAACACTAGAACACTTGTTGTCAAGGAGAGTCCACATGTTGTTGTTGATGAGTACACTATGAGAAAATCAAATGATAATGATCATTTTCTGATTACAGGTGACAGTGAAATTGAGAAAGGAGAATCGAGCAAACAAGGTGAGGTAGGAGATCAAGATCAAGAAAAAGAGAAAGAAAAAGAGCAAGAACAACAAGGGGAACAAGTACATCCACCTCTTCCACACCAATGGACCACGCACAAGGATCATCCATTGGAGAATGTAGTCGGTGGTGTGGATGATGGAGTGAGAACACTGGCTTCAATGAGGGAAGTTGAAATTTATGATAACTTAGCTTTACTTTCCAACATTGAACCTAAATCTTTAGATGATGCTTTAAATGATAATTTTTGGGTTCTCGCCATGCAAGAAGAACTGCACCAATTCCAAAGGAATCGGATGTGGTTCCTCGTGCCCCGGCCTAATAACCATCCTATAATCAGAACTAAGTGGGTTTTCCGAAACCAACTTAGTGAAGATGGGGTGGTTGTTGTTGAGTAGTGGATGGCGGATCTAGAGGGGAGGGGTGAATAGATCTGCCCTTCTTTTCGCAATGCAACCCTCTTTATAGCTAGTTAAAAAGAATCGCAGCAGAATATAACTAGCTAAACGAAGGACACAATGATTTGCTTAGTAAGATGAACAAGCAATGTAGAAATTAAACCTAAGCATGCATCTAACACAAAACAATCGCACAATCAAACCACAACACATGAGAGTTTAAGGTGGTTCGGACTAAATCCCCAGTCCTACGTCCACCCCTCACCAAACCCGGTGAGGCTCCACTAGTGCAACGCACTGAACTACAGATCGGAAAGACCTCTGATTACCTTCCTACTAACCATAGGTAGGGACGTCAACACCGCAGATCAGACAACTTTCGATTACCTTCCTACTAACCACCGGTAGGGACGTCAACATTGCAGATCGGACAACTTTCGATTGCCTTCCTACTAACCACCGGTAGGG
Source organism: Amorphophallus konjac (assembly GCA_022559845.1). Classification (NCBI taxonomy): domain Eukaryota; kingdom Viridiplantae; phylum Streptophyta; class Magnoliopsida; order Alismatales; family Araceae; genus Amorphophallus; species Amorphophallus konjac. The sequence goes on from CM040118.1 coordinate 430,663,050, forward strand.
ACGATTCACAGTTTCAGATATTTGAATGAAATGGAAAGAGAATAAATATGAAAATACTCAAACAAGATATAGAATATGCTCAAAGAGAAAAGATCTTATCTGAGATTGCTGGAGCTTGAATCTCATACTTCAATGGTATCTTCTTCCTTGTGAAATGCTCTTCCTTGGATCACCTTGAACTTGCTTTGATATGAGCTTGAAACACCTTGGAATGGATGAAAAACTTCTTCACGAAGTACTATTCACGGCTACAGTACCTCTTCTTCCAAGCCTCCTTTGATCTCCCTTGATGCCTTGGATTCAATTGAGTTGATGAAGAAGTGTATGGATGTAGGTTTGATCTTCCTTTTGATCCCCTTGAGTTGATGAAGAGATTTATGGATGAAGATTTGATCACCTTTGAGAGCTTGCTTGCTTCTAGCTTCCTTGGAGGTTGCTTGCTTCTAGCTTCTTTAGAGGTTGCTTGCTTCAGATCTAAGCTTGAATCACTTGGAGTGGATGTAGAACTTCTGCACGGAGTACTATTCACGACTACAGTACCTTTTCTTCCAACCTCTTCTCTAGCCTCTTTAGATCTCTCCTTTGTTCCTCTTGAAGCATTAGGGTTTCTAACCCTCTTGTATGTGTTTTATAGACTTTGGATGGTCAATAGAAACCCCCCAGACCAGATCCACATTTTGTGGGTGATTGGGTGACTTTAGGATTAAAGAAATCTATGGAGAATGGCTTTTCTTGAAGTGGAAAACAAAGTCAACATTGGTTGGCTCGGGGCTGGCGGTCGATCGGAAGCTTCTGGCGGTCGACTGCTACTGAGAATCGCTGTAGAAATTTAGTCCCTGGAATTTCTGATCGACCTGGGGCGGTCGACCGCCAGTTCTACAGTATGAGACTTTTCACGTTTGGCGATTCTGGTTGACCGGAATGACCTAGTCCTGCAAAGTTGAAGTGTTAGCCCAATGAAATACCTCCAAATATCAATTACTTTAAGTAGATGTTTATTTCATACATTTGGGGGTTGGATTTCACTTGGTTTATGCATTAGAAACATCAAGACCATTTGAGCATGTTACCATGATTGGAATGAGAAACTAATGCATTTGAAGAGTGAACTTGTAAGTTATCAAACCAAGTTATCATTGTGAACCTCAATTATCATGAATGAAGTTTAGAGATGAGAGGTATATGGAATACCCATGGTGAGATTGATGGCTATGACAAGGTAAGAATCTTACCAATGGTGCTTGACAGTAAATGACATATACCACCTGTATTGAATGGTAGAGAGGTAAGATGCTTATCCACACATTTGGTTTGCCAGGCGCCTGCCATGAGTTTGATCGTTTGATTGATCATGATTTGAAAGGATTTCCATCCTTGCTTAGGTGCGATCATTAGGCTTTCACATTTCTCATCTCCACTCCATTTCTTGTCCATTCATTGGCTTATCTGTCATGAACAAAACATCACGTTTGTCAGTCATATGAGAGTGAAAAATAACAATGACTTATAGTGTTGAGCCATTATCAAAACCAAGAATATCAAAGAACTCAAATGACCACAGGATGATGTCGAATGACTCAAATGACCACACTATGACTCAATTGACCACAAGGGCACAACATTCTCCCCCTTTTTGATGATGGCAACACTATGAGTCATTATGTGACAGTGATATCTAAGATGACAAATTTTATAACATATGCTGCTCAAGATCCATGATGATGAAAGCATGGGAATGTAAATATATATGGATTGATGATCAAAGCATATGAATGCTATGCAATTATGCAAACCCATGCAATTATACAAACCCCCATCAACATATGAAGACTCAAAGCTCACAAGGTTCTCTCCCCCGTGGACTCTCTCCCGTCCACAATTCACTCTCCCCCATTGACAACTCACAAAGGCCGCGCAAAGGACGGACAAAGGTATTAGCACAAAGGACTCACAACAAGACATTTTCTCCCCCTTTTATAGCAGCAAAAAGGAGGGTAAGGTAGAGAAGGTGACAAATGTCTGAGAGACTAGAGCTGAATGGAAGTGAAGAGCAAGCCATTATATGCAAACCGGAACCAGACCGTGAGCAACATATATGGTTCAAAGCTAATGAGATCCGAGATCATCAATGGAGTTCGAAAAGCAGCTAAATCCAAGTTTTAATAGAAATGAACCAAAAGTACATATCATGGCAGTGTGTAATCTTCCCTTGTCTTATATATCCATATTCAATAACTACAAAGGGAATAACATAAAAACAAGTATTGAGGCTAAACAATCATGACTAAAGCATGGAATTTTATGATTGCAGCATATTTTCATGATCTTTTGCATTTGAAGGCACATGACTCATATTTTACGAGTAATCGAGTCTAGTACATGCCTCCTATCCGTAAGAATACACGTTGTTTAGACGCCAATTTTCCTAGGTATTTGGTAAGACTGACTGTTATGCTTCAGAATGAACAGAGATAGCAAAGTCACGTCATGACATATCTGATCTCATTTCTTTAATGAGAAGATATATTTCTCAGTAATTATGCCAGTGCTCTACCTAGAGTCTAAATTAATTAAGACAGAGATAATAGGGGCACATCATGACATATCATTTGTCACTTAATTTGATGACATGACATGTTTCTCCGTGCAACAATATCATTACTCTGTCAAATTGATTTTCAAGAATTCCAGCTCATCAAGATGTTTAATAAGAATACTAAGCCTGAGTGTATCACCAAGATGCTCAAGAATTGTGAATTTTTAGATTTCAGGAGAGTCATTCAATGCACAACATGCAATCTCTAGTTAAGATCTATTAAAATCACATAATATAGATGATTCCAAAAGATATATCAGAACTTCAAGAAATCATTAAATCTCAACCATTTTCATTGAAAGAATAATCATCAGTTCATATAATGGAAAGCTCTTACGCCGTAGTTCTGTCGTTCTCATGATCTCATTTTCAAATTGGAAGCTAGTGAAGTTCAGATTGTTAGAGATTAAGAAAGGCAGCAAGACTCCCCCTAAGGATATGCAATGAATGCACTCAAAGAGTTATGTTTAAGTCAAATGCAATGACAAATGTCAAGGAGAGGTTGACTTGAGCCAAGCATGGGTTGACCTGATCGAACATGAAGTTGGCAGAAATGAAATGCATGACCCAACACATGGTTGTACACTTATGAAAGTCAAAATTATATGTAATGAAATGAATGAAGATGAAATATATGCATGAATGCTTCAAAAAGACAACTCCCCCTTACTATATGGCCTATATGCGACAGTGACGCATGGTACTTGGCGGAGGTGAAACCTCACGCATATTGAGTACTTCTAGGCAAGCATAACTTGCCTTTCCATACATCAACATTTGATATACCATGGCCATGCAAGAATGATGCTACACAAATCATGCAATGCATCATGATCATGAATTCAATCTTTATTATGCATCATGACTATATGCAATGCTACACCATATGCAAAATGGCATATTGACATATAAACAATGCATGGACACCAATCTGTAAAAAAATACACAACTAGATGGAACAAGAAGATCATTTCAATTGTTATTGTCCTGAGGTCGGCAAAGACCAATCTCCCTTCTGAGTGTTGTAAACTTGTCATTACACAAAGGCTTGGTGAAAATGTCATCAATTTGATTGAGTGTATCAACAAAATGCAGTTGAAAATTTTTCTTAACGACCTCATCTCTAATGAAGTGATGCCTTATCTTAATATGTTTGGTCCTACTCTAGGACTAGCTTGAACTCTAGCACAGAGGCAAACACTGAACTGGATATCTAGTCGGGATGCAGTCAGATAAAGCAAGGATCCGATCATACCTTTATAGAATTTTGCATCCATTAATTTACCGTTTTGATCTGAATCCAGTGAAGTTGAGGTGCTCATAGGAGTTACAATTAGTTTGCTGTTTGTCCTGTCAAATCTTTTCAGCGGCTCCTTGATGTAGTTGGCTTGACTCATGAAGCACCCATCTTCTCCTTGGTTGACCTGCAAACCGAGAAAAATTTTTAGTTCTCTCATTAGGCTTATCTCAAATTCGCTAGTCATGAGGTTAGCAAATTCCTCACACATTTCAGATTTAATAGAACCAAACACAATATCATGAACATAAATTTAAACAATCAAGATGTTCTTACCTTGCTTCTTAGTGAAAAGTGTTTGATCTACCTTACCTCGTGTGTACCCTTTTTCAATGAGGAACGAGCTTAGTTTCTCATACCAAGTTCTTGGTGCTTGCTTAAGTCCATAAAGTGCCCTGTCTAACTTGTATACAAAATCTGCATGGTTAATGTTCTCAAAGTCCGGGGGCTGCTCCACACAGACTTTTTTCTTGATCAAACCATTCAAGAAAGTAGTTTTTTTTTTTACATCCATTTGATACAACTTTATTCTAAGGGAGCATGCAGCTTGGTTTTAGATGTTGACTCCTACTGAAAGCATGCATGGGTTGGCAATGAACTATGCAGCCTAAGACTTATGTGAATGCACAATGCAATGAAGATGGTGCATGATGATTGCACAATTTTTTTTTTTGTTTTCCTAAACATGATTTGCATTAGAGTATATGAGATCACAAGATGATACAAACACAAATTATTCACAATTGATTTTGAACTGAATGCAACATGATGATGCCAATTGCTAGACTCCCCCTTTGAACAATGCTAACAGGAATAACGAGTTGAAAATGTAGCCATGATATGCATCATCAAAACCAAAATCCAAGAATTTCATGTGGCTGATATCAGGTACCAAATAACTCATCATCACATCAACTTCATCAGCATAACAAGTTTCTCATGAATTAAACAGCTGAAATAATTGATCTCTAGTACACGGCGGAGATTTTGATCTTACATCTTTCTCACGCATAGTAAGAGTTCTGGGCAAGCATGACTTGCCTTTCAACTCTCGACCATTTGAAATACCAGAGGTCAAGCAGGGTGTGAACAATTAATCTAGCTTATGTGTTCATCTTCACACCATGGGGGATAAATCATCATTTTAAACAAACAATTCAGTTTGCTGAATTTTATTGAACAAAATGGGCAAACTTATGATGCACTATCTACATGTCAAGACTAAACATGCAAAATAATAGGAAATGAAAAATTATATTTACATACTTGTGCCTTGAGCTTTTATTTACCTGACCATTCATTTCTCAGCTCCAAGGCATCCTGCACCTAAAATTCTCATTTGGAATTTTTAGGTACCCAAGCTTGCTTGGGTCCTTGTGGGTTAGCAACATGTTTAGCATCTTGGCTCATCTTTTTCAGGGTAATCACATCATCCTCTCTCATTGTGTGGCAATCATATATCTCATGCCCATTTTTCCCACAATAGAAACAATGAACAAAAGATTGATTATTCTTTTTATGTTCATGTGCATGTGCATGTGGACTATGCTTTTGTGGGCGAGCATGATTCTTACCTTTTGTGGTATGAGGGTGGTGTCTTTCTTTCAGATGCCAGCATTCCTTGTCAGTGTGACCAGTCTTACCACAATGAAAGCAGCAAGGAGAAGCATTTCTCTTGAAGGCCATGGGGAGTGTCGACCTATCTGGATGGGACTGTTGACACTTCTGATTCTCCATGCGATTCTGTGTAGAGTTTTGTTGAGCAAGCCCTCTACCAGTGTTGACCTGTTTCTTTCCTTGCCCTATCACTTGTTGTCCTGCTCTAAGCTCATCATTTCTCAGGATGAAAAAATCATGCACAGTGTGACCATGTCTACCACAATAATAACAATGGACATTCGTTTTGTGGAAAGCATGGTATTTAGCATTGGGCATGTTGTGGTGCATGTTTGGATGAGCATGTTGAATTTTACTTTTCTTTCGAGCAGTATGCCCTTTTTGGTGACCACAGGAAGTGGTGGCTTCTGATGAGCCAGAATCTTGGTCTTAGGCAAATATTGACAGGAAATCATTCAAATCTTGAATTTCATTTTCAAGTGAGGAGATATGTTGTTTAGATTCATCAAGACCCTCTTCACATGCTGCCAATTGCTCATTGAGCATGGCATTTACCGCTTTAAGATTTTGATTTTCTTATTCTAAAGCATGCAATGTTTCAGAGCAATCATCAATGACAGTATTGCATTTTCTAAGTGCAACTAGTTTTTCATTCGCTTCTTCTTCATCTTGTTCAAGTTCAATTTTCTTTTCCAACAATTCTCGATTCTCTTCTTTCAGAGAATCAATCAGATTTTGTTGCCATTCAAGATCATCATGGAGACCCATATTTATCTTTTTCAAGAACAGGCATTCTTTGCATGCAAAATTAGCAGAGCATGAAACTTCGGTTTCTTTTAGGACCATTTCACTTTGAGTTTCATAATTTTTACTTTCTTCAATCAACCTCTCATCATGAATTAGCCCATCGACCACAGTTTGATCATTAGAGATTGATTTAGGTTGGTTTTGAAGTTTTATTATAATTTCTTCCAACCTAGTGATTTCATCATGAAGATTTTCATTTTCATCCCTTAGACATGCAATGCTTTATTTATGCGTATCTAGATCAAAAGAAAGAGTGTCGTTAAGCTCTTCAAAAGTAGAACAGTTTTTTACAAAAAGAGCTTTCATTTTGGTTACTTTTCATGAGATCCTTTTTCAAATTTTTATTTTCTGATTTTACCTTTTTGTATTGAGTAATCAACTCATCATAGGCTTCCATAAGCTCTTCAAAAGTGAATTCCTCGGAGTCAGAGTTTACTAGTGATGAGGATGTATTGCTGGACTGTTATGCACGGTCGGCCATGAAGCATTCTTGTTCTTGTTCCTTCCCTTCATTGATTTTCACCAACCTATCCAGTACTTGCTTGGCTGTGCTGCAGGAGGACACAAGATGAGTTAGTCTGAGATCAACTGCGATCAAAAGAAAGAGTGTCGTTAAGCTCTTCAAAAGCAGAACAGTTTTTACAAAAAGGGCTTTCATTTTGGTTACTTTTCTTGAGATCCTTTTTCAAATTTTTGTTTTCTGATTTTACCTTTTTGTATTGAGTAATCAACTCATCATAGGCTTCCATAAGTAAAAGTGAATTCCTCGGAGTCAGAGTTTACCAGTGATGAGGATGTATTGTTGGACTATTCTTCACGGTCGGCCATGAAGCATTCTTGTTCTTGTTCCTTCCCTTCATTAATTTTCACCAACCTGTCCAATACTTGCTTGGTTGTGCTGTAGAAGGACACAAGATGAGTTAGTCTGAGATTAACTGTAGCTGTAATTAAGTTATATGCAGCAAGATTGTCATTATGTTTGGTCTCATGTTCGGCTGAGCAATCAATTGACTTTGACGGCAGCTCATGAGGACCATTGTATATAAGAGTCCACAATTGTGGATCTATGGAGCTAACATAGATAAACATTCTCCCTACCCATGTAGAAAAATCTGAACTATCATAAATGGGCAGAGAAACCATCGAAGCATGTGTAGCATATGAAGCCATCTAAATAACATACACCGGGATCTTTCCCTATAGATCGTTGGATCTGGGAATGGCAGAGCCTCGCTCTGATACCACTTGTTGAGTAGTGGATGGCGGATCTAGAGGGGAGGGGTGAATAGATCTACCCCTCTTTTCGCAATGCAACCCTCTTTATAACTAGTTAAAAAGAATCGCAGCGGAATATAACTAGCTAAACGAAGGACACAATGATTTGCTTAGCAAGATGAACAAGCAATGTAGAAATTAAACCTAAGCATGCATCTAACACAAAGCAGTCGCACAATCAAACCACAACACACAAGATTTTAAGGTGGTTCGGACTGAATCCCTAGTCCTACGTCCACCCCTCACCAAACCCGGTGAGGCTCCACTAGTGCAACGCACTGAACTGCAAATCGGAAAGACCTCCGATTACATTCCTACTAACCACAGGTAGGGACGTCAACACCACAGATCGGACAACTTTCGATTGCATTCCTACTAACCACCGGTAGGGACGTTAACACCGCAGATTGGACAACTTCCGATTGCCTTCCTACTAACCACCGGTAGGGACGATTCACAGTTTCAGATGTTTGAATGAAATGAAAAGAGAACAAATATGAAAATACTCAAACAAGATATAGAATATGCTCAAAGAGAAAAGATCTTATCTGAGATTGTTGGATCTTGAATCTGATGCTTCAATGGTATCTTCTTCCTTGTGAAATGATCTTCCTTGGATCACCTTGAGCTTGCTTTGATATGAGCTTGAAACACCTTGGAATGGATGAAGAACTTCTTCACGAAGTATTGTTCACGGCTACAGTACCTCTTCTTCCAAGCCTCCTTTGATCTCCCTTGATGCCTTTGATCCAATTGAGTTGATGAAAAAGTGTATGGATGTAGGTTTGATCTTCCTTTTGATCCCCTTGACTTGATGAAGAGATTTATGGATGAAGATTTGATCACCTTTGAGAGCTTGCTTGCTTCTAGCTTCCTTGAGGTTGCTTGCTTCAGATCTGAGCTTGAATCACTTGGAGTGGATGTAGAACTTCTGCACGAAGTACTGTTCACGGCTACAGTACCTCTTCTTCCAACCTCCTCTCTAGCCTCTCTAGATCTCTCCTTTGTTCCTCTTGAAGCATTAGGGTTTCTAACCCTCTTGTATGTGTTTTATAGACTTTGGATGGTCAATAGAAATCCCCCAGACCAGATCCACATTTTGTGGGTGATTGGGTGACTTTAGGATTAAAAAAATCAATGGAGAATGGCTCTTCTCGAAGTGGAAAACAAAGTCAACATTGGTTGGCTCGGGGCTGGCGGTCGACCGCTACAGAGAATCGCTGTAGAATTTAGTCCCTGGAATTTCCGGTCGACCTGGGCCGGTCGACCGCTGCTGCCGGTCGACCTGGGGCGGTTGACCGCCAGTTCTGCATCATGAGACTTTTCACGTTTGGCGATTCTGGTTGACCGGAATGACCTAGTCCTGCAAAGTTGAAGTGTTAGCCCAATGAAATACCTCCAAATATCAATGGCTTTAAGTAGATGTTTATTTCATACATTTGGGGGTTGGATTTCACTTGGTTTATGCATTAGAAACATCAAGACCATTTGAGCATGTTACCATGATTGGAATGAGAAACTAATGCATTTGAAGAGTGAACTTGTAAGTTATCAAACCAAGTTATCATTATGAACCTCAATTCTCATGAATGAAATTTAGAGATGAGAGGTATATGGAATACCCATGGTGAGATTGATGGCTATGACAAGGTAAGAATCTTACCAATGGTGCTTGATAGTAAATGACATATACCACCTATATTGAATGGTAGAGAGGTAAGATGCTTATCCACACGTTTGGTTTGCCAGGCGACTGCCATGAGTTTGATCGTTTGATTGATCATGATTTGAAAGGATTTCCATCCTTGCTTGGGTGCAATCATTAGGCTTTCACATTTGTCATCTCCACTCCATTCCTTGTCCATTAATTGGCTTATCTGTCATGAACAAAACATTACATTTGTCAGTCATATGTGAGTGGAAAACAACAATGACTTATAGTGTTTAGCCATTATCAAAAGCAAGAATATCAAATAACTCAAATGACCACAGTATGACTCAATTGACCACAGGGGCACAACCGTTGTGAGGAATAAGGTAAGATTGGTAGCCAAGGGCTACTCCCAAGAATTCGGCATTGATTTTGATGAATCCTTCGCTCCTGTGGCTAGATTAGAAGCTGTACGAATTTTACTTGCTTATGCTTGTCACAGGAACATCAAGCTATTTCAAATGGACGTGAAGAGTGCCTTTCTCAACGGAGTAATCAAGGAAGAAGTATACGTAGAACAACCGCCGGGCTTTGAAGAAGAAAGATTTTCGGACCACGTCTACAAATTGGACAAGGCACTGTATGGATTAAAACAGGCTCTCCGGGTATGGTATGATCGTTTAAGTTCATTTCTTATTGATAATGGCTTCAAACGAGGTAACATAGATCAGACGTTGTTTACTAAAACTTGTGATGAAGATGCTCTAATTGTGCAAGTTTATGTAGACGACATAATATTTGGAGCCTCAGATTTGAAAATGAATGATGAATTTTCTCAACTCATGCATGGAGAGTTCGAGATGAGCTTGATGGGTGAGCTGAACTTCTTGTTGAGACTTCAAATAAAACAACTGGACGATGGCATCTTCGTCAACCAGAAGAAGTACACACAAGAGATCGTGAAGAAATTTTAATTAGAAACTGTCAAGCCATTTGCTACACCTATGTCCACCTCAATGAAATTGGAAGAAGAGAAAGGTAACAATGTTGATCAAAAACTTTTTAGGGGTATGATAGGCTCATGATTATATCTGACTGCTAGTAGGCCCGACATACATTTTAGTGTTTGTCTCTGTGCAAGATATCAATCTTGTCCCATGGATTCTCATTTGTCAGCCGTGAAAAGAATCTTCAGGTATTTAAATGGAACACTTAACTTTGGTTTATGGTATTCTAAAAACAACTCCTTTGATTTACATGCTTTCACTGATTCTGATTATGCTGGATGTAAAATGGATCGTAAGAGCACAAGCGGTCACTGTCAGTTTCTAGGGGGGTGTATGGTTTTGTGGGCCTCAATGAAACAACATTGTGTGGCTTCATCAACTGCCGAGGCCGAGTACGTGGCTGCAAGCAGTTGTGTGGCTCAAGTTCTATGGATCCAACATCAATTGCTTGATTTTGGTTTCTGTTTGTAAAACACTCCCATCATGTGTGATAACACGTCTGTAATAAATCTGTCCAAAAACCATGTCCAACATTCTCGTACTAAACACATTAAGGTTAGACATCATTTCATAAAAGATCATATTAATAAAGGTGATTTTGAGCTTGTTTTTGTTGACACAAAACACCAACTTGCAGATATTTTTACAAAACCTCTAAACTTTGATCACTTTTGTTATCTTAGAAGAGAATTAGGAGTGTGCAGGTTAGATAGTTAAATCCATTTGAGTTGCTTTGTACATACACACTTTACATCTTCTCATAATGAAATTGTTCATACTGCTTTATCTTTTGCACATACAATAAATAACAATTTGCTTTCCATACATGCTTTTATCTTCTCGCATCCGCATGTACATAAATGCATATACTTCATACTTGTGTGAATGAATGCCATGATTCACCGGTATATCAAATGACGATTGCCGAAGGTTGGATTATTTCCAGTTGGAAGCCTTCTCCATGCGTGAGGGTGGTCTTTTGACCTACGTTCTCCGTCACGTACCGGTAATCAACTTGCTTGAAAATACCATTTTGACACTTTCTTGAGTGTATGTAGAATACACACCTTTCAGTTTTGATATCTCCTATGACCTTACTCCCTTCATAAATAAAATTGCTTTGACGTAGACATGTTGTTATATGGCACATATTAAGGGGGAGATTTTTGTTATAACTGTGCATACACTTAGGGGGAGACATCACAATGAAAAGACTAATTCATCCCTTACATTCTATGCAATCTCTCACACCACTTGCACTTTTGAGTTCAATGATTCTAACTAATAAGGATTTCACCTATTCCACTTAACACATTTTAGGACTCTTGATCCTCTACATAGAAATCACGTGACTTGTGAGGAAAAAGCTATCAGCCCCACCAAAAATGTGAATAAGTGTGATTTGACATCGAGTAAATCGGGAATCCCCCTTGAAATAAAGGAGGAAACTCGCATTGAAAAGTGTCTTATCCATAGTATCATAAGTGACAATACAGAGTAACCGGGAAGTGCCCCTGGACAAAGGGCATGACTCGTGTCAAAAGGTTAGTCATCTTAATTATTCAAAAATAAAAAAAATAAAATAATTTTGGGGTTGTGCGAAGCTATCAAAAGTCGAGCACGGTGTATGAAAATGTAGGGAGGAAAAGTTCCTACTAGTGTTCTTTAGAAAATCTAAAAATCGATACTATCTAGATTTCATTGCTCATCCTTCACATATACATCTAGGGAGTGATTGTGCGAATGTACATCTTGAATCAGTTATATTTCATGAGTAATGTAGTACCATTTCTTGTAAGCACTACCCTTTTACTATTGTTCATGAAACTCATGTTCTCGGTCTATAGCATATTTCTGAACATGTTCATATAGAACATGCTTCCTATTATATAGAATAATGAATGCATAAGTGCTTGAATGCTCATTCCTTGCTTTACATGTGCATTTCAACGAGTTAATTTTGCTTCCGTGTTTCTCATAATCCCCTGTTTGACTCTGACAAAAAGGGGGAGAAATAAAGTTAAGTTTGCTTGCATGATATTTACTTTTAAACTACCTTGTTTTGACCAAAAAGGGGGAGAAAAAAAATTGAATGTTCAGAAATGCTTATTTTGACAAGGAGGAATTGTTCTTTCGTGCAAATATTTATGTTTTTTCAAAGGGTTTTATCTTCGTCAAAAGGGGGGAGATTGTTGTGCCCCGGGTTGTTTTGATGAAGAATAGATGTGATGAAGTCCTTCTGATATCTTCTCTATGATTCGCATTGATAGATCTTTGATGAATGTGAGCTTTGAATAGCTTGTGGATGATTGAGTGAAGTTCATATTACTCATGGTTAAAATGAATGTTTAATGAATTTGAGTCATGTTAAAAAGGAAATTGTGAAGGTGGAATGTTAAATGTTGGTATTATAGTTTCAGTTGTGCTGAAATGACTATTTGATGAATGCTGTGTGGAATGATAATCCACTACACTAACTTGGTCGCGCTTTGCACCGACCCAATCCTTGGTCCTTCAACATTGCACGGACCTTGCTACTCCTTGCACCGACCCAACCCTCTTATATGCATTGGCCATGAGTTCTTATGCGTTAAATGATTCTTATCTGTTCTAATATGGTGTTGAGGTTCTCAAACATGCAGGATGGACCAAGCCTTGTCAGAGTGATTGAGAATCTCATTTTTTATGCTTTAAGATTGAAATGTATGACAATATGTATGAGTGTAGGTTCATTGTGGAATCTATTCTCAAATTCTTGAAAGTCATGGTAAGAACACATGTTTAATTGAATTTCAATGTGGTGGGAAGTTACTGGTTCAAATCTAGTTTTACACTAGGCAATCTCACTAAACAATGCATATTTGATTGATCTTGAACTTTGTTTCATGAATTCTAGTGCTTCAATGTATTTTACTGGATGTAGTGCCCCAAAATTTATATAAATAATTTCTGGATTATTTATGGAATTTTTTGGAATTTATCAGGAATTTATAAGGGCTAAATATATTAATAAATATATTAATGAATTAATAAGTCATTTATGAGGCCCAATTATGTTAAACAATTAATCTAACCTATTTAAGTAAGACCCAAAAGGTTTAAGGACCTAGCCCATTAAGTTTGGCCCATATTCTAGAAGGTTATTTAGCCTATTTAGGAATTTTAAATATAAATACTATTTTTATAGAAAATTATATAGATAAAATGAATAAAAGAGTTTTATTAAATTGAAACTCTACACATGTTGGATGTAACGGTCTATCGGGCGACCGCTACAGTGGTGTAACGCACCTAGACATGACCGTTACACCATGCTGATTCCGTAAGTTGAAGAACTTGCAAAAAAATTAGAACTTTGGGATCCTATCTACTAGAGACCTAATTAGAAGGATGTGTAAGGTTACTAGGGACTCTTAGGGATCAGGTTTTGGCGAACTAAGGACTCTAGAATCGATCTAATCCTCAAATCCTAGCCAAATCCCTATAAATAGAACGCAGTTCTGAACTGAGTGACCATTACTTTTGGCTCGGGTGAAATCAAGGTAAGGAGATAGAATCTCGGGTAAGTTCTTTAGAGTATTTTTTTCCTAATACTTTAGACTAACTACCCTCAAAATTTCATGTTAGGAGATCAAGTAACCAAGGAGATAAGGGCTTCTAAGTTTGCTGATTTGGTCATAGCAATCTAGGATTCAGAGCAAAGGACCACTGAAGATCAAGGAATTAGGACGCCCAAACGAGGTAATTAGAGTTAGATACTTTAGAACTTTTTGTTCCTCTTAGTATCATCTTATTAACCTCAAAATTTCACGTCCTTAGGTCAAGAGGTTGAGGAGTTAGAGCGACGTGAAGTTGCTAAAAAATCATAGGAAGAGAAGAACTAGGACGACCCTTGAAGACCCAAATTAGAAGTTTAAAGCCTAGTTAAGAGGTAGGTCATCTCATGAACAGCAAAAAGATCTCGTTAGGGATAAAAGCCCTCTGATTTAACTTGATTTCATGCATTATAGAATAGGAATATCATGTTTTAGTAAGTTCATGTATATATGCATACCTTTTGCCTAACCAAAGATAAAAGATATCATCTTGATCATTCACTGGCACCTATGCATGTATTTGGCCTTTACTTCGTTTATCATGACTAGACTAGTTAGTGATTATGATTCTTCTTGCATGGACAAAGTTTCTTATCTTTACTCTCAGCAGAATCTCTTACGGATAAGGGTAGGACCGTCACATGACTGTAACGGCCTTACGATAACCCGTCACACTCTCTATTGTGTTTAAATTATTCTGTTGTCTCTGACGCACCATAGCAGGAGCGTTATAATACTGTAACGGCCCCTCGACAAACCGTCACACGGGCTGTAACGCTCCTATGCTAGACCGTTAGAACACTATTTTCTGTCAACTCGAGATGGAATGGAAATTAGTCAAGTCCATTTATAAATAAGCCTAGTCATCTAAGTTTTGACCTGATACAATGACCTTAAGTTTATGATAGGAATTGCATGATTACAAGCATTTTAAGTTATTTTGAGTTATGTTAATTTCATTGGCTAAACTCTAATAGTTTGTACTTAAAGTATGATTTCAAATGATGTATTGACGGAGTTTCACACCGTTTCACAGTCTTTCCTATCTCTAGAGTCATTTTCTTAAAGTACATGGCGTATATTCTGGTATATGGCCATTCGTTTACACTTTGCACTATAGGAACATATTCTTAAACATGAGGACCTCTCTATTGGATATTCCTTCCAATGAAGTAGGAAATCTTGTTTCAAGGCCTCCGTAATTCTCTGCAAGCCTGGGATTCCCACTAGGACGTCGAGTTGGTTGTACCATAAAAGGCCAGTCATTAGAAAATACTATCGATGGTTTCTGGTTTTGGATATGTAACGGATCAATGTTGGACCGCGAGGCTCATCTAACGGCCCAATAAATGACCGTCACATTGTACTGAGTCGAATTTCTTTGTTTCGAGATTCAGATCATTGTAACGGCCCGATACTGGAGCGTCACTATCATGCCCTGACGCGGAATATCGGGACCGGCAGTAGAAAATGTTAGTAAAGATAACATGCTAAGCTAAGAATTAACATAATGCCATAAACATACATAACTCCAATTCTATTACAATAACCATCAAACTGACTTAAACATAATCAAGCATAATCTCTACTCGACTCCGTTACAATAACTAACACAAGTTCTAAGGCATAGCTAGATGTAAAACAACTATAACAATCTCAACATATCTACTAGCTGATACACTCCAAGTCATCACTCTTGCACATTCCCATCCATCTGTGAATCTTCACTTGAGCTGCCTGAAAAGGGGGGAAACAACTATATGAGCGAACACTCAGTAGGTAACAACAGGCAAGTGTAAGTGATTAACCAATTAATTACATGTATGAAACGGAAGAAAAGAAATAATGATCGAATGAAACAACATAATAAGAGAAAGTGCTAAAGAATGGAATGGAATAACAATATGGCAGAATGATATAACTACAAGAATTGCAAGTTAAGAACAATATATATAATAGGAAATTGTAGGAAATTGCCCAACAAGCAAGAATATAACCAAGTAGAACACGATTCAAGTAAGAGATCATTGTCACAGACATCACGCTAGTCATGCACTCGGTGTAATGCCTCACCATGTCATTACAAACTCCCATGGGCACAAGTACTTTCCGGGTGCTCTCCCCAAGACCAGACCGGGCCCCTACGGTGCGTTGGCATTGATTTATTGGATCCAAGATCCCAAGTTGTCTAGACTTTAATCAAGTTAAATGGCCAATTATAATCAAGTATAAACTTACCTCGGAACATCCCAAGGCTAAGTTGAAGAGATACTGTCCAGAATTTCTATCCAGAAGTTCAAATTATCAAGAACCAACATGTTCTTGGATTCAAAACCATAAAACACAGAGAAAAGTAGTCTCTGGATGATATGCGGTTCCGACTGGACTGCTCAAGACTTGTGCGGTCGACTCTGGGCCGCACTAACAGCAACTGGGCTGAGGTTTAGCCCTCGGGGGTCAAGGTTGAACGGCTGATAAAGGACCGCTCTTATATATAAACGGTAAGGATTGGGCCGCACAAGGCCAGTAGGTTTCAAAATCGAGGTCAGGATATGCGGTCCTGACAGAGCCGCTCATTAGTTGAACGGTCCATTGTGGGCCGCCTGTCAGATGTACGGGCCATTACTGGCCGCACAACTCAGGGCCTATCAATAAATTAGGAAATTAGCCCAGTGGGCTCCCGGGCTACCATAGGCAGGGTGAAACTGAACCAGAGTCCAGCCCACTGCCTGCTGGTCGGCCTAGGGTCTACTGGACTGATCAAATCAGGGTTTGGCCGAAGATGGATCAAGGATAATTGGCCGAAATTAATTGGCATCTGCCAGGGATGAACGGTCTCCACTGGCCCGTTCAGGGATATATGCGGTCCACAAATGGCTGCTCAAGTATCTGTTAGTCCAATTCGGACTAACTCAAATCACAGCAATTCGATTGAGTCCAAATCGAATCTAGGGGATAATATGGTTCAAGATTAACGGTTATAGCAAGTGTAAACCTAATAGCCATTTCAATTATAAAGGATTCGCAATTAAGATTGACATTCATTGGAAAGATGAATCAAGATCAAGCTCAAATTAAATAAATCAGCAATATGTCATGAATTACAGTTTATTAGGTGTGTTGCTAACATGCAATTAACCACTAATCTACTATCATAACATACTGAAATGACCATTAATCCATTCTGTTATAGATGTGTGGTCGGTTCTGGACCTTACATCCCCATGAACGGTCACAGACTGGCCGCACACGTCCCCTCAGATCCGAAGACCTGCTGGATATGGACGGTCAGTAGTGTGCCGCCTGGAGGGATGTGCAGTCTGGAACTGGCCGCAAGAAAGACATGCGGTTAGGGCTCGGCCACACGTTCCAGGGACACGATCAGATATAGAAAACTATAAACGGTCAAAAGAGGGCCGCCTGTCTTGGATGTGCGGTCTATCGTGTGGCCGCACAAGTCCAGACAGGTCGCTGCCCCTTCGCCTTGCCCGACTCCGGAGAGGTTTCTACGGTCAGAACTAGAACATGAAATTCGCACGATATAAAGCATGGAATTTGGGGCTTTTACTACCAAAAGAAAGAGCACGAAAAATTATACAAGATGCACGAATCAATTTTATGTTTATAGCCTGAAATTGCTACTTAATCGAAAAGAAACAATTATAACCCTAGTTTTGACATGCTTCTACTAAAACCTAAAATTCTCGCAGAACAGTAAATAAAATTTAGGGCTTTATACATCAATGAAAAGATGACACGATGATGCTTCCAACCATATATTATCTGTGGGGTTTGGCTTGCTATCACCTACCTGAATCAGATGAAGAAGGAAGGAGAAAAGAAACCTAAGACGCCGGGACACGCAGCCACTAATCATTGGAGATCTCCCTCGATCTAACTCCTCTGCAACCGCCGCTGGTTCTAAATGATTCTAGGGTTAGAGAGCTTCATTTTAATAGGTCATACACCTTCTGGAGGGTTCTATGCACGGAGTATTCGTCCACGCACGTCGGGTTGATGTGAACGCCACCGTAAAGGTTGACTCGATCCAAACTCCACCGAATGCATCTCCTAGGGTTAGGGTTTCGAGAGATTAAGAGAGGGGAAATGATCCTCTCATCCTGGCCTTTCATTTGCCACCGGTTTGGGCTCATTTGATGGAGAATTGGGCTCGAATTTGGCATTTCAAGGTATAGTTAACTAAGTGTTCAATTTGGACTTAATCCACTAATTCAGCCTACTTACAGATTTTATTTGTGTTGGCCACAGAAGATAAGTTTGTTAAACGCGTTATCCTATCTAAGAATATAATTTCTCTGGATTTTTATAAAATAGTTGAAATATAACTCATTCTATTTATTAAGGAATTATTCTAATTAATTTCTAAAAGAAATCGAGGTATTACACCCTCCCCCACTTAAGGAATTTGGTGCTCCAAATTCAATGCACTTAATAAAATGTGGGAGTGAGACAGCTCACCTAGAATAAGTCGGGGTACTGTCTCCGCATAGTATCTTCTGACTCCCAAGTAGCTTCTTCAGTTCCTCGCCGACTCCACTACACTTTAACCATCAGTATGGAACGATTCCTGAGTTGCTGTTACTTCCGATCCAAAATCTTGATCGGTCTTTCTTCATAAGTCAGATCTACCTTCAATTCGAAGTCCATATGCTGAATAATGTGAGTGGGATCATACACATATTTCTGTAACATAGAGACATGGAAAATATTGTGTACTCTAGATAACTGAGGTGGTAGTGCCAAACGGTAAACAACCTCCCCCACTCTTTCCAGAATCTCGAATGGACCAATGTATCTTGGACTCAGTTTGCCCTGAATACCAAACCATTGAATTCCTCTCATAGGAGAAACCTTTAAAAACACATACTCACCAACCTGAAATTCCAATACTCTCCTCCTGGTGTCGGAATAACTCTTCTGTCTTGATTGCGCTACTTGCAACCGATCTCTGATAATACAGATGTTCTTGGACGATTCAGAAATGAGATCTGGTCCAAGCCATTGCTTCTCACCTGCCTCGTCCCAACATAACGGGGATCAACAGCTTCTACCATACAAAGCTTCAAATGGAGCCATCTGAATGCTGGACTGGTAACTATTATTGTAGGCTAATTCAACCAATGCCAAATGATTCCTCCAACTACCTCCAAAGTCAATCATGCAGGCTCTAAGCATATCTTCCACTATCTGGTTGGTCCTTTCAGTATGTCCGTCTGTTTGTGGATGGAAAGCAGTACTGAAATTCAGACGAGTTCCCAAGGACTCTTGCAATCCTTTCCAAAAATGAGAAGTGAACCTGGGGTCTCTATCAGACACAATACTGACTGGTATACCATGTAGTCTTACCACTTCCTTCATATACAAAGTAGCCAAAACATCAATTGTCCATTTAGACTTAATAGATAAGAAATGAGCCAATTTTTGTCAATCTGTCGACAATCACCCATCTTGCGTCAAATCCACTACGAGTCCTAGGTAGACCCATAATGAAATTCATGCCAATGCTCTCCTATTTTCATTGGGGTATATCAAGGGGTTTCAATTTCCCTACTGGTCTGAAATGCTCAGCCTTGACTTGCTGACAAACTAAGCATCTACTTACGAAGTCCGCCACTTCCCTTTTCATATTCGGCCACCAAAAAGATCTTTTTAAATCCTTAAACATCTTAGTACCTCCAGAATGAATGGTGTATCTAGATCTATGAGCTTCCTCGAGGATCTTACTCTTCATCTCAGCTACATCAGGTACACAAGTTCTCCCCTAAAATAATAATCTTCCATCATCAGCTATCATGAAGTCAGGTCTGTTACTCAAGCTTCCCTTGATCTCTACCAACTCTGGGTCATCATCTTGCAGAGACTTGATTTCCATCAGTAATTCATGCTTAAGTTGAATCTGAGCAATCATAACCCGATCCTTGTCAACATGAAGATCCAAACTAGCTAACTGCTCCAACAATTTCCACTCTTGTAACATGAGGCGTGACAACGTAGCTATAGGCTTGCAGTTTAAGGCAACTGCCACAACATTACCTTTTCCAGGATGATACTCAATGGAGAAATCGAAATCCTTCAAATACTCCAGCCATCTTCGCTGCCTCATATTGAGTTCCTTCTGAGAAAACAAGTATTTCAAACTCTTGTTATCTGAAAACACCATAAATGCTTCTCCATACAAGTAGTGCCTCCATATCTTCAAGGCGAACACCACTGCTGCTAGCTCCAAATCATGAACATGATAATTCTCTTCATACTTCCTCAACTGCCTAGAAGAATAGGCTATCACTGATACGCGTAGCGGAGGGTTAGATAGAAGGGGGGGGACGAATAGATCACTACCCAATCCGATGAAACACAGCCACAAATTCTTGGCCCCTCAAGCTATAGAGATAAAGGCCACGTAAAACAGACAATGAAGATGATAAGAGAAGAAGTGATATCGAGAAACCAATCACAAAGAAGCAAAGTCACAAGAAGTTGGAGAGCAGCACATGAAAAACAACCAAACCACAAATGAGACAGTGAAGTTTTTAGGTGGTTCGATTGCTATCTACAATCTACGTCCACCCCTTACTTAATCGAGTAAGGCTTCCTTGCACTTGAGTCGCACACAGCAGACTCAGTCTGCAACAACCGCTGCCAAACAGCTTGTACAGAGGAACAGCCTCCTCAAACTTCTGATCGACCAGAAGAAGAGCACCGGAGAACAATCTCCCTTCCTTTGCACGCTGCAAAGGGAAACCTGTGGAGTTACTCCCAAGTAACTCACACAACCAGAGGATTGAACCTCTCTTCCTCCAAGACACTAAAGGGAACTGGAGAACCTCTCCCTTCCTCCGAACAGTGGAGGGTAACAATATGAAATGAAGATGATCAAAGAAAAACTTGAAAACACAGCGATCGGTAAACGATAATATTCTCTAGAAACAAAGATAATGTAGCTTCCGCAGAAGCAGATCTTCTCGTTCACGAACACTTCTCCATCTCAGAAATTTTTCTTTCTCTTCTGCTTCTGCTGGCTCTCTTTCTCCTTCTCCTCTCTTTTCTATTCTCGTTATTATTATTTCTTCTGCTCAGCATTCGCTTTTATAGAGCATCAGAGGACGGGCGTGTGCTTTCCATTGTTCCCGCTTAAAGGCCTTAGCCCACATGGCAGAATCCCACCTCACTTCTCTCCATGTGTCACGATCCTCCCACCTCCTCCATACTGGGATCACGAGCCATTCTTATTCTTCTCAAAGAAAATACCTGACAGACAATCAGAAGAAAGCATTTCAGATTCTGGTAAGAAGGGTGACATTGCATTGAGCATATAAGTGCTAAATGCACGAGCTGGGAGAGATGCATTGGATATATATATATATATATATATATATATATATATAAAACACGAGGCAAATGTTGCACCGAATGTGATTAGACATAACATGCACTGAGTAGAGATTTTCAAGTCAACCATTGAATTGACTTACTAAAGAGATTGACCCCATGTGCATAGACTCTAGCGTCCACCCGTGCAGCTGGTGTGCACAGACATGGGTCCAAGAGGCACACGACGAAGACTTTGTACTGAGTCAAAGGAAAGGATCAAAGATATGCATAGACTCTAAAAACAACTGTGTAACATAGTTGATGCACCGAGTTAGATTAGCAAAATTTGCACAGAGATGAAAGAGAAGAATCATACGAACAACAAAAAAAAAATGGATGCAAGACAGACCTTGCACCGAGTGTGAAAGGCGAGATGCACAAAGATGCACAAACAAGATATGCACGAACTCTTAAAACTGTATGCTGCATGAAGTACAATGAAATGCATTGAGCCAATTTATGTCTAGACACGTAATGCACCGAGATGGAAACGGGGCTACAGTGTTGTGAGTGAGATAGAGACTTGCACCGAATTGATAAAGAGAAGTACAAGACACTGCTTGCATCAAGACGTACTTGCATTGAGCTGAAGAGACAAGATCTAACGGTCCATACCAGACGACGATTGCACCGACCAGAGCTTGCACCGCCCTCGAGAGGTAAGATGCAAGGACATGTTATGCACGGACCTTAAGGTTATTGCCACAGACTTCCTTCATGTTTTGAAACAAGTAAATGCACTGAATGTATAAGTTGATCTAGAGATAAAAACAAATTGATTTATAGTGTGTGACATCATCAAAACCTTAGGGATGCAACAATCACTTTCCCATGCTGCATGAGTACACACTCTAAACCAATACCTGAAGCATCAGTGTATACCACAAAACCTCCTTCACCAGAAGGTAAAGCCAAAACAGGTACAGTAGTCAAACATTCCTTCAAGGTCTGAAAGCTTCGCTCGCAATCTTCCGACCAATCAAATTTGATCTCCTTGCGAGTTAATCTTGTCAGAGGTATCGCAATCTTGGAGAAATCTTGAATAAACCTTCGGTAGTAACCTGCTAGGCCTAGGAAACTTCTCACTTCAGTCACATTAGTAGGCTTAACCTGATTCTTTACTGCCTCTACCTTTGAAGGATCAACAGAAATACCTTCCTTTGTGATGATATGCCCTAGAAAGGACACCTCTTGCAGCTAGAAATCACACTTACTAAACTTGACATATAACTGATGATCTCTCAATAGTTGCAATGCCATCCTCAAATGTTTAGCATGCTCTTCCTCACTCTTAGAATAAATCAAGATGTCATCAATGAACACCACGACCCATTAACCAAGATAGGGCCAAAACACATTGTTCATCAGCTGCATGAAAGTTGCAGGTGCATTCGTTAGCCCAAAAGGCATTACTACAAATTCAAAATGCCCATACCTGCTGCGGAAGGTTATTTTATAGATATCCTCCTCCTTAATTCGTAGCTGATGATATCCAGATCGAAGGTCGATCTTAGAAAAATACTGAGCTCCTACTATCTGATCAAATAACTCATCAATCCTTGGCAATGGATATCTGTTCTTGATAGTCAACGGGTTCAATTGCCGATAATCGATGCACAACCTCATCGAACCATCCTTCTTCCGGACGAATAATACAGGGGCTCCCCATGGGGAAGTACTAGGACGAATGAACCCTTTCTCAAGCAATTCCATCAACTGTTGCTTTAGTTCCCTTAGCTCCGCAGGAGACATACGATAAGGAGCTTTGGAAATAGGGGTCGTACCAAGAATTAAATCAACAGAAAAGCTAACTTCCCTTTCAGGAGGGAGTCCTAGTAGTTCCTCAAGAAAGACATCTGAAAAATCTCGGACGACAGAAAGCTCCTCAATCTCAATTTTCTGCTCAGGGGTCACAGAAACAAAGGCTAGAAAAGCCTTACATCCTCTCCTCCTTAGCTTATCAGCTCAAAGAGCTGAAATAAGTGGAGCAGACTTATGGTGTCTAGTTCCTATAAAAGAATGTCCAGGGTGTCCAGTGAAAGACACAGAACTAGATCTGCACTGAACATTGGCCTCATACTTAGCCAACCAATCTGCTCCTAGGATTACGTCATAATCCTTCATGTCCATACAAACTAAATCAGCTGGCAGGTTTTGTTCATTGATCATGACCTTACTGGAAGGATAGAAATTCATAATTGCTGATCCGGAACCAATATGAGTTGAAATCTATAACGGAGAATTCATCAAAACTGGCTTCACAGCTAAAGACTTCACAAATCTCCGAGAACTAAAAGAATGTGTGGCACCACTATCAAAAAGAACAAAAGCTGATTTATCATTTATAATAAGAGTACCTTCGACAAGCCCACCTTCCTCGGCGGGTCCTGTCTCTTCTTCTTGTAGTGTTTGGAGCTTGCCTTGTTGCTTCTTGACTCCTTGTGATTTCACCGGGGTAGCTCGCTCAGATAAAAAGGGACACTCGGGAATACGGTGGTCCCTACTACCACAACGTAAACAGGCACCCAGCTTGCGCCAACACTCCTCCATCTTGTGACCTGGACGGTCACAATACTTGCATACGCCCTTGAATGGAACAATAGGGCTAGGCTTCTTGTCTTCAATCTTCGGCATCTTGCCCTTCCACGAACCAGACCCGCTAATGGGCCTCTTCCTGCCATGACCAGACCTGATACTCCCAGAACCAGTATGGTGTTGTTCAATCTTAACACTCTTCCCATGGATTCTCTCCGTCATTTTCAAAGTATCTTCCAATACTTGAGCCTTTCTCACCATCTCGGAATAAGTTTGAATTTCCATCGGCTACAACTGGTTGATATATTGTAGCTTTATCCCATTAAGAAAGCGCTTAGCCTTCATCTTCTCGGTAGATATCAAGTGAGTAGCATAACGAGATAGCCAAGAGAACTGAGCTTCATATTCAGCTACGGAAAGATTTCGTTGCTTCAAAGTACCAAACTCAGCCGCCTTCTTCTCTTGTACTCTATCAGAAAAATATTTACCATTGAAGAATTCCTCGAACTCGTCCCATGTGACTTGTCTATCACCAAGGGTAGCCTTCAATGCGTCCCACCATGTTCTCGCATCACGTTCAAGTTGAAAGGTCGACAAGAGGACACGCTCTTGATCACTACATTGCATCACTTTGAAAATCCTCCCTATCTCTTCAAGCCAGTGCTCGGCTTCATTAGGGTCAGTCGAGCCTCCAAATCGCGGGGGATTCATCCCACGAAAGTTTCGATAAAGTTCGCTAGTGCCATGGTTTGCAGCTCCTCCTTGGGCCACTTGTTGCAATGCCTGAGTAAGTCCTTGAACCATACGCTGTAAGTTCCTCCATTCTGCGCATTCTCCTGCCATTGCAAAAGCCTACACGTGGAATAGGTAATATTATGTTCAATTAAGAATGGATAATCGTACAATGAGATTATTACTCAACCCCAGTCTTCTACCCAAATCTCACCAGGTTGGGTCCTTAGACTTATAATAAGGTTATAGGTCCTACGGAATAACTTAGGATCCTAGAACTTAGAGAACCTAGGGATATTAGAAAGCTTAGGCTCTGATACCACCAAATTGTCACGCCCCGACGCGGAATATCGGGACAGGCAGCAGAAAACGCTAGCAAAGATAACATGCTAAGCTAAGAATTAACATAATGCCATAAACAGACATAACTCCAATTCTATTACAATAACCATCAAACTGACTTAAACATAATCAAGCATAATCTCTACTCGACTCCGTTACAATAACTAACACAAGTTCTAAGGTATAGCTAGATGTAAAATAACTATAACAATCTCAACATATCTACTAGCTGATACACTCCAAGTCATCACTCTTGCACATTCCCATCCATCTGTGAATCTTCACCTGAGCTGCCTGGAAAGGGGGGAAACAATTATATGAGCGAACGTTCAGTAGGTAACAACAGGCAAGTGTAAGTGATTAACCAATTAATTACATGTATGAAACGAAAGAAAAGAAATAACGATCGAATGAAACAACATAATAAGAGAAAGTGCTAAAGAATGGAATGGAATAACAATATGGCAGAATGATATAACTATAAGAATTGCAAGTTAAGAATAATATATATAATAGGAAATTGTAGGAAATTGGCCAATAAGCAAGAATATAACCAAGTAGAACACGATTCAAGTAAGAGATCATTGTCATAGACATCACGCTAGTCATGCACTCGGTGCAATGCCTCACCATGTCATTACAAACTCCCATGGGCACAAGTACTTTCCGGGTGCTCTCCCCAAGACTAGACCGGGCCCCTACGGTGCGTTGGCATTGATTTATTGGATCCAAGATCCCAAGTTGTCTAGACTTTAATCAAGTTAAATGGCCAATTATAATCAAGTATAAACTTACCTCGGAACATCCCAAGGCTAAGTTGAAGAGATACTGTCCAGAATTTCTATCCAGAAGTTCAAATTATCAAGAACCAACATGTTCTTGGATTCAAAACCATAAAACACGGAGAAAACTAGTCTCTAGATGATATGCGGTTCTTACTAGACCGCTCAAGACTTGTGCGGTCGACTCTGGGCCGCACTATCAACAACTGGGCTAAGGTTTAGCCCTCGGGGGTCAAGGTTGAACGGATGATAAAGGGCCGCTCTTATATATAAACGGTAAGGATTGGGCTGCATAAGGCCAGAAGGTTTCAAAATCGAGGTCAGGATATGCAGTCCTGACAGAGCTGCTCATTAGTTGAACGGTCCATTATGGGCCGCCTGTCAGATGTATGGGCCATTACTAGCCGCACAACTTAGGGCCTATCAATAAATTAGGAAATTAGCCCAAGTGGGCTTCCGGGCTACCATAGGCAGGGTGAAACTGAACCAGAGTCTAGCACACTATCTGCTGGTCGGCCTAGGGTCTACTGGACTGATCAAATCAGGGTTTGGCCGAAGATGGATCAAGGATAATCGGCCAAAACTAATTGGCATCTGCCAGGGATGAACGGTCTCCACTGGCCCGTTCAGGGATATATGCGGTCCACAAATGGCCGCTCAAGTCTCTGTTGGTCCAATTCGGCTAACTCAAATCACAACAATTCGATTGAGTCCAAATCAAATCTAGGGGATAATATGGTTCAAGATTAACGGTTATAGCAAGTGTAAACCTAATAGCCATTTCAATTATAAAGGATTCGCAATTAAGATTGACATTCATTGGAAAGATGAATCAAGATCAAGCTCAAATTAAATAAATCAACAAGAATGATTTACTGTCATGAATTACAGTTTATTAGGTATGTTGCTAACATGCAATTAACCACTAATCTACTAGCATAACATACTAAAATGACCATTAATCCATTCTGTTATAGATGTGCGGTCGATTCTGGACCTTACATCTCCATGAACGGTCACAGACTGGCCGCACACGTCCCCTCAGATCCGAAGACCTGCTGGATATGGACGGTCAGTAGTGTGCCACCTGGAGGGATGTGCAGTCTGGAACTGGCCGCAAGAAAGACATGCAGTTAGGGCTCGGCCACACGTTCCAGGGACACGATCAGATATAGAAAACTATAAACGGTCAAAAGAGGGCCGCCTGTCTTGGATGTGCGGTCCATCGTGTGGCTGCATAAGTCCAGACTGGTCGCTGCCCCTTCGCCTTGCCCGACTCCGGTGAGGTTTTCAGGGTCAGAACTAAAACATGAAATTCGCACGATATAAAGCATGAAAATTGAGGCTTTTACTACCAAAAGAAAGAGCACGAAAAACTATACAAGATGTACGAATCAATTTTATGTTTACAGCCTGAAATTGCTACTTAATCGAAAGGGAACAATTATAACCCTAGTTCTGACATGCTTCTACTAAAACTTAAAATTCTCGCAGAACACTTAATAAAATTTAGGGCTTTTTACATCAATGAAAAGCTGACACGATGATGCTTCCAACCATATATTATTTGTAGAGTTTGGCTTGCTATCACCTACCTGAATCAGATGAAGAAGGAAAGAGAAAGGAAACCTAAGACGCCGGTACATGCAGCCACTAATCGCTGGAGATCTCCCTCGATCCATCTCATCTGCAGCCGCCGGTGGTTCTAAACGATTCTAGGGTTAGAGAGCTTTATTTTAACAGGTCATACACCATCTGGAGGGTTCTATGCGCGGAGTATTCGTCCATGCAAGTCGGGTTGATGTGAACGCCACCGTAAAGGTTGACTCGATCCAAACTCCGCCGAATGCATCTCCTAGGGTTAGAGTTTCGAGAGATTAAGAGAGGGGAAATGATCCTGTAGCGCCCCTGATTATTAAAGGAATAATAATTCCTAAATAAACTAAAAAACTTGTATAGAAACGAGTAACTACACACTTAATGGGCCTTAAAACCAAGTACCTCCGTATGAGTATACATAAATACTCACAAAACTAACCCATATATATATATATATATATTAAATGGTCCTTTCTAACCCAAAGCCTAAGGCCCATATACATAAAGCTAACCCATTAACTAATATATATATATATATATATATATATATACATATTCACATAGTAAAGCCACGTACACACCAAAAAGGTCCTTCATAGATGCATGATGCCAAAGCCCATATGCCTGTTCGAGAGTGCAGAGATAGCCTTAGGGTTTTCATATGAAAATAGAGAAGGTGGCTGTTAATATAGGAAAGAATGGCAGTGCATGGAAGGGTTTTTCCTTTGATGGCCATCGCCCTTTTAGACCCTTCCGTTGATAGCTTTCAACCCCATACTCCTATATATACATCAGCATACCCTCGAACGTATCAACGTTGGTTGCTGTTCGAAGGGTGGGCGTTTTCATCCTGCTGCATTCTTCTTCCTTCTGTTGTTATTGTTGTTTTGACGAAAGAGAAACAACAACTCCTCTCACTTTTTCTTCATCATCTTGCAGAGAACTGAGGGCCGTTCGTTATCCTCCGAGCTTCTTCCTCTCCTTCCTCCTGCTGTGCAGACGTGCAAGAAGAGGCTTCATCCTCTTCTTCCTGCCTGTCGGACGTGAGAAGCGTGAGGCTTCTGCCCTTCAACCACCTGCAAGCCTTGAAGAAGTGCCTTCTTCCTCCTGCGGTTGCTCTGTTTGAAACAGAGTACCGTAACAGCAACAGAATCTTCATCCTGTCCATCGTTCCAATCTTCAACACAGGTAAGTTTTCTCAAGTTTCGTAGCCCAAACAAAGTTAAATCATGATTTAAGGCCAGCATGATAGATACAATCATCTTGATAACTATGTCAATTGAACATATGTCAGTTATGAGTTTTAGCATTAATAGTTGTTCCTAGGTATAGAAGTATCCTTTGGCCATGAAAATTTATGGGCGTACTATTGGGGTGGAGACCGAGGTAGTGAAAGTGGTTGCACCATTTTTCGTGCCCCCTATCGCAAGATCTCCCGTCTCTCAACGAAAAATTATTTTGAACGTATGGCTAGGTAGAGTTTTTCGAGCCGGTCATTTCGGTATATTATAAGCTAAATTCTGATATGGTTAAGTATAGAAACGGGAGGTTTGAAAATTCAATTTTTTTGAAACAACGACTCAAAAACCGTCGTCACTTTAACATTTGACGCCACTGTTCCTAGGCGTCAGATTAACTCTATATATATATATATATATATATATATATATATATATCATATATGCATATCTTTGAAAATCCATTATTATTAAAATATATAACAAAAAATTATGAAAAATATATATTTGGAATCCTTTTATTTTTCTCCTAATTATCATATACTCTTTTTCTTTAAAATATTTTAAATAAATCAATGTGCCTTTTAATGTTTGTTTTTGAATTTATTCAATTAAATAGATATAAATGTGAATTCTTGTTAAATAAATTAAGTTAAAAATCATAAAAATTAACGTCCCTCAAGAGGACGCTAATTAATAAATGACGCCACCCACGGGCGTCAAATAATATAAGTTTATTTAATTATAGTTAATTATAGAATTGGATGGACATGAATTCTATGATTAACGCATTCATGTTCTCACCGTTTTCTTCTGATTTTGACCCATACCGCGGGTCTTCTGGCACTCTCATCTCACGTCCGTAGATGGAGTCCTTATTTCATGATTGGTTCACGTATACACCTCAACTCTCGGTGACATACGAGCCCTCCGTTGGACATTCCATTCCTTCAGACTGGCAAGTTAGTCATTGGGACCTCCGTAAGTCTCCTCGTAGCCTTGGATTCCCTCAAAGCCGACTGAGCTGGTTGTACCTTAAACACCTTGTACCTTTTGATTGCCACGTCTTGTGGCAAACCGGCCCTCTCATGGTGGCATCTTGGTCCATGAGAGAAGAATCCTAGCCAGTGGAATGATGATATCCCACTAGGCGATGTCTTGGATTGAGTCCCTTATAGATGGGGTCAATCTCTCAGCTTGATTCATGTCCCTTGATTGGTGACATGTTTAGTCATCCACTCAAGTTATCTCGGCTACCTAGTTAAGGTACCGATTCTACCCAGGTTATCGACATGTCATGGTTCTCGTTGGTTTTATCATTATCCATCTAATGTTCTTCCTTGAATTCCGTGGAACCTATCCACTAATCTACCTTGATATCCTACATGAGTTTATTCTTGGAAATCCATGGCTATCACTAAAGTGGTTGTCTAGATATTACATGTAACAATGTCCGTGCATATAGGGCCCGATCTGGTCCTGGGAGGAGCACCCGAAAGTACTTGTGCCCATGGGAGTTATATTGATCACGGTGTGGCATTGCACCGAAGTACTTGCTTGAATCTATGACACTCCACTATCTCTCTCTCGCGTGCTTGACTTGATTGACTTGACATGACTTGCGTGGCCCGGAATGGGCAAAGTACTTACTTATTAATAGCCATTATCTCATGACATGAAAAACTTTATTGGTATACTCGGTACTTGATCAAATACTTGAAATCTTGAATACTTGAAATTCTTTATCTTGGATCAACAGCACATGTTATTTCCTCTCGTTATCATGTTCAATTCCGTATCATCCTATTTTACATGTTTTACATGCTAGACTTGCATTTTCATTTGGAAGAAGTAATTACTTAAACCAATTGCTAGTTCTTGAGATATAATTCCTACTGAGCGTTCGCTCACCAAGTTCTTTTCCCCAAACCTTTCAGGTAATAAGGACCCTGACTCGGACTCGGATGGGCAGGAGCAAGAGTGACAAGCGTAGAATATGCAAGCGCCATGCTGCTACACCTTATCATGTCGAGTCGTCTTTCGTTTATTCCTTGGAGGCTTGTCGTTAGATATTTTGTTATGTCAAGAGTTGTTACATTTAAGGCTTGTGGGCCTTATTAGAATTGTATCGTCTTGGAGTTATGTGACTTTGTTTAATGGTTAAGTTGTTATCGATGGTATCAGTATATGGTTAAGTTTTAAAATTCTCGTCTTATTACGCACTCTGTTGTGATGTAGAAATTCTACTTGCTCTGATTGACATGATTGATATAAACTCGTCACGTTCTCCCGGGTTCCTTCCGCACTCAGGGCGTGACAGATCCTCTCATCCTGGCCTTTCATTTGCCACCAGTTTGGGCTCATTTGATGAAGTATTGTGCTCGAATTTGGCGTTTCAAGGTATAGTTAACTAAGTGTTCAATTTGGGCTTAATCCACTAATTCGGCCTGCTTATAGATTTTATTTGGGTTGGCCACAGAAGACAAGTTTGTTAAACGCATTATCCTCTACAAGAATATTTTTTTTTAGATTTTTATAAAATAGTCAAAATATAACTCATTCTATTTATTAAGGAATTATTCTAATTAATTTCTAATTAATTTCTAAAAGAAATCGGGGTATTACAGTCACATTATGTAACGGCCCAGTATAAGACCATCACAGTTCTTGAGTACATTAACCAAGGTTTGACCAAAGGGTTAATATTCTTAAAGTTCTTAGATGGATTATTGATGGTCTAGGACTTGTCATATTGTCTAAAGAAACTTAATTTAAAATATGAAAGTTAAGAAATGTATTGTTATGCTGTCGAATTATTTCCATAAGCATAACCTTGTTTTAAGTCATTCTTGACCTCGCATTTCTTCATTGAAGCATTCATTCAATTGAATTATTGTTATCATGAACTTATTGGAATTGTACATTCTTGGCCATATTTTATTGCTTGAAACGTTGAAGTAGCTTGATTTATACTTGAAGATGCGATCGAGCACTGATTGTGTTCAAGGGCTCTATGCTAGTCCTCTCGGTTGATTGTCGGAAACATACTATTATAAACCATGGGGTATGATGCTACTAGCATCACATTGCGCTGGGAGTACTTTCTCTATAAATAAGTGAAAATCCACGGAATCGTGAAAAATACTTGTACATGACTTTCTTGCTTGTTACATGATATTCCACAGAAATTCACCAAATACTTGCTCATAAGAAAAAGATGTTGGATGATGACTACGTGGTATTGCTAGTACATTCTCGTTACACTCTTGTTCATGAAAGGCCATATCATGTTCTTGTGACATTCTTGTTAGTTCTTACTTGTTCATTCTATCATCTCTGTTACTTTGGTTATTCACATGATTGATCGCATTTCGCATGATTTTACCTTATTCTTCTAGAGCTAAAAAGTTAATCACTTTAATAATGCTAATCATGTTGATGCGAAGATATCTACTAGGCAAGTGTGCTCATTACCTATTTCCAATCTTTTTCAAGAGATGGAAGTGAGTCGGGTTCGGATTCGGAGTATTCAAGTAGCGGATCCGAGAGTGAGTGAAGAATGAGCGAAGACTTAAGAAGTCTATATTGTTTAGATTGAGTCTATGTAATTTTTCTTATTCTTGAGTCTTGTTGTGCCCTTGGTTTTGATGATGACAACCATGAGATGTGAATGTTGAATTCAACTCAAAATGTTGAATTAAACCTTGATTCAGTAACACTTCCATTTGGTTCATCTTTGACGCAAGAAAGGAACAGGGTCGACACTGGGAGTTCAAGGCGTCCACGCATCAGTTGAAGAGGTAAAAACATAAGTCACTGATATAATCTCAGCGCGTCAACGCCACACTATTGTAGCATCGATGCATCAGCTTAAAAAGTAGAGGCACTCATAGATCTACTTCATTGCGTCAACGCCACAGTAGAGCAGCGTCGATGCAACAGTTAAAAAGGCAGAGTTATGGTTCACTTGAATAACCCAGTGCATCAATGCTACAGCATTATAGCATCGACGCAGCAGTTCACTCTGAATATGAAATTGGCTCTGGGACAGTTCAGTGGGTTGAGGTAGTAACCCCATGCGTCAACGCATCTAGCATTACAGTCAAAGCCATGTGAGGGATTTCAAGGCTGCGTCAACCTCGTGAACTCAATAGGTTGACGCCATCTGAACTACTTACGAGATTAGTTGGGTGGACCTCAATCGTAAGTGACGTCAAAGGCCACATTAGCCAAAAGCGCTTGCGATCTGGTTTTCCCTCGCGATTCCAGAAGGCTCTATGCAGAGCAATCATTGGGCTAACCAGAAAATCTGGTTGGGGCCCACTAGACATATATATTACATGGATCTGGAAGTGAGCGCGGTAACGAAAAACATTGAAGAAGGTTTTTGGAGAGTGTAGTCGAACCAGAGAGAGAGTGAAGCCCTTGAGGAGAATCGTGGAGTTCATCGTCTTCCTGTTGGTACCTTGTTGCATACACTGACGATTAGAAGAGATCCGGTGGCAGTGGATCAGTGCGAGTCCATCTACCCTTTGTAGACACGTCAAAATTGATGCTATGTTGAGTAAATCTCATGTCACCATATGACGCCCCAAAGCGAAGCTCAATATTGATTTAATATGAACTTTTTCTTTTTTTATGAATTAATGGTGATTTCTTGTTTTTTTTCTTGGGTAATTAGAATTAACGCCCTGATCAGGGGTGCTATTTAAATTGACGGCCTGGCCAAGGGCGCCTCTTTGAATAATGGACGACTACCAACACGGGCGTCATTTCTGGATTTACTGGAATTTCCGGATCGCAAATAAAATGAAAATTGAAGAATTGACGTCTCTCTTGAAGACGTTGATTATTTGACGTCCGTATGATAGGTGTCAGTTCATTATTTTAAATAAGGAAAGGTAATTGTTTCTATAATTAAATCCAGGAATTGATGACTTTATGGACGTCGTTATTTTAATTAACGCCTTTGGTCGTGTCGTCATTTTTAATTGACGCCCTTCAAGGGGTCGTCATTTTCAATTCCGTCTCCCTTTTGCCTCCTTCTTTCCAGTAATGATTCTTTCCCCATTTTAAACCTTGTGTTCGACTGGGAAGAGTGTTTCTTGATGGAGGATCATTACCTTGTTTTAATCCTTGTCTTGCAAGGATATTTGGCCCTATAAATACCCCCTACAGTGCCCCTCGCGCGAGAAGGGAGAGAGAATGCAATAACGATAGCAATAGCAGAGCGAACTACTCTGAGCTTTTCTTAACAGGAAGAGAGAGTTTTGTTTTGTTTTGTTTTTTTTTTACAGGTTATATTCTTTGAGCAATCCCTCTCTTTCTTGGAGGTTTCTTCTTCTTCTACGGTCATCGGCTGCTATTCAACTTGTTTCTCTCCCAGTACTGCTGTACACGCAGCAGAGAGGAGACTCTTTTCTCCTTATTAGCATTATTAGCGTTGTCATCATCTTCACCTTAATCTTTCTAGCTATTTTGCTAGAAGATATTGCCACTTCACATTACATATACCTTGCTTTGCATACTTTGCATTCATATTCCCATACCTTTGATACTCCTCTTAAGTGGTTTAAAAATCAAAACACACAAGGTGTGTTCATGCTCAATTTGATTGATTTCATATCTTTAGAACATCGATACTACACCCTTTTGGCTAATCCATTCTTGTTATTGTTTTCTTTGTGCGTGTTCTACAAGGGTAATCAAAGCTAAGAACCCCATTCATCGGCCGGCCGGTAGAAGGAGGAAGAAAGGATTCACAATCTCACCCGCTCAACACAAGGTACATGTGATCATTCTTTTCTTCTTTGAGGTAACCCCTCTGGCGATCACATTCCCCTTAGCATCCTCGCATGCTCCCCTTTTTTTTCTCCCCTTTTCCCTTCCTTTTTCCTTTTATTAATTCTTCTTCTTTCTTTTTCCTTTTAATTGTTCTAAGTGGATTTTACATAATCTACACCCTTCAGAATGAGAAGGCCAGCTGATCGTTGAAACATCTTACACCAGCATCTGAGTTCGAGCTTGAGATCCAGCAGCATCACAGATCTGGAGATGTCCCTCCATCTTTGAGTGATTTCATTTATTGCTTCTATTTTTCAATTATAACACGGTTACATTATGTCTCCATCGTACTGGTTTGAGTAGAGGGAGGGGCTTGATCCAGCAGATTGTGCTTGGATCAAGGGTGATTGGGCGTGTTGCCTG
The DNA here is from genome assembly GCA_022559845.1 of Amorphophallus konjac. Lineage (NCBI taxonomy): Eukaryota > Viridiplantae > Streptophyta > Magnoliopsida > Alismatales > Araceae > Amorphophallus > Amorphophallus konjac. The sequence goes on from CM040118.1 coordinate 430,697,723, forward strand.
CAAGCTGTTCGTCAGCGGTTTAGAGGATCTGTTCCTCTTGTTAAACCAAGCTGTACTGCTCAGCGTTGTTTGAGGAGGTAGTTCCTCGGTGTAGCTAAGCTGTAAAGCTCAGCAGGGATCCTCACTGGTTTAGTGAGGGGTGGACGTAGGTCTCCATAGGGAGAACGAACCACCATAAAAATCTGTGTTCCTCTTGTGGTTTGCTTTCTCATTTTATCCACCTATCGTTAGATGTTTGATTAGGCTCGATCTTCAAACTGTCTATTTACTGAACTTCTAATTAGCATTCTTCTTTCTAAAGAAAGTGTGATCTTGCATTAATTTTTAAAGGGTCAACCTATTCACCCCTCCCCTCTAGTTTGACCTTTCACCTAATCCAACACGTGGTATCAGAGCTCGACTCTCTTGTCAAGGGTCCCACAACCCAGAGAGATTTAGTGGAATGGAAAACAAGGGGCTCATGCCTGAAGGGTATGCAGTGAATAGGCCACCCTTCTTTGATGGCACTAACTATGCTTACTGGAAAAATCAGATGCAGGTATTTCTGAGAGCTCAGGACCATGAGATTTGGAGAGTTGTGAGCAAGGGACCATATCAGTTAGAAGGAGATGAAGAAATGTGGGTGAAGGAGCAGATTCGGAAGTCCAATGTCAATTGGCAAGCTATGAACATCATGCAATGCTCATTGCATCCTATGGAGTTTTCACGAGTATCCTCATGTGCCAGTGCCAAGGAAATGTGGGACAGACTTCAAGTCATCTATGAAGGTATGTCAGAGGTAAGAGAGACAAAAGCCATTATGTTAATTTCTGAATATGAAGCTTTTAGAATGAAACCAGAGGAAAATATATCTGAACTGTATGCTAGACTAACCCTATTAGTGAATGGCCTTGAAGGTCTGGGAAAGGCTTACACAGATTACGAACTGGTCAGGAAAATTCTTAGATCCCTAACTCAAGTTTGGCACACCAAGGCCACTGTTGTTGAGGAATCTAGGAACCTTCCTACCACTACCCCTGATGAGCATATCGGATCTTTGATGGCTTATGAGCTGAACCTCAAAAGGACAGATGAGGATGTGAAAAAGAAAAAGCCTCTTGCATTGAAGGCAGGACCAAGTAGCAAGGAGAGCTCAGATGACAGTCATTCATCTACCTCAGATAATGACTCAGGTGAGATAGTAATGCTCACCACGAAATTCAGGAAGTTTCTAAGGAAGGAAGGTAAATTTAGAAACAACAGAAGACCAGAGGTAAGAAAGAGTTCAAAATTCAAATCAGAAAACTCTAGGAAATCTGACAAGGTTGTCTGTTACCAATGCAGGAAATAAGGTCATATAAAATCTGAATGTCCAGAGAATGTGAAGAAAGTCCAACCGAAATGGAAGAACAATAAGCCCAAGGCCATGATAAGTACGTGGAGTGACAAGGAGAAAGATGAAGATGAAGATGAAGAAGAAAGCACTTCTGAAGAAGAGAGTGATGTTAAGCTGTGTTTCATGGCTAAGGGAGATGATAAGGATGAGGTAACTTCCTCTTCTGAAAACTTTTCTTGCAGTGATTGGGAAGAAGCATTTAATGAATTGCTAGATAAGTATGATCATGTAAAAAAAGAAAATAAATCACTCAAGAAAAATAAAAATCTGACTAGTCAAGAAAATTCATTGAATGATAAAATCAGGTGCCTAGAAGCTGAAATTACCAGTTTAAGAAAATCTCTTGATGAAAGTAACCAATGTAGAGATCAATTAATATAGATGAATAGAGAAAATGAATTCTTACTGAAACTTCAGGATGACCTGAAACTCAGAATGCAAAAATTAGAGAGTGATGTAAAGATTGCTGAAGAAAAATATGAAGCCATTAAAGGAGTAAATAAGGAACTCCAAGAAAATTTGAAGAAAATGGAAGATGAGAATTCAAGTAAACAAGCCTCTCTTGAAAAATTAACACAAGGTAAAAACAATCTTGAGGCTGTCATGGGAATAAGAAGCAATTTTGAAAAAGAAGGACTTGGTTATAATCCAACCAAGAAGAAGGATCTAGGATCTAGATTTATAATTTTTGTTTCTGAACAAGGTACATCTGAGCAGAGTCAAATGGCTGAAAAGAAGTTTTGTGAGAAAAATCAAGAACAAGTAAAACAGACAGATGAAATCAGAAAAGAAAAGGGCAAAGAGAAAATGTATGCTACCTTAAATGCCAATCACCATAAGAATGTGCCTAAGTTCAGAAGTAAACCCTCAGGTCAGCCTATAGTTCATCAACCCAGCATCAAGGATATAGAAATTCAAGGAGTCATAGGACTAGTACACGATAGTCGCGTCAACGCACTGGGCATCTTGTTTCCACTCAACCCATGTCCCAGGGGTTCTACAGAAATAATGCTAGAACAAACCATTGGGTGCGTCAATGCAGTGTCCACACTGCGTCAACGCATACACCCTTTCCGGATGGGTATTTCTTCAGAAAAATGAGAATGAGTCGACGCAGCCACTACAGTGCGTCGACGCACCCTATGTACCAGAACCCATATGACCGAAAGGTTAAGTGGATGAGTCAACGCAATCATGTGATAGGGTCTACGCAGCGAACCTTCATCCCTTCAAGAACTCAACATTCTTCTAGAATTTCTCATCCTAGGTTCCCCAATGCTTCTTGGAGTCACAATAACTATTGGAATGAGAACAAGAATAAAACTTCATACTTCTCTAACAACAGAAATGGTTCAAAAAGGGAATTCCAAAGGGTACCTCAACCCAATCAGAAAAATTTCAAATCTATGACCCCCACATCTCAAAAACCCTTAAAACAACAGATTTGGATTCCCAAAAGTAAGCTGTCTTACTTGACACAATCATATGGTCTGATGGGACCCAAGTGTATTTGGCTTCCAAAATCTCTTGTTTGATGTGATTTGCAGGAGTGCCTTGCAGCTGTACACAATAGGTGGTACCTTGACAGTGGCTGCTCAAGGCACATGACGGGCGACAAGGCAAAATTCTGTCTCCTAGTTGAGAAAGAAGGAGGGCATGTCACTTTTGGGGGGAACAATAAAGGTAAAATAATTGGAAAAGGTAAAGTTGGTAAAACTCCCCTGAACTCTATTGATGATGTGTTACTTGTTGATGGATTAGAATACAATCTTCTTAGTATAAGCCAACTGTGTGATAGGGGGCACAAAGTTATGTTTGATTTCCATGCATGCACCATTATTGAAAAGCAGTCTGAAAGTGTTAAATTCTCTGGAAAAAGAATAAATAACATGTACATGGTAGATTTAGATGATCCTGCTCATAACAATCTTTGTCTAGCTGTGGATAAAAGTGAACTGGCTTGGTTATGGCATCGTAGACTAGGACATGCTAGCTACAGTGTCATGCATAAGTTATCCAAATTCAGCATGGTGAATGGTTTGCGTGATGTATCATTTAAGCAAAATGACAAAATTTGTAATGCGTGCACTAAAGGCAAGCATACTAGGAAGTCATTTAAATCCAGAATTGAAAATTAATCTTCTAGACCTCTTGAACTTGTTTACATGGATCTGTTTGGACCCACTCGAACAGCAAGTTTGAGTGGCAATAAATATGGATTTATTTTGGTAGATGACTTTTCGAGGTTTACTTGGGTGTTCTTTTTAACTCATAAGAATGATGCATTTGAAGAATTTCAGGCATTCTTCAGGAAAGTTCAGCAAGATGGTAAGTATACCATTTCATCTATCATGTCAGATCATGGAGGAGAATTTGAAAATTCAGAATTTGATGGTTTTTGCAGGGCAATGGGAATATCTCATAAGTTCTCATCTCCAAGAACTCCTGAACAGAATGGAGTGGTGGAAAGAAGAAACAGAACCCTTGTCGAGATGGCTAGAACTATGTTGATCGAAGGACAGCTCCTAAGGAAGCTCTGGGCAGAGGCTGTAAACACAGCTTGCTACATAGTAAACAGAGCAATGGTAAGACCTCTGTCCAAAAAGACTCCATATGAGTTGTTGAAAGGTAAGAAGCCCTCTGTTATACATTTCAGTATTTTTGGATCTAAATGTTTTGTTCAAAATAATCACAAACGGAACTTAGATAAATTTGAACCTAAGAGTGAACTAGCCATATTTCTAGGATATTCAAATCACTCTAGGGCCTATAGAGTCCTAAATATCAAAACTCAATCTGTTGAAGAATCTCCACATATTGTCTTTGATGAAATGAATGTCAGGTCTGAAAATGAACTATCTTGCAGGGACAAAGATGATGGTGAATTTCTTGAAGAAAAGGAAGAACAACATACTCAAGAGGAAGAGCCAAGGTCAAATGAGAATCAAGCTGAATCAAGCACTAGAGGTAATACAGATGACAATGAAGGTAACTCTCTCACCAATGTTAGAATGTTAAGGGACCACCCTCTATCAAGCATTATTGGTAATCTGTATGACCCTACCAGAACTAGATCTCATTTCAGAATAATTGAAGAAATGGATAATTTGGCTCTTATATCTCAAATTGAACCAAAAAATATAACTGAAGCCCTAAAAGATGAATGCTGGATAAATGCAATGCATGAGGAATTAAATCAATTCAAAAGAAATTAAGTGTGGCACCTTGTGCCAAGACCCAATGAACTTTCAGTAATTGGAACTAAGTGGGTCTTTAGAAACAAACAAAATGGAAATGGAATTATGATAAGAAATAAAGCAAGACTGGTTGCACAAGGATATAACCAAGAATTTGGCATTGATTTTGAAGAATCCTTTGCACCAGTAGCTAGATTGGAAGCTATCAGATTATTACTTGCATATGCATGTTGTCATGGAATAAAACTCCATCAAATGGATGTAAAAAGTTCATTTCTTAATGGTCTAATAAAAGAAGAGGTGTATGTTGAACAACCCCCTGGTTTTGAATCTATAGACTGCCCTGACCATATTTACAGATTAGACAAAGCTCTCTATGGGCTCAAACAGGCACCTCGAGCATGGTATGATAGACTCAGCTCATACCTCACTGAGAAAGGATATTCAAGAGGTAAAGTGGACCAAACCCTATTCACCAAGGTAAGAAATAATGACATTATTCAGGTTCAAATCTACGTTGATGATATAGTCTTTGGATCCACTAAACTAAGCATGTGTGAGGAATTTGCAAATTTGATGAGCACAGAATTTGAGATAAGTCTCATGGGTGAGCTTCAATTTTTTCTAGGTCTACAAATCATCCAAAGTAAGGATGGATGCTTCATCAACCAGGCAAAGTACGTCTCTGAACTATTGAAGAAATATCAAATGGAGAATCTTAAGGCAATCAGCACTCCCATGAGCACCAATACAAGCTTGGATGCAGATCGGAAAGGTAAATCAGTAGATGCAAAGACTTATCGAGGTATGATCGGTTCACTCCTCTATCTTACTGCATCTAGACCAGACATCCAATTTTATGTATGTATGTGTGCTCGTTTTCAGTCTGATCCTAAAGAATCCCACTTGATTTCTGTCAAGCGTATCTTTCGATACCTCGCTGGAACTCGAGACTTAGGGATTTGGTATCCTGCATCTTGCACTTTTGATCTAGTATCATACTCAGATGCAGACTATGCTGGATGCAAACTTGACAGGAAAAGCACAAGTGGCTATTGCCAATTTTTGGGAGGGTGTTTGGTTTCTTGGGCATCCAAGAAATAACACTCAGTGGCACTATCCACTACAAAGGCAGAATATGCCGCTGTAGGGAGTTGTGGCACTCAAGTGTTATGGATCAAACACCAACTCCAAGATTATCAAATTGATCTTGGATGTGTCCCAATATTGTGTGATAACACAAGTGCCATTAACCTGGCAAAGAACCCAATCCAGCACTCTAGGACCAAACATATAGAAATAAGGCATCACTTCTTGCGAGATGAAGTTAATAAAGGAAGCTTTAAATTGATTTTTGTAGACTCAGAACATCAAATTACTGTCATTTTCACCAAGCCTCTGAATAATGAAAGATTTTCTTATCTTAGGAGAGAGCTTGGATTGTGCAACCCTCATCTTGATGCCTAAATTGATTGCTTGATTTCTTCTTTGAAATTTGTCTGATTAACTTTGCCTAGGAATAAATTGATTACATGTCTTGCTTGAGTTGAAAATGCCTGATTTCTAAATAAGTCATAGATTTAGGGGGAGTTTAGTTTTGAGCATATTTGTTTAATAACACATGACAAATAAAAAGCCATCATGTAAACAATTGCATCTTCATTCATATTTTCAGTCATGCATAAATAGAGGGAGAGTTTGCATCAGATTTTACTTGCTAACGAGTGCAATTCTGTCCCTTTAGATTTAGTTATCTGGGTATCTGAAGAATGGTTTATAAGGATGAGTTAACGCTATTTCAAGACTGAGTCAACGCACTGAAAGAAAATTCTGGAAACAGGCTAAAAATTGATCTGACTAGTTGAGTGAGTTAACGCTGTCACCTTGTTGAGTTGACGCACTGTCAGAAACCAAGTGCAAATCAGTTCTGGAATCAACTTGATTACTTCAGACGGGTTAACGCAGCACTAGAGTTGGGTTCTTTCATATCTCATAATCTTGAAATCTTCTTGTACCTCAGCTTGTCAGACTCTTGGAGTCCTCTCAAAACCTCTCATCAATCATGTTTCTTCCATACTCAGTTCTTCAGTTTGTAGTGATGTACCTCTCAATCTTCAGTATGAGGGAAATTTCTTGAGCTCCGAAATGTGAATTGATGTCATAAATTCAGGGGGAGCTAAAGTGATAATTCCTTTATCAGAGTTGGTGATTTTCATTGACTGGCTCCATGCAGTATTAATGGTTGGAGTTTTCTAAATCTTTTGATCCTTGAATGATAAAATTCATGAACATAAAAGTGCTGTGCATATAAAATAATTTCTGAACTATTTAATAAAACTGAGAACTCATCCTTTTTTGAACTATGATGATCAAAAGTAAAGAGACCTTTGTGCAAATGAATTTAATATATGTATTGACTTTAAACTCAGCATAGGGTTAATAAGAGCTGAAGAAACAGACCCTATATATAAATATACATGTAATAAATTACATATAATACATTGTAGAGCAATGGCAAGCTTTCACTGAGAAACTATCTCCATGCACCAAAGAAGTGCTAATGAGCATGTCATGATGTGGGCTGTTACCTCTATTTTAAAAGAAAACTAATTCATTGCAGAGCAATGGTAACTTTCCACTGAGAAACTACCTTCATGCACCAATGAAGTGCTAAAAGGCATGTCATGATATGAGTTGCCAACTCTGTTTCAGTGGTGCAGAATAGTTAGCTATGCTGAGTAACCGGGGACTCTGGTGTCTGATAAACATGTGCACCCGTGTCAAAAGGCTAGCTACACTTGACTGCAAAATGAATAATGACAATGTTCATATGGGGTTGACCTAAAGCTCAAAAATAAAATCCTGTAGAGTTTATCCTCAATTCGAGTTAAATTCACTACTATAATGGTCTCTTGAAATTGAACATTCTAGGGAAAAGATTTGAGAAAGTTCCAAGTGTGAAAATTGTTCAATCCTTATTCCATAATCATGCTCTTCTTGTTCAAGGATTTATCTCAAATTCTAAAGATTGTTTTACTCCACATCAGTAAATGAATTAGGGGCTCTCATCATTTCTCATCATATCTCTCATAAGGGAACTTGAATTTTATCGATTAAAAATCCCTGAATGTAATTTCATCTTTTCACAGTTTCAATGTCTTTAGAATGCCTAAATACAATGGGTCATCACTATTTCCTGTCTACTTCAAACTACATTCATGACTCGCTTTGGTGGCGTCGACGCAGTACCTCACTGCGTAAACGCAGTCATTCAATAACTCCAATTTCGTCCCAGTCCGGTTCAGCACAGTGAACAAGTTCACCCTTTTGAATTGAAATTTAGTCGTCACCTTCTTTAAAATCCCGCAGCGTAAATGCTGCCGTCTACTCAGCTCCTTCCAAAACATAGTGGGTCTCTACCTCTCCGCATCTCTCAGTCTTTCCTCCTCATCTCCTTCTCTCAAATTTTTCTCCTGTTCCCGTTTGATTCTCGCTGCCATGGCACCTCCGGAACAAGTGAAGAAGGGGAAGAACAAGAAGGGTCTAAAGAGAAGAGATCCCATCCTTGCTACGGGCAGGATTGAGCCTCGAACCAAATTTCAAGAGAAGACGCCGTCTCAGTCAGCTCCACCATGACGGAAAGGAAAAGAGAAAAGCTCGCCGACAAAGACAAGTGTAGCAACACAGAAGGGCAAAGACAAGGGCGTGGCAGATCCTTCAGAGGAGATACCGTCTCCTTCAGCTCCAAGGAAACGGAAAGGCAAAGAGATTGAGTTATCTCTTCGGAAACGCCGTCTTCATCCCATCCCGCCAACCAAAAAGAGAAAGCTCTCTACCGTAAGGGCAGAGGAGCAGGTTACATCTTCAGGTACTGCAAAGGGAAAGAAAGGTGTCGCCAGTTCACATGCAAGGTCTTCTGATCCCTCTCTCACCATCAATGTGGAAGAACCACTTAAAGTCCTTATTCCACAGTATATTGTTGCTACCGACGTTGAGATGCTTGAAGTTTTTCCGCAACTATTCCCTACTTTGGATTATCAGGGTTGGTGGTCTTTCGTTACAAATCATAAGATTTATTACCCCACCCTAGTTCGGGAATTTTACCACAATTTGAAGTATGAACCTCATATCCCCAAAATTTCTTCAACTGTCAGGAATGTTAGTTTCGAATTGACAAACAAACTGTTTGCCAGAGCTTGGAAAATACCAATGAATGGGGTTCAGCTACACAGTTTTCAGTTTGATGAACATGCAACTTTTGCTCTTCTGATTGACAAACCCAGTGATCCAACAGACGTCCGGGACACTTTTTTATCTAGTCTTAAAGCAAATAGGTTCCTTCCATTCAATAGACTGCTCCACCATATTTGCACATCGATGATAACACCTCAGAGCAGTGGTAGGGAATGGGTCACTGAGATGTAGAGATTTTTACTGTATTGCATGCTGAAAAAGATAACCATTTCATTGTCAGATGTAATCATTTAGACTATGGGATCTTGCTTAACACAATCTAGGACACTCCCATATGCTGCTCCATTGACTGCCATATTTTGAAAAGTTGGAGTAGATTTTGGAGATGAGAAGAAACTGAATATTCCTAAAGGGAACATATACTCCCTTTCCTAGATTCAGAAATTCATGGGATTTAAAGCCATAAATGGACAGCCAGTCAGGGTTCTGCCAAGTCAGAAACCTGTATCTACCTCAATGGAAACTAGTCAAGAAATAAGAACTGACACACAAAATCAGCAAGAGGCCAGTCTACACAGAATGGAAAGACCAGAGGCTAGGGAAGATAGACCTGAAGCTAGTTCAGCCAGAATGGACTACCAAGACTTCAGCAATATCCAGGATGATTACAATGTACAAGATGATACTCCTATGTTTCCTGTTGCTTCTAGAGAGCTTGTCATGGTACAAGGTCCTCTTCCAGAACCCTCTCCACCAAGGGGACCTGCATCTACCTCTGAAGAGATTCCAGCTAACTCTCAGAATGATTTTTCGGGCATCAATCCTACACTCATTCAATTTTTGGAAATGAAATTCAAGAGCATTGACTCTTCCGTAATGCACCTAAGTTCAACAACGGATATGAGGCTGTCACACCTTGAACAGAAATTAGACAGCAGATGGGAAAAGTTTACACGTGATAAATTCAAGTCAGACAAGAAGCTTCATGAATTTATGGAATCTCTTCTTCAAGCTTGTCAGAAAGCTGGTTCAGTCATACGTAACTTACAAAGCTTGCATCAACAATGTTTGAACAGGATACAGAGTGTACAGTCATACAACTATGATGTCAGGGAAAACCAACAAGTTGAACTTGAAATATTCCACCCTGATTGACAAGAACAATGAGTTCAGTGAAAAGGTTCAAACCTTGTTTGAAAAGATTACATCTTTTGGTCAGGACATTGCTAAACTGTTTGAACGAACCACTCTAGTCGGTGATGAGGTTGTGGATGTGTTGCATATTCTAAAAGAAAACTTCCCACCCACAATTGAAGATCAGCGTGATGTGTACTACCCTCCACCAACAGAAGCATCCTCCTCTGCACCTTAATGGGGATCTCAGTAGAAAGCTCAGGTGGACTATCTGTTTGATATATTACACAACTGGTTTGATGGTATTTCTACCAAGGTCAAAGAATACCACAAGTTTATGGTGCACAGAGATCAGCTGCTTTCTGAACGGATGGACACTATGGCAGCATCCATGGCTCAGCTTCAGCAATAGTTGGATATTGTGTCTGCAACTGTACTTCAGTCTTCCTTATCTACTCCCCTTCTTGATGATGTCAAAGGGGGAGAGAAATGAACTCAAGTTGGAGTCTAGTCTAGAACTGCATTGCATCTACATCAAATGTGTTGACTGACTGTAGTTTCCCTTTTCTGTCTTTTTGTTTGATGTAAAACCTTGAGCTTAACTGAATAACAAAAACTGGTGTTTTAGCCTCTGAAGCGAACTCTCTGTTTGATCTGAACTTTCTTGTTTGATCTGAATGCTACATTCTTATTTAGACGCAATGGCATTCACCTCATAGTTACCATCATCAAAAAGGGGGAGATTGTTGTGCCCCTGGTTTTGATGATGACAACCATGAGATGTGAATGTTGAATTCAACTCAAAATGTTGAATTAAACCTTTATTCAGTAACGCTTCCATTTGGTTCATCTTTGATGCAAGAAAGGAACATGGTCGACGCTGGGAGTTCAAGGCGTCCACGCATCAGTTGAAGAGGCAAAATCATAAGTCATTGATATAATCTCAGTGCGTCAACGCCACACTATTGCAGCGTCGACGCATTAGCTTAAGAAGCAGAGGCACTCATAGATCTACTTCACTTCATCAACGCCACAGTAGAGCAGCGTCGACACAGCAGTTAAAAAGGTAGAGTTATGGTTCACTGGAATAACCCAGTGTGTCAACGCTACAGCATGATAGCGTCGACGCAGCAGTTCACTCTGAATATGAAATTGGCTCTGGGATAGTTCAGTGGGTTGACGCAGTGACCCCATGCGTCTACACATCCAGCATTACATTCAAAGCCATGTGAGGGATTTCAAGGCTGCGTCAACCTCGTGAAATCAATGGGTTGATGCCATCTGAACTACTTACGAGATTAGTTGGGTGGACCCCAATCGTAAGTGACGTCAAAGGCCACATCAGCCAAAAGCGCTTGTAATCTGGTTTTCCCTCGTGATTCCAGAAGGCTCTATGCAGAGCAATCATTGGGCTAACCAGAAAATCTGGTTGGGGCCCACTAGACGTATATATTACATGGATCTGGAAGTGAGCGCGGTAACGAAAAACATTGAAGAAGGATTTTGGAGACTGTAGTCGAACCAGAGAGAGAGTGAAGCCCTTGAGGAGAATCGTGGAGTTCATCGTCTTCCTGTTGGTACCTTGTTGCATACACTGACGATTAGAAGAGATCCAGTGGCAGTGGATCAGTGCGAGTCCATCTACCCTTCAGAACGAGAAGGCCAGCTGATCGTTGAAACATCTTCCTCCAGCATCTGAGTTCGAGCTTGAGATCCAGCAGCATCACAGATCTGGAGATGTCCCTCCATCTTTGAGTGATTTCATTTATTACTTCTGTTTTTCAATTATAACACTGTTACATTGTGTCTCCCTCGTACTGGTTTGAGTAGAGGGAGGGGCTTGATCCAGCAGATTGTGCTTGGATCAAGGGTGATTAGGCATGTTGCCTGCAAGCTGTTCGTCAGCGGTTTAGAGGATCTATTACTCTGGTTAAGCCAAGCTGTACTGCTCAGCGTTATTTGAGGAGGTAGTTCCTCGGTGTAGCTAAGCTGTAAAGCTCAGCAGGGATCCTCACTGGTTTAGTGAGGGGTGGACGTAGGTCTCCACATGGAGAACGAACCACCATAAAAATCTGTGTTCCTCTTGTGGTTTGCTTTCTCATTTTATCCACCTATGGTTAGATGTTTGATTAGGCTCGATCTTCAAACTATCTGTTTACTGATCTTCTAATTAGCATTCTACTTTCTAAAGCAAGTGTGATCTTGCATTAATTTTTAAAGGGTCAACCTATTCACCCCTCCCCTCTAGTTTGACCTTCCACCCAATCCAACAAGTCTAGTATGATGAAAGAGTGAATTAGTGATTGTATTTGAATATTTGATTATTAATGAAATAAAAGTTGGAGTTTGAGTTAATCATTGTTCAATTACATTATTCTTATGTGTGATTGTCTTGCGTTCTGATCGTTCTTGCTTGCAAGAGGCTTATCATGCCGGCTGTTCACAATCCTCGAGAGGGTCTTCCGCTGTAATAAAGGCTTGGGGCATGACAGTTAAGTTGGTATCAGAACCTAAGTCTCAGGACTTAGGGAGAAGAATCATGTCATAAGATAAGTCCAAGGTTAGGTACCCCTACCTATGAACAAAGGAAGAAATTTCCATACCCATGTGAGAATTGGGTAGAGCCCGGGATAAGATAGTTAATTAGCTTAAGATTAATTTTCTTCCAATTCCATGAGAAATAACAAGTTGTTATATTTCTCTCAGGTACCTTATTTTACAAATGGCTCATCGTGTAGATTGGAATGGCATGCAACAAACTATTGCCAGCCTTACACAGGCATTGCAAACTATGGCCCAGGCAGGCGCAGGGGCAAGGGCTGGTGACTTACATCACAATTTCTGGAGTTTAAACCCTCCGCATTTCTATGGTTCTTCTAATCTGAACGAAGCAGAAAACTGGATTGATGAGATGAACCGTATATTTGGCGTCATCCAGTGCACCGATCAAGAGGTGCGTCTTGCAACTTTCCAACTCAACAAGGATGCCCGTACATGGTGGAAGTCGGTTCCGGCACCTCCGGCAGATGCACCGCATACATGGGATGGTTTTCTCACTTTATTCCATGCTAAGTACTTCTCTGAGCATGTGAAAGAAAGAAAGGCTATTGAGTTCGCCTCTCTTCGACAAGGAATGATGACAGTGGCATAGTATGAATTACAAATCTCAAGGCTAGCACCTTATGCACTGCATCTAATCAGTACTGATCTATTGAAAGCCAATCAGTTTATGGACGGGCTACGACCCGGTTTCATTCAGCAGCTCGGGACCCAAAACATCCATACTTATGCGGAGATGGTTCAGCGGGCATACTTATGTGAAAGGACCTTAGAAAAGGTCAAAAAATTGAAAGGAAAGGGAGAAGAGTCCAGCCGACGATCTGATCGGTGTTATAAGAAAGAAAAGTTTAGTATCACGGAGCCTCACAAAAGCCGTGATAGTAAGAAGTGATCCAGGAGTGGGAATGGTGGAAGTTCCCAGAAGAATAAGAAGATTAAGGAGGAGGAACAAGTCACCTCGGCTTGCACTTTTTGTGAAAAGTTTGGCCATTCAGCTAAAGAGTGCTGGAAGCGCCTCGGCGCTTGTTTATGTTGTGGAAGCAGAGAGCATCGCATGCCGGATTGCCCCCTTATGAAGGACCAATCATCTGGTGGTGGATGCAGGAGGCAGGCTCGCCTCAATGTCATTCTAGAAGAAGAGGAAGCACCCAGGGATGGTAGACTTGTGGAAGGTACTCTTCAAATTTGTTCTCGTCCTGCATTTGTGTTAATTGATACTGGTGCCTCTTATTCTTTTATCTCCACTACTTTTGTAAAAATATTACCAATTGCATCAGTTCCCTTACCTTCAAATCTTACTATTACCACACCCTTAGGTTCTGGAACAAAGCTTACCGACTATTATCCTGATAGCGAAGTGATAGTAGAAGGTCATAATCTCCCCGCAAACTTAGTATGCCTTGACATGAAAGGTTATGATGCCATCTTAGGGGTAGATTGGCTTGTAGATCATGACGCTTATATCAATTGCAGAAACAAGATTATATCCTTCCGAAAACCCGGTCTTCCAAGATTCTCTTTCCTTGGCATTAAATACAAGAAACACCCCACTATCATATCTTCTTTTCACGCTTGCAAACTTTTCTCGCAAGGATGTGAAGCTTTTCTTGCTTCTGTCATTGTTACCGAATCCAAGGAGATTATCATAGCAGACATTCCCACTGTAAATGAATTCCCCAATGTATTCCCATCCAAATTACCCAGTTTACCACCCGAGAGGGAAGTGAACTTCACTATTGAACTCATTCCAGGAGCATCACATGTTTCTATAGCCCCTTACAGGATGTCCCCCACAGAACTCAAGGAACTAAAAAGGCAGTTGCATGAACTACTAGACAAGGGTTTCATTAGACCTAGCACATCCCCTTGGGGTGCGCCGGTGCTATTTGTCAAGAAGAAGGATGGCTCTCTCAGGCTTTGCATAGACTACCGGTGACTGAATCAACTTACAATCAAAAATAAGTATCCGTTGCCGCGTATTGATGAGCTCTTCGATCAACTTTTGGGATTAGAGTATTTCTCCAAGATTGACCTCAGATCAAGTTATCATCAGCTTAGAATTATAGAAGAAGATATCTATAAATCGGTTTTTCAGAGTCGTTATGGCCACTATGAATTCGTGGTAATGCCGTTCGGGTTAACTAATGCCCCAGTCACATTTATGCAACTTATGAACAATATTTTCCAACCATATCTGGACCAGTTCATCGTCGTCTTCATTGATGACATCTTGATATACTCCAAGATAAAAGAGGAACATGAAGAACATCTAAGGATAGCTCTGCAAACACTTAGAGAACATAAACTTTATGCAAAGCTTAACAAATGTGAATTCTGGCTCAAGGAAGTTTCATTCCTAGGCCACATTATTTTCAAAGAAGGTATCGATGTGGATCCTTCGAAAGTGGAAGCTGTCAGAAATTGGAGCCGGCCAACGACTGTATCAGAAGTACGCAGCTTTCTGGGTTTAGCTGGTTACTATAGAAGGTTCATTAAGGACTTCTCAAAGATTGCAGTTCCTTTAACAAGACTCACAAGAAAGGAAAATCCTTTTGTTTGGTCCAAGGAATGTGAAAAGAGTTTTCAAACTCTTAAGAACCATCTTAGTACGCCTCCTATTCTATCACTACCAGTGGAAGGTGGTGGATTCGAAGTATATACGGATGCGTCTGGTATTGGCTTAGGATGTGTCCTCATGCAAAATAGAAAGGTAATCTGCTATTCCTCAAGACAATTGAAGCGTCATGCGGAAAATTACCCCGTGCATGATTTAGAATTGGCAGCAGTTATTTTCGCCTTAAAAATTTGGCGTCATTATCTCTATGGAGAAAAGTTCATGGTCTACTCAAGCCATAAGAGCTTGAAATACTTATTCTCTCAAAAAGAGCTAAATATGAGGCAGTGGAGATGGTTAGAATATCTCAAAGACTTTAATTTTACTATTCAATATCATCCTGGCAAGGCGAATGCTGTAGCAGATGCACTCAGCAAAAAACCAATGGGAATGCTATCAAGTCTTATGATTAGTATGACTACTCTTATTCCTCAATTTGCTCAGTTGAATCTAGATATTGACAGGAAGGAAGAAGATTGTTTCATAGCTAATATCCGAGCTCAACCTACATTGATAGAGGATCTGGTCAAGCTGCAAAATGATGATCACGTGTTACTAGAGATTAAAGCTAACATAGATCAGAGAACGGATTTCTCTATTTCCAATGACAGAAGATTGCTATTCAAGGGCCGAGTGTGTGTACCAGATCATGAGGATACGAAGAATCTGATCCTAGAAGAAGCACATAATTCCAAGTACACTATTCATCCAGGAGGTACAAAAATGTATCAAGATCTTAAAAGAAACTTCTGGTGGCCCAATATGAAGAGAGAAATAGCTAATTTTGTGTCCCGTCGTCTCACCTGTCAACAAGTAAACGTAGAGCATTTTAGACCCGCAGGTAAATTACATCCTTTGAATATTCCCGAATGGAAATGGGAGAGTATAGGGATGGATTTCATCATGGGTTTACCTAAGACCAGAGGAGGCCACGATGGTATATGGGTGATCATAGATCGATTGACTAAGTCTGCACATTTCATACCAATAAAAAGTTGATGGTCTATGGATATTCTAGCAGCTTTATACATAAAAGAAATTGTTAAATTACATGGTGTCCCCATTACTATTATATCTGATAGAGATCCTCGATTTACATCGCCATTCTGGAAGGGTCTACAACATTCACTAGGGACTAGATTGAACTTTAGCACAGCCTTTCATACACAAACTGATGGCCAAACTGAAAGGACAAATCAGGTAGTAGGAGATATGCTCAGGGCTTGTGCTATGGACTTTGGAGGAGGTTGGCATGATCACTTGCCTCTGGTAGAATTTGCATATAACAACAGTTATCAGGCAAGCATACAGAGGGCACCCTTTGAGGCTTTGTACGGAAAAAGCTGTAGATCACCAATATGTTGGAGTGAGATAGGGGAAAAGCAATTTCGAGGCCCCGACCTTATCAGGGATTCTACAGAGAAAATGAAGCTCATACGAGAAAGACTGCAGATGGCACAAGATAGGCAAAAGTCTTATGCTGATAATCGAAGGCGCGACTTAGAATTTCAGGTTGGAGATCATGTATATCTGAAGGTTTCTCCGGGTCGTGGTATTCAAAGATTTGGCATCAAAGACAAGCTAACTCTAAGGTTCATTGGCCCATTTGAGATTCTCGAAGGGGTCGATGAAGTGGCTTATAGACTGGCTTTACCTCCATAATTAGCAGGAGTTCACGACGTATTTCACGTCTCTATGCTGAAAAAGTATGTATATGATCCTGACCATGTTATCACCTATGATAATTTAGAAATTTAGAAGGACATGACGTACGTGCAAACACTAATAAAGATTCTGGAACGAGAAGTGCGTCAACTAAGGAATAAATCTATTCCTATGGTCAAGATTCAATGGAAGAAAACATGGCCATATGAAGCAACATGGGAAACCGAAGAAGCTATGCGAAAAAGATTCCCAGAATTATTTAATTATAAGTACACTCTTCATGATCCATGTATTAAATTTGGGGACCAAATTCTTCTATGTGGGGGAGGGTGTAGTGCCCCAAAATTTATATAAATAATTTCTAGATTATTTATGGAATTTTTTTGGAATTTATCAGGAATTTATAAGGGCTAAATAGATTAATAAATGGATTAATGAATTAATAAGTCATTTATGAGGCCCAATTATGTTAAACAATTAATCTAACCTATTTAAGTAAGACCCAAAAGGTTTAAGGACCTAGCCCATTAAGTTTGGCCCATATTCTAGAAGGTTATTTAGCCTATTCACGAATTTTAAAGATAAATACTATTTTTATAGAAAATTATATAGATAAAACAAATAAAAGAGTTTTATTAAATTGAACCTCTGTACACGTTGGATGTAACGGTCTATCGGGCGACCGCTACTGTGGTGTAACGCACCTAGACATGACCGTTACACCCTGCTGATTCTGTAAGTTGAAGAACTTGCAAAAAAATTGGAACTTTGAGATCCTATGTACTAGAGACCTAATTAGAAGGATGTGTAAGGTTATTAGAGACTCTTAGGGATCAGGTTTTGGCAAACTAAGGACTCTAGAATCGATCTAATCCTCAAACCCTAGCCAAATCCCTATAAATAGAACCCAGTTCTGAACTGAGCGACCCTTACTTTTGGCTCACGTGAAATCAAGGTAAGGAGATAGAATCTCGGGTATGTTCTTTAGAGTATTTTGTTCCTAATACTTTAGACTAACTACCCTCAAAATTTCATGTTAGGAGATCAAGTAACCAAGAAGATAAGGGCTTCTAAAGTTGCTGATTCGGTCATAGCAACCTAGGATTCAGAGCAAAGGACCGCTGAAGATTAAGGAATTAGGACGCCCAAACAAGGTAATTAGAGTTAGATACTTTAGAACTTTTTGTTCCTCTTAGTATCATCTTCTTAACCTCAAAATTTCACGTCCTTAGGTCAAGAGGTTGAGGAGTTAGAGCGACGTGAAGTTGCTAAAAAATCACAGGATGAGAAGAACTAGGACGACCCTTGAAGACCCAAATTAGAAGTTTAAATCCCAGTTAAGAGGTAGGTCATCTCATGAACAGCAAAAGGATCTTGTTAGGGATAAAAGCCCTCTGATTTAACTTGATTTCATGCATTATAGAATAGGAATTTCATGTTTTAGTAAGTTCATGTATACATGCATACCTTTAGCTTAACCAAAGATAAAAGATATCATCTTGATCATTCACTGCAACCTATGCATGTATCTGGCCTTTACATCGTTTATCATGACTAGACAAGTTAGTGATTATGATTCTTCTTGCATGGACATAGTTCCTTATCTTTACTCTCAACAGAAGCTCTGACGGATTAGGGTAGGACCGTCACATGACTGTAACGGCCTTACGATAACCCGTCACACTCTCTGTTGTGTTTAAATTGTTCTGTTGTCTCTGACGCACCATAGCAGGAGCGTTACAATACTGTAACGGCCCCTCGACAAACCGTCACACAGGCTGTAACGCGCCTATGCTAGACTGTTAGAACACTATTTTCTGTCAACTCGAGACGGAATGGAAATTAGTCAAGTCTATTTTTAAATAAGCCTAGTTATCTAAGTTTTGACCTGATATCATGACCTTGAGTTTATGATAGAAATTGCATGATTACAAGTATTTTAAGTTATGTTAATTTCATTGACTAAACTCTAATAGTTTGTACTTAAAGTATGATTTCAAATGATGTATTGATGGAGTTTCACATCGTTTCATAGTCTTTCCTATCTATAGAGTCATTTTCTTTAAGTACATGTCATATATTCTGGTATATGGCCATTAGTTTACACTTTGCATTATAGGAACATATTCTTGAACATGATGACCTCTCTATTGGATATCCCTTCCAATGGACTAAGAAATCTTGTTTCAAGGCCTCCGTAATTCTCTACGAGCCTGGGATTCCCACTAGGACGCCGAGTTGGTTGTACCATGAAAGCCCAATCATTAGATAACGCTATCGATGGTTTCTTATTTTTGGATATGTAACGGATCAATGTTGGACCGTCAGGCTCATCTAACGGCCCAATAAACATCCATCACATTGTACTGAGTCCAATTTCTTTGTTTCGGGATTCAGATCATTGTAACGGCCCAATACTGGAGCGTCACGTTATGTAACGGCCCAGTATAAGACCGTCACAGTTCTTGAGTACATTAATCAAGGTTTGACCAAAGGGTTAATATTCTAAAGTTCCTAGATGGATTATTGATGGTCTAGGACTTGTCATATTGTCTAAAGAAACTTAATTTAAATTATGAAAGTTAATAAATGTAATGTTATGCTGTCGAATTATTTCCATAAGCATAATCTTATTTTAAGTCATTCTTGACATCACATTTCTTCATTGAAGCATCCATTCAATTGAATTATTGTTATCATGAACTTATTGGAATTGTACATTCTTGGCCATATTTTATTACTTGAAACGTGGAAATAACTTGATTTATACTTAAAGATGCGATCTTGCACTGATTGTGTTCAAGGGCTCTATGCTAGTCCACTCGGCTGATTGTCGGAAACATACTACTATAAACCATGGGGTATGATGCTACTGGCGTCGCATTGCGCTAGTAGTACTTTCTCTATAAATAAGTGAAAATCCACGGAATCGTGAAAAATACTTGTACATGACTTTCTTACTTGTTACATGATATTCCACAGAAATTCACCAAATACTTGCTCATAAGCAAAAGACGTTGGATGATGACTATGTGGTATTGCTAGTACATTCTCGTTACACTCTTGTTCATGAAAGGCCATATCATGTTCTTGTGACATTCTTGCTAGTTCTTACTTGTTCATGCTATCATCTCTGTAACTTTGGTTATTCACATGATTGATCGCATTTCGCATGATTTTACCTTATTCTTCTAGAGCTAAAAAGTTAATCACTTTAATAATGCTAATCATGTTGATGCGAAGATACCTACTGGGCAAGTCTGCTCATTACCTATTTTCAATCTTTTTCAGAAGATGGAAGTGAGTCGGGTTCGGATTCGGAGTATTCAAGTAGCAGATCCAAGAGTGAATGAAGAATGAGCGAAGACTTAGGAAGTCTATATTGTTTGGATTGAGTCTATGTAATTTTTCTTATTCTTGAGTCTAGTATGATGAAAGAGTGAATTAGTGGTTGTATTTGAATATTTGATTATTAATGAAATAAAAGTTGGAGTTTGAGTTAATCATTGTGCAATTACATTATTCTTATGTGTGATTATCTTGTGCTCTGATCGTTCTTGCTTGCAAGAGACTTACCATGCCGGCTGTTCGCGTTCCTCGAGCGGGTCTTTTGCTGTAATAAAGGCTCAGGGCGTGACACTGGATCTTCAAGCATGTCAGGTAAAGTGTCGACTCTAGAAGTTGACACTTTGCTTACACTTCGTTACTATACATTGTTTGACTTGTTTCTGCTAACGCTGGTAGAAAGTGTCGACTCCATGAGTCGACACTTACAGGAGCTGGTGGTCCTTTGAGCCAAACAGAAGCCTCGCGAAAAAGTGTCGACCTCATGAGTCGACACTTTCAGGTGAGTTTAGCCATTCTTTGTGTAGCCAGAACCATCGTGAAAAAGTGTCAACCTCAAGAGTCGACACTTTTCACCATGTATACTATTTTCTCATCAGAACAGAACTAGTCTGAAAAAGTGTCGACCTCAAAAGTTGACACTTTTCAGTTGGGTTCTGATTTATGTGTTCTGGCAGAACACTCGTGGAACAAGAGTCGACTCTATGAGTCGACACTTGTTCCGAGCGTTTCGATCGGGATTTCAAGATCTAAATTCGAACCCATTATTTTTAGGTCCGATGGCCATGTCTCTTTACCACATTGCCCTTAGGGTTATCATGTATGTTTGTATGTGGTTTGAAGAGGTTTTAGAAGGGTCTGTATGGTCTTTTGAGCTTGTTTATTTCTTTGTATATATGGCCACCGCTTGGTCCGATCGAATGTAATCTGGAGAGTTTTTAATGTGTTCATCCTTTCTTGCAGGAGAAGAATGAGTCGCACACTACTGGAGGAGAAGGAAGAAGACACCGAGTTTGATCTCCACGAGTCCGAGCTTCAATCTGGAGGCCGCAGCTGCTTCCTCGTCGTCTACTGCTTCGGGCGTTCCATTCTTCGAGACCGACTTGTTCCCTCACTCTCGGTTCTATCATTCCAGCGCCATCTTCACTCATCTCCGAGTTTGTTTGAAGATTTAAGGGGAAGATCTATTTTGTTTATTTCATTCTGAGCTTAGATTGTTAATCTCAGACTGGGCTTTGTATTTTCCTATACTTATTTGTCTTAGATGATTTTGGAGCTAGCTCCGTGTGTGTGCGGTTTCTCGTCATCGTGCGAGAACCCACGTTTGTGGGCCGTCGTGCCCGTGTGTGTGGTGGTTGCTGTCGTCGTGCATCGTGTTTAGTGAAATCCTCTCGAGGTGAGAGGGGTGGACGTAGGACGACACTTGGGTGCGTCCAAACCACTTAAAAAATCACTATGTTGTGGTTTGCTCTTTGTGCGATTGCTGATATATCCTATCCGTTCATATAACGAGTGTGAATCGGTGAGATGAGAGATTTATCAACTGTCCGTTCATTTAATGTCATCTGAGTGATCATCATTTAGCGTTGTGGAGTTGTGAGTGCTTGTTTGCTTACCACTTATGCATTCTAATCAAGCTTGAATCAGTGGGCTTTTCATTTAATAGCGTTGTCTCTGCATTTCATTGAGAGAGTGTGAGTGGTTTTCTATCATCTGTGTGATTTAGTTTAATTTTGTTTAAAAAGGGTGAGCAAGCAATTCACCCCCCTCTCGATTGCCTTCCTAACCGGGCCAACATGCTCATACATGTCACCAATGCCAAGCATTCGGGCCAGTTCCTCGGAGGTCACCCAATCTGCTCCCTCTGACTGCGCCTACTTATCCATTCGCAGAGTGGGGCTTGGATATTGTGGGACCATTCCCACAATCATCTCAGGGTCATAAGTTCATACTGGCTGCAACTGATTACTTCTCCAGATGGGCAAAAGCTGTCCCGTTACGAGAAGTTACAAGGGTGATAGTTGCCCGTTTTGTAAGGCACTACATTATATACAGATTCTGCACCCCTAGTCGAATTATATTTGATAATGGCACACCATTCAAGAACAATACTATTTATGCTTTGGCGGCTAAGTTCCACAATGATTGGAGGACATCGTCCATCTACAACCCCCAAGCCAACGGGTTGGTCGAGGCCTTCAATAAAACCCTCTGTAAGCTACTGTCCAAGATAGTAGGTGGCCGCAAACGAGATTGGGGTGAGAAGGTCCACGAAGCCCTATGGGCCTATCGGACTATCTACAAAACCTCTACGGGTTGCTCCCCATTCTCCTTGTCTACGGAGCCGAGGCGGTGGTACTTGTGGAGATCGAGCTAGCATACCAGATTGCCAGGCCAAGACCAGTCTGAGATAGAAAGAAGGCTTGAGGAGCTGTCTAACCTTGAAGGTGAAAGACTCAAAGACAACAAGCACTTACAAGTGTATCAGGCTTATATGACACGTGCCTATGATAAGCTGGTCAAACAAAGGGCCTTCAAGAAAGGCGACCTCGTCATGATCAAAGAAAAGGAGGTCTTAGCAGGAAGATCCAGCAGTAAACTCTAGCCCAATTGGCGTGGACCTTACATCATCTAGAAGGTCTATGAAGGAGGGGCCTATACGGTCGTCAACCACAAAGAAGACAATATGTTCCCTCCTCTCAATGGAAAGCACATGAAGCTCTACCATGCACGAACGCAAGAGTTTCGACAGCTGTCCTCACAGGACGTACCTCTCCCCAGCGAAGGTTCAAGTTTACAAAAAATGGGGTTAAAAATATTGATACCCCGGCGGACTTAGTCACCCTTCAACGGTTGGCTGAGGGTAAAAAGGCCATAGACCCGGTAGAGGTGAAAACCCGAAAGGGCGTCTCGGGTAAAAATGGGCAACCCCTCTGTGTGAAAACCCGCAAGGGCGCATCGGAAAATGCTAAAGGGGGCGAACCTCGGTGAAAACATGAAAGGGTGGTGAGGTTGGTAATGTGAAAAGATAAATCCCCTTTCAACATGCTCTATGGGTGATTCTAAGTCAGTAACCCCACCCTATAATAGCGAAGGCATTGTACTGATGCTTTAGCTACATCTTCTACATCGTCTTGCGACACCTAGTCCAACCAAGGCATCCCGACGTTGTCATACTCTGTCCCATCGTGATTACCAATGTTTTGGGCTTCTCAGGTTCGGATCTCGTGTCTCTCCGGGCTATCCAATCCATCCTTCTAGTCCCATCGGGCTCGGCCTGTGCATGCCCCTTTCTGGATGCTGACCCATTTCACCTATCAGCTTCCAGGTTTAGCTCATACATCTCTTTTAGCCAGTTTAACCCATTTATCCTTTTGTTCCACTAGGATTGGCTTCAGTATGCCCTCCCGGGCTGCCAACCCATCTCGCCTATTGACTTTTGGGTTTGACTCTCACGTCCCACTAGGGCTGTCAAATCCATCTTTTCATTGCTGTAGGTTTGGCCTACGCACGTCCCTCTCGGGCTGCCAACCCATCTCTTGCCTACCGGCTTTCGGGTTTGACTCTAACGTCCCACTAGGGCTGTCAAATCCACCCTTTACTTCTTTTGGGTCTGGCCTATGCACTTTCCTCTTGGGCGGCCAACCCATCTTGCCTGTTGGCTTTCTGGTTTGACTCTCATGTCCCACTAGGGCTGTCAAATCCATCATTTCCTTCTTTTGGGTCTGGCCTATGCATGCCCCTTCCAGGCTATCAACCCATCTTGACTCTTGGCTTCAGACTTGACTCATCTATCCCACCGGGATTGTCAAGTTCATTCTTTTGTCCCCACGGACTTGGCATATTCATGCCTCTTCAGGCTGTCAACCCTATTTGCCTATCGGCTTACAGATTTGATGATGTGAGTGAGAAGGGATGAACTACAGATCTAGAGGGGGGTGAATAGATCTACCCTAATTGTAGGATTCTACAGTAGTTAAAAAATAGTGCGGAATTAAAATGTACTATGAATAAAAACACTACCATAAATCAGGATTATCAACAGAAGATTCAGATATGAAATGGCTGTTCAATCACTGTGAGCATTAAAATAAAATCAATTAGTTCAGTATAGTACTAGGCGGAAGGTTGATTAGAAAATCTCCTCACGCAAAGGTTAGTTTTCCAGATAGAAGTGATCCATCCTTCTGACTGAATAATTTTATATACCACTGAACGATTGATCATAATGCAAGCAATAGATGAAAGAATTTCAATACGGTTTTTTTTTTTTTTTTTTTTTTTAATAGAAAAACCTTACCTAGGGCTCAGTGGGAGAGTGCACCCCTAACCAGAGGTTGGGAGAAGCCACTCCACCATTGGACACTAGGAGGCAATTTTATATCATAAGAGGTAAAGAGTATTACATCAATCTGATACTAGGCAAGCCTAGATAATCCAGTCGAGCTGCACCTTTTATAATGGAAGGCAGCTCACTGTTTGAATAGAAAGAATTACATTGATTGGAGCATGCTAAAGATGCAAGTAAATCAGCAACAGTGTTGGCTTCTCTGAAGATGTGAGAGATCTTGTCTTGCTGTGATGTGATGCTCCAGATAGCCCTGGCATAGCTTAGAATGGACCAAGGACAACATAATTCTTTATTAATAATCCTAACAAGGGTGAGTGAATCACATTCAATCAGAGTTGGATTTGCATTCACTGTCTTCAAGTATTTAATGCCATCCAAGAGAGCTCGAGCTTCTGCAATTAAGCTATTTGAGTGGCCATAGAAATGAGAGAATGCAAGAATTATTTTCCCTCTATGGTCCCTGATAATTCCTCCTCCTCCAGTGACTGTAGAATTCTTACATGCACCATCTGTATTAAGTTTAAGAAATGGCCAAGGGGGACATATCCATCTTACTAATTTCACCTGGCTTTTACAAGCATTTTTATAAGATATGCCCCACTGATCCAAGATGTTTCTGAAATCAGATTTGTATTCTTTGAGAGGAGCTGCCGAACAAAGCCTCTTAATCTGGAAAAGAAGTTGATGAATACACCTGTTTTTGGAAAACATTTTTCCTTCAAGTTTAGCCTTATTCCTGGCTGTCCAGATTTCCCACATCCCATATCCAATGGAGGCTAGGGTGAGGACTGCAAAAGCTGAGCCTGGCTGGGCAGTACAGATGGAATTTAGAATGAATTCCTTAATGGTGCGCCCTTGAAAAAATAATCCAGCTGCTTTAAGTGAAGTCCAAATAGAGACTGCTATATCACTGTGAATGAATAAGTGATTGATGTCTTCTACCTGCGATATTCTGCAGCAGCAACATTTGGAGCATAAAACAATACCTGCTCTTTGTATATTAGCATCAGTCGGCAGACAATTATTCATTATCTTCCATAAATGAATGGAGATTTTAATGGGAACCCAATTAGAATTTCAATACGGTTCTCAGTACCAACAATGTATAAAGAGCTATCACAATTCAGATTCAGGAATCAGTCAGACATCCAGGTTTGGTACTCGACAGAGGTTAGATCAGAGAGGCACATATAAAAGATGAATGTATTAGACAGATTAAACGTGTGCAAGCAATAAGCAATCATACGCATTCATCTAATCACAAAGTAGAAGAAATATGCAATCACATAGAAGACAATTTAGTTTTTAGGTGGTTCGATCTCGAGCTTGAGATCTACGTCCACCCCTTACTCAACTGAGTAAGGATTCCGCTGCCACACAGCTTGAATCTACTGATCCACAGCTTTGGGGATAAGATCCCTACAACCCGCTGAGCCTCACAGCTTGCTTTCCCGCTGAGGAATACAGCTTGCTATCCGATGATCACACCTCGCTTGCTAAGCACCACAGCTTGCTCTGCTGATACACAGCTTACAAGGAGTTAAAATGAAAGACTAAGAAACAAAAGAAACGATGACAGAATTGAGAAAAATGTAGCTCTACTTGAGTGATCTGACTCTAGATTTCATCCAGAAGTCAGAACAAAACAGAACCTCTCAGTCTCACTTCTCTCTCAGATCTTCTCATGACAGTCTATTTTTCTTTTTTCTTTTTCTCAGCAATGAGCTCTTTCTCTCTTCAGACTCTTCTCCCTCTCTTGCTTTTTTCTCCTCTTCTTCTAATCTGCTCTGATCTCCTTTTCTTCTCTTCTTCTCTGAGTATATTTGAATTCAAATGCTGAGCTTCCTTTTATAGAGCACGAGTCCAGTGGTTCCACGAGCTTTTGATTTAGGAACGTGGAGAACATGTTCCCGCGCATTTCGAGAGTCCATGTGTCAGAAGCAAAAAATAAGACGATCCACGTCCGTTGCTTTTAGAACTGCTTCTCACCTTGGATCACGTGCCATCAATCAACTTTACTTAAGTTCCATGTGAGATTGATGCGGTCAGCCTTAATGTAACCCAGGTGTTTGAACATAGATCTGGGTTGACAAGATGAAAGATAAAGAGGTATTAGTCATTAAGCAAATGATAAGCATAAGCACGAGTTCAATCTAAATCATTTCAATAGATTTAGTCATGTCAAATGAATATACTCATTTCTGTAGAAACGTTGATGCATAAATGAGATGCATCAGCTTGTTTAACTAACCCATGCAACATGTGTGAATAAAAGCATCGACCTTTAATATACCACAGGTAGACCTTGATGAAGGTGCATCGACCTATTTTTATAGTGAATGCACAAGGTGCATCGACCTTGATAGTGATGACTTCTAATGCACTGAATAAATGCTGCAGAGGCTAACAAACTAGCATCGACCTTTCCAACATATACATCGACCTTAGGCTGCAGTCGCTAGGTCACTAGCATCGACCTTTCTCCAACTGCTAGGTTGCTAGCATCAACCTATATAAAAGGTGCACCGACCTTATAGCACAAGGTGCATGAGGTGAATCGACCTAATGGTGTGTACTATGTTCAATGTGCATCGATCTGATTGTGCATTCAGTGCATAAGGTGCATTAACCTTCTGAACGATAATGCCTATGTGCCTCGACCTTCTAGACTCAACGATATATGTGCATCGACCTTCTTGGTCTGTAACCAATACATGCATCAACCTTGTAGACCCAGCGATATATGTGCATCGACCTTCTTGGTCTATAACCATTACATGCATCGACCTTCTAGACCCAATGCCATATATGCATCGACCTGGTAGTTTAATGAAGTGAAAGATGCATCGGCCTTATAATAGAATACTTATGCATATGCACTGACCTTCTAGGCTCAGAGTTAACCTGTGCACCGACCTGTCTATCTCATTGTATGAATGTGCATCGACCTGTATACTTCATCGATGAGCATGCATTGACCTTAACTGACATCAAAAACACAAACTGTTGCTAGCATCAAAACACCTCATCAAATGCAGAGAAGACACAACATTCTCCCCCTTTTTGATGATGGCAACACTTTTATATTTATATTTTGATGCCAATACATGGAGTATCATACAGTCATAAGCACTCCCCTTTAAAAGATATCTCAGAAAATCTCTCCCCCTATGCTCTATACCATCTCTATGCTCTATGCCATCTCTCCCCCTTTGCCTTTTCCTGTTTCCCTGCCCCTTTACTAATTGCCAAGCAAGACATCAATTCTCTCCCCCTTTGCCATCAGCAAAATAGAAGAGAGAGAGACAAAGTGAATTTTTCTTGAAGATAACGGAGATGACTGAATCAAAGAAGGAAAAGCATAGCAAAGATGATCTGACTGACAAACTGATTTATCTTTCATTAAACAAGCATACATAGCTCAGAGTCTTTTAGTATAAGAGTTCAGATAATGCATCCTTGATAATAATTTGGTTTAAGAATGATGAAAGTTAGAGTTTAGCAACTGCACTCTTTGAAGAAGTTCGTATTAACCCTTAATAGCAATAAACCAAATATACATTGATCTTGTCAGATTAGTCAAACCACATCTTACTTTTCTAAAAAATCAATGAATTTCTTAAAGATAACTAGAACATGTATTGAGGTTAAACAAAATTTGAAATTTCTGATATTTTACCTCAGGCTTATAGCCATATTTTTTTTTGTTCACTAGCTTTTGAACAGTAAGGTATAATCTATACTTTTTTACATATGAGTACACATTGATTAGACGCCAGTACCCCTAGTTACTCAGTAGAATTTACCATTCTATTTCATTTGTTAAGACTTCCAGGTATAGTTTACACCTTTTTACGTAAGGGTACACGTTGATTAGGCGCTAGTGTTGTATTCTGTGTTTTGATGATGTCAGAACAATATGGTTATTTCCTTAAATCAATAAACTCTAATTATATGTGTCAAAATGGTGTGGTTCAAATTGACCAAAAGCATGTCTAATCAAATTGCAAGATTAATAGAGAAGTACATCAACGCACTCAGATTTGAGTCAAAAGCAATAACGATCTCAAGCAGAAAAGTCAACACTTGCTTAATCCAAGAAGTAGTGAAGCCATTGAAGAAAATGAAAGGTCAATGCACATTTGAATGTAGGTCGGTGCACAAACACATTTTACATTAGTAGGTTGATGCACATCTGCATATAGGTCGATGCACATGAACATTCAAAGCTTCTAAGGTCGATGCACGTTTACATAAAGGTACGTCATTGAGTCTAGAAAGTCGATGCACATTTACATGAAGGTCGATGCACATCTGGATGTAGGTCAATGCACATTTACATGTAAGTCAATGCACGTTTTCGTTGTATGTGCTATAAGGTCGATGCACATGACACTGTTATGCACTTAAGGTCGATGCACACTTGCATGTAGGTCGATGCACGTTTTGATTGTATGTGATATAATGTCATGCCCCGAACCGATAGCAGCGGGAAGCGATGCTCGGAACGTGGCAGCAAAATAGCCATGATAATTAGAGCAGAAAATAAATAAATACAATAAATTATATTCAAACTCATGGAGGCCATTAATTTGAGAAAAATATAATTTTCTTGATATTTGGAAATTTAAATACAATGTGGACTCAATAAAAGAAATATAGAAGATAAATAACAAGACCCACTATACTGGCTAGACTCAAGAAAATAAAAAGACTCGGCTCTCAAGGCTCCAGGTGCACTCGATCGTGCTGACCCGATCCCAATTGTAAGCGTTCCATCTACCACGTTACCTGAAAAATGTTAAAGTAGGAGTGAGCGAGAAGCTCAGTAAGAATTACTCTCTATCATCAGGCATAATTTACGTAATTAATCACTTTATGAATGCATGAATAATGCGAGAAACTCAATAAAGAAACTAGTAACCAGAAGATAATCGATAGACAAATGGAAAGGAACAATTGCATGTCGACTTATCAAGCACCAATAGCAATAACTTTCCAATGAATGGTCATTTATCAAGTCAAGTCATGTCAAGTCACGCAACCAAGTACTTCACGTATTCAAGCATTAATAGCAAGTTTCACGATGATTTGGAATGTCATAGACTCAACACGCTAGACAGTACTCTGTGCCAAATGCCACACCTAGTCATTCACCTCCCCGGGGATCAAGTACTTTTCGGGTGCTCCTCCTAGGACCAGACTGGGCCCTTAAATATGTTTGCCTTGGCATTGATTTTCTAGGATCATAGATCCTACGAAATCTAGACATCCACAATGTTTAATGGCCAAGAGTTCCAAGATCAAGCTCATGTAATCAAGGTAGAATGCGAAAGAAATATTGATTTTTCTTGAGATTCCAAACAATAAGCTCATTAATCGAGAGGGAAAAGTCATTCAAAATGACTTAGAATGGATAATGTTATCAATAGACCTAACAATAGGTCAAAAACTTGAAATACCATAGCCTGAATAGGCTAGAGCAGCTTACACAATTCAAAACCTGAAAACGGAAGGCTTGAAACATAAACGGTCGGAAGAGGACCGCTAAATAAGTAAACGGTCTGACATAGACCACTTAAAAGCATTACTGGAGACCCCAAGTTAAGAAATAACATGGTCCTAGATGGGCCGTGCAGTCATGAAAAAGGTCTACAGGGAAGTCGCTCAACATGAGTATGTCCCTGGCCATAAGCAAGGAAACACGGTCCTATTCGGGCCGCTCTATCACAGAACGGTCAAATAAGAGCCATTTATACACTAAGGTCGACGCATAAGGAAGGTCGGTGCATACGCCAGATAAACACAGTCACGAAGGGGCCGCATAAGAGGTACATGGTCTAGAAACGACCGCGTAAATCACTTAGTCCATATGACCAAGGTCGACGCACAGTCGGTTGAAAATGGTCTAAGGGGGGGGGGGCGTTCAAAGTGTCAGACGGTCATGCCTGGACCGCTCATTTACGGAACGGTCTCAGAAAGGCCGTACAAACCAAGACAATCCCGACTCCGGGCTCGGGCAAAAGCAAGCTATTCGAACGAGTTAGAAGGTTCAGGCATTGTGGGTACAACCCACCCGGCGTCCTAGTAGGAATCACAGGCTCGCGAGGGCTTACGGAGGTCTCGGAACATGAACAACTAGTCCGGCGGAAGGAATATCCGACGGAGAGGTAATTCGATGCCCAAGAATAAAGGTTCAACACATCAAATATTATGTATATTTGGTCCAGTCGCCACCACCGGAGCGGCACGACCTTAAAACAAGTTCTAAGTATACAAATGAATAGCAACTAATCACTTGATCAACATATTAGTCTACTTTCTTTCCAATTAAAGTAGGAAACATGAATGGTGAACATGGAAATGACAACATATTTGGATGAGAAATTAGACCTTAGATCAAATATTTCATGAATCCTAGATGTTAGTGTGTTCATACTACAAAATTTAAGCCCTAAAATCATGTTATCTAATCAGGAAAACAGAACACAACATACTGGAAACGAGTGACATTTTTAATGAAATAGGGTAACAAACGGTCTACATATGGACTGCCCAATCAATGCGATGGTCAGAGGATGACCGCTCAGAACCAGTGCAACTCCTCTTTCCTTTGAAAACCCACCGCCATAACGCGGTCTATCGAGGGGCTGTTCCATTCTGTAAATGGTCGTTGGACGGCCGCTCCATTTGAAATCCCGCCGCATAACGATGGTCCATCTCATGGCCGCTTGACATATAAGCGGTCTAACTGGAGGCCGCTCATTCAAACAAATGGTCTGTCGTGTGACCGCGGAACAATAAGCGGTCTCTGTTAGGGCCGTTCAATGCTTGCCAAGCCCAGAACGGTGACAAAACCCGATACATGCCAAATGAAAGGCTTAATTCGATCTATATACTTCATAAAAATTGGGCAAACCACTACCAATCAGAAGAGAACTTAAAAATGAACAAGAAGGCATGATCAATCTCAAGATTTGACTTCGATTAGCCTACATAATCAGACTAAAAAGGAATGTAGAAAAACCCTAATCACATGCTCTCAATGAAATGATGAATTCATATGATATAGATCATAAAAATTGGGCAAAATGTGATCAAATAAAAGAGGACTCCGAGGTGCATGTCATGGTATGGTTTAATTAAGGTTGGGCCTGAGAGATACCTACCTTAATCGAGGAAGAAAGAGGAAGACGCCAAAACCCTAATCCGCGAACACCCGTCAATCCTCACCCTAATACGTCGTCAATCGACCACCAAGGGTCACGCCGTCTGTTGGAGATGCAAATGGGGTTCTAGAGCTACCAAATCCCTCTACTTATGACGTCCAAGGAGGCTTCTAGAGGTCGAATTGGACTCAAGAGTCCAAGAAAGAAAAATCGGTGAAAATCTCGCACCTTGACCAAACCCGAGCCGCCGCCGCCGAGAGAAGGCTCTAGAGGCTAGGGTTTGAGAGGAGAAATGATCTACTAGGGTTAACCTATCATTTGGAACCAGTTTGGACTCGATTGGTTGAGAATTGGGCTTCAATTTGGTCGATTAAGGTTGATCTATTGAGAACAACGATTTTGGCTAAAACTCCTTAATTTAGCCTAATTAAATTTTTATTAGGGGTCGGTCCAGTTGACATTATTGTTAAACACTTCGTTCTCTACAAGAATATAATTTTTTCAGATTTTTAGAAATTAATCAAAACTTTGGCCTATGTGTGAGATTCAATTAATTTAATCTATATACATATTGAATTCAGATTATTATGAAACAATTCAATTTCATCTTGAAATATCAAAATTATTTTATGGTAATTGTATAAAAATAATTATTTTTTTATTGATATAATTTGGCCACTTTCAAAATAAATAATATTCTTTAATTAAGAAAGTCATTGAAATCATTAAATAACAGGTTAATAGCTTTTAATTCCAATACATATTTCAAAATTTTACTTTTATATTTTATTATTTAACCGGGGTGTTACATATAAGGTCGATGCACATGTCTTTGTTATGCACTTGAGGTCGATGCACATATGTTGGGTGCTATCTTTCAGGTCGGTGCATCTTGTTCACTGCATATGTTAAGGTCTATGCATATCATAGGTGGTCGATGCTTGTAAATCAGGATAGCAACCTAAGGTCGATGCACCTTAGTCAGTTCAGGAGATAGGTTGATGTGGCTGAACAATTCATGGCAACAAGGTCGGTGCATCTTAAGCCATTTAGAAAAGAAAGGTCGATGCAGCTACTGTTGTTAGTAACTATCAGGTCGATGCAGAAATTCATTACTACCTACTACGGACGGTGCACATCAACATGTCTTACCAACAAAGTCGGTGCACTTGTTAAAACAAGTCGATGCAGATCTTCATGGGTTAATAGGTTGGAAGATCTGAATCCTTGTTTTAGATCTAAAATTTAGAACCGATTGGAAAATCATCTCCAGTGATTGAATGGCACGTGATCCATGAAAAGATGGGATGCTTTTTCAGAGGTTTCCAGAGGAAGAATAATCTAATGCCAGGTGGACCAATGGGATTTCATCATGTTTTTTGCCTCATCCAAATCAACGGAGCCCCTAGTCTATTTAAAGAGGTCCCCTCCCTTGAAGAAAGGGGTTGAAGCTGCCGCCATCATTGTCGTTGCATACTCAATGAGAGAGCCACTTCAGAAGAAATAGAAAGAGAGTATCATCTTGAGAGGAAGAAAGATTTGAGTACAGCCAGCCCAAGTTCTTAAGAAATCGCTTCAAATTGAAGCTACATTGCTTTGCCATTTTTCCGTTCGAAACTTTTCTATTTCATTTTTGTTCCTTATTTTGAATTTGTTCCTTATTCACTCTGAAATCTCTCAGAGGAAGGGAGAGCATTCTCCAATTTGTTCCCTCTGTGGAATCAGAGGAAGAGAGGTCTGAAACCTCTGGTTTGGTGAATTGCTGGGAGCAACTCACTCGGTTCCCTCTTGGTAAAGAGGAAGGGAGGTTGATCCTCCAGGTTTTTGCTCCTTAGTTGCAGGAGAAGCAAGGAGTTGTTCCTTGGGGAAGTTGTGTGACAGGGTTTGTTGCAGACTGAATCTACTGTGAATGTTGCTGGGATAAGTAAGGGTACCTCACTCAGTTCGAGTGAAGGAGTGGACGTAGGCAGATCATGAATATGGCCGAACCACTATAAAATTGCTTGTGCGCTGCTTGATTGTTTGCTCATTTGATTTTCCTTCTGAACCTGTTTGAATCATTTCGCTGGTTAATCTGTTTAGTACTTAGAATGTGCTACAACACCCCACTAATATATCAAAAGGTGTAGTTGGAAGGGTAGGTCAAGCCTATCTGGAAGGCTGCCTCTTGCGTGAGGGGATCTCCTAATCAAACCTCCGCCAAGTACCGGTGTCTGTGATTGCTAGCACATTCAGGTGCTCCTAACAACTTACTCTTGTGTTAGCATCGGTCATCATGAATTGATTATTGTTCTTCAAGTGCATTTCATTTATTTGAGCTGTGTTCAGTTAAGTGTGTGAGAACCATCATAGTTTACTATTGATGTCTGTTCATTGATTAGCTCTCATAAATCGTTTGGTAAGATATTTAGACAGACATATTCATCCCCCCCTTCAATATCTATCTTCTCGTCTATCAATTGGTATCAGAGCAGGTTTTCCATCATGTGGTCCAACGACCAAGAAAGACCTGAAACGAGCAATCCTCGTTGCTACATAGCTGAAGGGCACTCAATAAAAAAGCCTCCGTTCTTCAATGGTACTAACTACTTATATTGGAAGAAAAGGACGGAGGTATTTCTACGAGCTCAAAGCCGTGAACTATGGATGGTCATCACCACTGGACCATTCGAGCTTCCTGAAGATGAAAGCACTTGGAGGAGGGAGCAGATTCGTTTATCCATTGTGAATTGGACAACAATGAATATCATGTAGTGTGCTGTGCATCCAGAGGAGTATTCCAGAATCTAAGCATGCAAAACAGCCAAGAAAATGTGGGATGAGCTTCAATTGATCTATGAAGGTACATCACAAGTGCGAGCCACGAAGGTGAACATGCTTACCTCTGATTATGAATTTTTTAAAATGAAACCCGAAGAAACCATATCAGAGATGTATGCTAGGCTCTCACAGATCACCAATAGCCTAAAGTCTTTGGGAAAATAGATCCAGGAAAGTGAGCTTGTTAGGAAAATCCTAAGGTCTTTGACCCCTGTGTGGCACACCAAGGCTACTGTTCTAGAAGAGTCTAGGGACCTATTGTGGACATCAAAAAAAATGATTATCATACGGCATGTACGTCACGGCACTCGAGAGCAAGTCAAAGACGGAAGGGCCGAATAAACCCCATACTTCCTCCAAGCAGGACGAGCGCGTATTGGGTGCTCCGCTACCCAACAAAGAAGCCCCTCGGGCAGAAGAGACAGCCCCGGCTTCCCAGCCGGCGGTGCTGAAGATCGAATCAAAAGAAACGTGGGAATTCAAACACATGTTCGGCATGCGCTGAAAATCACTCAAAGTCCTGAACCGGGACTCGGAGGCTCACAACTAAAGCAACACGGAGGGCAGGCGTCCATCCGAATCACTGCTAAGCTGGGAAGAAATCTAATGGGCCTTAAACCGTCGCGGCTATACCCGTACGACCATTAAATCAGTGCGCCCCCCTCCTATGGCCATTAAACCGGCGTGACCCATTCAATGGCTTGTAACCGGCGCTCCCCATTCATGCTGTTAACTCGGCGCGCACAACCCCACGCCAGTTTAACCCCAAGGCATCCCATCCTACCTACGGTCCCCTATTTTCTACAAACGGAATGCCGTTGCTTTCCATGAAATGGCCAAGTCTCCTGTGCCCGACCAGTGTGCAACCGCCTGAACCACTAAAGCTCCCTGGAATGGCAATCTTCGAGCTCCGCACCGGCCGCCCGTCTCCACCAGTCGCCATCGACCAATCCCTAAAGAGCGCCGTCCCTACTCTACCGCCCTACACGTCTACATGCCACTCGATTGCCTTCGGTTGGGGAGAAAGAGAAGACACATGTCACTGGCTTCAGAGGCTTCTTCATCCCAGCTTCACTGATAAATATATGCAACGAACACCCCACTAGAAGCTCT
Organism: Amorphophallus konjac; assembly: GCA_022559845.1. NCBI lineage: Eukaryota > Viridiplantae > Streptophyta > Magnoliopsida > Alismatales > Araceae > Amorphophallus > Amorphophallus konjac. The sequence continues at coordinate 430,733,259 of CM040118.1, forward strand.
CTCGATTGGCTGTTGGATAGCTGGGCGGTTGGTCAGAGGTTGATAGCGAAAAGAGAAGGCCACCCGAAGAAAAAAAAAACTTCGTCCCTGTGCCGTAGAGGTGAGGTGAAGAGAGGAGAGTGAGGGTGAGAGCTGACCCCGGGGGGAAGAGTTTATGCTCTGTTCGCCCTTCCACCGGTGTATCTGCTTTCCCTTTTCCTGTTGTTTCTTTGGTTATGGGGTAGATCCCCTTGCTACACTCCGTTTCCCCTTTTCTTCTTATGGATGAATAAAAGGAAAGCTTTTGCAACACATATTGTTATACTTCACCGATTTCTTCCCTCTCCGCACCTCTACATCACCCGGGGTCCTCGGAAGCTTGCCCTTCTGTGGCATGACCTTTGAGGGAACCCGTTTGAAGTGTGAACACTCATAGCCGTTCGTGGCGAACATCTATCCCTGCAGAACTTCCACGAAATCATCACCCGTGAGCTGCTGGAACTCTTGAAGGCTAGTCCTCGAGCCTCCGCATGCACTTATGGGTTAACGGAGGTCTCACTCTGAGTTTTGAGGTTCACTCCGGAGTAATCCATTTGGTGTTCCTGTATTTTTTTCTCTGGCAAAGCCTCAGTCCGGGGGAGATGCTACCCACTTTTTGCCAGAGCCAAGAACACTACTAATGAGGAACAAGAACATACAAGAATGAACAAACGAACTACTCCCTGAGGATAAGAACAGCACATGTTGGAAGCCACTGAAACAAACTGAACCTCCAAATTCCTGCACAACAGACCCCTCTGAACAAAACTCTTGAACCTTCACGATAATTTACCTTAACAAATGATTAAAGGCTTAAACTTCCTCTCCACAAACTTAATCCACCAATTGGGTGAATAAACCAATCATCAAATAGACTTGCATGTGAAGGAAAGAGGAAACAGAACCAAGAAGGATGAAAGAAAACCTCATATAAGATATCCCGGAGCGCCCCTAATCCGGTGCAGGCTAATCCGGCGTGGTACCCCCCCGCGCCGGTTTAGCTTCACACTCAAAATTCCCTTATTTTTCTTGGTGTATACCCGACGCGCCCCTCCTCCATTGGCCATTAATCGGCGCGCCCCTCCATCTTCTTGACCATTAACCGGCGCGCCCCATGGCGCCACTTAAACCGGTGCACCCCACCTTTGCACCTCCTATTCCGGCGCGCCCTCTTGGGCATCCTTAACCGGCGCGCCCTTCTCTCCCCTTGGCATTCCTTTAACCGGCACGCCCCTTGGCATCCCCTTAACCGGCGCGCCCATTTGCTTCATTAAACCGGCTTGCCTCATAACAAAAAACACAAATTAACTAAATAGAAGAAAAGGTTTGAACTAATGAATAAAACAAAAGAAGAGACCTAAACTAATAAATGAAAATGAAAGGAATATGAAGCCAATAATCAAAATATCACCCCTCTCATAATCAAAATTTTCTTCTAGGGGCGCTGCCCCCTTGACCCCCGCGACCTGACCGCGCAGGTCGAACCCCGCAACCTGACTGCGCAGGTCGATCCGCGTGCGAGGGCGCACATTGGCGAGTTCGGGCTTCACACTTAACGATTCACTTCCCCGGACTATGCGTGAAGAGAAAAGTAATGACGCCCCGTGGCATCAGACGTGGACCTCGAGAACCCCGTTATGGCCATAGTTTGAAACCATCTCAGGCCAATAGTTCGTCAAAACTGACCCACCTCTAACGGGATCCAATTCTGCACCCACATTAAACTTGCCGTACCTACGGCAGACATCCGTATGGCTTTGCCGTTGTCTTCGATGCTTCAAATGCGGACTCTCATCCGAACAATGAATGGTCCGTTAGTGATCGACACATATACCGGGATCTAATCCCGCCCTTGCATTAAACTTGTCGTACTCACGGCAGACATTTGTACGGTTTGTCACCGTCTCTTACGCTACAAATGCGGACTTCCGTCCGAATAAGAAATGGTCCGCTAGTGACCAACATGCACGTATCTATGAACATTTACGCCCCCATGCGGGTTTGTTTAAATGGGATTCTAGATTTCTGCTCTCGCTTTGTTACCATGATTCTTCAGGCCATGAGGCCCTTATTCCCTGCGATTAACCAAGGGTGTTCCCCTCTTTGAGGAGATCTAAGTGATGCCGTGACCTTTGTGGCACGGCGGGTTTTGGTCCCGACCCGAACTACACAGTTGTCTGATTAGTCAGATCGAGCGCACAATAAATCGTCACTTTGTGACTGGCACGCCCACGCACTTAATAAATCCAATAAACAAATTGTGAAGATCTCAATAAAAAGTGCGTCCACACCTATCCACCATGGCTGTCACATAATTGATAGGTTCCCTGATGGCCTATGAAATCAATCTTAAGAGGAGCAATAAAGAAAACAAAAGGGGAAAAACTATAGCTCTTAAGGTGTCTAGAAGTAGTAGTGAAAGTAGTGAGGAGTATGAGAACTTCTCGGACCTAGATGATGTCACAGTTTAAAGAATTTCTAAGGTCCAGAGGTAAAAACTTCAGGAGAAGGAGACCTCAACAGGCTGGCAAGAGTAATAATTTTAAATTTGATAAAAATAAAAATGCTGACAAGATTACTTGTTTTCTTTGCAGGAAACCAGGGCATATGAAGAATGAATGCCCGGAGCTTGTGAAGAAGAATGGAGTGCAGAAGAAGAAACCTCAAGCTATGGTCTGCACATGGAGTGACGAGGAGGAAGACCCTAAAAGTGGATCTTCAGAGGAGGAAGAGCAAGGGATATGCCTGATGGCCAACAGTGACGAAGAGGTAACCAACATCTTTTAGAATTTTTCCATTGATGACTGGGAAGATGCGTATGGTGAACTTCTAGGTAGATTTAACACATTATGTAAAGACCATAAGTTGTTAAAAATAAAACTGAATATTGCAATTGAAGATCAAGTTCAGAATGCAAAAGAAAAACAAAAATTCAAGGAAGAATTAGATGAGCTGAATTCACTCAGGAAAGAAAATGAAGACCTGAAATCTGAAAACAAAAAGATTCAAAAACAACTCGATGAATTCAAGCTAAAACTTCAAGAAATCCAAAGTGAAAACAAGTTGATCACTGAAAAAAATGAAGCTGTTAAAAGCGTGAACTCTGAACTTCAAGAAAATTGTGAAAAACTGCGAAGAGAATTGGAAGATAAGCAAACCACTCTAGAGAAATTTGTACAAGGAAAAACCATCTTGGATACCTAGCTAAGTATGAGAGTTAACTTCAACAAAGAGGGTCTAGGCTATGACCCAACACACAAAAAACCCTGTGAGTTTACAACTGTCACATTCTATCAAGGAAAAGGGAAAGAGAAATTGGATGCACCATCTAGCTCCGATAATAATCAGAATGTCCAACAACCAAGGACAATGAAGTTCATAAAAGCTAATTCAACAAACCATGCCGGACAACAAACTAAAATTCAAAGGAACTCAGCTGGGCAAGTTGCCTTGCCTCGACACAACACTCCCATGCCCCAGAATAAAACTGTTAACAGGTCAAAGCATGTGACCCAGAACAGAAACCCATCAATTTACAAAAACGTGGGCCAATATAGAAAATACCGGGCAAATTCTGTCCATCCACGGAGATTCTTTAACGAGTATGCTCTTCCTAGACAGAATGGGTACAAAATATACCCAAGAAATGAACAGTCCACAGACTGGAACAGATTCCATTTTAATAGGTCAAGTGGACAAAATTTTGCTCATAACTTCAACAAAACAGTCAACAAGAAGCAAAAAATTGCCTTGAAACAATTTTGGATTCCAAAAAACCTGCTTAAAGATTTGAATAATGTCTTTGGACCCAATCTGTCTTGGGTTCCAAACTATTCTGCTTGATTTTTTTTTAGGTTAGTCTAGCAGCTCTGAACAGCAGATGGTACTTAGATAGTGATTGCTCCAGACATATGATTGGAGATCAAAGTAAATTCAGTAAGCTCCAGCTAAAGGAAGGAGGTCTTGTCAAATTTGGAGGGAAAAACAAAGGTACAATAATCGGTTCAGGAACCATAGGTAAGCTCCCCTCCAACGTTGTTGAGAAAGTCCTCTTAGTAGAAGGCCTTGAACATAATTTGCTTAGCATTAGCCAGTTGTGTGACAAAGGTCACCAAGTTGTTTTTGATAATCACTCTTGCAAAATTTTTAAAATAAATTCAGATAAAGTGAAATTTGTAGGACAGAGAGTCAATATCTACATTGTAGACTTGAATGAAAATTCTGAATCCAATTTGTGTTTGTTTGCCAACTTAGAGAACAATGCTTTTAATTGGCATAGGAGGTTAGGCCATGCTAGTTATAGCACCCTCAATAAACTAGTCAAGCATGATCTAGTCAGAGGTATGTCCAAAATAAGATTCACTGAAAACTTAAAAATGTGTAATACATGTGCTTTGGGTAAACAGACCCGAGCTTATCTCAAACTTAGGACATAAGCTCTGTCCTCTAGGCCATTAGAATTTTTGCACATGGATCTTTTTGGTCCCTCTCGATCATTGAGTTTCAATGGTAAAAGATTTGGATTTGTCATTGTGGATGACTTTACCCGTTTTGCATGGATTTATTTTCTAGCTCACAAAAATGATGCATTCAATAAGTTCAAACTGTTTTTCAATAAAGTAAAGCAAGAGGGTAAGCATAAAATCTGCACAATCCAATCTAACCATGGGGGGGAATTTGAAAATTCCATGTTTTCTGATATGTGTGATAATGAAGGACTGACTCATAGATTTTCTTCTCCCAGAACTCCAGAACAGAATGGCATTATGGAGAGAAGAAACTGAACCATACTTGAAATGGCCCGAACCATGCTAGTGGAGAGTCAGCTACCTAGAAAATTTTGGGCTGAGGCGGCCAATACAATATGCTACACCATCAACAGGGCCATGGTAAGACCCATCCACAAGAAAACCCCCTATGAGCTATTAAAAAGTAAGAAGCCAAATGTAGCTTACTTTAGAATCTTCAGTTCTAAGTGCTTCATTCATAATAATAGTAAAAAGGACCATGATAAGTTTGAAGCAAAAAGTAGCCCAAGAATCTTTCTAGGATATTCTGAAACATCTAGGGCTTACAGGATTTTCAATATATCTGAACAAACTGTAGAAGAGTCTCCTCATGTTATTTTTAATGAAACCATGAATACTACTGAGTTTGAAGATGATGACAGGAAATCAAAACATGATGGAGAATTTCTAGAAGAAAATTAGAATGAAGAAGCAAAGGCACCTGAATCAGCTGCATAAGATGGACCACTTCAGGGTGAGTCAGCTGAATAAGGTGAGTCTTTAACGAACCTCAGATTTTTGAAAGATCAGCATGGTCACAACATTATAGGAAATCTGCAAGACCCCCCAAGAACTAGGTCTTATCATCGGGCAGTAAATAATGAAAACTTAATAGCTTTAGTTTCCCAAATTGAACCCAAAATAGTATAAGAAGCATTAAATGATGAATCTTGGGTAGATGCTATGAACGAAGAACTGGGTCAATTTGAAAGAAATAAAGTCTGGAATCTTGTTCCAAGACCTGAAAACACTTCAGTCATAGGAACCAAGTGGGTCTTCAGGAACACAATAAATGAGGATGGAATCATTTACAGGAATAAGGCAAGGCTAGTAGCAAAAGGCTACTGTCAAGAGTTTGGGGTAGATTTTGATGAATCCTATGCCCTAGTGGCTAGGATGAAGGCAATTAGGATATTGCTAGCTTTTGCTTGTTCTAAAAACATAAAACTTCATGAAATGGATGTTAAAAGTGCATTTCTGAATGGCTTTATAAAAGAGGAAGTTTATGTTGAGCAACCTCCTGGATTTCAATTGTCTACACAACCTAACCATGTTTTCCGGTTGAATAAAGCCCTATATAGACTAAAATAGGCTCCTCGGGCCTGGTATGATAGGCTGACAGGATTTCTGATAAGCAAGGGCTATAGCAAAGGTAAGGTAGATCAGACCTTATTTACAAAAATTCTGAAAAAAGAACTCATCATAGTTCAGGTATATGTGGATGACACTGTTTTTTGTTCTACCTGTACTGAACTTTATGTTGAATTTTCTCAATTGATGTCCAGTGAATTTGAAATGAGCTTGGTGGGTGAATTAAACTATTTCCTTGGCTTGTAGGTTCAGCAGATGGATGAAGGCTGTTTCATCAGTCAGAAAAAATACACCTTGGAAATTCTCAAGAGATTTGGCATAGACAAATTGAAACACATAGCCACTCCAATGGGTACAAACACTTCATTAGACGATGATCTGTCAGGTAAAGAAGTGGATGCAAAACTGTATCGAGGTATGATTGGTTCTCTCTTATACTTAACTACCTCAAGACCTGATTTACAGTTCAGTGTGTGCATGTGTGCAAGATTTCAATCCAGACCCACTGAATTACAATTAGGTGATGTTAAAAAAATTTTTAGATATATCTCAGGCACACACAACTTGGGTTAGTGGTAACCTGCTGCACACAATCTAGATCTAGTCTCCTACACTGATGCAGACTATGCTGGCTGTAAAATAGATAGGAAAAGCACAAGTGGGTTCTGCCAATTCTTAGGAGGGTGCTTAGGCTCTTGGGCATCTAAGAAGCAGCACTTTGTAGCCCTCTCAACTGCTGAAGCTTAGTATGTAGCAGTAGGGAGTTGTGGTACATAGGTTATTTGGATTAAGCACTAGCTCAAGGACTACAATGTAGACCTTGGCTGCACACCCATTTATTGTGATAACACTAGTGCAATAAATTTGTCCAAGAATCCTGTCCTGCACTCACGCACCAAGCACATAGAAATCAGACATCACTTCATAAGAGATGAGGTTTCAAAAGGAACTTTTGAATTAATCCATGTAGGCACAGCACAACAAATTACAGATATTTTCACTAAGCCTTTGGATCATGAAAAATTCTCCACCTTGAGGAGAGAGTTGGGCATTTTCAAATCTTTTTGAGTATCTTCTTAATTCCCTTGCTAAGTTATGAATTTCCTTTTAACTCCGCCTATTACTGTGAAGACTATTGTTTACTTCAATGTTCAATTCTGTCATGAAGTAAGGGAGAGTTGAGTTTATCTCTCAATTTGATGTCACTATCTCTTCTTGTCTTGTCTATCTCATTTTGGTTGCTAATCACCCTTGGTATATCAAATGGATGTTGGGTGAAGGACAGATCGCTTCTATCTGAAACCCACACTATGCGTAGAGATTAAGTCTCCGCCAAGTACCAAAGGGCAGTAATGCAAATAGAAAGGGGGAGATATCCTTTTTTTTGTCTCCCATAATTCTCTGATTTGTCCAAAAAGTCCAGCTCAATGGTAGTGTGTCTATCTTCCATGTTTGCGTGAATCCCTTGTTCCTTTTGAAGAATCTCATACAGTGCTTTCACAGATCTTGAATCTCAGAACTTCTCTTAAAAGCTTTTAAGTTTGGTTAATTGAAATTTTTGTCAAGAAGTTTAAGTCTTATAATTCTACTTATAGACTGAGATTAAGGTTCTGAAAAATATCTTCCAACATATCTCATGAGTAAAGAACAATGTTGACATATAAAGCCCTGAAATCTTCTAAAAGCTTGAACATTGAACATATGAAGACAACTCTAGCTGAAAATCTGTACACTCAATATTATCTTCAAACTTTTCAATTCATTGAAATATAAATATACAAATAAATAAAAAGGGGCTTAAATTTTTAGAGCAATGATTTAGTTTCCTGAGAAACATGTTGTCTCTTTGCCATGAAGTGAAGTCAGTTGTGTCATGAAGGGCCAGATTAACTCTGTGAAGTGTAAATGAAATCATGGCAGAGCAATGGCATAGATTGTTGAGTAACCAGGTCACTTCACCTGAGACGTGCTGTGCCTCATGTAAATAGACATTTCTATTGCTAACTCTGTTCTCTCTGAAGAGGCAATAAAGTTATCACACTGAGTAGATGGGGACTCTTGCATTTAACCAATGTGTTTCCTCACACAAAAAGATGTTGATTCAACAACATTCCTCAAATGAAAAAGAAGGTTCCTAAGGAAAATTTTGTACTTAGTATGAGCCCCAAATGCAAAATTATGATGGTTTGTTTGTTTTCAATACTGCTGAAAAATTTTCGCATGACAAGTCTCTGTGTTTAACTAATACAACTTTTAGACAGCACCTCCAAGGCTTTCATATAAAACTTTGCTCACTCTCCTTACTTCTGTATGAAGATAATTTTCTCAATTATCTTTCTTATCTGTCTGCGTTATCAGTCTTAAACATCTCAATAAACTTCAATTATCTCACTTAATTCATTAAGTGATGAGAATGATATTTTTCTAAATCTGTGACCTTACTGTATCTACTTTCTCTTGCCTCTACCTCTTATTCTCTCTATTTTTTTAATGATGTCAAAGGGGGTAAGATTAATAGAGTGAGAGTGTCTAAGTCTGTTTGTCTGTTTGGTATGTCTGTTTGGTATCTATCTGGCTGATCTGATTGGTGCTCTGAGTGTTTGATTGGTACCTGTAGTCACGATCTGGTTTTATAAATCTTTTTGAATCTTTCACTAAATCTTAAATTCCTTGTTTGCTCAACCTTACTTCAAAAAAGATAAATTTTCTTTGACCATCAAAAATCAAAGACTCATATTGTTGCCATCATCAAAAAGGGGGAGAATGATGTATTCTATGTTTTGATGATGTCAGAATAATATGGTTATTTCGTTAAATCAATAAACTCTAATTATATGTGTCAAAGTGGTATGGTTCAAATTGACCAAAAGACTGTCTAATCAAATTGCAGGTTTGATAAAGAAGTGCATCAACGCACTCAGATTCGAGTCAAAAGCAATAATGATCTCAAATAAAAAAGTCAACTCTTGCTCAATCTAAGAAGCAGTAAAGCCTTGATAGTGATGACTTCTAATGCACTGAAGAAATGCTGCAGAGGCTAACAGACAAGCATCGACCTTTCCAACACATACATCGACCTTAGGCTACAGTCGCTAGGTCACTAGCATCGACCTTTCTCCAACTGCTAGGTTGCTAGCATCAACCTGTATAAAAGGTGCACCAACCTTATAGCACAAGGTGCATGAGGTGCATCGACCTAATGGTGTGTACTATGTTCAATGTGCATCGACCTGATTGTGCATTCAGTGCATAAAGTGCATCGACCTTCTGAACGATAATGCCTATGTGCCTCGACCTTCTAGACTCAGTGATATATGTGCATCGACCTTCTTGGTCTGTAACCAATACATGCATCGACCTTCTAGACCCAGTGATATATGTGCATCGACCTTCTTGGTCTGTAACCAATTCATGCATCGACCTTCTAGACCCAATGCCATATATGCATCGACCTGGTAGTTTAATGAAGTGAAAGATGCATCGGCATTATAATAGAATACTTATGCATAAGCACTGACCTTCTAGGCTCAGAGTTAACATGTGCACCGACCTGTCTATCTCATTGTATGAATGTGCATCGACCTGTATACTTCATCCATGAGCATGCATCGACCTTAACTGACATCAAAAACACAAACTGTTGCTAACATCAAAACACCTCATCAAATGTAGAGGAGACACAACATTCTCCCCCTTTTTGCTGATGGCAACACTTTTATATTTATATTTTGATGTTAATACATGGAGTATCATACAGTCAGAAGCACTCCCCTTTAAAAGATATCTCAGAAAATCTCTCCCCCTATGCTCTATACCATCTCTATGCTCTATGCCATCTCTCCCCCTTTGCCTTTTCCTATTTCTCTGCCCCTTTACTAATTGCCAAGCAAGACATCAATTCTCTCCCCTTTTGCCATCAACAAAACAGAAGAGAGAGAGAGAGACATAGTGAATTTTTCTGGAAGATAACGGAGATGACTAAATCAAAGAAGGAAAAGCACAGGAAAGATGATCTGACTGACAAACTGATTTATCTTTCATTAAACAAGCATACATAGCACAGAGTCTTTTAGTATAAGAGTTCAGATAATGCATCCTTGATAAGAATTTGGTTTAAGAATGATGAAAGTTAGAGTTTAGCAACTGCACTCTTTGAAGAAGTTCGTATTAACCCTTAATAGCAATAAACCAAATAATCATTGATCTTGTCAGATTAGTCTAACCTCATGTTACTTATCTAAAAAATCAATGAATTTCTTAGAGATAACTAGAACATGTATTGAGGTTAAACAAATTTTGAAATTTCTAATATTTTACCTCAGGGTTACAGCCAGATTTTTCTTTTTGTTCACAAGCTTTTGAACAGTCAGGTATAATCCATACCTTTTTACATAAGAGTACACGTTGATTAGACGCCAGTACCCCTAGTTACTCAGAAGAATTTACCATTCTGTTTCATTTGTTAAGACTTTCAGGTATAGTTTACACCTTTTTACGTAAGGGTACACATTGATTAGACGCCAGTGTTGTATTCTGTGTTTTGATGATGTCAGATCAATATGGTTATTTCGTTATATCAATAAACTCTAATTGTATGTGTCAAAATGGTGTGATTCAAATTGACCAAAATCATGTCTAATCAAATTGCAGGATTTATAGAGAAGTACATCAACGCACTCAGATTCGAGTCAAAAGCAATAATGATCTCAAGCAGAAAAGTCAACACTTGCTCAATCCAGGAAGTAGTGAAGCCATTGAAGAAAATGAAAGGTCGATGCACGTTTGAATGTAGGTCGGTGCACAAACACATTTTGCATTAGTAGGTTGATGCACATCTGCATATAGGTCGATGCACATGAACATTCAAAGCTTCTAAGGTCGATGCACGTTTGCATAAAGATTGGTGCATATACGTCATTGAGTCTAGAAAGTCGATGCACATTTACATGAAGGTCGATGCACATCTGCATGCAGGTCGATGCACATCTGCATGTAGGTCAATGCACGTTTTCATTGTATGTGCTATAAGGTTGATGCACATTTGCATATAGGTTGATGCATGTTTTCATTGTATGTGCTATAAGGTCGATGCAGATGTCTTTGTTATGCACTTGAGGTCGATGCACATATGTTGGGTGCTATCTTTCAGGTCGGTGCATCTTGTTCACTGCATATGTTAAGGTCTATGCATATCATAGGTGGTCGATGCACCTCAGTCAGTTCAGGAGACAAGTCGATGTGGCTGAACAATTCATGGGAACAAGGTCGGTGCATCTTAAGCCATTCAGAAAAGAAAGGTCGATGCAGCTACTGTTGTCAGTAACTATCAGGTCGATGTAGAAATTCATTACTACCTACTAAGGACGGTGCACATCAACATGTCTTAACAACAAAGTCGGTGCACTTGTTAAAACAAGTCGATGCAGATCTTCATGGGTTAACAAGTCGGAAGATCCGAATCCTTGTTTCGGATCTTAAATTCACAACCGATTGGAAAACCATCTCCATCGATAGAATGGCACGTGATCCAAGAAAAGATGGGACGCTTTTTTAGAGGTTTCCAGAGGAAGAATATTCTAATGCCAGGTGGACCAATGGGATTTCATGAGGTTTTCTGCCTCATCCAAATCAACAGAGACCCTGGTCTATTTAAAGAGGTCCCCTCCCTTGAAGAAAGGGGCTGAAGTTGCTGCCATCACTGCCGTTGCATACTCAGAGAGAGAGCCACTGCAGAAGAAATAGAAAGAGAGTATCATCTTGAGAGGAAGAAAGATTTGAGTCCAGCCAGCCCAATTTCTTGGGAAATCGCTTCAAATTGAAGCTACATTGCTTTGCCATTTTTTCGTTCGAAACTTTTCTATTTCATTTTTGTTCCCTGTTTTGAATTTGTTCCTTATTCTCTTTGAAATCTCTGAGGAAGGGAGAGCATTCTCCAGGTTGTTCCCTCTATGGAATCAGAGGAAGAGAGGTCTGAAACCTCTAGTTTGGTGAATTGCTGGGAGCCAACTCACTGGGTTCCCTCTTGGTAAAGAGGAAGGGAGGTTGATCCTCCGGGTTTTTCCTCTTGGGTTGCAGGAGATGCAAGGAGTTGTTCCTTGGGGAAGCTATGTGACAGCGTTTATTGCAGACTGAGTCTGCTGTGAATGTTGCTTGGATAAGTAAGGGTACCTCACTCAGTTCGAGTGAAGGAGTGGACGTAGGCAGATCATGAATCTGGCCGAACCACTATAAAATTACTCGTGCGCTGCTTGATTGTTTGCTCATTTGATTTTCCTTCTAAACCTGTTTGAATCATTCCGCTGGTTAATCTGTTTGGTACTTAGAATGTGCTATAACACCCCACTAATATATCAAAAGGCATAGTTGGAAGGGTAGGTCAAGCCTATTTGGAAGGCTACCTCTTGCGTGAGGGGATCTCCTGATCAAACCTCCGCCAAGTACTGGTGTCTGTAATTGCTAGCACATTCATGTGCTCCTAACAGCTTACTCCTACGTTAGCATCGGTCATCATGAATTGATTATTGTTCTTCGAGTGCATTTCATTTATTTGAGCTATGTTCAGTTAAGTGTGTGAGAACCATAATAGTTTACTGTTGATGTCTGTTCATTGATTAGCTCTCGTAAATCGTTTGGTAAGATATTTAGACAGACATATTCATCCCCCCTTCTATATCTATCTTCTCGTCTATTAGCCAGTACCCCTAGTTACTCAGTGAAGCTAACCCTTCAGTTTTAATTTTTGAACAGAGGTATCTAAAACACTTCTTGACATGGGTTCACCCTATTTCTTTGATAAAGGATCTAGTTTCTCTGTGCATTCAGCCATTGCTCTGCCAACATCTTTTTGACTCATAGTTTTACCATAGCTTCCCTTTGATTTTATAGAAGGTTTTGTTTAAAAACAATACACACTTCTAAACTTTTTAACTAAGAATCCCTAAGTTTGTAGACTTTTAGATTCTGAAAGACTGAATCAGTCATGATATGTGAAAGATGGTTAAGCTTTTTCGTTGAGGTTAGTCTTTAGACTCTAAAATTCATTAAGCTTAAACCATCTGTTCATTATGGTACATAACCGATTCTTATAGAAGAAGACTTCTGATTTTAGTAGCTTAGAGTGATGAACTGATTATCAGATTGTCATTAATTCAGATTCAAATGAATTTCAAGATTTTCAGAAATGTGATATTATGAGATGAGAGTAGATGAGTATGCAAGGAGAGAAAAGATGACCAATATACTTCTGAGATTTCAGGTCAAAAACACTGTGATGAGGAACCTTGTTAAACTGAACGATAGAGTCTGGAGTAAAAAAAATATGCACGAATAGCAACTTATCCTTGATCAGACTCATGGTAAGAGCATTTTATTCTGAACTCCCCCCATCAAAAGACACAAGGGAATAGACTTGAAATGTTGTTGAAAAATAGCTCCCCCTGTCTATGTGCATTATTATTAGACACAACATTTTGACATATGAACTAATAATGAAATGCAAGACTCAGACAAAATCTTGATTCAGGATACTTGGTGGAGGACAAGCCTCTACACATAGTGTGGGTTTCCAGACAGAAGATATCTGCCCTTTTTCCCATCACACCATTTGATATATATTTGAGATCAAGATGGATAGAATGCAAGCTATGCAATGACACTACCGAACAACATGTATTCTAAGCATTTATGCATTGACTCTGAGATAGGATAAGGAAAGCATTTATTCTGAGCAGGCAAGAATGAACTTAAACAATCACTCATCATGCTAAAATTTACATAAACCTAGTTCCCTTCTCAAAAAATTAAACCTTTCATTCCCAAGAGGTTTAGTAAAAATGTCAGCAATTTGTTTTTCAGATTCAACAAAGTTAAGCTCAATTTCATTTTTACTTACTTCATCTCTTAAGAAATGGTATTTTATTTCAATATGCTTAGTCCTAGAATGATGAATATGATTTTTAGTCAAGGAAATAGCACTGGTGTTATCACACAAAATGAGAATACATCCTAATTTTATGTGATAATCAATGAGTTGGTGTTTAATCTAGAGGAATTGGGATGAGCAGTTCCCTACTGCAACATATTCTGCTTCAACAGTGGAAAGAGCAATAGTGTGTTGCTTCTTAGATGCCGAAGACACTAGACACCCACCTAGATATTGACAATACCCACTAGTGCTCTTTCTATCAATCCTACACCCTGCATAGTCTGCATCAGTATAAGCTATAAGTTCAAACTCACACCTAGCAGGATACCATAGTCCTAAATCAAGGGTGCCTGATAGATACCTAAAAATCATTTTTACAGCACTCATATGTGATTCCCTAGGACTAGCCTGAAATCTAGCACACAAACACACTGAGAAATGTATATCTGGACGAGATGCTGTGAGATACAAAAGGGATCCAATCATACCTCTATATAATTTGGTGTCCATCAACTTACCTTTTGGGTCAGCATCAAGACTAGTTGATGTGCCCATAGGTGCAGTGATAGCTTTGAGGTTCTCAAACTTGTATTTCTTTAGTAGGTCCCTGATGTATTTGGACTATGTGATGAAGCTTCCCTCTGAAGTTTGATTAACCTGCAATCCAAGGAAAAACTTCAGTTCTCCCATTAAGCTCATTTAAAATTTATTTGTCATTAATCTAGAGAATTCCTCACATATGGCAGGTTTAGTTGACCCAAACACTATATCATATACATAGATTTGAACAACAATAATATCTTTGTTGTCTACCTTAGTGAATAGGGTCTGGTCAACCTCACCTCTTGAAAATCCCTTACCTGTGAGGAAGGAGCTTAGCCTGTCGTACCAGGCCCTGGGAGCCTGCTTCAGTCTATATAATACCTTATCTAATTTATACACATAATCAGGAAAGTCGATACATTCAAATCCATGAGGTTGTTTAACAAAAACATCCGCTTTTATTAAACCATTCAAGAAAGCAGATTTTACATCAATCTGTTGGAGTTTTATTCCTAGGCTACAAGTAAAGGCTAGAAGAATTCTGATTGCTTCTAATTTGGCAACAGGGGCAAATGATTCTTCAAAGTCTACCCCAAATTCCTGATTGTATCCTTGTGCTACAAGCCTAGCTTTATTTCTGACTATTTTCCCTTCTCATTAGTTTTATTTCTAAAGACCCATCTACTGCTTATAACTGAGCCATGTGAGGGTTTAGGGACTAGGTGCCATACCTTGTTCCCTTCAAATTGATTCAATTCATAATGTATGGCATTTATCCAATGCTCATCCTTTAAGGCACTATCAATGTTTTTGGGTTCTATCTGTGAGACTAGAGCAAAAGAATTTAGTTCATTTTCTATCCTGAAGTGTGATCTAGTCCTAGGGGGTTCATTCAGGTTACCAATCACATTTTCTAATGGATGATCTCTAAGAATTCTGATATTAGTAAGCTGATTACCTGTATCTGCATTTACCTCCCCCTGAGCTCTAGACCCATCAGTCTCGCCTTCATCTATAGGTTCTGCATTCTGCTCTTCTTTATTCTCAAAATTTTCACCATCAGCTTTGTCCCTGCATAAGCCAGTTTCATATTTATTACAATGTTCATCAAATACAATGTGTGATGATTCCTCAACAGCTTGAGAGTTAATGTAATAAATTCTATAGGCTCTGGACTTTTTAGAGTAACCTAGAAAAATTCCAGGTTCACTTTTAGGTTCAAATTTATCATGTTCTCTTTTAGAATTAACATGGATAAAACATTTGCAACCAAATACCTTGAAATGTGCTAATGAAGGTTTCTTACCTTTGAGTATCTCCTAGGGAGTCTTTTGAGTAAAAGGCTTTACGAGGGCTCTGTTAATGATATAACAGGAAGTGCTCACTAACTCAGCCCAGAATCTTCTAGGTAGATTCCCTTCAACTAGCATTGTCCGAGCCATCTCCACCATGGTTCTGTTTCTCCTTTCAACCACTCCATTCTACTCTGGAGTCCTTGGTGAAGAGAATCTATGATTGATCCCATTTTCCCTACAAAATTCATCAATCTGTGAGTTTTCAAACTCACCACCATGGTCAGATAAAATATTCAAAATAGACTGCTCACCAATCTATTTTATTTTATGATAAAATTCTTGAAATTCCTCAAATGCATCATTTTTGTTAGTTAAGAAAAATACCCAGGTAAATCTAGAAAAGTCATCGATTAAAACATAACCATATCTTCTACCAGATAAGATGGCTGATCTAGTTAGTCCAAACAAATCCATGTGTATTAGCTCAAATGGTTTAGAAGACATGTTTTCAGTTTTTGATTTAAAAGACTTTCTAGTTTGCTTACATTGGGTACAGACCTCACATATTTTACTGTTCTTTTTGAAGGACATTTCAGGGAGTCCTCTCACCATGCCATGTTTATTTAATTTATGCAACACATTATTATTGGCATGACCTAACCTACGATGCCAAAGGCAGGCTAAGTCATCCTTATTAACAGTGAGACACAAGTTAGAGTGTGCTGCATCATCTAAATCTACCATATCGATGTTATTGACTCTTTTTCCAGTGAACTTCACATTCTCAGAATTGGGTTCAAAGATAGTACATGCAATAGAATCAAAAACAACCTTATGGCCTTTATCACACAACTGACTAATACGAAGCAGATTATAGGCAAGCCCTTCAACTAGTAAAACTTCCTCAATATAGCAGGAAGAGCACTTATCTACCTTACCTGTTCCAATTATTTTTCTTTTAGTATTACCTCCGAAGGTAACATGACCAGCATCATTTTCAACCATCATGCATAACTTTTCTTTATCCCCGGTCATGTGCTTGGAGCAGTCACTGTCAAGATACCATCTGTTGTGATTGGCTGCCAAGCATACCTGCAAGCAAAATCAAGTGGAGAATTTTGGAACCCAAAACTATTTGGGCCCCATAGAAATGTTCACTCATGCAGACAAGATATCAAGTGTTTTGGTATCCATATTTGATTTTGTGTTTTTAGTTGTTTTATAGATTTCTTACATTTTTCTCAGTCTACTTTTTTTTGCCACTTTGAATTTTTTATGATTATTTTTGTGTTGTGGCATTTTTATTCTTAGAGCCATTATCAAGGTTTCTATGCCAGTGATTGGTCTAGTGGGCATTGGGAAATGCGTGTGCACTGTAGACCCTAGGCTGATCAGACATAGAATTGGCAAAGCCATATGAGTTCTGGCTTCTCAAGTTTCTGAACCTAGGTTGCACAAAGAGATTCCAGGGGTAAGGTTGATGCATCTGACTAGACTGTGGGTTCTGAATGTTATTCTGCATCGACCTCATATACAGGCTGCCTCTACCTTTCCTACCAGAGTTGTAGCGAAAGAAATGATGGAATGAAGAGTAGGTCGGTGTAGGTGGGTGGTTGCCTCGACCTTTCTGTTGGTTTGGCTTTGGGGTTTCCTTGGGCTTTAGCTTTAATTGTTTGACCCCCAGCATGTCCCTTAGCCCGAGGTGTAGTAGTGTGTGTGCATAACTCCCTAGACACCTCTACCTTCCCTTTGCCCTTGTCCTTGGCACTGGGCTTGGTTTTCTCAATAATTTTCACAGGCCTTTTATTTTGATTTTCTCCAAAATTCATTTTTATTAAAGGTCTTGATGTTCCTTTTTCAGCCATAAAAGAAATGGTCTTCACATCAAACCTTTTCTTGTTTGTTGGGTTAAAACCGTATCCTTCCCTGCTGAAATTTATTTTTGTTCCCAAGATGGCATTAAGATTTTCAGTTCCCTATGTCATGCCCTCAAGGTAATGTTATTTTTTTTATTATTTATTTATTTTTATCGGGAATGGGAGTCCGTCTTGTCAAAATTCCCACCATAGGAGAAACCGATGCACGCTTCAGGAGGGGGAGAGAGAGAGAGAGAGAGAGAGAGAGACTGATTAGGAATGGGAGTCCTTCCGTCTCTGTCAAAATTCCAGCCATGGGAGAAACCGACGCACACATCAGGGAAGAGAGAGAGAGATTGGAGAACAGTTCCTTTATGACAGGGGCTGACATGGAGTTTCAGGATACAATGGGCAGAAAAGTTGGGTTCTGTATAGGGACACAAACTGGAGCAGCAGCATCTCTTCAAGAGCCTCGCAAGAGCCTGTCGTTGTACATCTTGTCCAGCAATTTACGTGGTTCAGGCCTCCGGAGAAGGCCCTTGTTATTGGGCAGGCCGGTCCCCAGGCATACTGGGCACACCAGTTTCCCACGACCATAACAATTTGGACATTCTGTAAATTCATAAACATCGTTTGCACGTTTCCTATTGAGAGCCTTCCATTTTCTTGTACCACCACACATGTCACATATTACAGCACCAGTGCCCCCACAGTTCCGGCAGACAGGTTTTTCTGTTCCTGGGGCACCATCCATCATGTCCAAACCAAAGCCTTTTAGTGCAATGAGAGAGAAGCTGGAGACATTCATCAGTACTAAACTTGTGCATAAACATACGCATCTGCGTCTTGAAGGCATCAACTGTACATCCTTTGACATAGCCGGTGAACACTTGGGTTCACTTGTCGACTCAAGGTCATCTTCCAGGCTGGAGCGGATAGGAGCCCTAGCGTTTCTTCTACTGCGGGTTGCGCTCGGAGGTAGCAGAGGGGGGGCGGAGGAACGGAGAAGACAAGACAGGTGCGAAGCACCGCCCATTTCTAACGCACCCCTCTCTCGCTCTTCCCCCCTCAAGGGAATGTTATTTATCCTTATTCTCTTTTTCTAAATTTTAAATTGATTTTTTCAATTCTTTATTTACCCCATTGACAACATCATATTTCTCGTTTGCAATTCTAGTTTCTTCCACAAATTTTAGCATTCTTATTTCTAGTTCATCAATGGTGTTTTTCATATTTTCATTTTCTATCCTCAAATCATTCAAGATAGTTTTAGCATTTTCAGTTTCAGTAAGAGAAATTTTCAAAGTGTGGTTTTCAATTTCCAGGCATGCAAGCGTATCATTCAAGGATGTATCATTAACTAAAGAATTTATTTTTCTTTTCAGATGCATGTTTTCCCTACGCATGTCATCATATTTATCTAGAATCTTAGCATAAATTTCTTCCCAATTACTATGTGTAAAATTCTCAAAGGGGGAAGTTACCCCATCATCATCTTTCTTTTCTTCATCACTCTTGGCCATCAAACATAGCCGGTCTTCATTGTCGCTATCAGAGGAGCTGCTCTGACTTCCTTCCTCTTCATCGCTCCAGGTTCTCACCATGGCTTTTCCTTTCTTATTTTTTCACCTGGGGTGTTTTTCTTTCTGTAGCTCAGGACAATCTGCCTTCAGATGCCCTGCTTTCCTGCAATTATAACAAAAAACACTATCAGATTTCTTGGCAGTATCAGATTTGTACTTTGACTGCCTTTTCCCAGAGAAGTACTTTCTTCTAAACCCTGTACCTTCCTTACTTAGAAAATTCTTAAATTTCCTAGTGAACATGGCAAATTCATCTTGGTCTTCATCTAAACTACCAGAACTATGCTCACATGATGACCCTTTGCTACTAGAAGTTACTTTAAGAGCTGGGGGTTTATTCTTCTTCTCAGACTCATCGACCCTCTTGAGGTTCAACTCATATGTCATGAGAGAACCGATGAGTTCATCAACAGATGTGGTTGCAAGGTTTCTGGACTCCTCGATAACCGTGGCCTTGGTGTGCCAAATAGGTGTCAGGGACCTAAGAATATTTCTAACTAGTTCGTACTTGGAGAGGGGGATTTCTATAGCCCATCTAAGAGCAGTCGAACTAGGTCCATCAGGACCAAACGAGGCCCAGCTCATCTAAGTGACAGCCCCACAGGGCCCACTTAGCCTAAAAAGCCCAATAAGATCACTCGGGATCAAACCCTTCCTCGGCGGCCCTTAAGCTCGGAAGGCCCGAGCGTCGGTCAGGTCGGAGGAAGACCCACACCCGATCTATCCCCTCGCCAGGATAAAGGCTAGTGCTCAGCACCCACTCCGACTGATCCTCATCCGAGCTATGCCTATCGCCCTGACAGGGTTGGCACTCTTCATGCTTGGGTTGACCGATGATTGCTTATCCACGCTGCCGTTGAGAGCCCTTTATGAGCAGGAGTTCACGAGGATAAGGGACCCATGACCCCTCAAGGCTATAAAGATCCCACGATGAGGACGTAAAAAGACCACATTGAGGACATAACTCCCGCCTGAAACTCCTCAGCTTACGGGACTCATGAGGCCGATGCACTATTTAAACCTGGGACTCCCTCCAGCGAAAGGTAAGGCGAACACACGCCTAAAATTCCCTGAGCATGAACCACTTCACCACCTTGGTGTAGAGGGATCCCATGCCTCTCTTTCCTCCTCCCTTCACAGCTTCCACCATTGCTCTACTGACTTAGGCATCGGAGGGTTTACCCAGGGAACCATCTCTGGGCCCCCTGATCCATTTCCCTTCCTTGCAGTTCACTGTTCGGTGATCATCTCCCCAGCTCAGGACCAGCGCGAGATCACGCCTCTTCATCTTGCGCCGTCTGTGGGAAACGACTAAAGATCCAATATGGTGCAAAGAAGTTCAGGGAGGAGGTCCGCCGGCGACAGGGGAGAAGCCATGGTGGTGACAGGACAAGGCCCCTCTCAGGCCTCACAAAACCCTCCCTCCAATGCCAACACCCCAGCCGACGGGCCACCCCCTCCTCCCGCGGCGGTGGAGCTACCACCCAACGGGAGCGCTGACGCTTTCCAAGCCCTCAACGCAAAACTGGACATCCTCGTGGAACTCATGAGGACCCAGGCGGCTAGAGAAGGAAGGTCACGCGCCCCTCTGGAGAGCCCTCCCCGCGAGAACACGTCCCAACACACTGTCGGAGGCCGCTTCACCATCCGAGGCTGACGAATTATTCGTAACAGGTCAGGAGGACCTTCACAAGCCCCTCCCTCAGAGCAAGAGGCCTCCTCCATGCCGAAAAGGGGAAAACTTGGGGCACGTCATCAAAACCCAGAGACCGAAGCCCCCGGGGAGCGCCAAGGAAGCCCCCCCAGCCCCACAGCGCAGCGATAGCCGGAGTTATCCCTCCGACTGTGAGAATTCGAGAGGCGTTTCGCAGAACACGAGCGCGCCCTACGCGCATTGCAGAATGTCTCTCCGGCGGAGGATGAGGAGAAATCATCATTCTCCTATTACATCGTGAAGGAATAGGTTTCTTCAAGAACCTCCATTTCGACCTTCAAGTCCTACGACGGCCAAGGCGACCCGGCCTCTCTGGCGGAGGATGAGGAGAAATCATCATTCTCTGATTACATCGTGAAGGCATAGGTTTCTTCAAGAACCTCCATTTCGACCTTCAAGTCCTACGACGGCCAAGGCGACCCGGCCGACCACTTCGATAGCTTCGACGCCCTGATGACCCTTCACGGAGCGTCCGACGCCATCAAGTGCCGAGCCTTTGTGACCACCCTGGTCCAAGGCGCCCAAGCATGGTTCCGGGCCCTCGCCCCCGGATCCATCTGGGATTTCAAGCAATTTGGGCGAGTATTTAAGGAGAGTTTCACCGATAGCGGCCCCCCAAGGTCGGTACCGGGGCTATTGGCTCTCAAATAGGCGCAAGGGGAGAAACTCCAGGCTTACATTAACCGATTCAAATCAGAAGCCCTGAGAATCCCCCGCCTAGATGTAGCCTCGGCCATAACCGCACTAACCGGAGGCACCCGAGACGAGAACCTCCGCTGCGAACTTGTCCTCCACCCTCCCACGACCCTTGCCGAGCTAGTGACTCTGGCTTTACATCATGCTGAGTGCAAAGAAGTTCTCAGCGCATGCCGAGGCGCAACCGGCTCGGGTCGGGAGGGGGACAAGAAGCGAGCACCCGAGCCAAGCTCGGGTCCAGGAAAAAGGCG
The DNA here is from genome assembly GCA_022559845.1 of Amorphophallus konjac. Lineage (NCBI taxonomy): Eukaryota > Viridiplantae > Streptophyta > Magnoliopsida > Alismatales > Araceae > Amorphophallus > Amorphophallus konjac. The sequence continues at coordinate 430,755,018 of CM040118.1, forward strand.
GAACCGAGACGGGGAGCACAAAGAACCATCCTAGAAGTATGAGCGGTACACTCCCTTAACCACTCCGGTGTATGAGATATATGAAGACATCAAAGGCTCGGGCCTCATCCGCCAACCCGAGCCAATGATGTCGAAAAGTCACAATCGCAGTAAGTATTGCCTGTTCCACAGCGACCACGGGCATCACACCGGCGATTGCCACCAGCTCCAGGATGAGATCGAGCACCTCGTCCGCCAGGGACTCCTATCCCGGTTCGTGGCCGGGCGTGAGGAAGATTGAGGTGCCCAGAGAAAATCGACAACGCCCCTCGCGGGGTCCACATCAACGTCATCGCTGGAGGAGCTGCATCAGGATGAGACAGTGGCTGAGGAAGGAAGCGTCATGCTGAGCGGGTGAGCCGAGCCATCGAGCCTCCCAAGGCCCCGCCAAGTGATCCCCAGGTCATAGTCTTCTCCGACCAAGACCTGGAAAGGCTGACCACCCCGCATGATGATGCCCAAGTCATATTGGCCATAATAAACCATTGTACCGTAGACAGGATTCTAGTTGACAATGGAAGTGCCCCTGATGTATTATCTTACGAATATTTCCTTAAGATGGGGGAGAATCCGTCTAAACTCCGCCCGATCTGAACCCCCCTTTTACGGGTTCAATGGCTAAGCCACTTATCCCAAGGGAGCCCTAAGCCTGTCGGTCACTCTCGGCACCCCACCCAAAACCGTTACGGTCATGGTGGACTTCATAGTGATCAAGGGTATGATAGCATACAACGCAATCTTCGACCGAGGAATCCTTAGCCGAACGAAAGCGGTGCCCTTTACCTATCACCAAAAGATGAAGTTCCCCACTAGAAACGGGATGGGGGAAGTCCGAGGTAACCAGGCGACGGCCAGAAGGTGCTATAATATCTCGGTCGAAGTCACAAGGCCGGACGGGAAGAACAAGGGGCCCCGGGAAGTCGAGGAAAAACCAGCAACATCCGAGCCTGGTGGTGAGCTGCTAACGATTTTTCTAAACGACGACCCGACCCTAGGAGTAAAGATTGGAGCCGTCCTACCGTCTGAGGTTCAATAGCAAGGACTCTCTGCCCTCCGTCATCAGCAGCCTCATCTTCCAGAGCGTCTTCCATGCTTCAAATATAACAGCACAACACTACGTGAAGAAAGCATGAGGAAAGACTGTCGGGGAAAACCCTAAGCGGTGGAGAGGAAGGGACGCCCTTTAAACCTTTTATAGGCGAAGGGAGGATATTTTCCTTAAATGATTCTCCCCTTGAAAACATGCCAAAGGGACCTCTCCCTACGAACGGTCACCTCAAACTCCTCGTTTCTGTCCCAGCGGGACACACGAAACGGCCAAACATTCAAAGCATGAGAGAACGGAAAGACACCCTGTCAGACGCTCACCCAACCATCATGCGAGATCCACGCAGAAAGTATCGGCACTTTCTAACTACTGCAGATATGCTAAACAAAATATGGCAATGGCGATACAAAAAAGTTAAGTCTTCATCATAATGCTACTGCCTTACATTTTTTTCATACACAACAAGGAAAGTTTTCCTTCGAAAAAGGAAAGACATACAAGAAAAGAATGCAAAGCAGATACATTAGGCCTCTGGCCCACCCTGAAGCTCGGAAGTGGAAGGCTCAGATGGTCTTCCCCTGGCACCCTTGGTGACGGCTGACCCTAGCACTGACCCCACCGGCATGGGAACTGCCTCAGTTGCGCGCCCTCCCGAGGCATCCAGAGTTGTAGACCCCTCGGACGAAGAGCCCCCCTGATCTTCTTCCTCCGATGCCGAACCAGAGGAACCGAAGGATGACAAGTCCGAGTCATAGCATTGCCCGGATGGGAAATCGGTTGTCTCGGACGCCTGCTCCTCGGCATAAGAGACGGCCCGATTGTAGCCTTGCTTGAACCCCTTACGGATGCCTCGGTGAAGTGCTAACTCGTAGTAGGGGAGGGCAGCCTCCGTAAGGTCGACCGGGTAGGCCTCCGAGCATTTGTACTGCTCGAGCGCCTCCGCCCCGGCCGATCCCACCGTACCAGTGAGCTCGGCCTTCTCCTGCTCCGCCTCGGCTAACCTCCGCTCAGCCTCCACCGCCTGCTTCTCCGCCTCGGCCCGATCAACCTCGGCCTCCCGCCGAATGCTCTCGGCTTCCTCCGCTCGGTCCACCAGCTCGGTGCGCTCAGCCTCCCACCGGCCATCCAGCTCGACGCGAGCAATGTGCTCCTCTTCAAGAAGCCTGCTCTTCCTCTCTAGTGATTCGCGGGCCTTAGCTAGCTACTCGGTCAGTGCCCGGGCCTCCACCTGGCTCTCTCGCGCCAGCTCTCTAACTGAGGAAAGCTCCCGCCGAAGCCCATCATGCTTCTCAGTGAGCCGAGCCATCTTCCTGTCAGACCTACCAAGGGTCCAGGCCAAGTTCGCCCGCTCTGACTCCGACCGGGCATAAGCTTTTGCCAAAGTGGCCCCCATCTGGGCCAGGATCAAGCCGCCCTCCATAACCATCTCGAGGGCCGCAGACGGGGAGTGCTGCCTGTCTCCCCCCTTCACCTTCATGGCTATACCGTGACATACCTGGTACAGAGGGCCCTGGATGCCGAGCCTCTCCAAGGCTGCCGGAATAGAGACCCCTCTTCGATCGGCGTCCCGCCGGTCGGCCCGGATCGAGCCGTGGCTTCGTTCTCACCTCGTGCCTCGGTCAGTTGGGGCTGCGTCACCTTTTCTTGCGACCCCCCAGCCTTGACCGGCTCGGCACCTGCACCGCCACCTGGAGCGTCGCCCACCTCAATCGATGCCCCAATCTCGGCCGTCGTCCCAGCATCGCCTGCCTCGTCCACGGCCCCCTCGGCTCCTGCGAAGGGGAGAGCCGGGCCAGCACCACTGCCAATCGCAGAAGCGGCCTCGGCCCCCTCGGCTCAGGCCGAGGGGAGAGCCGAGCCAGCATCATCGCCGACTGAAGGAGCAGCCCCATCCTCCTCGGCCCCCTCTTGCTCGGCGGGTGGGAGAGCTCACCCAGTAGGGTCAGCCCCATCATGCTCGGCGGAGGGGTGAGTCGAGGCAGGGTCACCTTCGACTGCGGGGATGGCCCCAACCTTCTTGGCCCGCTTCCTGGCCTTCACGGTGTCTCGGATCATGCCCTCCATGGGATCCTTGCACTTGGACCCCCGTGACCTGGAAGACCCCTCCCGGGCCATCCCCTTGCCCCTATCTCGGGCTCGGGAGCGACCCGTAGGAGCAGCCGACTCATCGGCAGCCGAGTCATCACCGAGATCGATCACCTCTGCGGTCTCCTCCAAAGTCGGCCGCTTGGCGTCTGTGCAAAGGAAGATATAATCAAGAGAAGAAGCGAAGGCCTCATCGCTCGACAAGAAGGCTAGCTCATGATGTCCGTACTTGTTGGCTTTAGCCGATGGAGAAGACATCGCTCGATGTTCTCCGGAGTCACCAGCTCATCCGTAGACTGGCGATGCTTCAAGAAGATGGCCGCATACTCCTCCACATCTGGAGGAAACTCATCCTGCCTCGGAGGAATGTTCGGATGGAAATTAGGGATTACTGGACACCTCCAAGTCTCCTCCACCGAGAAAATCCCCACCCAGAAGAATTGAGTTTTCCACCCCTTATGCGAAGAATCCTTCACGACCAAGGAGACACAGCTCCTATTCCGCCTCGCCTGGATCAAATAGAAGCCCTTCCCGGCCGAGGGATGCGCCTTCAACTCGAAAAAATAATGAAAGAGGTCCAAGGAAGGAGGAACCCCGCATTGACGGCAGAGGGTGCGAAAGGCGGAAAGAAGAAGCTAAGAGTTGGCTACCAACTGTACGGGCGCCAACCGAAAGTAATTGATAAGCTTAAGAACAAAGGGCTCGAATGGAAGGTGGAACCCACCCTTCCACGACAGAAGGAAGGTGCAGATGTGGCCCGTACGAGAGTCCAAGCATGTCTTGTGTGGTGCAGCCGCGGCGAAGTAAAACTTATGGGGCAGAAGAAACTGGTGCTCCAGCCATTTCACCTCCGCCTCCCCCAGTTCACTACAGTTTGGAGCAGTCACCCTCGCCGCAGGCTCGCCCTCCCACTCTTCGACCTCCGGACGCTGATCCGCCATGAAATCTGAAGAGGAACTTGAAGAAAGATGCTCCCGGGACCCCGAAGACTCCGGAGGAAGAGGAAGCTATCGGACTACCTCCGTAGTTATCTCCGCCAACTCCGCGAACGCCGCTGCAAGCCTCTACTCTTCCATCGTGTCTTCATGACGCATCAAAGAGCCCCAAAAGCAAGCACGAAGGAGAGCCAAACCCTAAAAATGGAGGGAGTCTGGAGCGACTACAAGTGCACAACGCCTATATTCCCACGCGAAAGGCGGCATGTCGTTCCGACCTCCGAGAAAAGGGGGGCCCTTCAGTTCAAATCCGTCAAGATCATCATTATTACGGGGCCAGGTGACCACGACACGTGGCTTCTTAACACCGCCAGATCTCCACCCACCCGAGCCACGCTGGTCCAAAACCCTAACGGCCACTCTTCCGAGCTTACCAAAGCTCGGGAGTAGGAGGGGGACAAGTGGAGAGGGGGAATTCTGTAGCCCATCTAAGAGCAGCCAAACTAGGTCCATCAGGATCAAACGAGACCCAGCTCATCTAAGTGACAGCCACGCAGGGCCCACTTAGCCTCAAAAGCCCAATAAGATCACTCGGGATCAAACCCTTCCTCGGCGGCCCTTAGGCTCGGAAGGCCCGAGCGTCGGTCAGGTCGGAGGAAGACACACGCCCGATCTATCCCCTCGCCGGGATAAAGGCTAGCGCTCAGCGCCCACTCCGACCGATCCTCATCCGAGCTATGCCTATCGCCCGGATAGGGTTGGCACTCTTCATGCTTGGGTTGACCAACGATTGCTTATGCACGCTGCCGTTGAGAGCCCATTATGAGTAGGAGTTCACGAGGATAAGGAACCCACGACCCCTCAAGGCTATAAAGATCCCATGATGAGGACTTAAAAAGCCCACATTGAGGACGTAACTCCCGCCTGAAAATCCTCAGCTTACGGGACTCATGAGGCCGGTGCACTATTTAAACCTGGGACTCCCTCCAGCGAAAGGTAAGACGAACACACACCTAAAATTCCCTGAGCAGGAACCACTTCACCACCTTGGTGTAGAGGGATCCCGTGCCTCTCTTTCCTCCTCCCTTCACAGCTTCCACCATTGCTCTACTGACTTAGGCATCGGAGGGTTTACCGTAGATCCAGCAAACTTGGGAGGGTTCATGCTTCAAAAATTCCTATGCAAATCACCAGCTCCTCGGTTTGCTCCTCCCTGAGCAACCTGTTGGAGGGCTTGGGTTAAGCCTTGAACGGTGTGCTGCATCTCGCACCATTGACCTCTCTCGGCGGCCATTTGCGAGAATTAGCTTGAAACCATAATTCCAATGTTTATTATTTTTATTTTGGCATTTATTTCCTGATAATTCTCTTTTTCTTAAAACCTAACCCGTGTTTCTACACAATCTTACCGAGAAGGTTTTAAGACCTATCCAATTTCTAGATATTAATCTTAAACCTAACCTAAGTTTAAGAATCCTAAGTTTTATTTAACCTAGGCTCTGATACCACAAAGACTGTCACGCCCCGACGCGGAATATCGGGAATGTGAGCGAGTCGTAAACAAGTGTATCGATCAGAGCATGTACAATTTGATTTCTAAAAAGAAAGATAGATGAGAAAATGATACTTTTATTCCATCAAAATGAAGTTTACAACACTAATTGATAATCCATAAAGGCAATAACAACTTCCAAATCCAAAATACATCATTCTTGTAAAATCACTAATGACCTACATAAATCCTAGGGAAAAGAAAAATACTCTTTTACGCTTGTCCATTCCCTTGTTCAATTTCATTTCCTGTAACAATTTACCAAAACGTAGGGTAAGCAAAAAGCTCAGTAGGAGTTTATATCTCTATAATCAGGTAATATTTAAGAATTTATTATTTTGGACATTTTTTTCAAGTAAATCGGGAAGTGTTTAAGATCATGAATAGCAAGTAGGAAATTGTATACGGAATTTCAAGTAATAACATGATAACAAGGTTCCAAGATAATTTCAAGTATTGAATATTGAACATGTAGAGAATATCATGAAAGAATTTGGCCATTTCATGCAAGTCAAATATATCATGTAATTTCAAGCAATTATAAGTAACAAATAAACAAGTACAATAACGAAGTGTGGAATGTCATAAATAATCTAGCAAGTCATGCACTTCGGTGCAATGTCACACCATGGTCAATTAACTCCCATGGGCACAAGTACTTTCGGGCGCTCCTCCTAGGACCAGACCGGGCCCCATTAATGCCAGGCATTGGGTGGGTGGATCATAAGATCCCAAGTATGTTTAGACATCCACTTAACACTATGGCCAATGAATTTCAAGAATAAGCTCTTTTGTACAAAGTACAGATCTGGCAAAAAATCTCAGAAGTAGCAAGAGGAGTGAATAATAATTTTAAGACATCATGTTTAACGACATTAAGTCGTGGAATTCAAGAAAGAACGGTAATTAGGAAGAAAATTCAAGTAATTAGAGTTTAATAGAATTAATTTAATTCCATGGTTTAATCTTGCGTGCATTTGATTTACAAGTGTTTAAACATGTTTACAAGAAGTTTTTGTACATTAGAGATGCATTAGTTTTAGCCAAAACGGTGATTTATTATAAAAATCAAAATTTTGTTATGAAAATAGATTTTTATGCCAAAAATAATCCTAACTTGCTAAAAATAAATTTAACATGCTGAAAATTATTTTCATATGTTACTTTACTGATAAGATGATAAAAATAAATTTTTCATGCTGGATTTAATTTTTAACATACTGGAAATTAATATTTAACATGCTAAAATTAATACTTAACATGCTAAAATAATTCTCATACATTAACTTACTGATAGGATGATAAAGATAAGTTTACCATGTTGATTACAGAAATTCTCTGATAACAACATAAAATATACGGAGAATTCTTCACTATACATTAACTTACTGATGGACGACCCCTAAAATATAGCAAGCGGCCATTCACTAGACCGCTACAACTCCAGAAAGTTTTCCTGCGTCGACACTTCTTTTCATACGTCATGAAACGGTCAAGACTCTGACCGCTTTCTGCATGAAACGGTCCAGTAAACGACTGCTTTATCTCTGAACCTGTCTAACCTAAGGTTTGACCTTTAGGGTTTGTTTTCTTGAGTTCCTAGATGGTCTTCGGATTATCTAAAGTCTTAAAACATATTTAATAAATCATTATTAAGATATGAAACTTAATGAATGTACCGTTATACTGCCGGAATGCCGCCGTGGTATAATATTCTTTTAATTCTTCTTTGATATCTCATGTCAGTTTGGTACGTTCTATACCTTGGTTACTTGGTCATGAAACTTATTATTTGGAATTGAATTATTTGCCGAAATTATTGTTATATCTCATGGAAGTAGCTGAATTTATAACTTGAAGATGTAAGATCGGGCACGGATTGTGTCCAAGGGCTCCATGCTAGCCCCAACGGTCGATGGTCGGAAACGTGTTATAAACCATGGGGTACGATGATACTGGCGTCGCATTGCGCCGAGAGTACTTTCTCTTATAAATGAGTGAAACACCACGAGGCTCTTTATGGAAATTGCATGCTTGTTAATGACATAGCCTTTACAAGGTTGTGTAAATACTTTCTAGTTACATGCTCATACATTCTTGTTCATGAAAGGCCAAACTTACCTCTACATGATTAATCTTGCTTGTTCATGGTCCATACTCGCTTACATCTACTTGCTCAGTTATTTCATGATTCTTGGTTATCTTGGTTTATATCGCATGATTATCGCATTCTTATTTTTACCTTAAGATCTTAGAGCTAAGACATTAATCATTTAAATATTGCCTTCATGTTGATGCGAAGATACCTACTGGGCTAGTATGCGCATACCTACTTTCTCAATTTTCCAAGAAGTACTAATGGATCAGATTCGGAATATACAAGTAGTGTGTCCGAGAGTGATTGAAAGTCAAATGGATGGAGAGAAGACCTAGTCGTCAAGTGTATAGTCGAGTCCTATTGTAATTTTTGATTTTCTTGAGTATATGATGTAAGGATGGTTAAGTCATGAATCCAATGTACTTGTGGTTATTAGTATGAAATAAAGTGAGAATTTGGAAAATTTTACTTGTGCAATTACTTTTATGTGATTGTCCAGCGCTCTGATTTCTTTCTTGCGAGAGGCTTACCATACCGACTGTTCACGTTCTGATATTCCTTCCGTTGTATTAAAAGCGCGAGGGCAGGTCGACCCCGCTGGGATCCCGCGGGGTGGCCGCGACCCCCTCCCGGGCTGGTCGCATCCCCAAAAGGAGCCAGAGGGGTCATTTGACCCCCAAGCAGTCTTTTTGGCCCCTCTCCGCGCCTTTTTGGAGTTTTTCTGTCTCCTTGTGTAGAAACCCGATAAATTAACTGCGAAAGTTTACGGACTGTACTGACTATGTCCATCAGCAAAAAGATGCACTGACTATGTACATTCGTGAAGAATACGGACTGTACTGACTTAGCTGCGAACTGAGCTAATGGATGAATAGTGCTTGCACTGACTTGGTCGAGTGTACTAACTTGGTCGAGTGAAACAACGGAGGTTGCACAGACTTGATAGCATGCAGTGATGTATAGTCCCGACAGATGCAATGTACATGCATCGACTTTCAATGCGTAAACAAAGTATGCACAGACTATGTATACTGAAAAATAAAACTATGTATTGAACCATGTAAGTATAGATTGCATGCAGAACATCTATATATTCTAATCTCACATGACTCATAGTGTTTGCTATCATCAAAACTACACAATATCATCAAGGCACAAGGGGCACAACACAGGTTGAGAGAGAGAGTCATATGTGAGGAAAAGCTTTGAAGTTAGCTTCTTCATATGCATTAGCTTAATATTGACATGAATTGAGCTCTTTACAGTGCAGGTTTGATTATGACCATCAACCCTTGAAATCATGATAAGAATTCAATGTTTGAATGTATCTCCATGTGCTTAGATTGAGTTTAATTTATGTATAACATTTCTGGGCTCAGATTAACTGTCTTAGGCAGTTTTACATGTTTCCTCAGTTGGTGTCGACACCTACACACTGGGTGTGGATTTGTGTTAAGGGACAGAACTTGCTGAAGTTGGTGTCGACACCTGGTCTAGCAGATTCGGAACGGGTCTGCGCATTGGGTTTCGAAATGCCCATCTTGAGGTCTGATTGGGTTGAGCTTTTACCCCATTATCCTTAAGGTTTCTCTTCATATCCTAGAGGAGTTTTGGAAGGGTTTTGGCATGGGGCTCTTGGTCTTTTCATATCCTTATATGTTGCTATTTATAACATGCGAATTTGGGGTTCAAGGGAACTCTTTTGGCTAATATCGTTCTATTTCTTGCAGGAGAGAAAGAAAGGTTCTCAAGAGGACTTCAACCCCGGATTTGATCCACTTCCATTGAGATTTGGAGCTTGTTGATGAAGAAGACAGCAAGGGGAATAAAGCAAAGAATTTGAAGATGTCAATAAAGGTAACTCAAGGCAAAGGTGAGAAAATAAAGTTTTTGTTTAAAGTTCTTTGGTCTTGATGCCAGTGTCATCTCTTGACAGATAGTGAATTTGAAATTTTGAATACCCTTTGGTTGCTTTTGACTATGTGGAAAATGAATGTTTGGCTGAAAAGAATTGAAAAATCTGAGAAGTATATATGAGAGTGTAGCCATTGAATACCTTTTTCAAGTGGAATTGCTTCTGTATGTATGAAACCATCTGAAATTTCTGGTATATCAAAATGTGTTGCCGGTATGGTATGATAGACCTACCAGAAAGGCATCACTTTGCGAGAGCTGGGCCTTCGGACCAAAATCTCCACCTCGTACCAGAATTCAAAAAATTGAATGTTTGGTTCTAGATGAATTTTAAACTGTCATTCAATGCTCATCTGTTTGCTAAATCCTCGATGTCATATAGGAATGCATTGTATTTTTCTGATCATCATTTCAATGACTACATGGTATATAAAATGGTGACATGTGAAAGGGCAAGTCAAGCCTGTCTGAAAGCTATCACCATGCGTGAGAATGTGCCTCCGCCTGGTACCATGAATCATATATGCATATGGCATCAAACTTAGATGAATTTTTTGAAATCATGCATTGATTAAGGGGGAGTCTTTTTGAGATTGATATTTTTCCATTCTCTCAGCATGATGAGGTTATTCTATGACTGAACACTTTGAGGACTGAATTTGATCAATGTTCCATGGTCTTTACCAATATGTTACTCATCTTTCTGGATAAAAGTAAAAATATTTTCAAGGAAAAGTTCACATGTGATGATTTTGATGCTTTGAATGAATTGTCTGAATTCTCTTTTCAAAATAAAATTGTGTTATCACATTTGAAAAAAAAAATACATGTCATGCATTAGTTGCATTAGATGCATATAGAGTTGTCATGTGAAATCTGAAATCTTGCATCACATTGCATATTTGCATATCATTTTCTGCATATCATTCACATTGTGCTGTTGGAAGATGAAGCTCATCGTGTGTCTTATTGCATAGTTGGCATTTTCAGCATGCATATAGTGCATATTTTGAAATGCATCATTTTGAACATTTCATGTTGCATAAATGTCAAAATTAATACTTTCAATAACGGTATCATATCTTTGGGGCCAACATTTCAAGAACCGAAATTACATATCTTTTCATTTTGCATTGCATATTGCATATACTCTCATTGTGTGCTTGCATGTTATTATATGCTATTCAACCCCTTCCTTGAAACTTCTAAGACAGTATACTCCATTGTTAAATAATGTTGCATCTGAGTCTTAACAAGTGTGCTGATGAGGACATCAAGAGCTTATGAGTTGTATTTTGTGTATTGGCTTGGATTGGTGTGTATTATGGGTTGTATTGTCTTGAAGTGTATGTAATTTTTGATTTCTTTCATTTGGGCCATCCTTGTAAGGCTTATATCAAGCCAATGGGCCATTTGTTATGTCAAGTCCAAGGCTAGGTTGCCATTAGTAGAGTCCATTAAGAGTGTTACTTCATATTGGGTCATTAGGTTTCAAATGGGTCATTAAGGCACTTAAGGCCCAAATTGGGTTCCACTCTCTCATGGGCCATCTAAGTGGGAGTGGCCCAAGTCTAGCATGATCTAATGGGAGGCTCTTGGCCCATGAATGGCCTTGGCCCATGGAAGGGGGCGCAAGGTTCCTTGTCTTATTAGGCATGGTAGTTGTGGTTTAGGTGGTGTTTGAATGGAATTAGTCCAAGGTTGAATGGAGATGGTCAAATTAGATTAAACAAATGTATTAAGTGTGTTATTCACATTGTATCTCAGCCATTCACTCATCAACCCTTGATCCAAGGGCCTAGAATGGATTAGAAACCTAGCATATAAAACCTTGTATTTTCATATGAAATTCAATGAAAAAAATCAGAAAATTGTTGAGTCTCTTGGAGCTTGGTGCGCCCCTCTCTCCTCCCCCTGCTGTTCTTCCACCTTCAACCCCAGATCTAGAGTGGTTCTACCTCCCTTCACCCCCTCTCAACCTCTGATCATCACCGGTGCCGCCGCCGCCGCCGTTCGTGCCGCCTTCGAGCCGCCACGGGATCAATTTCGGTGTTCTGTCTTGCTGGATAGAGGTGAAGCTCGGAAATTTCTCAAGTCAGCCACGAGTTCAGATCGACTTCACATTTTGAGGGTTGGTTCCTACCTTATAGACCCTTCCCCACAAAAAAATTCAGCTCCAAATTCCCCCGTTTCATATTGTTTCCACTTCGTTCATTCCCCAAACTCAAATCAGATCTGTCTCTGTCTACAGTGATAGAACCCTTGAGTTCGTCCCCTTATACCACCCTTTTAAATTTTGTTAGACCTCCCAATTTAACTAGGAATTCTGTCCATTTTTCCCTACCTCCACAAGTTTTATTAATTTTTTTTGAGTCTTTTACCTATTTTTTAAAATTCATGTTCTATCGGAGCTACAGTACTTCCAGCCAGATCCCAGATCCGACCTTCCTCTAGTAAACAAATCATAAAAATTCATAGACACATTCAAACATGTCCAAACCAACTTTTCCATCTTCCCAACTCAACATCCTACAACTTTCATGAAGAAGTCGAAGTCTGAATCCAAGTTCTTCCTAGTGGTCAATGGCAGTTATCAGAGATCAGCTTTGTAGATCTGAGTGTTTAGTTACTGTACAACAGGAGGTTGTAAATTCCATAAGTCAAGATCAGCGAAGATCCAGGCCAGATCTCTAGGCCTACATTGAAGTACTTCAAGTCAGCTTTCCAACGGCGTTAATTTCGTGTCAATCCGACATCGGATCTGATCGCAGCGTCCGTTCCCGTCCGAGCGCGCGCTGAAAATCAGAAAGTGCAGGTCCGTGGCCGGTTTTTCCGACCGGTGCCGAACGGAGCCGCCGGGCCTCCGGCCGACGTTCCAACGCGCCGCCATCCCAAGGAGAGACCCTCCGGGTATCCACCACTACAGCGGTGCCACCGGGTCCCACACGACCCCTCCGGATAGCACGTGGGCCCCACCGTCACGTGTTCAGGTGTTGCCGAAACAGCGCGAGAAGCCGCCCGTCAACCCGAATTCGGTCCTCCCGGACCCCATTGTGTAGCCCTTTACCTCCCTGCGTGGAGTGGGCAGCGGCTTGCATTTCTGTAATATTGTGTAATATTGTTCCGGGAGTACGAGTTTCGGCCGGGTCCGTCGTCCCCACGCCGAGCGCGTGGAGGTATCGTATTCGCTCCTACGCTTGGCATTTCGCTTATTTATATATATGCTTGTTTATGCCGCTGCTAGAGAGCATGCGTAGGGATACCTAGCTCGCCTTCAATTTATAATATCACTGCTGCGAGAGAGAGCGAAGCCGTCCGGTGACCCGATCCGGGCGCAAAAGAGAGCCGACCACCCTAGCTTATTGCCGGTTTCTCAACCGCGCACATCCGACGCTTCCCTCGTTAAGGGACGATCGCGAGCTTGTCGTGTCCGTGGTCCCGTCCCGCATCAATTTGGTATCAGAGCGAGTTTGAGTCTAGGGTGTCAAAAAGAAAAAAAAAGAGTGTCATTTACGTCTAGTCATTAGTCGGTCTAAGTCGTGTTTAGGATCATCATATTTTTAAAACAACAAAAAGAGTCATTTTTGGGTCGCATACATCCCTTTACTCGGTATATAAAAAGGTGTTGTCCGACCGTTAGGTTACTCCTATCGGGAAGGCCGCACACTTGTGCGAGTGACCTTCGGGTCAATTATCTCTGCCGCGTACCGAGTTTTGGTTAAGTCTAGGCGCATCATTTTGCATTAATGTGTTTTGCTTTAGTCGGTGTCTTCTAGTCGGTGTGTTTGCATGCCCACTCGTCGGGGTACTCAGTACTCACCCCCACCCCCACCTATGGCCAACCCACGGGATACCTCGGGAGACTTCCACTCCCTACAAGAGGCGATGATGGCCATTATGACTAGGTTGGACCAATCCGATGCTAACTTTCGGACTTTCTCCGATAATATGGATGGTCGCCTTAGGGCCATGGAGGGACGCTTGGAGACCTCCGATAGGTCGGTCCAAGACCTCGTTGGGCGGTTAGAAAGGATGTCACACGGGGACCCTCTTGGGACAGCCCAAGGTCCACCCGCACCTCCTCCCACGGTGGCCCAAGTCCAACCCGCTCCCATGGCCCAAGTCCAGGCCGCTCCCGCGGCCCAAAACCAGCCACCACTAGCTCCTCCACCTGCCCCTCCTCGGGTTGCCCAACTACCACACCGTGACCTTGGTCTCGAGGACTATGGGTCCGACAATGCCTACGAGGGGTATGGTCAACGCCGTCGTGGTTTTCAGCCACAACGAGATGAGGATGATGATAGGGTCCTTAAGACCGTGCGAGCGGACCCTCCCGCTTTTTACGGGTCTTTGGATCCGAAAGTCTACCTAGATTGGGAGTTTGGCATGGACCGTTATTTTGAATGGTATGATATGTCGAAGCGTCGAAGGGTCCGATTTGCCACCATGAAACTCATGGGGCAGGCACAAACCTATTGGAAGAATGTGGAGAGCCTGCTACTTCAGCGGCTAGAACCCCCGATCGACACATGGGCCGAGATGAAGAATAAACTTCGGCAAAAGTACCTTCCTCCCACATACCGCCAGCGACTCATCGATAGATGGCAAAGTCTTAGCTAGGGAGACCGGTCCGTCTCCGAATACATCGCGGAGTTTGATGAGTACTTTCTACGATGTGGTGTCACGGAGGAGAGTACCATGCCCGTGTCCCGCTTTCGACGTGGTTTGCGGCCACACTACCAGTATGAGCTTTTCCGCCGCAATGCCAAGACGTTGGAAGAGGCATATCAGGTTGCTCTCGAGATGGAGCAATTTGAGGGAGAGTTCGAGTCTAGCCATCGGTTGGGCCCCACCCCTCTCCGTAGTACCGAGCCCCGTCACTCTATAGGCCCACATCAGCGGCCTCCCATGGCTCGACCTCAGGAGCCCACACGTCAGGAGCACTTCGCTCCACGGCCTCGCCCTCCTCCACCCCGGGATCTATTTCCATCCCAACCACCGGCACCCTTTGCCCGTCCCCCAGCTCCTATAGCCCGTCCTCTGGCACCGGCACCCCCTCCACTCTTGTCCAAGGCACCTACACCTCCCCCATTGTTGCCTACACCCCCTACCCGGCGGGATGATAAGGGTAAGGCCCCTCTTATCGGGGAGAGTAGTCGATCGCGAATACAGTGTTTCCACTGTCACGGGTATGGCCACATTGCTAGTGAGTGTCCCGCTCGCACCACCCTAGCCTTAGGTGTTGGCGGATCCGCACCTCCCGAGCTTGAGCATGTCGATTACGAGGCCGATGAGGCACTGGCCGATGAATACTATGCCATGGGGGAAGAGCTGGGCGACCCTTTGGCCGCCCAGGATGTCGCCACCTAGTGGGTTTGATGCTACCACCTTAGTCTAGAGTCGTGTATAAGTCAGTGTGCTTTCTTTGTGTGGTTTGTTTGTGTGGTGATTTTGAGTCGATTGTTTGCATGGTTTGCATTCGTGTGTCTGTGCATGGTGAGTCTGCATGTGTCTTGTACAAGCTCGTTGTCGTTCTCTTATGAGTGTGAAGCGAGTCGACTCACTTGATGAGTATGGGATCGGTTCTACATCTATACCCGGATCAGTCACCTATACGGACTCAGCGGTGATTCCTAGTGAGTCTTCGAGCTGTTTCCTTCCTTTTGAGAGTGCCCCTTCGGAGTGACCACATTTAGCCATAGCAGTTTGCATATCGAGTATATATGGAATGAGCAGGTGCCGATCACTTGGAGTGGAGCATACCCGCGCTACTTGGCACGGTGACGGATCCGCCGGAGTACTCACGCAGCCATACCCCTACTCGACGGGGTCGAGTTCCTCCCACCCGGGGAGAATTGATGAGGACATCAAGAGCTTATGAGTTGTATTTTGTGTATTGGCTTGGATTGGTGTGTATTATGGGTTGTATTGGCTTGAAGTGTATGTAATTTTTGATTTCTTTCATTTGGGCCATCCTTGTAAGGCTTATATCAAGCCAATGGGCCATTTGTTATGTCAAGCCCAAGGCTAGGTTGCCATTAGTAGAGTCCATTAAGAGTGTTACTTCATATTGGGTCATTAGGTTTCAAATGGGTCATTAAGGCAGTTAAGGCCCAAATTGGGTTCCACTCTCTCATGGGCCATCTAAGTTGGAGTGGCCCAAGTCTAGCATGATCTAATGGGAGGCTCTTGGCCCATGAATGGCCTTGGCCCATGGAAGGGGGCGCAAGGTTCCTTGTCTTATTAGGCATGGTAGTTGTGGTTTAGGTGGTGTTTGAATGGAATTAGTCCAAGGTTGAATGGAGATGGTCAAATTAGATTAAACAAATGTATTAAGTGTGTTATTCACATTGTATCTCAGCCATTCACTCATCAACCCTTGATCCAAGGGCCTAGAATGGATTAGAAATCTAGCATATAAAACCTTGTATTTTCATATGAAATTCAATGAAAAAAATCAGAAAATTGTTGAGTCTCTTGGAGCTTGGTGCGCCCCTCTCTCCTCCCCCTGCTGTTCTTCCACCTTCAACCCCAGATCTAGAGTGGTTCTACCTCCCTTCACCCCCTCTCAACCTCTGATCATCACCGGTGCCGCCGCCGCCGCCGTTCGTGCCGCCTTCGAGCCGCCACGGGATCAATTTCGGTGTTCTGTCTTGCTGGATAGAGGTGAAGCTCGGAAATTTCTCAAGTCAGCCACGAGTTCAGATCGACTTCACATTTTGAGGGTTGGTTCCTACCTTATAGACCCTTCCCCACAAAAAAATTCAGCTCCAAATTCCCCAGTTTCATATTGTTTCCACTTCGTTCATTCCCCAAACTCAAATCAGATCTGTCTCTGTCTACAGTGATAGAACCCTTGAGTTCGTCCCCTTATACCACCCTTTTAAATTTTGTTAGACCTCCCAATTTAACTGGGAATTCTGTCCATTTTTCCCTACCTCCAAAAGTTTTATTAATTTTTTTTGAGTCTTTTACCTATTTTTTAAAATTCATGTTCTACCGGAGCTACAGTACTTCCAGCCAGATCCCAGATCCAACCTTCCTCCAGTAAACACATCATAGAAATTCATAGACACATCCAAACGTGTCCAAACGAACTTTGCCATCTTCCCAACTCAACATCCTACAACTTTCATGAAGAAGTCAAAGTCTGAATCCAAGTTCTTCCTAGTAGTCAACTGTAGTTATCAGAGATCAGCTTTGTAGATCTGAGTGTTTAGTTACTGTACAACAGGAGGTTGTAAATTCCATAAGTCAAGATCAGCGAAGATCCAGGCCAGATCTCTAGGCCTACATTGAAGTACTTCGAGTCAGCTTTCCAACGGCATTAATTTCGTGTCAATCCGACGTCGGATCTGATCGCAGCGTCCGTTCCCGTCCGAGCGCGCGCTGAAAATCAGAAAGTGCAGGTCCGTGGCCGGTTTTTCCGACCGGTGCCGAACGGAGCCGCCGGGCCTCCGGCCGACGTTCCAACGCGCCGCCATCCCATGGCGAGACCCTCCGGGCATCCACCACTACAGCGGTGCCACCGGGTCCCACACGGCCCCTCCGGACAGCACGTGGGCCCCACCGTCACGTGTTCAGGTGTTGCCGAAACAGCGCGAGAAGCCGCCCGTCAACCCGAATTCGGTCCTCCCGGACCCCATTGTGTAGCCCTTTACCTCCCTGCGTGGAGTGGGCAGCGGCTTGCATTTCTGTAATATTGTGTAATATTGTTCCGGTAGTACGAGTTTCGGCCGGGTCCGTCGTCCCAACGCCGAGCGCGTGGAGGTATCGTATTCGCTCCTACGCTTGGCATTTCGCTTATTTATATATATGCTTGTTTATGCCGCTGCTAGAGAGCATGCGTAGGGATACCTAGCTCGCCTTCAATTTATAATATCACTGCTGCGAGAGAGAGCGAAGCCGTCCCGTGACCCGATCCGGGCGCAAAAGAGAGCCGACCACCCTAGCTTATTGCCGGTTTCTCAACCGCGCACATCCGACGCTTCCCTCGTTAAGGGACGATCGCGAGCTTGTCGTGTCCGTGGTCCCGTTCCGCATCATGTGCTTCATGTGAAACTCTCAGGGGGAGTATTTCATGCTTATTACATTTACATAGGGGGAGATGCACTATCTTGTTTTGAGTTAAATTTTCTCCATACATGTTAAATCAAATTCGCACACTTCATGCACTATAATGTGAAATTGAGTGTTATTCATAAAGATATAGGAATTTCATTTCAACACTCTAAAGTAATTCAACTTGCTGCATGAATGATAAAGAGACAGTTGAGGAAAAAGTTACCTGCCTCCGCATATAAAAATGGATGAAATGAAAGGCAGAGTAATGTTTAGTCTCATTGAGTAAATTGGGCACATGTCACCTGAGATGTGATGTGGTTCATTTCTGAGAAGTGTTGACTAAAGTACCTCTATTCAAAATGAGGTGAAATAGTTCAATATTCTGAGTAACCGGGGATTCTGGCATGAGCTCCATGTGTCTCCTCGCGTAAAAAGGAATTATTTGAACCTGATCATTCTTAGAAAAATTCAGATTGTCAGTGTGAAACTTTCTGATGATAAATTTATTTGAGGCAGAGCGAAGCCTCCAATACGTTGCTCTCTAGATTGAAATGCAGTCTGTGCAATTATTATTGTGTTTAATTGAAAATCTAGTTATCTATATGGCTAGAATTCATTCTCATGTTATTCACTTACACGTGGTAATTTGATTTGATATGTATTTTGAAAATTTGATTAACTGCATGACCTGCTATACGTCTTCTCCTATTTATCTGTACACTTCTCTAGGTGTAATCATGAGCACTCTGATCTTACTGACTCACCTGCACTTTTCGTATACCTATCCCTTCACTCTAAATAAAATCGGAGAGCTATATTGCATGTATATATATCTATGTACTTGGAGATCAATCATACTGGATCATCTTACTTGCATTCTGTATGTCCATATTGTCCACATTTACATTTCAAAGTTGTACAATTAGTTCATGCATATTGTGCATAATGTTTCTCTTTATAATTTGTTAATGACAAAGGGGGGAAAATAATGTTGTTTTTAGTTTTGTTGCCATCATGGATTCTCCATCATGATCCCCATTTCTGATTATGTCAAAGGGGGAGAGAGCATTAGCATAACATTTTCTCATCATCAAAATGGGGGAGATTATTGTGTATGTGATTTTGATGATTACAAAATGACTTTGTTGCTTGGCCTTGTGCTTGCCTTGTTCTTGAATGGTTATTCATGTCTTCATGTGCTTGAACTCCTTATCCTCTAGCTATGAAGTTTGAAATGATTGTGGAGATGATTACAAAATGTTGTTATAATGCCCTATCATCACGTGGATGAATTTGTGACTCTATAAGGCTCATACGTTCTTTGATGTTAGGACATTACATATACATTGCATATACACTTAGTGAGATTGCTTTGTATTCAATGAGAAAGATTTCGTGAAAAACATGCTTGGATAATTGTCATATTGAACCTCATGTTATGCATGTGTACTTTGGCTAATGCTAAATGAATGATTCAGATGCAATACCATTGTATTTGCCTTGGTTGGTTGCTTGAAAGATTCAAGAAGATCTCTTGTTTATAACAATACCCCTCATATATTCAATGATCGATGAATGTGATTTTTATCAACAAGAATGCCATTTGAATGAATGAGTTCCATTGCTATTGTACATGCCTTTGCATTTGACATGATTGTCTACATGTGCGTGTGGAAGCATCTTGATGTTGAAGGCTATGAAGATACAAAAATGTGGAAGCATCTTGATGCCAAAGCTTGTGACTTATGTCTTTATGGAAACATTTATTTATGCAATGAGCATTTGGATGGTTGACAAATTATGGAGGTTCTTTTGGAAGAATCAAGTTTATGAGCTCTTAACTTTCATACATATGGTAACTTGATACTCTTGTACTTTTGCAGGTCCAAGGATGGTTTTTATACCCTCCCATATCAAGTGGATCATGGTAATATCTATTACCCACCTTGTGTGCTTGAATTGGAGGAGGTTGAGGTTGAGCTCTCATGCCTTTGTATTTTGACAATTGAGAGATTCAATTTCATCACAACAAAAACTTGTCATATGGTGGAATGTGTTTTTTTTTTATTGATATGAGAAGACATATACATGATTAAATGGGTTTTCATGAATATCATCCTTGAGCTAAAGGAGGTGAATTTGGTTCATATTGCTCAAGTTTCAATTGCATGCTAATCTTGCATTGGTGTAATGGCTTAATGTTCATTTGAATGCTAGTGTGCTCATGTGATGGAAACTATCTTGGTATTCATGAGTTTTCATGCATATTATGTATGGGTTGCAATACCCTTGTTAATGGTCCCATGAATGGGTTTGAAGTATTTTTCATGAAATGGGTTCTCAAGTGCCCTTCATGCATGATTCTCATGATAGTCTTGTGGTAGCATCTTGCTCATTTAACTTTCCACGTTCCTTATTGAATCCAAGGTTGATTGATGTTTTTAAGACCTTCTAATGCATGTTTTTCACTTGGAAAAATCAAGTTTTCAATCGGGGTTGAAGGTTTTTCAGACTACATTAGACTGCATTAAACAGTCTTTGTGCTGGGCAAAAGGTGTCGACACCTAGTGTCGACACCTAGTGCTCACTAGCTTTAACCGGTGAAGCTGCCCAGAAGTTGTCGACACCAAGTGTCGACAACTATCTGCCAGAGTTCTGTTTTTCATGTTTTTGTGTGTGCAGGGTAGGTGTCGACACCAGGTGTCGACAACTTCCGGCAGGTCCATGATGGGAGTTTGCGAAAGTCTTCAAAACCCAATGAAAACCCTATGAAACTTTACCAAACTACCCCCCAAAGGTTCCTAAACATATTAGGATGTTTCTAACATATTTTAGGAAGGTTTTATGTGTCTTTTATCCACTCTCTCTTGCATATATATATGAGCTATGATTTTTGTGATATATGAACCCTAATGCTCATTTGTTCTTTCGTATAGGTGAAGAAAAGAGGGAAAACGTGGTGGAGCTCTTGCAAGGAGGAAATCATCTACTTCCGTGAAGATCTGGAGCTCGTGGAAGAAGGTAAAGAGGAGCGGCTCGAGAAGAGGAAGAAGATGATGTCAAAATCATGAACATCCATCAACGAGCTAAGGAGAACCAGATTTTGTTGAAGAAGGGGGAGCTTTATTCTTGATGCATCTTTCTAGTTTCCATCTATAGAATTTGTTTGGGGGGTCATTGCATCTATTTGTCTTCGTTTCATATACATTTGAAAGAATATTTTGTGTGGGTGTTCGGAGAAAGGGTTCTCCGAGTGTTTGTGTTGACGTGTGTGTGTCGATTTGTGCGGAGCATATCTACACCTGTGCTTGGGCGTAACTTGGGGTGTGTTCCCCATGTGTGGTTGGGAGTTTACTCCCGTGTGGTTGTGTAGGCATTGGCCTACGTTTGTGTAGTGGAGCTTGGCTCCATGTGTGTGTGGGGATTTATCCCCGAGCTGTTCTTACAGCAGTGAAGCCTCACTAGTTTGGTGAGGGGTGGACGTAGGGAGCCCATCGTGGTCCCAAACCACCTTAAAAATCCCCGTGTCTTGTGGCTTGATCTTTGTGATTGTGTGCTTCGCTATCTTATCTGTTTATGCAATCGTGTGAGCTCCGTGAGATTGAGAGAATTAAGTTTAAATCTATTTAGATTAAATTCCTCAATCTTATCAGTCTTGTTAATTCCGTTGTGCGCTAGTTTGTGATTTTTGTTTGGACATAGTTTTTAGTAGAAGGATCTATTCACCCCCCCTCTAGATCTGTGTTCCTGCACTACGGGACCCAACAGGTCGGAATAAGAAAACCCTTGATTCTTCCTTCAAATCTCCTCCAATCACCGCAGCAGCATAGCCTTGGCTTCTAAGGATGATTTGAGGGTCGAATGGGGTTCTATTTATAACCAAACGTTGGCCAAATTTGTCAAGATTCCTTGCCTAACAATGCCAAACTTTCCAACTCTGAATTGGTAGAAAATTCTAATTTTTCTTCTTAACCTAGCCTCAATTTGGTGTGAAACCAATGTTAAAACGGCTGGTCTAAGGTGGCTAGTAGGTAAGGGTTGATTCTTGAGTCAATCTTCTAGAAATGGAGTTATTTTAATCCCTTAAATGCCATATTAAACACATGTTACGAATTTAAGGTTAATTTAACCTTTACTGAATCCTTTAACCATTAATTCAGCCCATTACGGATTATCCAATGGGCCAATTGTAATCTTAATCCATTATATGGACTTTTATTGGGCTTACTATGATTTTTCTAAGGGTTAGAGTATTTAATTTCTATTTACCTTAAGTAAATTCAAGTAAATGCACTTACCTAGTTTATTTCATATAGTAAAAATATAATTTGATTATTTCATGAAGATATTAATTATATAATTCATTAAAAAAATATTTGTCATTTTAATTTATCGGGTTTCTACACAAGGAGACAGAAAAACTCCAAAAAGGCGCGGAGAGGGGCCAAAAAGATTGCTTGGGGGTCAAATGACCCCTCTGGCTCCTTTTGGGGATGCGACCAGCCCGGGAGGGGGTCGCGGCCACCCCGCGGGATCCCAGTGGGGTCGACCTGCCCTCACGCTTTTAATACAATGGAAGGAATATCAGAACGTGAACAGTCGGTATGGTAAGCCTCTCGCAAGAAAGAAATCAGAGCGCAGGATAATCACATAAAAGTAATTGCACAAGTAAAATTTTCCAAATTCTCACTTTATTTCATACTAATAACCACAAGTACATTGGATTCATGACTTAACCATCCTGACATCATATACTCAAGAAAATCAAAAATTACAATAGGACTCGACTATACACTTGACGACTAGGTCTTCTCTCCATCCATTTGACTTTCAATCACTCTCGGACACACTACTTGTATATTCCGAATCTGATCCATTAGTACTTCTTGGAAAATTGAGAAAGTAGGTATGCGCATACTAGCCCAGTAGGTATCTTCGCATCAACATGAAGGCAATATTTAAATGATTAATGTCTTAGCTCTAAGATCTTAAGGTAAAAATAAGAATGCGATAATCATGCGATATAAACCAAGATAACCAAGAATCATGAAATAACTGAGCAAGTAGATGTAAGCGAGTATGGACCATGAACAAGCAAGATTAATCATGTAGAGGTAAGTTTGGCCTTTCATGAACAAGAATGTATGAGCATGTAACTAGAAAGTATTTACACAACCTTGTAAAGGCTATGTCATTAACAAGCATGCAATTTCCATAAAGAGCCTCGTGGTGTTTCACTCATTTATAAGAGAAAGTACTCCCGGCGCAATGCGACGCTAGTATCATCGTACCCCATGGTTTATAACACGTTTCCGACCATCGGCCGTTGGGGCTAGCATGGAGCCCTTGGACACAATCCGTGCCCGATCTTGCATCTTCAAGTTATAAATTCAGCTAATTCCATGAGATATAACAATAATTTCGGCAAATAATTCAATTCCAAATAATAAGTTTCATGACCAAGTAACCAAGGTATAGAACGTACCAAACTGACATGAGATTTCAAAGAAGAATTAAAAGAATATTATACCACGGCGGCATTCCGACAGTATAACGGTACATTCATTAAGTTTCATATCTTAATAATGATTTATTAAATATGTTTTAAGACTTTAGATAATCCGAAGACCATCTAGGAACTCAAGAAAACAAACCCTAAAGGTCAAACCTTAGGTTAGACAGGTTCAGAGATAAAGCAGTCGTTTACTGGACCGTTTCATGCAGAAAGCGGTCAGAGTCTAGACCGTTTCATGACGTATGAAAAGAAGTGTCGACGCAGGAAAACTTTCTGGAGTTGTAGCGGTCTAGTGAATGGCCGCTAGGTGAGGGAACGGGTGATGGAGTAGATGACGGGGCGGGCGATGGAGCGGGTGCAACACTAGATGAAGAAGAATCACAGGGGTGCCCCTGGCCTTGTATTGATGGAGATGGCTGCCTGGACGGCGCCTGCTGCTGCTTGTTGCGGAGATGTAGAATAACCTTGCGAATGGTGGTCCAATCAATCCTTTTCTTATCTTCCAGGTCGTAAACAAACTCCCAAAACTCGGGGTGTCACGCCCCGAACCGATAGCAGCGGAACGTGTTCGTTTGCTCGGAACATGACAGTTAAACAGTCGTGTCAATCAGAACATAGTCAAGACAAAATATAATTTGAACAAAAATAGAATTTCATTCCAAATATAAGTTTATTACAATTTGGACTCAATAAAAGAATGACTCAATAAAGGCAAAATTACAAAAGACTCATGACTAGACTAATCTTGACATGGACACAAGATAACAAGACTAGACGGTTCATCTAGATGTCGGAGTATTCTTCACTCTTGCCTTTGCCCATCTTGTTCATTCTCGTCATCACTAGGGTCATTACGTGAAAAATATTAGAAAATACTAGGTGAGCGAACACTCAGTAGGACTTAATATCTTAAGCTCCATGCTAGCTTTAAGTAATTATAATTTAACATGCTTATGCAGGTCGTGCAAGCTATCATAATCGAGAACTATAACGGTGCGAGATAAAATTCAAGAACTATGAAGAGAGTAGATACTTTCAAGAGATGTAAAGATATATAGATATACTGTTGAATATATCAAGGACATTCATGATGAGATAACAAGTACTTTCATAAGGTAATTCAAGAGTGTTCGTGAGGAGATAAAAATAATCACTCCACTATAGCATTCACTTTCACTAGAGCTTTTGTAACTGTCACTTTATAAGATTGGCAATTGTATAAAGGAGTTCAAAACACTTGAATATTGACTATCGCTCGCGGAAATGTCATAGACCAATTTTTCTATCTTTCGTGCAATGTCACATGGAAGGTCACTCACTAATGGGTGGCCATGTGATGGTCGCAGTTTCACTTTTACTGGTAATTTTATTTTTCTTTACAAAATGTTATTAATTCCAGAAGGATGGGTGACTTTCTCAGAAGGCGCCAGTGAAGTCTTGCGATCAATGACACCCAAGAGGGGGGGGGGGTGAATTGGGTGATTCAATATTTTAAGAAAACTTTTACCCGATTTAAAACAGATGTGATAAGGTAGCAATTAGAAATTCAGATCTGTATAATTACAAATTAGATCTATCAAAATCTATCGCCACCATAGTTCTTCGGTACTAGACAGAGGTATGAATCCAAAGATTCTGCTCACACAAGGTGCTATCGTCTTGACAAGACTGGCCTTGTCAATTCAAAAACACTTTTCGATATACCAAAGATCTACTTATAGAAAAGATCGATTTATGCTAGATCTGAAGAGACAAACGCGGAAGAACAATATGCATGAACAATCGCATGGAAGGGAGGTAGAAGAATTGAATCAAACCACACAGCTCAAACCACAAGACACAAGGAATTTTAAAGTGGTTCAGATGCAACGACGGCAACCTACGTCCACCCCTCACCAAAACCCGGTGCGGCTTCACTGCTGAAAAACCAGCACGGGGATAAATCCCCAACACGGAATTAAAACTCCAACAACACACAGGTCAACGCTTGCACACACACACGGGGAACAAACCCCAACACACACACACACGGAAATAGAGTTTCCAACACTATCTGACGATCGGATCAACACACACACACTACAACAGATGCAGTACTCTAAACACACAAACACCCGGATCTGGATAGATCCACAACACATACACAGATCTGAAGAGATCCATGCACAACCATGGATCTGAACGAGACAACATACACAACTATGGATCTGAATCGATCCACACACGACTACGGATCTGAATCGATCCACACACACACATAGATCTGAAGAGATCCATGCACAATCACAGATCTGAACTGATCCATACACACACGGAAGTTTACAGATTATAAGGAACACAACTTTGAAGCACAAGACACTTAAGAGAATGAAACACAAAAGAAAGACTTCTGATTTAAGCTCCCCCTTAGTATATAATGCAGATCTTGAATGAAGCTTGAATCTCCACTTGATTTCCACTTGATTTGCCTCAGCTTGATCTTGAAAAGCTTGATCTTGGATGAAGAATTTCTGGACGGATCACTGTTCACGGAGTTCTTCCTATAGCCCTCTTTCTCCCTTGACAGCCTACCTTTGATTCCCTTGAGCCCTTAGGGTTTCTTGGCCCAGGAGTTGTTTTTATAAGACCTAGGATGGTCAAGGGGCAAGCCAAGAACCAGATCCAGGATTTTAGGTAAGTTGGGAGACTTTAAGATCAAAAAGTCCAAGATAGGGGATTTGAACACGTTCATGAAAAGAAGTCAACAATGGCTGCCTCGAAGGGTTCGGTCGACTGAAATTTTCGGTCGGTCGACCGAACTCTGAAAATTTTCAGAGTTTTCGATTCTGGAAAGTTAGGTCGACCGAACTGCCCATTTAGGTCGACCGAACTCTGTTAGAGTTCAGTCCCTTGGTTGTTGAAAAATTAGGTCGACTGAAATGGTCCCATAGGTCGACCGAAATCTGGAATTCCTGCAAAATAGAGTTGTTAGCCCAACAAAACATATTCAAATGAACAAGGTAATGTATGCTCATCTTGTTTCATTCATTAAAGGCCTTGAAACCTTTTTGCCAACTCAAGTTTTCTCAACCAAAAACATCTTCTTATAGCCATGCATTTAGCAAACAACTTACTATAGCCATGCATTTAGACAACATGTATGAGCCTCAAAATGCATGAAAGAAATATATGTGAATCACATTAACAATTTGATCATCCTTCTCAAAGTTCAATCAAAGCATGAGTTAGATCTCAAACACTTTACAATCTTGACCATATTCGAACATACAAGATCATATGCAAGCACACACAACATACAAAGTTTGGTATCATCAAAAATATAACACAACAATCTTCCCCTTTTTGATGATGACAAACTTTATGATAATTACAACGGATCATTATCCTTCTCCCCCTTTGACCTGATCAAAAAGTGGGAGGAAGTCTTGAAGTTCAAATTGCAGGAAAATAGATTCATGAACCAATAGGAGCAGAAGTTCAGATGATTGCAATAGCAAAGCAATAACAAGATGACCAAGACATGTTGATTCTATGTGATACCGATTGTTGATTATTGCGAGATGGGAAAATGAGTAGACTTGTTATGAACAAATCAAGAAGATTCCAACAATCACAACATTTGAAGTCCATTCAATTTCTGGATTTTCTTTGATTTTCAATTTTTCTTAAAATTTGCTTTTGTAATGCATGAAGCTCAATGCAGACAAATGATGACACTATGACATACACACAATGCAACCAGGCAGATACATATATATACATGCAGCACAACTCCCCCTTACTTATTTAAGAAGGGAATAGGTATAAGAAAGGTGCATGAGAGTCAAAACAACTAGGATGCTCATGTATAACACCTTGGAGATGTGCGATCATATAGAGGAATCATGCAATAGTCAATGCAGCCAATCAATTTTTTGAATACATATTAAATCAAATTTCCATATGTGTAAGTGAGTAACATGAAAATAGATTGTTGCAATATAGATATTCAGATTTTTAGATCAACACAATGAGAGATTTTACAGACTGCATTTCAATTAATGAGAACAGCATATCGGAGGCTACGCTCTACCATAAAGATACTTTCACCAGAATGTTCAACTCAGATAATATCATATTGACTCAGAATTTTTCAAGAGTGATTAGGTTCAGTCTACTCCTTTTTACGCGAGGAGACACATGGAGCACATGCCAGACTTCCCCGGTTACACAGAGTGTTAACCGTTTCACATCATTTGAATAGAGGTACTTTAGTACACCACCTTTTAGAAATGAACCACATCACGTCTCAGGTGACGTGTATCCAGTTTACTCAGTGAGACTGAGCATTGCTCTGCCATACATTTCATTTTCCTTCCAAAAAGGATACGCAGACAGCTTTTTCCTCAACTGCCTCTTTAACATTCATGCAGCAAGTTTAACATCTCTAGGGTGTTGAAAAGAAATTCCTATATCATTATCTTTAACACTCATTTTAATATTTTATGCATGAAGTGTATGAATTTGATTCCGTATGTATACCGAAAATATATGAACACATAACAATGCAGCTCCCCCTGTCTAGATGCACTAATCAAAAATTTACTCCCCCTGAGTGTAGACACGCCAAAATTGACGTCATTTTGAGTATATTTCATATCGCTCTGCGATGCCCCATTTGACCCTCAAATTAGTTCTATTTGAGTGTTTTTTTTCCCACTTTTCTTGAATTTCTCCTATTTTTCCCCCATTTTATCTCATTTTCCTATTTTTTTCGGATTTCTTGGGCATTTATCTCTATTTTCTGAATTCACGCCCTCATCAGGGGCGTGTTTTTGAAACACGCCCTGGTCTAGGGCGTTTCTTTCCCATTTTATCTATTTCTCCCCATTCTATCTATTTTATGAATTTTATGAATTCACGACTTGGGTAAGGGCGTGTTTCTCTTAAAACATGACTTCACCTAAGGCGTTTCTTAAAGAAAGGACGCCCACCTTAGGGCGTTAATTCTTTTGGTTTGACCGACTTCCCCATTTGAGCTCTTGAAATTAACGCCCTTCCCAGGGACGCTTTTTTTTGAAAAGTGGCTTTGTTTAAGGCGTGTTTAACATTTTTCAAATATGGGGAGTTTTTATTGCTAAATTTGGTTTTTGAGAAACGCCCTTGTGCAGGGCGTGTGTTTGAGAAACGCCCTAGTGTAGGTCGTCAATTCTGAAATTGACGCCCTTACCTAAGGCGTGTTTCTTCTTCCGGCTTCGCAGCCCTATCCCCAGAGAGTCCTTGCTTCATTAGATGTCTACCTATTTTGGGCTCTTGCCCGTTCCAATCCTTTCCCCCTTGGACTCTTGCCTCTTTATCACCTTTTCTATCTTATTAATAGAGGCTCTCGCCTCTGTTAATAGGTTGGACACTCGATCCCCTTCTTCCTCTTCCTCCCACGTATCTCCCTTTTCCTTTTTTTTTCTGTTTGCTTTCTTTTTTTTTCTCTTGTTTTGTGCTCACAGGTTGCTGTTGGCTAAGGAAGGAATGCCCGAGCGCATCAATCTCCATTTTTTTTAAAGCTTCTTCCCCATTGAATATCAAGGCCATAAGCAACAGAAGCAACAGGCTCCTTCTATTTTATTTTTATTCTCCTTTTGCTATTCGTTAACATGCATGCATAATACACACGTTTTTTTCTCAACCACGTTGAGGCTTTCCCCATAGTGCAATCCCTTGCACATCTCCCTATTTTATTTACATTCATTCATATCATCATCATCATATCTCCCATACCCTTTTGCATAGGGGTTTAAGGGCCACCCCCTTAAGGTGTGTTCATAATCAATTTTCATGCTCATCTATCTAAGAATTTGATGCTACACTCACCTTTATTCTAATCCATATCTTTTTGGTGTTGTTGTCTTTGTTTTGCAAGGGTAATAAAAGTGAAGAACTCTCTTCATCGGCCGGCCGATTTGAAGAGAAAGGAAGCACTCACATCCCCCGCATATTTGAGGTATTTTGCGATCATCTCCCCATATTATTTTCCACTTGAGACCCTCGTGTCTCTGGCGATCACACACACTCCCCTTGTGCACCTCGTGCATGTTTTTCTCCACATTATTGATTATTGCTTGTTCTTAATAATTTTCCTTAAAGTGGATTTTTAAATAGATCTACAAATTGGCGATCACGGTGGGACTCCTTTGTGTTCTTCTTTCATTACCCCTTTCCCCTTAGGCACCCGCGTGTGCCATCTCCCCTATTGCACCCTCGGTGCGTCTCCTTTTGTGCCCCTCGGGCACCCTCCATTTGGCTTTGCATTCTTCCCTAAGTGATTTGCCATTTTGTTGTCATTTCCTTAGAATCTCCACTTATTTAAAATTTCTTGATGAGCATGTTTATATCTTATACTAATTGATTGCCTGCTGTGGTTGTGAGTGTGCCTTTCTAGTACTTCTGGCCGTCGGGCTTTCCTGAGGAATTAACGCCTCTGTCAGAGGCGCTTTTTGAATTCACGCCTTAACCCAGGGCGTCGTCGTCATATGTTACGCCCTCTGACAGGGCGTTTTCCAGTATATTCCCTGATTTTCCCGATTTTATTGAGCTGCCTGTGAATTAACGCCCTGCCCAAGGGCGTTTTATTATTGATTAGCGCCTCTCTCTCAGGCGTTTTTTACGAATTGGACGCCCTTACGATCGGGCGTTTCTTGATTTGGCTGTTCATCTCCTGCTGATTGACGCCCTCACCAGAGGCGTGTTTCTTATTTTTAGCGCCTCACTTAAAGGCGTTTTCTTGGATTTGACGCCCTCTATACAGGGCGTCCTTTTATTTATAACGCCTCTCTCTAAGGCGTATTTCACCCAGCCCCTGGCACCCACGTTGATTCACGGCAGTCACACCGTCGTTTCTTTGGCTAGTAGCGCCCCCTGACAGGGCGTGTTTTTACTGTGGGTTTCCACAACCCTTCCCGTGGGTGATATTTCATGCTTATATTTCATATTGATTGGTATTATTGTGGTTGGCCTGTTTACCCCCATTGCATTCTTTCATTCATTTGCATTTTTGGTTTGGGAGCCCCCCTCCTCTTCATTAGGATCCACACACCCTCTTGGAATCGGGACGACCCTCCATTGAGCATTCCGTCTCTTTGGACTGGAAATCCCTTTTCCAAGCCTCCGTAAGTCCCCGCACCCGTGGATTCCCTCACGGACGCTGGGCAGGTTGTACCCTTTGAAGTCCCGATATAGTTGGCCTAATACGTGGTGAGTGAGAGTTCCTAGTTGGCATTGGAGTTCAACTCATATTGAAACTAGGTTCCTCCCCCCCTTGTGTGAATCTTTCCAAACTTTATTAAAATTCATTAATTCACCAAGGATTAAACAAATCAAAATCACGGTAACCATTCCAACTTGTGTGCTTCTTTGTAATTATTGAGAACTTTGATTATATAATGGCTTACCATGATAGAAACATGTTCAATTCAATTAATGAGGATGCACAACCTAGCACTTCATATCCTCAATTTCAACATGTTAATCATCATCATTCTCACCATTCTTTCAAGGGACCACGTCCTTATTCTCATGGTCATGCCCGACCCATGGGCAATGTCCATCCTCATGGTCCCCCTACTCAAGTTCGAGCCACTATTCCTACGGGACCGTCTCCTCCCAATGATGAGAAGGTCTCTCAAATCTTGCATGCATTAGATCATCTTACCCCTCAACAGATCCAAGCCCTTAAGGCTGCCGTTGAGGGTACATCTCTTGCATCTCCCCCTCTTTCCAATTCTATACGGGTGGCCCATCACCCACCTCCTCCTTCCAATCATATTCGGGTAGCCCATTACCCATCTCCCCTATTCATTCTACTCGGGTGGTCCGACACCCGCCTCCTTCTATTCCTCCTCCATCACGGCCCCGAGGCCCTTTTACTCCTTGCAATCCGGCCCGTCCGGGTTCTTTTACGGGTCATCCCGTCAACTCCCCTCCACGGCCTTTTTATGCGGCCCCTCCTCCTTCAAGGCCCTGCCAACCTCCTGTCGTTCATGTTACACCCCTCCAGCAAACTCTGCTCGATAAGATTACTTTGATGGAGGAACAAATAAAGAGGGTCACGGCTCCTCCTACTCCAGTCAATCCTCTCCATGCCGCTTTGGACGAGATTACAAAGATGGAGAATGAATGGAAAGACAGGATGGATGATTATGACTTCGGCATTCCAAGCGAGGAAGAGCCGGCAATTGAAGAATCTGAGGCAGCGTACGATGATGATGAAGCTCCGCAGACACCCCTTCCGAGTTTCCTTAATTTCCCGCTCCCTCCACTTTCATTCGATGAATCTCCTGCTCAGGATGAAACCATCCCCGATCCAATCCCTATTTATGAGACTAACTGGTGTTACGATGATGGGTCGATACTCCAATCACCCACACCGCCACATTGTAAGTCTCCTCCTATCCTTGACACCGCATACATTACACCTCCTCCAGTTACACCATTAACCTCCGCAACACTGGCCTCCCCTAAACCTTCCATTAAACCTCCACCAATTACACCTCCACTCCTTAAGCCATCTACCTCCACACCATTAGCCTCCATCGAACCCACCATTAAACCTTCCCCAATTAACCTCCCATTACCGCCACCTCGGCCTTCCATTATCCCTTTAAAACCCACTTTGCTTATTCCTCCACCATATAGCCTTACGCCTTTACCCATGGTTAGTCCTGAGCAGGATCCACCACTTTTTGCATCCGAGCTAATCCCAACTACTTCCGAGCAAGGGGAGAAGCTCGACGTGTTTGAATCTCCGCCCCCATTCACCCATTTGCCAACGCCTTCCATTATACCTCCACCATTCATGAAGCCTTCCGCCTCTGCCTCACCTCCCTTTACTACTCGGAAGGGGAGCGCTGCTATAAGTACTTGCGCCAAGGATGATCAAGAGCCGGGCAAGAAGGATTTGGCCGTGGCTATGCCGTTCAAGATACAGGAATTCATTTGCCGGATGCCAATCCGGGTTATTGTACCGAGCACGATTGAAGAGGCTAAGCCGCTGCCCTTGCTCAGAGGAGAATGCCGGGCATTGATGCCGTTTAAGGGTCGGGCAGGGCACCCCTTGTTCCAATTTCCGAATTCCGAATTCATTACTCCTTACAAGGGGCGAATGCCCATTTTGCTCAACTTTCCATATATACCACATTCAATGGGCAACACGACGCTCCCCGTTCCAACTCTCCAACTCCCTCACATTGTTGATCTTTGCCTTCAAAGGGGGTTGCCACTTATTGAAGCTTCTTTTATTTAGCCAATTGGCTGTATTCTTTCACTGCCGTGGAGGGGCAGTTATCTTAATGCTAAGGAGCCATCCCTTATTTGTTCCACTTTCTATTCATCCATGTCTATCACTTTTCCTTCATGGGCCATTCCAAGGGTTAAGAGGAGGATCTCACCTTCTCACCCTTCACATTCTTCATCTTCTTTGAATTTCATGCATTTTTCATTCATTCATTCATTCCATTCACTGCATTCATTACATCCATCATTTTGCATACATTTGCACCTCCTGCTTCCCGGGTTTCCAAACTCGTATCTTCCCCGCCTTCCGGCACCGCCGGATATTCAGCATTTCCCATCTTATCCATATTCATCCTTTTATCCACTCCCCTTGGGGCATCGCGTCCCCCTTCCTGCTATTTCCCTGGAACCACCAGGAATTTTATCCCTCCTCTTTGGGCATCTCACCCTTTCTATTTCTCCGGAACCTCCGGACCTTTCTCTCGGGCACGATACCCCTTTCCATCTTCTCCTTACTGATTTCATCCCTCCGGAACCTCCGGATTCTTCCCTTGTCCTTTCAGGGCATCGCGCCCCTTTCCGTCTTCTCCCTCCTGATTTCATTCCTCCGGAACCTCCGGATTCTCCATCTTATTCTCTCTATCATCTCCCAGGGCATCGCGACCCTCCTGATTTCATTCCTCCGGAACCTCCGGAACTTCCATATTTCTTTCGATTTATCTTCTTGCTCCTCCGGGACTTCATATCTTTTATTCTCTTCTTCCTTCTCCGTCACCTCTTCCATCATCTTTTTCCCTATCTTTCCCCAGGGCATCGCGTCCCTTCTTTCAATGTCCCACCAGAGCCTTCGGGTTTCTCCTCTCATGATTTTCCTCCTCTGCTTCCGGACCCTCCGGATCCACCTCTTTCTATCTACCAATTTCTTCTTCTAATTCCTCCTAATTCTGGGTCTGACCCAACTTCTTCCACATCCACTGCCTTGGGCATCTGCCCTTTCTCCCATTGCTTTCGAGGCTTTAGTCCTCACTCCACCTCCTAATTTTCCGCTTCTTCTGTAGGCTGTTTCATGTGATCAGGGTCTCCGAGCCTTAGCAAGGGAGTTCTAGCCCTCGCCTCTCTTCCTTTTTCTCCTTATTCGTCTGAGTCTAGTCTTGGCACCACTCCCTCTTGTTAAGCCACTTTCAAATCCTTTGCTTCCAATTCTTTTGACTGCCAAAGAGGACAAATCTCATGATGATCAAGATCGCTTCTCGCGGCAGCTGCTTCTACAAAGGTCGCAAGGTAACATATTGGTGTAAGTATGCATTTTAATGATATCATTTTCTCATTACTTCACGCATGATTTTCAAAATCAAGTGCTTCTTAACGAGATTAAGAGTGGTGTTTTAAACCTTTATCTTAGGCTTTTGTTTAATTAAATCACTCTCAAAAGAGTCTTTAGGCTTGCTATGCAGCACCTTTGGTTAATAAGAACCCCGTGCTGGGAATTCGACATTCTCTCCCCGCTTGTTAAGGGCAACCCTTAGCTGGGCATTTCACACACTTCACGGCGTCCTTAGCCGGCTCTTTGGTTAGACACCGTTGCTACTTTGGCCATGCCATGAGTATTCCTGAAAGTCTTTTCTCTTCTTTACTCAGCCGCATGCAGGGGCAAGAGGTTGACGGATGAGATGACCAACCTAGGTAATCCCCAATACGAGAGGAGTCTCAAATAGGGGCAGTCTTGACCCAAAATCAATATGAGTTTTCATGATATACATTTCGCCAAAAGGGCTATTATGAAAATCAAGTCGAACTTTCGATAATTGAATTATGAATCATGGCATGACAAGAGTGGCAAAGTCCCCGCAGGGAAAACCCTGGTCGTATGCATGTCAGGGGTCTAAAAATCAAAGGCATAAAGCCCCGGCGCAACAGACTACCTCTTTGAGGGTTAACACCTTGGAAGGAATTCAAGTCTTGATATCTCCCATCCTGCATAAAGCTTATCTCCAATTTTTCTTCTCTTCTCCCTCCAAGACCGAATGTTTCTGGGGTATGGCCTTGGTAGGGGCACCGTTGATCAAAGGCGGTCGGTTATAGGACGCCACCTTTCAATGCACGCCCGGCTTTGAGAAGTTTTAAGCAAAAGGGGAAGGAACGAGGACCCCCAATTAATGGTTAAAACACCCTTTGATGCTGCTTTAGCAATGTCTAACCAAAATCAAACAAAAATTGAATATTTCTTGTTCAAAACTCATAAAAATTTGAATATCTTGATCAAAACTCATAAAAATTTGAATATTTTCCAAAACCCACAAAAATTTGCATATTGATCAAAACTCATAAAAATTTGAATATCTTTTTCAAAACTCATAAAAATTTGCGTATTTCAAAACTCCAAAAATTTTGCATTGTATTTTCTGATGGTGCCTTTTGCAGGAACAACAAATTTTGCAAGGACCAGGAGCACGGGATGAGTCCCCTTTCACTCATTATTATCAATCCATTGATTCTTCCCGACATTTTTCATGACTTGCCGCTGGGCATTTGATTATCAATTCCTCATATCTCCCTGGGCATTTTGATTGTCATCTCCCTATTATATCTCCTGATTATCTCATGATTATTCATCTCCAAATCTTTTTAAATTAACTCCTGCTAATTTCATCTGATCACTCCGCCGATGGGCATTATATCAGATCTTGATCATTCACCTCCAAAATCTTGATTAGCCAGATTGTCTCCCCATAACAAATAATGATGCTTTGCAATGCCATGCTATTCATGTTATCCATGCTTTACCCTACTATGTGTTATTCATGGCTATGTTTGCTATGCTTTGAGTCATGCCTTATTCATTGCTTGTTATACTTTTTATATCTTGGCTAATGAATTTTTGAGCGCAGGATAAGAAGCTCTTGGTCCCGCCGACTGGGCATCATCATCAAAGTCCCACGGTGCTTGCAGCTCATCTCTCAGTTCCCCCATACTTATTGCTCCACCATCTCTCCCTGTATGCATTCTACTATATGTTATTACGCTATTAGATTATATCAAGGACCTTGTGGCTTTGGCAAAACTGGAATTTGAGTTCCCCTTCATCAAAAACAATGACGATTCCAGAGGAGTCTTAGTCACACGGATAGGTCGTTGAGCCGTCCGAGACTGGGGACGATGGTTCCCTCTTTGCAAGTTGGTGCGCGGATAAACGGGCTTCGGCTTAGTATCAGCTCGCAGAATTGGTTTCTTGACCCAGTCTGGGCAGTTTAACAATATTATCCTTGATTATATTATATTTTTATTTGATTTAATTTTTCCTTTAGCCCAGCATGCATTCATGTAGGACTTTGAAACAATTGTTGAAAAATCATTCTGATAAGCTGATGTTGAGAGTTGAATTGATCTAAATCTTTCCCGATATGAGATTTTCATTACCGAATTGAGTCCTCAGTTCGTTTTGTCGCTGTTTTGGGTCATTTTCTCGAAAGCTCCTTGTTTGGATTTTTATCATCTTGTTTTTATCTCCTTTCCTTTGATCCACCTTGGCTGCAGCACGTCCACTGGCTGGTAACCGCTCCCCAATGGTGAAACCTTCAGGTTTGTGACCTGGGGTACTTCCACCGCGCTGGAAGTTGATCATTTTATTTTATCTCCTTCATGCACCGCGTGCACATCTCCCCCTTTTTATCCAAACATTATTGATTTCGTTGGATTTCCCGAGATTTGCTTCATCTCGTGCTTTTGATTTGATTCTCATCAAGTGATGTTGATTGCGTGTCTCATCACACCTTGGCATCTACTTTTCAGTTTGCTACGCTCCCTTGCAAAGCAGACGCCAAGGCGGGGCAGCTGTAGACACGCCAAAATTGACGTCATTTTGAGTATATTTCATATCGCTCTGCGATGCCCCATTTGACCCTCAAATTAGTTCTATTTGAGTGTTTTTTTTCCCACTTTTCTTGAATTTCTCCTATTTTTCCCCATTTTATCTCATTTTCCTATTTTTTTCAGATTTCTTGGGCATTTATCTCTATTTTCTGAATTCACGCCCTCATCAGGGGCGTGTTTTTGAAACACGCCCTGGTCTAGGGCGTTCCTTTCCCATTTTATCTATTTCTCCCCATTCTATCTATTTTATGAATTTTATGAATTCACGACTTGGGTAAGGGCGTGTTTCTCTTAAAACATGACTTCACCTAAGGCGTTTCTTAAAGAAAGGACGCCCACCTTAGGGCGTTAATTCTTTTGGTTTGACCGACTTCCCCATTTGAGCTCTTGAAATTAACGCCCTTCCCAGGGACGCTTTTTTTTGAAAAGTGGCTTTGTTTAAGGCGTGTTTAACATTTTTCAAATATGGGGAGTTTTTATTGCTAAATTTGGTTTTTGAGAAACGCCCTTGTGCAGGGCGTGTGTTTGAGAAACGCCCTAGTGTAGGTCGTCAATTCTGAAATTGACGCCCTTACCTAAGGCGTGTTTCTTCTTCCGGCTTCGCAGCCCTATCCCCAGAGAGTCCTTGCTTCATTAGATGTCTACCTATTTTGGGCTCTTGCCCGTTCCAATCCTTTCCCCCTTGGACTCTTGCCTCTTTATCACCTTTTCTATCTTATTAATAGAGGCTCTCGCCTCTGTTAATAGGTTGGACACTCGATCCCCTTCTTCCTCTTCCTCCCACGTATCTCCCTTTTCCTTTTTTTTTCTGTTTGCTTTCTTTTTTTTTCTCTTGTTTTGTGCTCACAGGTTGCTGTTGGCTAAGGAAGGAATGCCCGAGCGCATCAATCTCCATTTTTTTTAAAGCTTCTTCCCCATTGAATATCAAGGCCATAAGCAACAGAAGCAACAGGCTCCTTCTATTTTATTTTTATTCTCCTTTTGCTATTCGTTAACATGCATGCATAATACACACGTTTTTTTCTCAACCACGTTGAGGCTTTCCCCATAGTGCAATCCCTTGCACATCTCCCTATTTTATTTACATTCATTCATATCATCATCATCATATCTCCCATACCCTTTTGCATAGGGGTTTAAGGGCCACCCCCTTAAGGTGTGTTCATAATCAATTTTCATGCTCATCTATCTAAGAATTTGATGCTACACTCACCTTTATTCTAATCCATATCTTTTTGGTGTTGTTGTCTTTGTTTTGCAAGGGTAATAAAAGTGAAGAACTCTCTTCATCGGCCGGCCGATTTGAAGAGAAAGGAAGCACTCACATCCCCCGCATATTTGAGGTATTTTGCGATCATCTCCCCATATTATTTTCCACTTGAGACCCTCGTGTCTCTGGCGATCACACACACTCCCCTTGTGCACCTCGTGCATGTTTTTCTCCACATTATTGATTATTGCTTGTTCTTAATAATTTTCCTTAAAGTGGATTTTTAAATAGATCTACACTGAGTGTATGACATGAAGCACTCCATTAATGACTCAATTACAACATTATTTAGCAAGAAGTATGAGGTCATAGAAATTCTAAGGATGAGGGTGAATAACATATATCACATGCATGCACACATTGGGATGTAATGCAAAATGCAATGTGATGTAAGATTTCAGATTTTCATTTGAATGATCTAAATGCATCTAATGCATGAACTCAAATGCATGCAACCTATAACAACATGAGAATGAAATGCAAGATGCAAAAGCAAGATGTAAAAGTTTATTTTTCAGACCATTTTGGCAGATTTCACAAGAAGACATTCAGTTTCAGATGATGGACCACAAGTATTTTCCATCTCATGACTTTTATGAGCAAGGGTGCAGAAATGATCAAAATTAAGCAATGCAACCCAATTATTTTTAGAAATGTTCAAAAATAGATTTTCAGTTGCATTTTAGAAGTTTCAAACACCATTCATAAGCCATTCAAATTTGAAGTATTGGTACGTGGAGGAGGGGAAGGTCCGAAAGCCAAACTCACTCATAGTGAGAGTTTTGAGGTGGACGTAATCCACCTTTCTACTACACACCATTTTAGATACCAGCTACGCAGTTAAGCTCGAGCGTGATCCAAGACATGCAGTTCCAATCAAGACTTGTTCAAAAAATCATTTAGACAGGCACAACATAGTAGAGGGATAGCAGTTCAAGATTTTTCAGACTCAATTCCTATCATAAGAACAATACCACCTAATGCCATAAGCTAATGCATGAAATTTTATTTTCATAGCAAAAGGTTAAGTTACCTTAGTTCAGCAGGCAGTACCATGTGCCTTTAAGCACCAAAATCACTAACCTCATGAAGGTCAATATTTCAGATTTTTATTTTCTTACCTTGACCTTGAGAATCCCTTGTTTTTCTTAATTTCTTCATTGCCCTCAAGTCACTCATGTAATCAAAGTTCTCATTTTACATATTTTGGTACCCAAGCTTTCTTGGATCCTTGGGATTTAGCAGCACCTTTGAGAGGTGCATTCCACAGTCTCACACATGCAAGTATCAAGTTTCATCAACAATGTATATGCATGAGAATGGATATGCATTCTAATATGAGAAGCAAGTTTTACAATATGCTTGAGATGCAATGATATAATGATGAAAGATACTAACAAGCAAACACACAACGGAGAATTACAGTATGCATGAGATGCAATTATGCAATGATGAAAGATGCAGTACATTCTAATATGAGAAGCAAGTTTTTCCAAAATTATGCAAGACAGTGCATGCGAGTTTATGCAAACTCAATGTATGCAGTTCTTTGAATATGCATGTATTCAATGACTTAATGAACAAGTGACTCGTGGTACCAGGCGGAGGCACATTCTCACGCATGGTGATAGATTTTTGTCAGGAATGACCTGCCCTTCCTCAGGTCACCATTTAATATACCATGAAGTCATGCAATGAGGATCAGATAGATGAATGTTCAATTTCATGAAATGCAATCATGCAATGGTGATTCATGAAAGATGCAATGCATACTCATGAGAAAAATAGATTTTTTAAGATCTTCATGAATGGGAATTCAGTTAAATAATTTTCAGTTATTCAAAGAGAATTCAAAATTTTATTTTCAAAACCTATGCCTTGAGCAGCCATTAGTTTCCAAGTCTTCCACTTGGCCTCAAGGCATCCCTACAACAAAGTTCTCATTCAACAGTTTTGGGTACCCAAACCTTCTTGGGTCCCGGATGGTTAGCATGAGCATTCAATTTCTTTAAAGCATTCATTTCATCAAATTTCATCGAAGAACAATCATCCAGACATAACCAAATTCACCACAATAATGACAGCAAATCGAAGAATTCAGGTTTTTCTTGTAAAGGTGAGCATGGTGTTTTTTGTGGGTTCACAGAATTGTTATCATTTTTAGCATAGAACTATGTCCTATTTTCTTTCCAACATTGTGACACATGGTGTCCTAGCTTTCCACATGAGTGACAGTGATGAGAAGAATTTCTTTGTTTGCCAAACACAGTTTCACTTCTGTATGCATGAAATCTATCCTTTTTCATGATGTTACATTCATGCATTTTGTGACCATACTTTCCACAATTGAAACAAGAAATACCTTGAAATAGTGTAGGATCTACTGTTTTACCCTTTTTATCTTTGTCTAATTTTGTGACTGTGGCCATCGGAGTTGACATGGGTTTTGCTTCACTATGCCCTTGGTGCTTGCTTCAATATGTACAAGGCCTTCTGCAGCTTGTACACGTGTTGTGGATGTTTTGGGTCTTCAAGACCTGAAGGTTATTTTCTAATCTAGCAACCGATATAGGGAACTAATCAAAATCACTGCCTATCTCCTGGTGGCAATTGAGGGAATTCTCATCATCTTCATCCTTGCAAGATATTCCTTCAGTCGATTCAAACTTGTCCGTGGCTGGCCCAACATCACTTGGATTTTTGGGAGTGTGATCTCCATCCAAAGATAAAAAGACTTGATTTGTTAGTGATAATTCAGATTGATCTAATCTTGATATAATGACAAATGCACAGAGGTTATTTCCCAAAGAATGATCCTAAGCCTCAAGTTCTCATGACAAATCTAACAATTCCCCCTTAATGTTTGTAAGAATCTGAAATATTCAGTGAAATTTTAATGTAATATGCAGCTTATGAAAAATTGACTCATACTACCAGGCGGAGGACTTAGATCTGAAGATCTCCTCCCGCGTAGTGATAGTTTCCAGACAAGCTTAACCTGCCCTTCCACATGTCACTGTTTGATATACCAGGTAGTCATTGATATGATGAATGATGGGGACATCAGAGCAAGACCACTCACATTTTGTTTACATTTGTGTCCTTTTATTTGTATTTATACCCTTGTGTAATTGGGTACGCAATTGTATGGCAAGTATAAGCCAAAGTGTGAGTCCTTAGGTTTTAGTGGGCTTATTTGTGAAAGTCCAGTAGGTCCAGCAGGGTCCCCCACCCTCTCCCTCATTGGTCCACTTGGCTTAGGGCCCATGTGGGGCTAGTTCATAGTCCAAGGTGGGCTTAGACTAGACTTTTCCAACTTGGACCAAGAAGACAAAGTCCACATCGCCACCTTGGTCAAGGGGGCACACCCTTCCATATATTGTTTTTTTATTTTGTGGTTTTTGACCACATGGGAAGAATATCTTCTATCCCTTGTATGCCCCTCCCCTAACCTAGATCTAAGGGTAGTTTAGG
Organism: Amorphophallus konjac; assembly: GCA_022559845.1. Lineage (NCBI taxonomy): Eukaryota > Viridiplantae > Streptophyta > Magnoliopsida > Alismatales > Araceae > Amorphophallus > Amorphophallus konjac. The sequence continues at coordinate 430,796,146 of CM040118.1, forward strand.
ACATTTTTATATTTCTATATAACCCATGTAATTAGCTATTTTCATAGAATTAATGAAGAAAAAATCAAGAGTTTGTTCTTGGCCTAAGGGCGCCCCTCACTCCCTCTCTCCCCCTTGCATATGGATTTCTATACTTTCAATGGTGTGAAGCCATAAACTTGGTGGATTCCAAGTTCTATCACCTCCGCAGGATGCGACTTCCAGCCGCCGCCGCCTCCGTTCATGCCGCCGACGAGCCGCCACAAGCCGCCATCCCTCCTACTGTCCTGAACTCCGAGTTTGAGAATAGCAAGCTAAAGAAGAGGTCGGTCCTCCCAGCTCCCAGCTCTGATGGAGCTGAGATTTTGAGAGATTGTTCCTCTTTCTGTTAGCTTTCCATAAATATAGATTTTGCCCCATTCCGATCCCGTTTGCCATTTTTCTAGTAATTTTTGTTCCACCCCTGATAGTCTGCCAATCAGCAGATCTACGGGATAGAGTCTGATTGTCGTATTTTTCCCTCACCCCTATATACCTCCATAAATCCCCAAAAAAAATCACCTGTGTTCCTCGCTTACCCCCGTTCACCCATAATTTTTCTGGAGTCTAGATCTATTGTTTTCTTATCGGTCAAAATTCAATTTCAGACTAATCTTGTTCTGTCCTGTGTGTCTGTAATTCTGAGTTAGAAGCAATAGCAAACAACAGTTGTTTTCATTTTCAATCCATTCACTTGATGGATCTTAAATAATTATATGTTGTAGCCCTCTGAGTCCTCTATCCATCGAGACAATTGCATCGATTCGACATCGGATCTGGGTGCAGAAATTCTTTTCGTGGAGGCGCGCAGTTCAGGTCTGAGTCCAGCCAGTATAAACAGTCTGGGAATTAATTCCTCAAAAAATACGTCGGGATACCTTCGGCGACCGTCGCTCCTGGAGATCGCTCAGCAACCCTTTAGCAGCGTCCCAGCAATTCGCCGCAGCAAGAAGATGCCCGGGCACTGTCGTACCAACAGCCGGACTAGCCTGCTGTGTCGCGGGACCCGCAGAATCGAGCCGAACCCGCAGTTCGTCTCCGGCCCGGGAGCGTTCCAAATTGCTGCCCATCAACCCAAGCTTGGTTTTCTTGGGTTATTTTTGTCACCCTTTACCTCCCTACGTGGAGTGGGCCATAAAATTACTGCTGTAATAATTTAATTACTGTGTACCGGGAGTACGAGTCTTGGCTGGGATCGCCTTCCCCACGCCCGGAGCGTGGAGGTACACTCGCCACCCTCCTACTTTGGCATTTTGCTCAATTCGTATATTTTCATATGCCGCTGCTAGAGTGATAGGTAACTAGCTAATTATATTATTTCAATCACCGCTGCGAGAGAGTGAGTGTGACCCGTCCCGTGACTCGATCCGAGTACACGCGGAAAAGTCGATACCCGAGGCTCATTACCGGTTTCCCAACCGTGCATGATCCCGTGTTTCCCTCGCTTAGCGACGTTCGCGAGCTAGGGTCCCAGGTTCGCATGCCGTCCCGCATCAAATTGGTATCAGAGCGTAAGGTTGAGTCTAGGGTAGTCTTTGTTTAAAAACACACACACAAAAAGAGTCATTTAAGTCTAGAGAGAGTCCAAGTCGGTCCAAGGTTGCATTGCATCCCAATACTCAGTATATCAAAAGGTGTTGCCCAAACGTTAGGTTACGCCTATCGGGAAGGTCGCACATTTGTGTTAGAGGATCTTCGGATCCAAGAACTCTGCCTAGTCCGGATATGGGTTGAGTCTAGGTTTGTAGTCGAGTCGGTACTCCAACTTTGCATTAGTGTTTAGGGTCGTGTCTAGTGTCTTGTCACCGTGTGTCTGCATGTCCACTACCCGCTACCCCCATGGATGTCCCCCGAGACCATGCGTCGGATTGGTCATCCCTGGTGGCCGAATTCAATGCTTTCATGGCCCGACACCCGACCCCTAAGCCAATAACCGAGTCGTTCCAGCGACCTATAGTGTCCACTTCCATCCTACCTAATGGGTTGCATACAGAGATCGACTTCATCAGTAGGGTGTCGTCTAACTATGTCTCGCAAGACATAGTTGAGTCGCTCTCTAAGACCGGGGAGATTGTTCTCAACGGTGGCTTAGCATTCGTAGAGTTCCAATGGAGGCTTGGCCCTGTTCTTTATGACGATGGAGCATGGTGCAAGGTCGACACACTTGCTAGCCCATGTATCATTTTAGGGCAAGATTGGTTGGAAGAAAGGAGGGTGACCTTTGACTGGGATAAGAGGACCTGCACCTTATACCCACCTCACCTACCCGGTGAATTCGTCTTCCCCGACGGCATTCAGCCGACCACCTCTGTGTCACCAACCACCTAGCCCCAGCGGCCCGTTCCACCTATGGACTCAAGCCCACCACCTGTCCCAGAGCCCACCCATGTGGCCCCCTATAGTGGGATTAGCCATTTCTCCGACCCGTGTCCTTCACATTCTCCTACCTTAGAGGACAACCATTCGGAGGATGTCTCACCCGGGCCTATTCTAGTGAGTTATGAGGCTGACCAAGAGTTGGCCGAGGAGTACCTCGCTGATGTCTTGGGGTTAAAGAGTGATCCAATAGAGGGCTAGGGACTGTTAGTAACCCCAATTCCACCGGTCATCTCGGACCCGTCTGTCCCGCCCACTTTGTCCTCGGAGGACCCCACCATCCTACTTCTACCTGTCTCCCTTACGGTAGCGCAGCCACTAGTGACTACCATACCACTGTCGACACCCTATGTTGACACGGTATGGTTGGATTTCTACCACGCGTACGAGAGACAATATCCAGACTTCCTTTTTGTCATATTTCACATTAGACGACCGGATTACATTCCCGTCACCCACCTCCTGATCCTCCCGCACTTTCATACCCGAGGGCGAGTCTTCTTAAATTGGCGACGATTGACGAGGGATGAAACTCACGGCATAAAGTTATGGGTAAGTCTTTCTTTACACTTAGTGTATGTAGACGGTGACCGTCATCGTTACCGAGTCTTCCTTCGTATGTCCCTTGTGTTTGTGTCTTTTTGTCGTGAGTCATAGTAGTACTATGAGTGTCTAGGTTTGCATAGGGTCATTTATGGCCTAGGGTCATGTGTGAGTCTTTGTCTCGTACAGTCTGTAAGAGTCTCCATGCATCACTCGAGTCAGTCGTAAGCTCGAGATGTTAGTCCCTTTCGAGAGTGAGGCAAGTCGGAACTCATGCGTATGTTGTAGACTTGCCGGAATTTGGGATCGGATCTACCTCAACATATCGGATCTAGTCACATAACGGGACCCAGCGGTGATTCCTAGTGAGTCATTAAGTCGTCTCCTTCCTTTGAGAGTGACTCCACCCCGGAGTGTCAACCTCTAGCCTCATTCCCACAGCAGCGTGAGCATGTCGAATATATACGGGATGAGCAGGTGACGATTACTTGGAGTGGAGCGTACTCAGCGCTTCCTGGTCGGTGACAGAACCGCCGGAGCCACACGAGCAGCCGCACCCCTTACTCGACGGGGTCGAGTTCTTCCCACCCGGGGAGAATTGATGGGGACATCAGAGCAAGACCACTCACATTTTTTTTGCATTTGTGTCCTTTTATTTGTATTTATACCCTTGTGTAATTGGGTACGCAATTATATGGCAAGTATAAGCCAAAGTGTGAGTCATTAGGTTTTAGTGGGTTTATTTGTAAAAGTCTAGTAGGTCTAGCAGGGTCTCCCACCCTCTCCCTCATTGGTCCACATGGCTTAGGGCCCATGTGGGGCTAGTTCAAAGTCCAAGGTGGACTTAGACTAGACTTTTCCAACTTGGACCAAGAAGACAAAGTCCACTTGGCCACCTTGGTCAAGGGGGCGCACCCTTCCATATATTATTTTTTTATTTTGTGGTTTTTGACCACATGGTAAGAATATATTCTATCCCTTATATGCCCCTCCCCTAACCTAGATCTGAGGGTCATTTAGGACATTTTTACATTTCTATATAACCCATGTAATTAGCTATTTTCATAGAATTAATGAAGAAAAAATCAAGAGTTTGTTCTTTGCCCAAGGGCGCCCCTCTCTCCCTCTCTCCCCCTTGCAGATGGATTTCTGTACTTTCTATAGTGTGAAGCCATAAACTTGGTGGATTCCAAGTTCTATCACCTCCATTGGATGCGACTTCCAGCCACCGCCGCCACCGCCTCCGTTCGTGCCACCGACGAGCCGCCACAAGCCGCCATCCCCCCTGGTGTCCGGAACTCCGAGTTCCAGAGCAGCAAGCTAAAGAAGCGGTCGGTCCTCCCAGCTCCCAGCTCTGATCAAGCTGTGATTTTGAGAGGTTGTTTGTCTTTCAGTTAGCTTTTCAGCAATATAGATTTTGCCCCATTCAGATCCCGTTTGCCATTTTTCCCGTAATTTTTGTTCCACCCCCTGACAGTCTGCCAATCAGCAAATCTGCGGGATAGAGTCTGGTTGTCGTATTTTTCCCTCACCCTTATACACCTCCATAAATCACCAAAAAAATCACATGTGTTCCTCACTTACCCCCCTTCCACCCATAATTTTTCTGGAGTCTAGATCTATTGTTTTCTTATCGGTCAAAATTCAATTTCAGACAAATCTTGTTCTATCCTATGTGTCTATAATTCTGAGTCAGAAGCACCAGCAAACCACATTCGTTTTCATTTTCAATCCATTCACTTGATGGATCTGAAATAATTATATGTTGTAACCCTTTGAGTCCTCTATCCATCGGTACCAACTTTACGTCGATCCGACACCGGATCTGGGAGCAAAAATTCTTTTCGTGGAGGTGCACAGTTCTGGTCCGAGTCAAGCCAACAGAAACAGTATGGGAATTAATTCCTCAAAAAATACGCCGGGATACCTTCGGCGACCGCCGCTCCCGAAGATCGCTCGACAACCCATCAGTAGCGTCCCAGCAAGCCGCCGTAGTAACGAGACGACCGGGCACTGCCGTCCTAGCAGCCGGACCCGCCTGCTGTCCCGCAGGACCCGCAGAATTGAGCCGAACCCGCAGTTCGTCTCTGGCCCGGGAGCGTTCCAAATTGCTGCCCGTAAACCCGAGCTTGGTATTCCCGTGTTATTTTTGTCACGTCCCGACGCGGAATATCGGGACCGGCAGTAGAAAACGCTAGTAAAGATAACAAGCTAAACTAAGAATTAACATAATGCCATAAACAGACATAACTCCAATTCTATTACAAATACCATCAAACTGACTTAAACATAATCAGGCATAATCTCTACTCGACTCCGTTACAATAACTAACACAAGTTCTAAGGCATAGCTAGATGTAAATCAACTATAACAATCTCAACATAACGACTAGCTGATACACTCCAAGTCATCACTCTTGCCAATTCCCATCCATCTGTGAATCTTCACCTTAGCTATCTAGAAAGGGGGAAAAACAACTATATGAGCGAACGCTCAGTAGGTAACAACAGGCAAGTGTAAGTGATTAACCAATTAATTACATGTATGAAATGGAAGAAAAGAAATAACGATCGAATGAAACAACATAATAAAAGAAAGTGCTAAAGAATGGAATGGAATAACAATATGACAGAATGATATAACTACAAGAATTGCAAGTTAAGAATAATATATATAATAGGAAAAATTGCAGGAAATTGGCCAACACGCAAGAATATAACCAAGTAGAACACGATTCAAGTAAGAGATCATTGTCATAGACATCACGCTAGTCATGCACTCGGTGCAATGCCTCACCATGTCATTACAAACTCCCATGGGCACAAGTACTTTTCGGGCGCTCTCCCCAGGACCAGACCGGGCCCCTATGATGCGTTGGCATTGATTTATTGGATCCAAGATCCCAAGTTCCGTCTGGACTTTAATCAAGTTAAAATGGCCAATTATAATCAAGTACAAACTTACCTCGGAACATCCTAAGGCTAAGTTGAAGAGATATTGTCCAGGAGTTCAAATTATCAAGAATCAACATGTTCTTGGATTCAAAACCATAAAACATAGAGAAACTAGTCTCTGGTTGATATGCGGTTCCTACTGGACCGCTAAAGACTTGTGCGGTCGACACTGGGCCGCACTAACAACAACTGGGCTGAGGTTTAGCCCTCGGGGGTCAAGGTTGAACGGCTGATAAAGGGCCGCTCTTCTATATGAACAGTAAGTACTGGGCCGCACAAGACCAGAAGTTTATAAAATTGAGGTCATGATATGCAGTCATGACAGAGCCGCTCATCAATTGAACGGTCCACTCAGGGCCGCCTGTAAGATGTACAGTCCATTACTAGCCGCACAACACAGGGCCTAACCATGAGTTAGAATTTAGCCCAAGTGGGCTCCCGGGCTACCATAGGCAGGGTGGAACTGAACCAGAGTCCAGCCCACTGTCTGCTGGTCGGCCTAGGGTCTACTGGACTGATCAAATCATGGATTGGCCGAAGATGGATCAAGGATAATCGGGCAAACTAATTGGCATAAGCTAGGGATAAACGGTCTCTATTGGACCGTTCAGGGATATATGCGGTCCACAAATGGCCGCACAAGTCCCTGTTAGTCCAATTCGGACTAACTCAAACCACAGCGGTTCGATTGAGTCCAATTCAAATCTAAGGGGATACAAATGGTTCAAGATTAACGGTTCAGGTCTAAGGTTAACAATGTAAACCTAATAGCCATTTTAATTATCAAGGATTCACAATTAAAATTGACATTCATTGGAAAGATGAATCAAGATCAAGCTCAAATTAAATAATTCAACAAGAATGATTTACTATCATGAATTATAGTTTATTAGGTGTGTTGCTAACATGTAATTAACCACTAATCTACTAACATAACAAGTTGTAATGGCAATTAATATGTTCTGTTACACATGTGCGATCGGTTCTGGACCTTACATCCCCATGAACGGTCACAGACTGGCCGCACACGTCTCCTCAGATCCGAAGTCCTGCTGGATATGGACGGTCGGTAGTGTGCCGCCTGGAGGGATGTCCGGTTTGGAACTGGCCGCAAGAAAGACATGCAGTTAGGGATCGGCCGCACGTTCCAGGGACACGATAGGGGTTCGAAAGCTATAAACGGTCAAAAGAGTGCCACCTGTCTTGGTTGTGCGGTCTATCGTGTGGCCGTACAAGTCTAGACAGGTCGCTGCCCCTTCACCTTGCCCGACTCCGGCGAGGTTTTTAGAGTCAGAACTAAAACATAAAATTCGTACAATATAAAGCATGGAATTTGGGGCTTTTACTATCAAAAGAAAGAGCACGAAAAACTATACAAGATGCATGAATCAATTTTATGTTTACAGCCTAAAATTACTACTTAATCGAAAGGGAACAATTGTAACCCTAGATGTGACATGCTTCTACTAAAACTAAAAAATCTCGCAGAACACTTGATAGAATTTAGGGCTTTCTACATCAATGAAAAGCTAACACGATGCTGCTTCTAACCATATATTATTTGTAGGGTTTGGCTTGCTATCACCTACCCGAATCGGATGAAGAAGGAAGGAGAAAAAAAACTAAAGACGCTGGTACACGCAGCCACTAATCGCTGGAGATCTCCCTCGATCTAACTCCTCTACAGTCGCCGCTAGTTCTAAACGATTGTAGGGTTAGAGAGCTTCATTTTAATAGGTCACACACCTTCTGGAGGGTTCTATGCGCGGAGTATTCGTCTATGCAAGTCGGGTCGATGTGAACGCCGTCGTAATTGTTGATGCGCCAAAACTCTACTGATTGCACCTCCTAGGGTTAGGGTTTCGAGAGATTAAGAAAGAGTAAATGATCCTCTCATCCTGGCCTTTCATTTACCACCGATTTGGGCTCATTTGATGGAGTATTGGGCATGAATTTGACGTTTCAAGGTATAGTTAACTAAGTGTTCAATTTGGGCTTAGTCCACTAATTCGGCCTACTTACAAATTTTATTTGGGTTGGCCACAGAAGACAAGTTTGTTAAACTTGTTATTCTATACAAGAATATAATTTTTCTGGCTTTTTACAAAATGGTCAAATTATACCTTATTCTATTTATTAAGAAATTATTCTAATTAATTTCAAATAAATTTTGAATTACTAATTAATTTCTCGAAAAATCGGGGTATTACACCCTCCCCCACTTAAGGAATTTGGTCCTCCAAATTCAATGCACTTAATAAAAAGAGGGAGTGAGACAGCTCACCTAGAATAAGTCAGGGTACTGTCTCCGCATAGTATCTTCTGACTTTCAAGTAGCTTCTTCAGTTCCACGCCGACTCCACTGCACTTTAACCATCGGTATGGAACGATTCCTGAGTTGCTACTGCTTCCGATCCAAAATCTTGATCGATCTTTCTTCATAAGTCAGATCTTCCTTCAATTCGAAGTCCATATGTTGAATAATGTGAGTGGGATCATACATATATTTTCGTAACATAGACACATGGAAAATATTATGTACTCCAGATAACTGAGGTGGTAGTGCCAAATGGTAAGCAACCTCCCCCACTCTTTCCAGAATCTCGAATGGACCAATGTATCTTGGACTCAGTTTACCCTGAATACCAAACCTTTGAATTCCCCTCATAGGAGAAACCTTTAAAAACACATGCTCACCAACCTGAAATTCCAAAACTCTCCTCCTGGTGTCGGCATAACTCTTCTGTCTTGATTGTGCTACTTGCAACCGATCTCTGATAATACGGATGTTCTTGGACGATTCGGAAATGACATCTGGTCCAAGCCATTGCTTCTCACCTACCTCGTCCCAACATAACGGGGATCGACAGCTTCTACCATACAAAGCTTCAAATGGACCCATCTAAATGCTGGACTGGTAACTGTTGTTGTAAGCGAATTCAACCAATGCCAAATGATCACTCCAACTATCTCCAAAGTCAATCATGCAGGCTCTAAGCATATCCTCTACTATCTGGTTGGTCCTTTCAGTCTGTCCGTCTGTTTGTGGATGGAAAGTAGTACTGAAATTCAGACGAGTTCCCAAGGACTCTTGCAATCCTTTCCAAAAATGAGAAGTGAACCTGGGGTCTCTATCAGACACAATGCTGACTGGTATACCATTTAGTCTTACCACTTCCTTCATATACAAAGCAGCCAAAATATCAACTATCCATTTAGATTTAATAGATAAGAAATGAGCCGATTTTGTCAATCTGTCGACAATCACCCATATTGGGTCAAATCCACTACGAGTCCTAGGTAGACCCATAATGAAATCCATGCCAATGCTCTCTCACTTCTATTGGGGTATATCAAGGGGTTTAAATTTTCCTGCTGGTCTGAAATGCTCCGCTTTGACTTGCTAACAAACCAAGCATCTACTTACGAAGTCCGCCACTTCCCTTTTTGTATTCGGCCACCAAAAAGATCTTTTCAAATCCTTAAATATTTTGGTACCTCCAGGATGAATGGTGTATCTGGATCTATGAGCTTCCTCGAGAATCTTACTCTTTATCTCAGCTACATCAGGTACACAAGTTCTTCCCTGAAATAACAATCTTCCATCATCAGCCATCATGAAGTCAGGTCTATTACTCAAGTTTCCCTTGATCTCTACCAACTCTGGGTCATCATCTTGCAGAGACTTGATTTCCATCAATAATTCGGGCTTAAGTTGAATCTGAGCAATCATAATCTGATCCTTGTCAACATTAAGATCCAAACTAGCTAACTGCTCTAACAATTTCTATTCTTGTAACATGAGGCTTGACAACTTAGCTATAGGCTTACAGCTTAAAGTATCTGCCACAACATTACCTCTTCCAGGATGATACTCAATGGAGAAATCGAAATCCTTCAAATACTCCAGCCATCTTCGTTGCCTCATATTGAGTTCCTTTTGAGAAAATAAGTATTTCAAACTCTTATGATCTGAAAACACCGTAAATGCTTTTCCATACAAGTAGTGCCTCCATATCTTCAAGGTGAACACCATTGCTGCTAGCTCCAAATCATGAACATGATAATTCCCTTCATGCTTCCTCAACTGCCTAGAAGAATAGGCTATCACTTTCTCGTGCTGCATGAGTACACACCCTAAACCAATACCTGAAACATAAGTATATACAACAAAACCTCCTTCACCAGAAGGTAAAGCCAAAATAGGTGTAGTAGTCAAACATTCCTTCAAGGTCTGAAAGCTTCTCTTGCAATCTTCCGACCAATCAAATTTGATCTCCTTGCGGGTTAATCTTGTCAGAGGTACCGCAATCTTGGATAAATCTTGAATAAACCTTCGGTAGTAACCGGCTAGGCCTAGGAAACTTCTCACTTCAGTCATATTAGTAGGCTTATCCCAATTCTTTACTTCCTCTACCTTCGAAGGATCAACAGAAATACCTTCTTTTGTGATAATATGCCCTAGAAAGGACACCTCTTGCAGCCAGAAATCACACTTACTAAACTTGGCATATAACTGATGATCTCTCAATAGTTGCAATGAAAATGTTTAGCATGCTCCTCCTCACTCTTAGAATAAATAAAGATGTCATTAATGAACACCACGACCCATTGATCAAGATAGGGCCGAAACACATCGTTCATCAGCTGCATGAAAGCTGCAGGTGTATTCGTTATCCCAAAAGGCATTACTACAAATTCCAAATGCCCATACCTACTGCGGAAGGCTGTTTTATAGATATATGCCTCCTTAATTCGTAACTGATGATATCCAGATCGAAGGTCGATCTTAGAAAAGTACTGAGCTCCTGCTATCTGATCAAATAACTCATCAATCTTTGGCAATGGATATTTGTTCTTGATAGTCAACTGGTTTAATTACCGATAATCGATGCACAACCTCATCGAACCATCCTTCTTCCAGACGAATAATACAGGGGCTCCCCACGGGGAAGTACTAGGACGAATGAACCCTTTCTGAAGTAATCCCATCAACTGCTGCTTTAGTTCCCTTAGCTCCGCAGGAGACATACGATAAGGAGCTTTGGAAATAGGGGTCACACCAGGAATTAGATCAACAGAAAAGATAACTTCTCTTTCAGGAGGAAGTCCTGGTAGTTCCTCAGGAAAGACATCTGGAAAATCCCGGACGACAGAAAAGTCCTCAATCTCAATCTTGTACTCAAGGGTCGCAGAAACAAAGGCTAGAAAAGCCTTGCATCCTTTCCTCGTCAGCTTATCAGCTCGAAGAGCCGAAATAAGTGGAACAGACTTATGGCGTCTAATTCCTATAAAAGAAAGTCTAGGGTGTCTAGTGAAAGACACAGAACTATATGTGCACTGAACATTAGCCTCATACATAGCCAACCAATCTGCTCCTAGGATTACGTCATAATCCTTCATGTCCATACAAACTAAATCAGCTGACAGATTTTGTTCATTGATCATGACCTTACTCGAAGGATAGAAATACTTAATTACTGATCTGGAACCAATAGGGGTTGAAATCTCTAACGGGGAATTCATCAAAACTGGCTTCACAGCTAAAGATTTCGTAAATCTCTGAGAAATAAAAGAATGAGTGGCACCAGTATCAAAAAGAACAAAAGTTGATTTGTCATGTATAATAAGAGTACCTTCGATAAGTCCACCCTCCTCGGCGGGTCCTGTCTCGTCTTCTTATAGAGCCTGGAGCTTGCCTTGCTGCTTCTTGATTCCTTGCAGTTTCACCGGGGTAGCTCGCTCAGATAAAAAGGGACACTCGGGAATACGGTGGTCCCTACTGCCACAATATAAACAAGCACCCAGCTTGCGCTAGCACTCCTCCATCTTGTGACCTGGACGGTCACAATACTTGCATACGCCCTTGAATGGAACAATAGGGCTAGGCTTCTTGTCTTCAATCTTTGGCATCTTGCCCTTCCACGAACCAGACCCGCTAATGGGCCTCTTCCTGCCATGACCATGCTTGACACTCCTAGAACCAGTATGGTGTTGATCAATCTTAACACTCTTCCCACGGATTCTCTCCGTCATTTCCAAAGTATCTTCCAATACTTGAGCCTTTCTCACCATCTCGGAATAAGTTGGAATTTCCATCGGTGCCAACTGGTTGATATACTGCAGCTTCAGCCCATTAAGAAAGCGCTTAGCCTTCATCTTTAAGGTAGATATCAAGTGAGTAGCATAACGAGATAGTCGAGAGAACTGAGCTTCATATTCGGCTACTGAAAGATTTTGTTGCTTCAAAGTAGCAAACTCAGCCGCCTTCTTCTCTTGTACTCTATCAGAGAAATATTTACCATTAAAGAATTCCTCGAACTCTTCCCATGTGACTTGTCTATCACCAAGGGTAGCCTTCACTGCGTCCCACCATGTCCTCGCATCACGTTCAAGTTGAAAGGTCGACAAGAGGACACGTTCTTGATCGCTGCATTGCATCACTTTAAAAATCCTCCCTATCTCCTCAAGCCAGTGCTCGGCTTCATCAGGGTCAGTCGAGCCACCAAATCACGGGGGATTCATCCCACGAAAGTTCTGATAAAGGTCGCCAGTGCCATGGTTTGTAGCTCCTCCTTGGGACACTTGTTGCAAAGCCTGAGTAAGTCCTTGAACCGTACGTAGTAAGTTCCTCCATTCCGCACGTTCTCCTGCCATTTCAAATGCCTACACGTGGAATAGGTTAAGTTAGGTTCAATTAAGAATGGATAATCGTGCAATGAGATTATTAACTCAACCCCAGTCTTCTACCCAATCTCACCAGGTTGGGTCCTTAGACTTATAACAAGGCTATAGGTCCTACGGTATCCCTAAGGATCTTAGAACTTAGAGAACCTAGGGATATTAGAAAACCTAGGCTCTGATACCACGAAACTATCACGCCCCGACGTGGAATATCGGGACCGGTAGTAGAAAATGCTAGTAAAGATAACAAGCGAAGCTAAGAATTAACATAATGCCATAAGAAGACATAACTCCAATTCTATTACAAATACCATCAAAATGACTTAAACATAATCAAGCATAATCTCTACTCGACTCTGTTATAATAACTAACACAAGTTCTAAGGCATAGCTAGATGTAAATCAACTATAACAATCTCAACATAACGACTAGCGGATACACTCCAAGTCATCACTCTTTCCCATTCCCATCCATCTACGAATCTTCACCTGAGCTGCTTGGAAAGGGGGGAAAACAACTATATGAGCGAACGCTCAGTAGGTAACAATAGGCAAGTGTAAGTGATTAACCAATTAATTACATGTATGAAACGGAAGAAAAGAAATAACGATCGAATGAAACAACATAATAAAAGAAAGTGCTAAAGAATGGAATGGAATAACAATATGGCAGAATGATATAACTACAAGAATTGCAAGTTAAGAATAATATATATAATAGAAAATTGCAGGAAATTGGCCAACACGCAAGAATATAACCAAGTAGAACACGATTCAAGTAAGAGATCATTGTCATAGACATCACGCTAGTCCTGCACTCGGTGCAATGCCTCACCATGTCATTACAAACTCCCATGGGCACAAGTACTTTTCGGGTGCTCTCCTTAGGACCAGACCGGGCTCCTATGATGCGTTGGCATTGATTTATTGGATCCAAGATCCCAAGTTCCGTCTAGACTTTAATCAAGTTAAAATGGCCAATTATAATCAAGTACAAACTTACCTCGGAACATCATAAGGCTAAGTTGAAGAGATACTATCCAGGAGTTCAAATTATCAAGAACCAACATGTTCTTGGATTCAAAACCATAAAACACGGAGAAACTAGTCTATGGTTGATATGCGGTTCCTACTAGACTGCTCAAGACTTGTGCGGTCGACACTGGGCTGCACTAACAGCAACTGGGCTTAGGTTTAGCCCTCGGGGGTCAAGGTTGAACGGCTGATAAAGGGCCCCTCTTCTATATGAACGGTAAGTATTGGGCCGCACAAGACCAGAAGTTTATAAAATCGAGGTCATGATATGCGGTCCTGACAGAGCCGCTCATCAATTGAACGGTCCACTCAGGGCCGCCTGTAAGATGTACGGTCCATTACTGGACGCACAACACAGGGCCTAACCATGAGTTAGAATTTAGCCCAAGTGGGCTCCCGGGCTACCATAGGCAAGGTGGAACTGAACCAGAGTCCAGCCCACTATCTGCTGGTCGGCCTAGGGTCTACTGAACTGATAAATCAGGGATTGGCCGAAGATGGATCAAGGATAATCGGCCAAACTAATTGGCATAAGCCAGGGATAAACAGTCTCTATTGGGCCGTTCAGGGATATATGCGGTCCACAAATGGCCGCACAAGTCCCTGTTAGTCCAATTCGGACTAACTCAAATCACAGCGGTTCGATTGAGTCCAATTTAAATCTAGGGGGATACAAATGGTTCAAGATTAACGGTTCAGGTCTAAGGTTAACAATGTAAACCTAATAGCCATTTCAATTATCAAGGATTCATAATTAAAATTGAGATTCATTGGAAAGATGAATCAAGATCAAGCTCAAATTAAATAATTCAACAAGAATGATTTACTGTCATGAATTACAGTTTATTAGGTGTGTTGCTAACATGCAATTAACCACTAATCTACTAACATAACAAGCTGTAATGATAATTAATCTGTTCTGTTATAGATGTGCGGTTGGTTCTGGACCTTACATCCCCATGAACGGTCACAGACTGGCCACACACGTCTCCTCAGATCCGAAGACCTGCTGGATATGGATAGTCGATAGTGTGCCGCCTGGGGGGATGTGCGGTCTGGAACTGGCCGCAAGAAAGACATGTGGTTAGGGCTCGGCTGCACGTTCCAGGGACACGATCAGGGTTCGAAAGCTATAAACGGTCAAAAAAGTGCCGCCTGTCTTGGTTGTGCGGTCTATCGTGTGGCCGCACAAGTCCAGATAGGTCGCTGCCCCTTCACCTTGCCCGACTCCGGTGAGGTTTTTAAGGTCAGAACTAAAACATGAAATTCACATGATATAAAGCATGGAATTTGGGGCTTTTACTACCAAAAGAAAGAGCACGAAAAACTATACAAGATGCATGAATCAATTTTATGTTTACCGCTTGAAATTACTACTTAATCGAAAGGGAACAATTATAACCCTAGATGTGACATGCTTCTACTAAAATCAAAAATTCTCGCAGAACACTTGATAGAATTTCGGGCTTTCTACATCAATGAAAAGCTAACACGATGCTGCTTCTAATCATATATTATTTGTAGGGTTTGGCTTGCTATCACCTACCCGAATCGGATGAAGAAGGAAGGAGAAAGAAAACCAAAGACGCCGGTACACGTAGCCACTAATCACTGGAGATCTCCCTCGATCTAACTCCTCTGTAGCAGCCACTGGTTCTAAACGATTCTAGGGTTAGAGAGCTTCATTTTAATAGGTCACACACCTTCTGGAGGGTTCTATGCGCGGAGTATTCGTCCACGCAAGTCGGGTCGATGCGAACGCCGCCGCAATTGTTGACGGGCCAAAACTCCACCGATTGCACCTCCTAGGGTTACAGTTTCGAGAGATTAAGAGAGGATAAATGATCCTCTCATCTTGGCCTTTCATTTGCTACCGATTTGGGCTCATTTGATGGAGTATTGGGCTCGAATTTGGCATTTCAAGGTATAGTGAACTAAGTGTTCAATTTAGGCTTAATCTACTAATTCGGTCTACTTATAGATTTTATTTGGGTTAGCCACAGAAGACAAGTTTGTTAAACGTGTTATTCTCTACAAGAATATAATTTTTCTAGATTTTTACAAAATGGTTGAAATATAACTTATTCTATTTATTAAGGAATTATTCTAATTAATTTCAAATAAATTTTGAATTACTAATTAATTTCTTAAAAAAATGGGGGTATTACAATTTTTGTCGCCCTTTACCTCCCTGTGTGGAGTGGGCCATAAAATTACTGATGTAATAATTTAATTACTGTGTACCGGGAGTACGAGTCTTGGCCCGGATCGCCTTCCCCACGCCCGGAGCGTGGAGGTACACTCGCCACCCTCCTACTTTGGCATTTTGCTCAATTCGTATATTTTCATATGCCGCTGCTAGAGTGATAGATAACTAGCTCATTATATTATTTCAATCACCGCTGCGAGAGAGTGAGTGTGACCCCTCCCGTGACTCGATCCGAGCACACGCGGACAAGCTGATGTCGGTTTCCCAACCGCGCACGATCCCGCGTTTCCCCCGCTTAGGGACGTCCGCGAGCTAGGGTCCCAGGTTCGCGTCCCGTCCCGCATCAATGAAGGCAAGAGGGTTGCAATGCATTATGACATGAATTCATTCTAGTTGGAAAATAGATTCTTCAACTTTTGTATGCAAACTCAATATATGTAATGAAATCATGATTTGAAGAATCTTCAAGCTCCCCTTCAACAAGATGCTATATGACAAGTGATATACACATAGATATGCAAACAACTATGGATGGAATGCATGTACAGACATGCATTATCACAAGATTCAGCACAAAGCAAATCAAGACATAGCACCTTTTCTAGAGAAATGAGAGGGATATCACCTGAGTGTTCAGATTTCAGTTTTGATTTTTCTTTTAACCTGACTTATGTCGCTTGGCCCGTGTGCCTTACCTTCTTGACTGAGAACATGTTTCAAGATTCATATTCCAAGGCACACCTGTAAAACATATTTCTCATTTTACATTCTTAGGTACCCAAGCCATCTTGGATCCTTATGGGTTAGCGGCACTCTTGGCACGTGGTTTCCATTTTCTGACAACATTCAAATCATCATTTTTTTATCAAAGAACAATCATGCATCATATGCCTAGATTTGCCATAATAATCACAGCATGACTTTGAATACTTAAAAGTGTGAAGATTATTTGAAGCATGTGACTTTTTGTTCCAACGTTGTTTCCAATTGGCAATTGGTGTATTAAACACATTAGAGATCCTAGGTTGACCTTCCTTTCGTTTTGGTTGAGGACAATGGGTCCAAAACACATGATGTGTTGACACCATTGGTTGGTAGTGTTGTTTAGTCTTGGCGTGCGTCGACCTACCCTTGCCTTTTCCATTGTGCATTCTATTCCTGCATGCTTCAAAATCATCATTCTTCATAGTAAAACAATCATACATGGTATGTCCATGTCTTCCACAATAAAAACATGAGATTTTCTTTCTAGGTGGATGTGTGTGTGTGTGACAGAAGTATGTTTAGCATGCATAGTGGTGCAAACAGTATTTTTGGATTTTTGATGTAAGTTGATTTTCTGATTTTTTATTTTCTTTTTGAATCTATTGGACAGAAGACTGCTTTGAAGGTGAAGTAGAGGTACTAGCTATACTTGAACTTTGAACAAAAGAAGTAGTTAACTTATTTGCAAAAGACTTCTTCTTTACAGAATCATAGCCAAGCCCTTCCCTTTGAAAATTAACGTTCATGCCCAAAAGTTTATCAAGATTATCTTGACCATCCACTAATCTAGACAATGAATTATGCAAGTCTTGGATTTCACTTTCTAGATATGTGATATGGAATTCAGTGTCATCAAGTTCTTTTTCACAAGTAGTAAGACTGACATTTAATACTGCATTGGTAGTCTTAAGGCATTCAACTTCTTGTTTTAATTCATCCACATTTTCACATTCACTTACAGCCACAAATTTTTCTTTTTCAAGAACCAACAATCTTTTAGAAATGGCCGTGTTCAATTCCTTCAGTTTTTCATTTTATTTTGCAAGCTTTTCATCATGAATGAGTTCATTTATCAAGGTTTGATCATTGGCCATTGAATTTACTTTTTCTTTCATCTCTTTTTTTTCATTTCTTAAGGAGCAATTTTGATCTTTATGAAATTCAATGTCAAACACATGAGCCTCAATTAATTCCTCTAAATGTAAGCATTTTGTACAGGAGGAATCACAGTTGTTTTGTTCAACCTTCTTTTTCAATTTTTTATTCTCATATTTTAGCTTCTTGTATTTACTTGCAAGCTCACTATATGCATCCAATAGCTCATCAAGCGATATATTTTTAGAATCTAAATTTACCTCCGAGGTTGATCCATTCTACTGATCAGTACCATGATCACTCGTACCTGCTATGAGACAACTGTCCTCCTTCTCCATATGGAAGCCAACCAAGCCATCCAGTATGTCATTTGCGGAGCTGCAGTTGGAAGCAAAAGAAAAACTATTAGCATTAACTACAGTAGTGAGCAAGTTTAGAACTAAGCAATTTTGAACATGTTTACACTCATAATCTGCAGTCCAGACTTATTCATCTTCAGAGAACTCATAAGGACCATGTAAGATAAGCTTCCATAGCTTAGGGTCTGTTGACACTGAAAATATTTCTGAAATTTCTTAAACTTTTACTTTTGTAGGTATGAATCTCTGGCCGAGTATCCCTATGGCGACAGAAAAGAAAAGAAAGAAAAGAAGGAAAGGAGCGGCAGAAGCCAAATAAAAGACAAAGATCGAAGAGGAAAAAAAAGAAAAGAAAATATGCTCGGCACCAACGAATAGTTGCTAAAACGAGACTCGAAAGCTCAGAAAATGATCGGGACCATCCCCGAACGAACAAGATAGAAGCTCGGACAGCAAGACAAGTTAGCCGATGGGTCAACCCACACAAAATGAGAAATGATCACAAATGGGCCTAAACAAACAAAAATGGGCCAAAGGATGCTAAGAAATGAGTTGAAGAGGCTAGGAACCAACATGGCCCCTACTGAACCGGCACGGAAATGAAACTGACATGGAATGAAGTGGACACAGGAATGCATCGACGTGCAAACACTAACCAGCGTGCCGGTTCCTCTGGGCACCGATGGAAGCAGGGTTTACCCTCTATAAAATCCCTCGATCAAGGGAGACACAAGAGGGCCACAGAAGGAGGGAGAGACTAGGCAGCCGCAGCAAACAAGAGAGCCAAAAAAGGGGTGGTGGGCGCTCTGAGAGAAAGGGGGTGATCGAGCTAGGATAGTCTTTTTTCCACGGTGAAGGTGGGTCTCCCACCGTGTAACAGCCCCGGCGGGATACAATCTCCCCCTCCCCGTTCTTTTCTTTTTTGTTTATCTTTCTGTAAATTCTCCTGTAAGCGTCAATCGTTACGATCAATGAATGAATAAATCTGTGGTCATTCTTGTTTAGTAATCTGTTATGTTTCATTCCCCCCTCTCTCTTCCTGTGCGAAGAACTGCTCTCGGATTTCATATTGCTAATATTTCCATTCTTATACTGTAGAATCATATCAGCCCCCTGTGGTTGCTACCCTCTTGCAGAAATGCCGGAAGCCCGTGGCTTCTGATGATTTATTGTGAATGCGAGAAATATTATGCACTAGGGGAAGTTTGTCCCGATGTTTTCCCCGATCGAAATCCATGAGTTATTTTTAAATCAGTCCCTGCTGTGCATAACAGAGGCCTGAGACTGTCCATCTGATGGCCCTTCGTCCTCTTTAAATGGGAACATGATTGCACGATTTCCTTTAATTTTCGATACTCTGTTTCCCTGAGCTTTTCCTTTGTTTTGAGAACCCCTGCTCAGCCTGGCCAGTCTCCTACCGACGCCTTTGAAGCCCGACACGAGATGATTCTTGGCGCGGGCCCTCACGCGCTGATTACAGGCATGCGCGCCAATTTCTGGTTTCTTTGGTCGCTGAGATGCAAAACCGAGCCTGTCGTTTGTTTAACCGCCGATACATGGGCTGCTACAGCAACCGTGCCGATTGGCACTTCAACCATGCCGATAGGGTGATTTCATTCATTTATGTATGTATATATATATGAATAAACATATGTGGTACGTATATATATGGCTTACGTATATTTCAAATATATATCCACTCTGTTGTTTCCGTATGTGCATGTGGGTGATGTATAATATACATGAACGGTCCCACCACGGGAGTGTTAAATAAATCGCCGTACGGCAGACATTGTCACATTATTTCTCGGCTCCTTCGGCTCTCGAGCTCTGATATGCCCGTTTATTATGGATTCCGTCTCGGCTCTCCGTGGATGGTTTCCTATATACCCCCGCAACCCTCCGGATCTAGGGGAGATGCTACCAGATTTTTGCCATGATATTTTGACCATTTACAAGATCGAGAATAAAATAAAATGAATAAAAATGAAATAAAAAAAATAATAATAAAACAAACACGCAACAACCAAAATAATAATAATAATAATAATAATAACAAAACAAAGCAAAAAAAAAGAACCACACTATTACCCGGCGCGGCCTAAATCGGCGCGGTACCCCTGACTCCTAAGCCGACGCGATCCCCCCGCGCCGTTTAAGCTTCTCCTCACCCGCGCCATTTTACCTTTTTTCCACTCCCCGCACTGTTTCCAATCTTTCACACTCCCGCGTCATTTCCCCTTTTCTTTTCTCCCACGCCGTTTTTGTTTCACCTCCGTCGTACTCCCTACTGTTTCACCTTTTCATATAACACAGGCGCATGCATTTATTCACGTGAGATTCACATGCACTCACAGCACCTTACTCACACTCATATACACACAAGACACGTAACACACCCATCTCCAAAACATATTCACAATCGCTAATTCTCCATTAACACTAAACCTCCATTAATGCTAAACACCCACCAACCTTTAAACGTACACCCACGTTTAATGCATACCCCATTCATGTATATAAATATATATAAGAAAAGAAGGAAACAAAACCTAAAATAAAAGAAACCAACACAACATATACGTTCAGCCGCCATCCCATACATACATATGCATATATAAAAAATGGGGAAAAACAAGCAGGAAAGTAAATGAGACACTCTCATTCAAAAATGGAGAAATAAAATTGACTAGAATAAAAATAAAATAAGTAAATAATGGGTGACGAAATGACAATAAAAATAATAGAATAAAAATAGAAAAAATTAGGAATAAAAAAATAATAAATAGATAACACAGAATTGATTAATGAATAATTATCAAATAAACGCCGGTAAAGAAATTAAAAGATATATGCATCCAATAAAAAAATAAATAAACAAAATAAACAAAATAAATAAATAAATAATAAGTAATAAATGAGTAATTGAAAGGGGAAGGTATAAATAAAAAAATAAAGATAATGAATTTAAGAGAAAGAAACACATTCATGTATCCAAAATAATAACAAGAACAAATAAAGAATAATGAACATGATTATGTCTGCTCCGGTGCTCTCACCTCCTCTAGACCCCGGGTATGGGAACACTAATGACGCTCCGACAAGTCGTGCCTGGACCTCCGGATTAATCCCATTATGGCCAAAGCATGACCTAGTCCCGGGCCAATAAGCCGCTGAATCTAATTCGTTTTGACCGGGTTTCAACCGCGTCCCTCATTTCTCAAATATCAAATTTGTTGTACCTCGACATACATTGTCCCGATGATATACGAGTCTGCCCGAATACGGTCATACTTGGCCCACCTCATGGGCCCAAATGTACGCATCATAATGCCAAGCATAGCCTCAAAGTAAAAAGGCCTCGATATCTCCCGGAACAGGGGGAGGCGTTGCTGAAAGATCTCTCTCGAAATCACTAATAAATGATCAAATGAACAATAAGCACTAATACTAAATACAATTATTCTGCATGCCTGCATGATCCGAATCTCTGGTATATTAAATGGTGATTAGCAGAAAGTCGGGTTACGCCCGACCGGAAGCTATCACTATGCGTGATGATGGTCCTCGAACCTAAGTTCTCCGCCTCGTACCGGGAGTCGATTTAATAAAAATTACCACCATATTGTGTGCTTGCATGTAATTGCATCCTTAATTATATGGGCCCCATGGTCTTTATTTTGGCGATTAATCAAGGGTTGTCCCTCTTTCGGAGGGACGTAATTAACGTCGTAGCCTTTATGGTACGACATGTTTTGGGTCCCGACACGATCACCTATAATCGTCTGGTTAATCGGACGGTGCGCATAATAAAGTTGTCACTCAGTGATTGGCATGCCCTACGCTAAAATAAAATGCCTAATTAATAACCAAATAAACTAGCAAATAACCAAATAAATATATATATATATATATAAAGATAAAAAAAAATCGTTCCACCAAATTGGCACGCCCGGTGGGACTCAACCTCCCTTCATCTAGCCAAAATAAATGGACCATGGGTTCCCCGCTCAACTACTTCAAACCCTAACTACTCGTTCGTCTTGTCTTTCCCCTTTACAGGTTGAAGCGATGGCGAACGGACTATCCGGAATTGTCTTTGGCACCCAAATCATAGCCGACCATGCTGCACACGGCTATCTTGCCGTGCCAACTACCTTTGGCAACTTTCCTCAGGTCGTTCGCTTCCCCAACTTCCTGGGAGTCACGTTCGTGGATCTTCTGGGTGAGGAGAGCCCGAAATCTGTGAAGCTGATAACGAACAACAAACCTGTGGCCCGGCAAAGTGAGGGTCAAATCAAGAAAACTTTGCTGAAGAGCCCGGTGATCATGAGCTACCACGTTCACCATATTACCCGCCCGATAGGGGCATATGAGAAGAGGCCCGCTGGGGGCAACAGAGAAAACTTCAGAAGAGGAAGAGTCACTGCTACTTCCCAATGCCGACTCTCGGCATCCGGGAAGTCCATGATGATCAGGGGCATCCGAGTCTACTTCAACGTCCTTAATGCTAGAGTTCTGTCAGATCGGGTCATCCCAACTGTCCCCACTCACAACACCTTCCAAGTGCTGGCTAGCCGGAGGGTGAACCTTGATGAGAACAAGCAAGGGAGGCCAAACCCAAAATTATCAAAATTCAAGCAAATGTGGGTTCCCAAAAAGACTCGAGGCACTACATCAGCCCTGCGGGACTACAACAATTTTACTGATGTCCCTAGAAGAGGGAGCAACAAAGTCATGCATGTAAAGGAGGCCACAGCTACAACTTCTACATTCAATGCCAAGACCCGTGCGAGGTAGGCTGACATCTTCAAATACTCAAGGAATTCCAATCAAGCTACTAAACTGATACAACTATCATATATGCCATCTGTCCGGGACTAGACGCTGCCTCCTGCTATCTCTACAAAGCACAGTCAAGAAGACATGATTAAGGTAGTCCGAGAATATTTCCACAGCCCCGGGAGACCCGTCATGGGACGACAGAGGTCACTTTGTGCCGTCAAGGTCGAAGGAGAAGGAAAAGACAAAATGTCACCCGTAGGGGCGAATGAAAAAGAGATGCAAGGTGGGACTAGAAGCCTTGAAATTCTAACACTAAATGAAAGGATGAGAAGAATTTCAACGAGTGAAGGGTTGACTCTTCCTAATCAGGCTCGAAGGGGAGTCAAAAGGCATAAAAGAAGAATGCAAGTCCACACCAGTAATATGACAGGAGTGATGAGCGGGCATGGCCCCCTTTTAAATGAACAAGAAGAGCTGGTCGAGGTTGCCGAAAGAGAAGACCTGGTGACTGGACGAGGCAAAACCGAGGCTGAGCTACTGCAAACCGCTAAGGGCAAGTGGGTTGCTGATGAAGACAACACTACTCTCAATACCAAAACAATGGCATCTGAAGAAGAAGGGGTACCCCTATCTGGATGCGCCTTTGGTGAAACACTTGAGGGCATCGGTAGCAAGACAACTGTGGACCACGTTGTCTTAATGACGCTGCAAAGGTAACAACAGGAGGTAGAACTGCTGAAGAAGCAATTGAAAGAGAAGACTGAGCACGCTGTGACGCCCGAGCAACCGGGGGCACGAGTCGAGCCATCATGGGGAGGTTCCAACCCCACGGGTGCTCTTTCACAGGCCATTCTGTAAACTGATGATCAGAGTTGGGTTGCTCCCCAGAATTATTCCCAGTCGCTCCAGCCAGCACAGCTAAAGCCTCTTCAAATGTAGCGGCTGACTCCCCGATCAGAGCCTTTGCCATCTCATATTGCAACTCCAGCCACACAAGTAATGCAACCCGCCCACCTCTGCCCTCAACTAGCGGTGCCAATTACAGTGAAAAAATCAATGGTGGAGAAGATGATCGAAGAAAGGCTAGCAAAGAGGGGTGGTGCTGATTACGCCCCCTTTGACATATATGAAGTGCCATATCCAGCCTACCATGCTACTAAAAGATTGCCACTTGGCATCAACAAACTGCCTCAATTTGACAAATTCAGTGGGTAAGGCTCCCCGAAAGAACACATTGCACACTATGTGGCAGTCATGGGCAACTTGGCGGCAGACGAGTCGTACTTATTGAAGTTCTTCGGGTCTTCTCTAATAGGACCCACCGTTGAATGGTATTCTAGCTTGCCGACTGGATCTATTGACGATTGGCTAGATATGCAATGAAAATTCACATAAAGATTCCATGTCGCCGAGACAGAGGTGAGCATGGCTGAGCTATTAGCGACCAAGCAAAAAGAGGATGAAACTGCTGCAGAATATATCAAGAGATGGAGGGATCTTAGTATGAGATGCCGGCGCCCTCCGCATCTAGAGGATGCAATGTAGATATATAAACAAAATCTGAAGAAAGAAGTCCTGAAAAAGATAATTGGAGTAGAAATCCGGTCTTTTGACCGATTGATTAATGTTGCAACGGAGATTGAAGACCTCTTCGCAAGATATCCCACAGTTTCTATCAACTCAAATTATCAGGCCAGGCAGGTTAATAAACGGCCGCTGCTGAAAGCCATCCATGCTGTTAGCCTCAGGACAAAAAGGTAGAAATGGGTACACAATCCTCCTCTCAATGGACCTGCTGAATGTCAATAAAGGCCTCCACATCAAAATAGTGAAAAGAAGCTCTATGCGTTCCAAAGAGACAAGACTCGAGCATTGTTCGAATGGACTATCAAGTATAAAAAGATTACTCTGCCAAAGCCAAAGAGTCCTTGTGACGACCCGGACTCCGGATACCGGATATACCCGATAGGATTACCGAGTAGACCCAATACCACTTGGAATCTGTGAAGCCTCCCAAGAGCTGTAAAGCTCCGAAGGGATAAAAAGATTGTTGTGTAGGACATTGAAGTCGCAGATATAACAGTAAGCAATAATATTTCATTAATCAGGTTTGCTAAAGTAGCAGAAATAGAATTACTTTTTTAATTAACAGTTAAAATTAACAATTATACCAGAGTCCAGTCCAAAGAAAAGACAAGTATAGTCTAACAGGAAGACAAATGTGCACTGAGGTCGGGGGAAGCCCGACGCAGGTACCGCTGGCAACTATGACCATGCCACACCAGGAACCGCGAAGGAAGAAGAGCACCACACCTGTAAAGAAGGGGTGAGTCTCATGTCACTGGCTTAGTAGGGGTCACGCAGATCCCCACTAAAAAATAACGCAGTAACACGGAACAACAGCTAAAACAGCAGTAGCAGTAAAGTAGGAAAAGTTAAACTACAACTAGAAAGCTGTAAAAGAAAGCCGTAATAGAAGGAGTAGAATAGCTAAAAGAAAAGGGAAAAGCCGCATCCAGCAAAACATGGCTGTCGAACCAACTTCGGCTCCCTAACTACTCCAAACAACGACAGAAGGGCGAACCCTGATCTCACGAAGTCAGGAGTTACCGATCCATCGACAGGCACAAGGCCCAAAGCGAAGGTCCTACAAAAGTAGGCAAAACCTTAGAAAAGACCTAGACAGACACATACACTAATGCATACATGACTAGATTGTCATGCACATAATAGAAAGCTATCCTCGGGCAAGGCCGAGAATAGACTAACTCAAAAGGGAGAGCTGATCTTGGACGAAGCCAAGAACAGACCAACTCGGAAGGGGAACATAGACTCCGAGAAACACGAGGGTCATGCGCCAAGTGATGAAAGCACCTCCTCACTAGAAGAACATCTAGATACGTCCATTGACATCTTACACTGTGCCACAAGTATCTCGCTACGGACGCCGAAAACGACGGAGACTGAGATACTCACTGAACTGAACTAGGAACTATAGTAACGAGTGACTAGTTAGGGTCACGCCCGTCGGCGTTCGTCAAAACTGCCCCTGACCACGTGTGCACACACAAACTCAATGCCTTGAGCCAGGCCTCTAGCTAGTTTTCTCCCCCCGCAGGACGCTACTGCAAGGCAAGAGAGCACATGGAAATTAGCCTACAAACCGTATCTCGGGAACTGCCCCACCATCACTCCCAGGTGGGCCGACACTCGAGGTCGTCAGCCTACGACTAGTGGAGGCTCACTAGACACAGAGACTCTGAAACATGAGTGCAAGAGTACAGACAGGCTAAGCACGCACTATCACCCGTACTACGAAGCACAAAGGCAGTACACCAACTGCCAATAGACTCAGGACAGGGCAACTAGACCTACCAACGCAACGATCCTTGAGTCTCATGACTCGGAGTCAAGATCGTTGTACAACGGCGGTGACAAGCCGCCAATCAGCCTAATCCTAAGCCGAGGAAAAATGACACTGGATCATCAGATCCACAAACCCGTATAAAATGACACACGGAGACTTGAGGGTTCACCAAGACCCTCAACGCATCTGGACACATAGACCGAGGTAATATAGTACCTCTTAGGCATCCAGAACCATGTCTCGATCTATCGAGACACACACAAGGTCACCTGTCAACCACTTGGTGTCACCGGGTTGACCAGGACCTAATAACGACTCTGAAGTAGCACAGAAACCTATCCAATAGCAAAGTATGCCTGGCTACCTTATAACGTGGTTATAGCGCTTATAGGACATCAAAAGACGTCCACGGGACAATGGGCAACCCACGATGTCAAGCCGAGGCACTTGGGAACCAACACATCGGGAAACGACACTCATGAATTAAGCAGAGGAACATACTCTAACGGTCATAGAATGGGCCGCTAGGGGACTATAGCGGTCAAGGATTAGGCCGCTAAACATCGTCAACCCTGAACCGACCTATTCGGTCAAACCACCCAAGCGGTCAAATAAAGACGTGCTACACGGACTAGGCGGTCTAAGAGTAAACCGCCACACTAACTGCCTTAACTTATTGACCTAAGACAAATGGACTGTAGCGGTCTAAGAAAAGGGCGCTACAATGAAGAGGCGGACGACTACGGTCAAACCTCATGTCACGGCCTACCAATGGGCCGCTAAAGGGTCTAGACGGTCTAAGAGAAGGCCTCCCAAGACAAGGAACGATCTAGTGAAGGACTCCTTCACTAACTGCCATAAAACCATTGACTAGAGTCAACCACACTAAGCGGTCTAGCAAAGGACCGCTCAAGCAAGCTGAACAGTCTATCATAAGACCGCTCAACTGCCACACGCGACAAAGGAAACTACACGGCCACCCAAGTGCCGTCCAAAGGGTACACACGGCCACCCAAGGGTCGTCCGAAGGATACACACGGCCACCCAAAGGCCGTTCGAAGGATATGAACGGTCCAGTATGGGCCGCAAAACACAGAAGATGGTCTATCGTGAGACCGCGCACACCCAAACTGACATATATAAAACGATCACACATTGGACCGCGTAATAACCTAAACGGTCACTGTAATGACCGTTAAGGCGTTACGGCGGGAAAACCATGGGATCGGCCGAATCTTGGCCTTTCCACGCCCCGTTCGCTCCGAAATGAAGGGGATACAACCATAATGACGATACCGACCTTCCACACTCCGGAAGGGGTCAAATCGACGCACAAACGGCTAGAAATCGGCAATTCTACCGAATTGACCCAAATGGAATCACATGGGTTCCCGGGCTCCTACCGGTCCCAAATGACCACCAATCACAACGAAATTAGTGGGAATAGAATGCTGACATTCAAGGGGTTCGAATGACACCAACTGATCTAAAAATCGTCGCCGTTTTTCGGCGAACCTGAGGAACACCCCAAAGGCATGATTTTCCCAAACTTGAATGAAACCCACTCGTTCTCACACCGTTCGGCCTGAAACTGCGAGGGAACGTAGCAGAGAAGTAGAGCTTCCATCTCCCTACCTCCACTGACGATTCCGCGCGTCGAAGCGACTAAACCACGCCAAAAATTGCCAAACCAATGAACCGCGCCGGCTTTGAATCCACCGAGGGATCGCGCCGCGCCACGCTCAATCCGCCACTCCATCACACTCCAGGTTCACTCCATCGCGTTCTCGCCTTAGCCAGCTCACCACGGTCGCGCGCCCCGCGTCGAGAGGACACGAGAGGAGAGAGAACGAGAGAGAGAAAGTGAGGGTGAGAATGAGGGAGGAGAGAGGGTGAAAGAAGAATAAATAGAAAATAAATTATGAATTTTCCTAATTTCCAAAATTCTGATTTTTGTGCCCAAAATCCACTAACTCAGAAAAATATAGAAAAATAGTCGAAACGATCCTCGAGAAGAGCACAACGCAACTGTAGCATCCTCGAGTCGATAAACTGAAGAATAAACTCACCACAGGGTTCCGTAACTTGTACGAGAGAAAAACCCGCATGGATCGTAAATGATGTAAAACAGCCCTAGGATGACTAAATATGTAATGGACAACCTAGGACCAAGATCCACAAGCATACAAGCTCTCCAATGATTCTCACAATAGCGTCTTACTCACACGGCACACGCGATCACCCGGAGGGGCCGGGGGATGATAGCAAGGGTCTGAGGCGGGACCCAATGACTCTAAAGGACTTAGTTTGCTTAGGCTGACCCCAAAGGGCCTAGGATTCCCCAACTTCGTGGGTGGGTGGCACTCTCTCACGGTCCGCGGTGGACACTAACAAACTAGCATATAAGTACGGGCCCTCTTCTCACCGCCGACGGGCAATCAAAGCAATACTAAACTTGCAGAATGAAGGCAACTAAGGAGATATCAGACGCTCACCTGATCGGTGTGAAGACACCGATCCCGCTCGGAGACGAGGGCGCGCCGGGAGGCGAGGGTATACAACCGATCGCCGCGGCGATGTAGCTTGACCTGAAAATGCAATGATGTACAACACTACGCCTCGCACAGGAGGGGTGATCTTGGGGTAAGGATTAGACTTAGTATATCCAAAACTACCTCCACTCAGGGAGGAGCCTTCAGCCGGCCAAGCGGAGTGGGGATTACGCAATGAAAACGTTATCTTCCGAGCTCCACCGGTTCTGCCTTGCTTCAGGTTCGCTGGACAGACAGTCGGAGACGGTGCTGCCACGGGCTCCACGGAGCTCGGATCTTGACGAGACCAGCGCCAAAAGTTTACCAACTGACAGGGGATAAAGCTTGAATTTTTGGGGAAGCTTTGATTCTCGGGGCTGACCGCACCGGCGACTGGAACAGGGCACCAGCGTCTGGTCTCTGGCTGGTACCGGACTGAAGCAGTAGGTTGCAGAAGTCACTGTGGGCTCTCCCGGACTCCGATTGGAATGAAACTGGTGGTGACGCGATCGTGATCGGGGTAGCTTCGAGCCGGAGTTGACGGGGATGCAATCTGATGTCGGTGGAGAGAGGTGTGACCAGAGGAGTGTGGACTGGTCTAACCTGGGATCACAGGGGGCAGTCTGCCCTCTCCGACGAAGAAAATTGGAACAGGGGGTTCCGGTGGCCGATTGAGTCCCTTCTTCTTCGAGGTGGCAGCTAACTAGATGTAGTTTCTCTCCTCAAAAAATGGCGCTCAGAGCCTTCACCAACTGGCCGTGTCAGAGTCTGCAACCGGACTGGTTGATTCTGCCTCTGTCTGGTGCAGAACAATGGGGCTGGTTGCAGAGGGTGCCATGATCTCCACAAAGCTCTGATGGGTACAAGACCTGAACTGTTGGAACCGTGGTCGAGTCTTCTTTCTGTCGGTGCCAACAGCGGGGTCGGCAGATGTCGGAGAAGACCGGGACGATCAGATGAGTGGAGGGATGTCAGTTCTGGCTCCTGTAAACTGACCTGATACACTTGGAGTAGAAAATTCGTAACTTTCGATGTCGATGTCCAAATGCAACTCTGCTTCTTGAAGATGAAAGAGGACTTGAGAGGGAAGGAAGTTTCTGAAAAAAGCTTGATCTGAATCCCAAAGGGTTTGTCGTGGCCGAGCTTCCACTCTCGCTCTGGTTCTCTGCCTGGGTTCTTCTGCGCAGTCGAGGGAGATCGGCCGCTGTGGACTGCTCGGAGCTCGGATACCGACGAAACCACCTCGCCTTGGAAGCTCTCTGGACAACCTTTCCAGAGATGTAGGCCTTGCCACCAGGAGGAGCAGGGACCGGCCGGGGATGAGGCGACTTCAGGGCCTCACTCTGCTGCCTGCGGCCTGCTACTTGAAGCTGCAACTTGCAAGAACAAGGGGAAGGGCAAAGGGAGTTAGCACAGATTGGGGGGATGGCTGATGGTTTGTGGATATGGGAAGGACGTGGCTAGGGCTTCTGGAGGGTCTGGAGTGGCAGGGGTAGATGGAGAGGGGGGCTGGAGCAGCTAGGGGTGGAGATGGGGGGGTGGAGGTGCACTAGAGAGAGGGTGAGTGTGAGAGGAGGATGGGGGACGAACTTGGCTGTTGGGGGGAGATGGATTTCGACCTAGGGTGGTTTAGGAGGTGGGGAGATGGAAGGGCACAGCCCTAGGGAGAGGGAAATTCGAATTTGGGCTTTGGGAGGGGTTAATTCAGCCTTGGGAAGAGGGAGGGTTGCTTGGGAGAGTGGAAAGGTGCCTAGGAGAAGGGGTTTCCACCTAGGGGTTGGAGGGGGAATTGAATGAATGCATGGGGAAGGGGAAGGGGCCTTAATGAGGGGTGAATGGGGAGGAGAGAGAATGAATTTCAAATTTGGGGTGGGGAGGAGAGAGAAAGGGGGCACAACCCACTTAGAGAGAGTGATAGTGAGAGAGAGAGAGAGAGAGAGAGAGAGAGGGAGATATTGAGATGGAGATGGCAAATGCCTTTCAATATTCATCAAAGTTGTTTCAATGAGAGGGAGGGAAGGCCTATTTATAGGCATCCACTCTTTACATGACCATAGTACCCTTGACAATTAGACAAAAGACCGGGCATATCCTAGACTCAACCTAATGGGCCCATAACTAAGGTAATAAGGCCCAATTAAGCATACCAAGGGAAATGGACTAGAACCACATGACTTAATAAAGATAAATACAATGATAGGACTCAATAAAAGGAAAATACATAAAATGAAACTAAGGAAATGAAGATAACAAGTGTGGATCACAGTCAGTCCACATCAAGAGTGTGCAGGCGACCCGAGCTAGAGGGAGTGTCGTGAGATGCCCTCATCAAATCCCCCGGGGTGGGGAGAACTCGACCCCGTCGAGTATGGGTCCGCCTGGCTGTCGTAATGCTCCAGTATGTCGGGGTCCAAGCGCGGCAGATCCTCCCGACTCACCCACGTGTCCTCTATCGGGGGACGGTTCTTCCACCTAACCAGATAGCACTGATACACCTTGTGCCTAGTAATGATACTCTGCTCATCCAGTATTGCCTCTATCTGCTCTCGTCGGTCTCTCAAGCTAGAAGGTGGAGTCCCTCCGGAAGTGTCCCTCTCAAGGCGGGGTAAAAAGCTCAAGATCCTCACTGGGTTCCACCGCGGGGCCCTTGTAGGGTACCAGATCCGCCACATTGAAAGTAGGGTGTACCCCAAAACCCTCAGGTAGGTCTAGCTCATAAGCATTACTGCCAAGTCGTCTCAGAATTTGAAAGGGTCCCGAACCCTGTGCCCTTAACTTGGAGGCAGGTCTCGGAAGGAGCCGCTCCGTCCTCACCATCATCGAGTCTCCCACTTGGAACTCGCAGTGGCGCCGATGAGCATCTGCCCGCCTTTTGTAAACCTCATTGATCTTTCCTATATACTTGCGAGAATGCGTATGCCATGCACGATGATGCGATGTTGGTGTGAAACGCATGGTATGCCAAGGTGGACCTGGGCAGCCAAATGTAGACCGATCACACTTTGATGCTATGAAGACTGTGACAGTTTTAGGAGGGCCGGGACATCCATAGATGAACCTTTTATGCATGGGTGTGACAAATGTCGGGGGACCCGAACATCCATGTATGCTCCTCTCATGCTTAAGACTCATGATGAATGAAGGTGGGCCAATACATCCGAATATGGTCCTCTTATGCTGCCTACTTGACATGTGGGTGATGTGAATGAATGTACCCGACTTATGAATCATGTCAAATGATGTGGTAGGCCTAGACACATGCATGTTTATCCCAAAGGTGACCTCCATGTGCATAGATGTGGGATGACTTTTGAGCGTCCACGTGAATGGGTCGAAGGGATCTACGAAGGTGGTTATGGGGTGGGGTACTTCATCAATCCCAAGGTGTTTGTTGCCTAAAGTCAAGGCTCTCATGGTGTAACCCGATTCTAGGAAGGGAGGAGTTTGGGTTGACATGGGCGATTCGGGTAGGGTGAGGTGGGTGGTGAATAGGGGGAGTGGGTTACATGGAGATCTAGGCTCCCTTAGGAAGGGATTAAAGGGATCATGGTAAGGGTTACCTAGGTAGGGGTATTCCATGTCCTCAAGGTCCTCAAATGGTGAGTCATCCTCCTCCAAAATGTTTGGGCCAAGGTTGCTAAGGGGTTGGCCAATCAAAGCACTTGGGATCTCAATTGTTGGAGAGTAGAGTAGGATGGGTTCCTCCTCCATGGGTAGAAGGAGTATGATCTCACTTGTAAATTGGCCATTAGTGTAGATGGAAGTGATGGAGCCAACGGTGGGGTAAGCTAGGCTAATGGTGCTTGACTCCGATGGCCTCATGGCTAGCATATCGGTCAAGTGGACTTGCCAATGTAGGTAGGCCACTAAGTCTCCCAAATCTTTTACACAATAGGAGGTTTGATAAGTGACATGAGGCTGAGTGGGAATGATTTGGGATTGATGTCCCATGGGTATGTGGCTTGGTTGTGAACTAGGAATGGTGAGGCCTCGCTTGAGCCATTGGAGTACGGACTTATCTATGGTGATGGTGTCATGGGGAAGGGTGTATAGCTCTTGATGAACTAGGCTAGGAGTGGTGGGTGAGTTGTGTGGCCCTTGGATTTCCTTGATTTTGGGAGGTGGATCCGAATTGGTATCCTTCTCCTCTTGGGTAGGTGTGTGGGTTGCAACTCCTAAGGACAATGGGGTAGGAAGGTCTATGGTGGGTGGGTTGGTGTTAGTCGAAGCATGGTGCACCCGAGGAGGTGAGCAAGGTCGGATGTGGGTTGGAATTGGGAGTGGAAGTAGTGGAGGCCTAAATTGGGGTAGGATTGGGGTGGGAAGTGGAAGGTGGGTTGGGTGAGGAGATTTGGGATGCTTGGTTTTGGGAGATGTGTCCCTTTTTGGGGACGATGGTGAGGTTGCGGTGGTGGCCAAGGGGGCTTGTGGGGTGCGGTTTTGGTGAGGGGATTTTGGTTTGGGGTTGGTGGCCATTATGGGCCTAGGTGGAGGGGTGGACATGGAGTCCAATTGAGTATGGGGACATATGGTTGTGGTGAGGACTTGGAGGTAGGGTGTAGATGTGGTGGTTGGGGTAGGAGAGGTGGAAAATGGTGGGGATAGTGTGATTAGGGTCTTGGGTTGGCCAAGGGGAAATGAAGGAGTTGAAATGCTCTTTGGACTTTGGTGTTCGGAATGGGAAGGGGACACATAACTAGCCCTAAGTTGCTCCTTCATGTTTACCCAAGTGGTGATGGGATCTTCCCTTCTAATTATCCTTAGCCCGACAATTTGTAGCCAATAGGTTTGAGCCCGTTTGGTAAGTTGTGATTTGGCAAATTGGACTTTCTCGTTATCGGTCATGGGATGCCAAGTGAAGTAATGGTCCATGGAAGCCTCCCATTCTAAATACTCATTAGGATGAGTCCCATCAAAGGTGAGAGGTGAGGGAGGAGGCCTACTATCATTCTTCCTTGGGGCGGGCCAATTTTCTTCTAGTTTGTCAAGTCGTCTAGATAGGCTATCAAGCTTGCCATTGGCATGGGTCAAGATTTTTATGAGGCAACTGACATGGCCAGGGAAGTTATGGGTGTTAGTGGTAGGCATCTCTTGGTGGCTTGGACTTATGGAGTGGGCCGATTGGTAAGGTCGATATGAGGTGGCCATACTAGGGAGCAAGAGTGATGCACTTGATGACTCTAAATGCATAGACATGCCCTAGGACTTGACTTGATAGAGACAAGTCAATGACTTGCTCTGATACCACTTGATGTAAAACAGCCCTAGGATGACTAAATATGTAATGGACAACATAGAACCAAGATCCACAAGCATACAAGCTCTCCAATGATTCTCACAATAGCGTCTTACTCACACGGCACACGCGATCACCCGGCGGGGCCGGGGGATGATGGCAAGGGTCCGAGGCGGGACCCAATGACTCTAAAGGACTTAGTTTGCTTAGGCTGACCCCAAAGGGCCTAGGATTCCCCAACTTCGTGGGTGGCTGGCCCGCTGGGCGGGGTGTGGGTGGCACTCTCTCACGGTCCGCGGTGGACACTAACAAACTAGCATATAAGTACGGGCCCTCTTCTCACCGCCGACGGGCAATCAAAGCAATACTAAACTTGCAGAATGAAGGCAACTAAGGAGATATCAGACGCTCACCTGATCGGTGTGAAGACACCGATCCCGCTCGGAGACGAGGGCGCGCCGGGAGGCGAGGGTATACAACCGATCGCCGCGGCGATGTAGCTTGACCTGAAAATGCAATGATGTACAACACTACGCCTCGCACAGGAGGGGTGATCTTGGGGTAGGGATTAGACTTAGTACATCCAAAACTACCTCCACGCAGGGAGGAGCCTTCAGCCGGCCAAGCGGGGTGGGGATTACGCAATGAAAACGTTATCTTCCGAGCTCCACCGGTTCTGCCTTGCTTCAGGTTCGCTGGACTGACAGTCGGAGACGGTGCTGCCATGGGCTCCACGGAGCTCGGATCTTGACGAGACCAGCGCCAAAAGTTTACCAACTGACAGGGGATGAAGTTTTGGGGAAGCTTTGATTCTCGGGGCTGACCGCACTGGCGACTGGAACAGGGCACCAGCGTCTGGTCTGTGGCTGGTACCGGACTGAAGCAGTAGGTTGCAGAAGTCACTGTGGGCTCTCCCGGACTCCGATTGGAATGAAACTGGTGGTGACGCTATCGTGATCGGGGTAGCTTCGAGCCGGAGTTGATGGGGATGCAATCTGATGTCGGTGGAGAGAGGGGTGACCAGAGGAGTGTGGACTGGTCTAACCTGGGATCACAGGGGGCAGTCTGCCCTCTCCGACGAAGAAAATTGGAAAAGGGGGTTCCGGTGGCCGATTGAGTACCTTCTTCTTCGAGGTGGCAGATAACTAGATGTAGTTTCTCTCCTCCAAAAATGGCGGTCAGAACCTTCACCAGCTGGCCGTGGCAGAGTCTGCAACTAGACTGGTTGATTCTGCCTCTGTCTGGTGCAGAACAATGGGGCTGGTTGCAGAGGGTGCCATGATCTCCACAAAGCTCTGATGGGTACAAGACCTGAACCGTTGGAACCGTGGTCGAGTCTTCTTTCTGTCGGTGCCAACGGCGGGGTCGGCAGATGTCGGAGAAGATTGGGACGATCAGATGAGTGGAGGGATATCAGTTCTGGCTCCTATAAACTGACCTGACACACTTGGAGTAGAAAATTCGTAACTTTCGATGTCGATGTCCAAATGCAACTCTGCTTCTTGAAGATGAAAGAGGACTTGAGAGGGAAGGAATTGTCTGAAGAAATATTGATCTGAATCCCAAAGGGTTCGTTGTGGCCGAGCTTCCATTCTCGCTCTGGTTCTCTGCCTGGGTTCTTCTGCGCAGTCGAGGGAGATCGGCCGCTGTGGACTGCTCGGAGCTCGGATGCTGACGAAACCACCTCGCCTTGGAAGCTCTCTGGACAACCTTTCCAGATATGTAGGCATTGCCACCAGGAGGAGCAGGGAATGGCCGGGGATGATGCGACTTCAGGGCCTCACTCTGCTGCCTACGGCCTGCTACTTGAAGCTGCAACTTGCAAGAACAAGGGGAGGGGCAAAGGGAGTTAGCACAGATTGGGGGGATGGCTGATGGTTTGTGGATATGGGAAGGACGTGGCTAGGGCTTCTGGAGGGTCTGGAGTGGCAGGGGTAGATGGAGAGGGGGGCTGGAGCAGCTAGGGGTGGAGATGGGGGGGTGGAGGTGCACTAGAGAGAGGGTGAGTGTGAGAGGAGGATGGGGGACGAACTTGGCTGTTGGGGGGAGATGGATTTCGACCTAGGGTGGTTTAGGAGGTGGGGAGATGGAAGGGCACAGCCCTAGGGAGAGGGAAATTCGAATTTGGGCTTTGGGAGGGGTTAATTCAGCCTTGGGAAGAGGGATGGTTGCTTGGGAGAGTGGAAAGGTGCCTAGGAGAAGGGGTTTCCACCTAGGGGTTGGAGGGGGAATTGAATGAATGCATGGGGAAGGGGCCTTAATGAGGGGTGAATGGGGAGGAGAGAGAATGAATTTCAAATTTGGGGTGGGGAGGAGAGAGAAAGGGGGCACAACCCACTTAGAGAGAGTGATAGTGAGAGAGAGAGAGAGAGAGAGAGAGAGAGAGAGAGAGAGAGAGAGGGAGATATTGAGATGGAGATGGCAAATGCCTTTCAATATTCATCAAAGTTGTTTCAATGAGAGGGAGGGAAGGCCTATTTATAGGCATCCACTCTTTACATGACCATAGTACCCTTGACAATTAGACAAAAGACCGGGCATATCCTAGACTCAACCTAATGGGCCCATAACTAAGGTAATAAGGCCCAATTAAGCATACCAAGGGAAATGGACTAGAACCACATGACTTAATAAAGAGAAATACAATGATAGGACTCAATAAAAGGAAAATACATAAAATGAAACTAAGGAAATGAAGATAACAAGTGTGGATCACAGTCAGTCCACATCAAGAGTGTGCAGGCGACCCGAGCTAGAGGGAGTGTCGTGAGATGCCCTCATCAGTAAAACTCAACTCAGGACCCACAAAAGCGATCCGAAAGCTCTCCGATAAGGATCCGAAAAATCCAGGGTATTACAGTCCTGATGATGTCAGGAGAAGAGATGATCCGTATTTCTGCCCTTACCATCAGATCCTCGGACATCCTATTGAAGATTGTCAAATATTCAAGGACATCATCCAAGGCTTAATAAAAAGAGGGGAGTTACAAATAGGGGAGTACAAAGTTGATCCCCCAGGCCCGCATGAAATGCCTATGCCAAGGGCCTCAGTCAATATGATATCTATATGTCAACAGCTGCTTGAAGAACTGCCAGAGGCTTGTAGCCGGCACACCTATGAAGATAATATCCTGAAACCTAGAAAATAACAAAGAAACTAGCAAGCAATGCCAATAAGGAAGAAAACAAGATTGGTACCTCGCTTGCCTCTAGAGGTCTAAGTTTATGGAGTCATGGCCCGTCCCACTCTGCCCCATACAATTGCTATCTGCCATCAAACAACCCCACCAGCAATCATTAAAAGGCTAACAGACAGTAAGAAGAAACAAACCCCATCGTGGGCATATGAAGAAGCCAACTCAGCCATAGAACTGCTACAAGCCATTACAAATGGGCCTGATAACCATGAGCAACCAAAGAACCAGCCTATGCAGCTCAAGAAGCATGCCCCTCAAAGATGCAATGAGTCCCACCGGTTAACAAAAGGAACTGAAGAAAAAGCAAAAAAAGTTGAATGCATCAAATAGCCCACTGTGGGGGAAGGTGCCGAGCATGAAGGGAAAGAAAAAGAAGAATGCAAAGGCTAAAAAGAGGAATCTTGCTTTCTCCTGCGACACATTGATAACATCTTTCAGTGGGGCACAAACTGCTGATGAAGAAAATAAAGAAATTTACTTTGTGCCAAAGGAAGCAACTCCAGCCAAAGCTTCTGCCTCTCACCCATCTACCAGGTCCGGGAGGATGCCAAAGCAACACTCACCAACTAATAAAAAGGCTCAATGTCATATTCCTCCTCCACTTGAAAGCGTAAAACACAAGGAGTTCATCTCAAAGGAGCTAGCTGTAGCTGGCAATAATGGCAGGACGGCATTTATCTCGGGCAAACCAGAGGTGGAAGGTAGTAGCACTCCCGGTCCCTTCTTACAAGACCCTGCCATATGGCACTATTGTACTAGAAGCAGCAGGAGATTGAAATGCTATAAAGCCAGCTGAATGAAATGAACATAAATCCATATACGCCATAATTGACAAGACATCTATATGAGACAGCCCAAGACAGTGCTTGCTCATCTGAAGCTTCAACGTGGCCAACAATGCCCTAAACAGTACACGATCATTCAGGGGGCATCCTCCCTCAGCCATTCCAACCCACAGTCCCCTGGGTAAGTTAGGGGGCAACTAAAGCATCTCCGGCAATGACATCGATGAGGCCGCATATGCAGCCAATTGCCCTACACCCAAGATCAGCGGGTCTAGCCACAATGGACAAGCCAAAGGCGGAACGAACAATGAATACAAAGACGGCTGAAGAAGAAGTCGCTGAGGTCGAATTACAAGCAGCCAAACAAAAGGATAATGAGTCTGTCAGGGACTACATAAGCAGATGGAGAAGCCTTCGTGAGAGATGTAGGAACCCACCTAGTTACAAGGAGTCTGTCCAAATCTGCAAAGAGAATCTGAAGATGGAAATTCTACGATGGGTCATTGACTTTGAAGTCACAACCTTTGAATATCTAAGTGACATCGCAGCAGAAGCCGAAGCAGTCCTTGCAAGACTTTGCCTAGCCTTCATAAGCTCGGGTCAAAAGAATAAGCCAACCAACAAACAACCAGCGCAAGAAGGTTACACCTCAAATATTGAAGTTTTCGAACAACAAAAGAAGAAAACAAAAGAGGCAGCTAACCTTGCTTCCGCCAAGCCGGAAACACAAGGGTCCTCATTAAGGGGTAAAATGATGAAGCCCTATTCATTCCCAAAAGATAAGACCTCGACTCTCTTTGAGTGGGCCCTTGAATGTGGCAAAGTGGTGCTTCCGGAGCCGAAGGGACCAGGCAACACCACAAGAAAAGATAATCCACGCTTCTGTCCTTATCACTAAGTAGCGGGACATCCTATCGAGGATTGCTACGTGTTCAAAGACATCATCGAAGGCCTAATCAAGAAAGGTGAATTGCAAATGGGCTAATACAAGGTGGATCCGCCACGTCCACATCAAATGCCTGTCTTCAGGCAAGCAGCCCCGCGCGACATCACTGCCTCAGCTGTCCCTCACAAATTTGGCTAAAGCCAACATCTAGCATCATCCTGCAGCTTGAATGCGGATATTTGTAAAAATATGGAGAAAAGAAAGAGAGAATAAGAGAGAGAGAAAAAAAAGAAAATAAGAAAAAAAAGAAGAAAAAAGGAAAAAATGAGCAGAAAGAGAGCTGGCTCTGGGGGCAGGTATTAATAAAAAAAAAGAGAGGGAAGATGAAAGAGAACTTGATGGCCCTATACGTTAAGGGAGTGGCCGCTCCCCATATTTCCTGGTCTAAACTAAATAAAACTACCATCGTGGGATTGGTGTGGTGGAGCGAACTAGTTATCCCCTCGCTGAGGAGGTGAGCGCTCTCCTATGCCCCCGCCTTGGTCAGTTCAAAATATATAAAAAAAGAGAAAAAAGAGAAGAAAAAAGAGAAGAAAAAAAGAGATAAAAAAAGACAATGAAGGGTGATAGGCCCACATGGCATTTCATTGATTAGTGCAACCCAAGTTGGAGGTTCAAAATAAAAAGAGAGGGAAAAAGGGAAAAAAAGGAAGAAAAAAAAAACAAACAAAAATCCTGGGGCGAGTATGGCCTTCCTACCCTTTTCCATGAGCAAGATGATTCCCAGCGACACTACATGATGGGTGCTTAAGGGAGAATAAAATAACTGTCCCATCCACGAAAATTAGGAGGACTTCGTCATTACAACTATCAACATAAGATGGCCCACTGGGATGCATGGTGCCTTGTTGTCTTCCCATCCTACGGGAATGTTCCCCATTTGTCCCACCGGAACTGACCCTCTACCCTTGGTATGGGTCATGTGCCCCCGGCCAATGCATTCTCATTGCCCTTCGGCATTCAGCCAACAATCACCCAACTACACCAACAAATGCCATATTCGTCCCACAGGGCTCTCACGCCACTGCTGGTTTGGACTCCTAGCCCAACATTGGCTCATCAATCCCCTTTTTCCTTGGCATGAGCACTCCACCCTTGTCGAGCTCAAGATTTTTGCCCACTAGTCCCGCCGGGTTGTGACCATAAAACCTTTTTGCTTGGCTTGGGGCACTCCGGCCTAGCCAAGCTTGAAATTACCATTTGTCCCATCGGACTGAGTCCATAAACTCTTTCCTTGGCATAAAGCACTTCGCCCATGCCAAGTCCTAAAAATTACCCTTTGCCTCATCGGGCTGGGTCTATAAAACCCTTTTTCTTGGCATAAGGCACTCCGATCGTGCTGAGCCCTAAAATTACCCTTCGTTCTACTGGGCTAAGTTCATAAAATCTTTTTCCTTGGCCTGAGGCACTCCGCCCGTGCTGAGCTCTAAAAAATTACTCTTTTGTCCTACTAGGCCGAGTTAATAAAATTCTTGCCCCTTGGCCTGAGGCATTCTGCCCTTGCCAAGATCTAAAATTAACCCCAGTACCACATGTGCAATCAGCAATCAAACTCATCAATAATCCCACCAAATAAAATGTCCTGCATTACAGATGAACCTACGCTAGAGAGCCTAACATAAAAAAAGAAAGAACATAATAATAATAATAATAAATGAAAGAATAGAAAAATGAATAATGAAGTCAAAATGATGATCTAAAAAAACAACAACAAAAAATCACAAAAAACAACAAAAATTAAAAAATAAAATAAATTAAAATAAAATGCAACAACAATCAACAAACCCATCAAATTCAATAAAACCAATAAATTCAGTAGGCTCAATAAATCTAATAAACATAACAAAATCAATCACTAAAATAAATAAATCAATCCAATAAACTGAATGAACCCCGATGAACTCTATCAACTCAATAAATCAAACAAATCAAATAAACTTAGTGAATCAATAAATCCCGCAAGTCTGATGAACTCAATAAACCAAATAAACCTAACAAAATCAATAAATTCAACAGACCCAATAAACCCATTGACTCAATAAACCAAATAAACCTAATAGACTCGATAAAACCAATAAATCCAATAAAATCAATAAACTCAGCAATTCAATAAATCCAATCATCCAAACAAACAAATCAACAAAAACCTCCTCTTGTACGGCATCATGACAATTCGCCTAAGCTGTTTAAAAAAAATTCTACCTTGGCATCATGGCCTTCCGCCTAAGCCAAGCTGTACGGCGTCATGGCAATTCACCTAAGCCGTTTTAAAAAAAAAAATTCTACCTTGGCGTCATGGCCTTTTGCCTAAGCCAAGCTGTACGGCGTCATGGCAATTCACCTAAGCCATTTAGAATATTCTGCCTTGGCGTCATGGCCTTCTACCTAAGCCAAGTCATACGGCGTCATGACTTTACATTTAAGCCGTTAAAAAATCCTTGTCCGACATCATGGCATTCTGCCTAAGCCGGTAAATATGTTGCCTTGGCGTCATGGTCTTCCAGCTAAGCCAAGTTGTACGGCGTCATGACTTTATGTCTAAGCCATTAAATATTCTTGTCCGACGTCATGGCAATTTGCCCAAGTCGTTTAAAAATTCTACCTTGGCGTCATGGCCTTCTGCCTAAGCCAAGTTGTACGGCGTCATGGCAATTCGCCTAAGCCGTTTAAAAATTCTACCTTGGCGCCATGGTCTTCCGCCTAAGCCAAGTTTTAAAGCATCTTGACTTTATGTCTAAGTCGTTAAATATTATTCTCCGACGTCATGGCTTCCGCTTAAGCCGGTAAATATTCTGCCTTGGCTTCATGGCCTTCCGCCTAAGCCAAGTTGTATGGCGTCATGACTTTACGTCTAAGCTGTTAAATATTCTTGTATGGCGTCATGACTTTATGTCTAATCCGTTAAATATTCTTGTCTGGCATCATGGCTTTTCGCCTAATCCGGTAAATATTCTGCCTTGGCGTCATGGCCTTCTGCCTAAACCAAGTTGTACGGCGTCACGACTTTATGTCTGAGCCGTTAAATATCCTCTCTTGGCGTCACGACCTTACGTCTAAGTCAAGTCATTCGGCGTCATGACCTTCGGTCCAAGCTGACAAACCTCTTACCATTGGCCCGAAATTGCTGTCCAAGCCAATGAACAAAAAGACCCCCTTGGTTCCACACCAACCCTTGATCCCTCTAGGGATTCGCCACAACATGTGACGTCTTTTCTCCATTGTCGTGACATCAGCCACTTACCTCTAAAACTGTCGACCTGCGAGTGTGCCTATTAAGCCCCATATAAAAAAAAGAAAGAAAGAGAAAGAAAGAGAAAAAAAGAAAAAAGAGAAAAAAAGAGAAAAAAAAGAGAGAGAAAAGAGAGAAAAAAAAGAAGAAAGAAAGGGAGACAAAAAAATGATCATGACATGATTTGTGTGCTTTACTTGCCTCACGTGCATGTCCGCATGTAATATAGTATTAATACACCTCCTTCAAATTTCTAAGACCATATCTCCTCCCTAAATAAAGTTGCCTGATTCTAGGCATGAGTGAGTTACGACATACGCTAAGAGATGAAAGCTGATCCTCGGCAAGTGCATACATCAAAGGGAAGAAACGTAGCAATGTTGCTAGCACAATTCACAAGATACACCCCCGATGAAACTCCCACACCTTGCACATAATATGAGCAATGGCCCTTAGCCATAGGGACGTCGTAAATTCTTTTTAACACTTCATGGAAGCTCAAATCTGTGCACTCACGTAAAGGGTGACCATGAGGAAAAAGCTGCCTACCCCCTTCAAAAAAAAAGAAAAAATTGATGATAATGATAAGTGGAATGTGAATCCAAGTAGCTGGGAATCCCCATTGAGACACATGAGGAAACTTGCGCGAAAATGGTGTAGCAAACTCTACAAAAATAAGGATGAATCCTAGTAGCCGGGAATCCCCATTGAGACACATGAGGAGACTCGGGTAAAATGGTGAAATCCATCATAAAACCATTATATAGGATGGATCCTAGTAGCCGGGAATCCCCTTTGAGACATATGAGGAGACTCGCGCCGAACGGTGAAGTCCATAATAACACTGCGAATAAAGGGATGAATCTTAGTAGTTGGGAATCCCCATTGAGACACATGAGGAGACTCGCGCCGAACGGTGAAATCTCGAATTAAGAATAAACAAGGGGGTTGCGCAAAGCTGCCAAAAGCCGAGAGCCCCGAATGTATGTGTAGGCGATAAAGTAATCCTCTAGTGTTACTCAGAACGTCTGCCCGTCCCTATGTCTAGGGTTCACTACCCATATAATTACACTTTCACACTATGGATGAATAGTCCTGGGTGTAGATTGTAGTTTATGCTA
The DNA here is from genome assembly GCA_022559845.1 of Amorphophallus konjac. Classification (NCBI taxonomy): domain Eukaryota; kingdom Viridiplantae; phylum Streptophyta; class Magnoliopsida; order Alismatales; family Araceae; genus Amorphophallus; species Amorphophallus konjac. The sequence goes on from CM040118.1 coordinate 430,839,382, forward strand.
TGCATATGTTCTACGCAGCGTCCCCCTTTACGTATGCACATCTCCCTTGGTTGCGCTTCGTGAGCCGCACTCTGTCCGTGAATCATGGGCAATGTCCTTATCCTATCCCTAATACAGGGGAACTATTCTATATACATCTAGTTTATTCGTGTGGTCGATGGATGTCTGCATGCTTGCATGAATAAAGAATAAAAGAATAAAAAGACACGTTCTCAGATAGGGTTGCACCCACAGGTCCTGCTCACTCGTCCGTCATTCGCACCACCTACGGGTGGGGGGCATTTGTTGACACTAAAAATATTTCTGACATTTCTTAAACTTTTTCTTTTGTAGGTATGAAGCTCTGGCCGAGTATCCCTATGGCGACAGAAAAGAAAAGAAAGAAAAGAAGGAAAGGAGAGGCAGAAGCCAAATAAAAGACAAAGATCGAAGAGAAAAAGAAAAGAAAAGAAAAGAAAAGATGCTCGGCACCAACGGATAGTTGCTGAAACGAGACTCGAAAGCTTAGAAAATGATCGAGACCATCCCCGAACAAACAAGATAGAAGTTCGGACAGCAAGACAAGTCAGCCGATGGGTCAACCCTCACAAAATGAGAATTGAGCACAAATGGGCCTAAACAAACAACAATGGGCCAAAGGATGCTAAGAAATGAGTTGAAGAGGCTGGGAGCCAGCATGGCCCCTACTGAATCGGCACAGGATTGCATCGGCGTGCAAACACTAGCTAGCGCGCTGGTTCCTCTTGGCGCCGATGGAAGCAGGGTTTACCCTCTATAAAAGCCCTCGATCAAGGGAGACACGAGAGGGCCGCAGAAGGAGGGAGAGACTAGGTGGCCGTAGCAAACAAGAGAGCCAAAAAAGGGGTGGTGGGTGCTCTAAGAGAAAGGGGGTGATCGAGCTAGGATAGTCTTTCTTCCACGGTGAAGGTGGGTCTCCCACCGTGTAAAAGGCCCGGCAGGATACAATCTCCCCCTCCCCGTTCTTTTCTTTTTCGTTTATCTCTATGTAAATTCTCCTGTAAGCGTCAATCATTATGATCAATGAATGAATAAATATGTGGTAATTCTTGTTTAGTAATCTGTTATGTTTCATTCCCCCCTCTCTCTTCCTGTGCGATGAACTGCTCTCGGATTTCATATTGCTCGTATTTTTGTTCTGATACTGTGGAATCATATCAGCCCCCCCTGTGGCTTCTGATGATTTATTGTGAATGCGAGAAATATGATGCACTAGGGGATGTTTTCCCCGATCAAAATCTATGAGTTCTTTTTAAATCAGTCCCTGCTGTGCATAACGAAGGCCTGAGACAGTCCATCTCATGGCCCTTCATCCGCTTTAAATGGGAATATGATTGCACAATTTCCTTCGATTTCAGATACTCTGTTTCCCTGAGTTTTTCCTTTGTTTTGAGAACCCCTGCTCGGCCTGGCCAGTCTCCCAACGGCGCCTTTGAAGACCGACGCGAGATGCTTCACGGCGCGGGCCCTCACGCGCTGATTGTAGGCCCGCGCTCCGATTTCCTATTTCTCTGGGCGCCAAGATGCAAAACCCAGTCTGCCGTTTGTTTATCCGCCGATACATGGGCTGCTACAGCAACCGTGCCGATTGACACTTCAACCATGCTGATGCGGGACGGGACAGCGAACCTGGGACGCTAACTCGTAGACGTCCCTATGCGAGGGAAACGCGGGATCGTGCGCGGTTGAGAAACCGAAAATGAGCCTTGGGTATCGGCTTTTCTGCGTGTACTCGGCTCGAGTCACGGGACGGGTTCACTCACTCACTCTCGCAGTAGTGATAAAAATGAATATCGAGCTAATTAACCTATCACTCTAGTAGCGACATTCAAAAATATACGAATTGAGCAAAATGCCAAAGTAGGAGGGTGGCGAGTGTACCTCCACGCTCCGGGCGTGGGGAAGACGATCCCGGCCGAAACTCGTACTCCCGGTGTATAAATATTAACAATAATTACAGAAATGAATTTATCACCCACTTCAGCCAGGGAGGTAAAGGGCTACAATGTGGGACCCGGGAGTAGCGAACTCGAGTTGACGGGCTGCGATCTGGAACGCTCCCGGGCTAGAGACGGGCTGCTGGTTTGGCTCGGTTCTGCGGGGCCCGCGGACAGCAGGTGGGGCCGGCTACTGGGACGGCAGTACCCGGGCCTCTCTTTGCTGTGATGGCTTGCTAGGACGTTGCTGATGGGTTGCCGAGCAGTCTCCGGGAGCGGCGGTCGCCGAAGGTATCCCGGTGTATTTTACCGGGATTTACCCGTGGACTGAGTTGTTGGCCTGTCCACGGATCTGAACTGCGCGCCTCCACAAAAACAATTTCTGCAGCCAGATCCGGTGTCGAATCGATGCAAAATTGATACCGATGGATAGAGGAATCAAAGGGGTACAACATATAATTATTTCAGATCTATCCAGTAGACGGATTAGAAATGAAAACGACTGTGGTTTGTAGTTTCTTTCTGGCTTGGAATTACAGACACACAGGGAAGAACAAGAACTGCCTGAAGATAAATTTTGACTGATAGGAAAACAATAGATCTAGACACCAGATAAATTATGGGTGGAGGGGGCGTAAGGGTGGAACACGTATAATTTTTTTGGGGATTTATGGAGATGTATAAGGGGGTGGGAAAAATAAAAGAACATACTCCTATCCTGCAGATCTGGAAACTAGTAGATTGTCAGGGGTGAAACTAAAATTACGGGAAAAATAGCAAATGACCTCTGATTGGCACGAAATTTAAAATTGAGACTGGGGATAACAAGAAGAACAAACACTCAAAATTGAAGCTCGATCAGAGCTCCTGATGTGGAGATAAAAATCGGGCTTCAACCTTCTATCCTCATGTGGACAGAATTCCGACGCGGCGGCGGTGGCGGTGCGACGGCGGCTCGATGGCTGCAGCGACGGCGATACTAAGCTTCACACTCAGAGAGGGGGAGGGGAGGAGGCTTCACACCTCAATAATTTCACAGAAATCCATCTGTGAGGGGGTGGGAGAGAGAAAGGGGCGCCCTTGGGCTACTCTTGTAAACTTCTATAATTTTCTCACATTAATTATATCAAAATGGAAATTACATGGATTATATGGAAAAGTAAAAATGACCTTAACTACCCCTAGATCTAGGGTTAGGGAGGGGTAAACTAAAGATAGGATTTTCTTCCCCCATGTGGTCAAATGACAAAATAAAATAAAAATATAACATGGAATATAATACATTAAAGGGGGGGCCCTTGACTTTAAGGGACTTCAATTTTGAATTTTTCCATTCTTGTCCCCCCTTGGTCTAAGTCCAATGTTGGACTTTGAACCAACCCCATATGGGCCCTAGAACCTAGGTGGACCATTGGGGAAGAGGGTAGGGGACCCTGCTGGACCCACTGAACTTTTACAAATAAACTCAAAGACTTTAAACACTAACCCTCTGGCTTATAATGCCTTACAATTGTAAACACAATTAGCCAAGGGTATAAATACAAATAAAAGGACACAAATGTAAAATAAAATTGTTAATGCCCGGTGTGATTCCCATAAATTCTCTCCGGGTCGGAAGAACTCGACCCCGTCGAGTAAGGTGTGCGGCTGCTAGTGTGGCTCCGGCGGATCCGTCACCGAACCTGGAAGAGCGGAGTACACTCCACTCCAAGTTATAGTCACCTGCTCATCCCGTATATATTCGATATGCACACGCTACTGTGGGAATGAGGCTAGAGGTGGATACTCCGGGGTTGGGTCACTCTCAAAGGGGAGGAGGCGGCTCGAAGACTCACTAGGAATCACCGCTGGGTCCCTTTATATGACTAGATCCGGTATGTTGAGGTAGAGCTGATCTCAAATTCCAACAAGTCTACAACGTACGCATTAGACCCGACTTGCCTCACACTTAAAAGGGACTAACATAGCGAGCTGACATGAGATCGACTCGACTCGATGTATGCAGACTCACTATGCACTCGACAGATAAACGGTACGAAACAAAGACTCACACATGACCCTAAACAAACCTACTGTTAGTCCGACCCATACACATGCAATGGTGGACCAGGACATCCGAATGTGTGCCATGCATACATTAGATGCAATCGATGGTTGACGGAATGGGGAATTCCTAGACATCCTAATATGTCCCTAGCATGCGGCTGCTTGTTGGATTTGGGAGAGTTGGGAGGGCTAGGAGAGTTGAATGCTCCTTCTTCGTCACCCCTATATGATGACCGTGGAACTGTCCCCTAGCTGAGTGTAGGTTGACTGGCCCGAGTGGGAGGGGTGTGGTAGGGGACTTCCTTGACAAGGTAGAAAGGAAGGGGTGGGTAACGAGGCCCACTAGGGAAGGGGTCGAAAGGGTCAAAGAATGTGTGACCCCTCGAGATGGGTTCCCTCATGACACAACCCCATGTTTGGAATTCTTGAAGGTCCAGAGGGTCACCTTCATTCATCGTGGTAAGTGGGACGGGGGCCTCAAGTAAAAGATACTCCCTCAAGATAAAGGGAATGTAGCTAGGCTCGGCTGGCATGGGGAGGAACAAAAGAACCTCCGTGGTGACATGACCCGCGGTGTATACAGAGGTAATGGACCCCAACGTGGGATGCATGAAGCTACGACTCATGGATTGGTCGAAGCCAAGGGCCAACAGGTGCGTCAACTTCCATTGCCAGTCTAATCCCTTGATAAGAGCGTCCAAGGTGTCTATATGGTGAGTAGACTGGAACGTGGTGTGGAAGGAGTTGACAGGCACTACTTGTAGTGCAAGGTCCAGGGATGGGTAGCATGGTGTCCTAGTGATGGGAATCAACTCCGAGCATGTACATTTTATTTTGCATTTGTGTTCTTTTTATTTGCATTTATACCCTTGTGTAATTGGGTACGCAATTGTATGGCAAGTATAAGCCAAAATGTGAGTCTTTAGGTTTTAGTGGGTTTATTTGTAAAAGTCTAATAGGTCCAGTAAGGGCCCCACACCTTCTTCCCCATTGGTCCACCTAGGCTCTAGGGCCCATGTGGCGCTGGTCAAATGTCCAAGGTGGGCTTCTAGAAAGCTTGACCATTCAAGGGGACAAAGGGAGGAAAAAGTCCATATTCTCTCCCCTTTCTTAGTCCAAGGTAGGTAACCTACCAAACTTGGACTTCCTTCCTTTGAAAATTCAAGGGAAGGAAGCTTCCTTGTCCCCCCCTTGGTCCCCCCCTCTCTCCCATGAAATTCCAACCCCCCACCCCTTGCAATGCTCTATATAAGAAGATGTATAGTGTCATTTATAGATTTAATGAAGAATTAATGAAAAATTAGTACATTTTTGCCAAGGGCAAGCCCTTGGGTGCCCTCTCTCATCTCTCCCTCTTGCAGAGGTGTGAAGCCTCCTTCTTCTGAGGTGTGAAGCCTCCCTTCCAACCCCCCTTCCTGAGTGTGAAGCTCAGTGCCGCCGCCACCATCGAGCCGCCATCGCGCCGCCACCGCCATCGTCAGAGTTCTGTCCAAATCTAGATAGAACTACAAAGCTGAAATTTTATCTTTTTTCTCCTGTTTTCTGATCAAACCCAAACTATGACAGTTTGTTCTCCTTGTCACCCCTAATCTCCAGTTTAAATTTCGTGCCATTTGTCCTTCGTTTGATATTTTTCCCATATTTTTATTCTTCCCCTCAGTAATCTGCTAGTTTGTAGATCTGCGGGACAGTGTCCCCTTGAAATATTTTTCCCACCCCCTTAGTGCTCTCCAAAAAATCGCCAAAATTTACCAAGTGTTCCTCACGTACCCCCCTTCCATCATAATTTTTATGGAGTCTAGATATTTCATTTTCCCTTCAGTCCAATTTCATTTTTAGAGTCAACTCAGTCTATCATGTGTGTCTGTCAGTCCGAGCCAGCAAAAATATTTGTGGCACAGTGGTTTTAATTTCTAATTCGTTCACTTGATGGATTTTAAAAAAAATATATGTTGTAGATCTATGAGACCTCTTCCCAACGGCACCAACCACGCCTCAATCCGGCCATGGATCTGAGCACAGAAATTCTTGTCGTGGAGGTGCACAAATCTGTTCCGTGAACAGACTAGCAGAGGCAGCAGTAAAATAAATCTTGCAAAAATATCAAAGCTCAATTTCAGGAACCGCCGCTTCAGGGAGTCGACCAGGGACGTCCCGCCATCGTCCTAGCCAAGCTTTGCCTTCAGAAGACTCAAGGAGGGCGACGTACCATTGGAGGCCATTACTTGCTGTCCTACAACTCAGAATCGAGTCGGCGCAACACCGAGTTGGCACAGTACCGAGTCGGACCAGCAGCACGGTTCCGCCCTGAGAGCCCTTCCGGCTTGCTGCCCATCAACCAAGGATCGGTCCTCCCGGACCCCACTTGTAGCCCTTTACCTCCCTGTGTGGAGTGGGCAAGAAATAACTGCTGTAATTATTGAATAATTATTTTTACCGGGAGTTACCGTACTTGGCCGGGGTCATCTTCCCCACGCCTGGAGCGTGGAGGTACAGTCGCCACCCTCCTCGTAGGCACTTTACTTATCTCGTATATGTTTGTATGACGCTGCATGTGATAGGATATTAGCTCGCTTTACTTTCATCACCGCTGCGAGAGAGAGCGAGACCCGTCCCGTGACCCGATCCGAGCACGAGAGAGAGCCAACCACCCTAGCTCACTGTCGGTTTCTCAACTGTGCACGTCCGTACGCTTCCCTCGCTAATGGACGATCGCGAGCTTGCTTAGAGTCCAAGGATCGCATATCAACTTGGAGTCGAGTCGTGTGTCCGTCCCGCATCAGTAGCCCGAGCCACCCGTGTTTCTAACGGGAATACTTTTCATCGCCGAGCCACTACTTAGCTGGCTCAAGATAGGATTGGTCCCACCTTGCTATCCATCCATGGACCCCACACTACCTTTAGTGCCTGTCAACTCCTTTGATACCACATTCCGGTCTAGTCACCATGTTGATACCTTGGATGACCTTCTTACGGGATTAGACTGACAGTTGCAGTTGACGCACTTATTGGCCCCAGGCTTCGACCGACCCACAAGTCGTAGCTTTACCCATCCCGCTTGGGGGTCCATTACCTTCGTGTCCACCGTGGGTCATGTCACCACGGAGGTCCACTTATTCCTCCCCACGCCGAACGAGCCCGACTTCATACCCTACTGCCCGAGGGAGGAACCATACCTTCTCTATGAGATCACCATCCCACTTACCACAACGGATGAAGGTGATCACCTACACCTTCAAGAATTTCAAAATTGGGACCGTGACCTATGGGAGCCCAGTTCGAGGGGTCATACTTTCTTTGATCCCTTCGATCCCTTCCCTAGTGAGCCGTATGACCCACTTTATCCATTCCACCTTGTTAGGGAAGTCCACCATCACACCCCTTCCCCACGGGTCGATCCATATACACCCATCAAGCCCGTGCATCGGCAAGGTGATTTTGGTTCCCCTAGCCCTCCCGCATCCAAATCCAATGTGCATGACTGGTGCATCGTAGGATGTCTAGGAGTCCCCCATTCCATCAACCATCAATTGCATCTAGTGTATGCATGGCACACATTCGGATGTTCTGGTCTACCTTCGCACATGTATGGGTCGGACTAACAGTAGGTATGTCTAGGGTCTTGTGTGTCTGTCCATGCATGTGTCTAGCATATTAGGAGTCGCATAGACGGTCTTTGTACGCTCGCGATGTTAGTCCCTTTCCAGTGCGAGGCAAGTCGGATCCAATGTGTACGTTGTAGACTTGCCGGCATTTGGGATCGGCTTGACCATTATCTATCTCGGATCTAGTCACATAAAGGGACCCAGTGGTGATTCCTAGTGAGTCTTCGAGCCGCCTCCTCCCCCTTGAGAGTGACCCCACCCCGGAGTGTCCACCTCTAGCCTCATTCCCACAACAACATGAGCATATCGAATCTATACGGGATGAGCAGGTGTCGATTACTTGGAGTGGAGCATACTCTACGCTTCCAGGTTTGGTGACGGATCCGCAAGAGTCACACGAGCAGCAGCACCCTTAACTCAACGGGGTCGAGTTCTTCCCACCCGGGGAGAATTGATGGGAATCAACTCCGAGCATGTATATTTTATTTTGTATTTGTGTCCTTTTTATTTACATTTATACCCTTGTGTAATTGGGTATGCAATTGTATGTCAAGTATTAGCCAAAATGTGAGTCTTTAGATTTTAGTGGGTTTATTTGTAAAAGTCCAGTAGGTCCAGCAAGGGGCCCACACCTTCTTCCCCATTGGCTCACCTAGGCTCTAGGGCCTATGTGGGGCTGGTCAAATTTCTAAGGTGGGCTTCTAGAAAGCTTGACCATTCAAGGGGACAAAGGGAGGAAAAAGTCCAGATTCTCTCCCCTTTCTTAGTCGAAGGTAGTCAACCTACCAAACTTGGACTTCCTTCCTTTGAAAATTCAAAGGAATGAAGCTTCGTTGTCCCCCCTTTGGTCCCCCCCTCTCTCCCACGAAATTCCCACCCCCACCCCTTGCCATGGTCTATATAAGAAGATGTATAGTGTCATTTGTAGATTTAATGAAGAATTAATGAAAATTTAGTGCATTTTTTCCAAGAGCAAGCCCTTGGGTGCCCTCTCTCCTCTCTCCCCCTGGCAGAGGTGTGAAGCCTCCTTCTTCTGTGGTGTGAAGCCTCCCTTCCAACCCCCCTTCGTGGGTGTGAAGCTTCCAACCCCGCTTCCTGGGTGTGAAGCTCAGCGCCGCCGCCATCATCGAGTCGGCATCGCGCCCCCGCCACCATCGAGCCGGCATCGCGCCGCCACCGCCATCGCTGGAGTTCTGTCCAAATCAGGATAGAACCTCAAAGTCAAAATTTTATCTTTTTTCCCTGTTGTCTGATCGAACTTAAAATTTGAGGGTTTGTTTTCCCTGTCACCCCTAATCTCCAGTTTAAATTTCGTGCCATTTGGCCTTCCTTTGATATTTTTCCCATATTTTTGTTCTTCCCCTCAATAATCTGCTAGTTTGCAGATCTGTGGGATAGTGTCCCCTTGTCATATTTTTTCCACCCCTTTAGACCTCTGCAGAAAATCCCTAAAAATTACCAAGTGTTCCTCACGTACCCCCCCTTCCACCATAATTTTTATGGAGTCTAAATATTTCATTTTCCCTTTGGTCAAAATTCATTTTTAGAGTCAACTCAGTCTGTCCTGTGTGTCTGTCAGTCCGAGCCAGCAAAAACATTTGTGGCACAGTCGTTTTAATTTTCAATTCATTCACTTGGTGGATCGAAAAAACATATATGTTGTATATCTATGAGTCATCTTTCCAACGGCACTAACCACGCCTCAATCCGCCTCCGGATCTGAGCATAGAAATTCCTATCGTGGAGACATGCAAATCTGTTCCATTAACAGACCAGCAGAGACAACAGCAAAAAAAATCTTGCAAAAATATCAAAGCTCAATTTCAGGAACCGCCGCTTCAGGGAGTCGACCAGGGACGTCTCGCCATCGTCCCAGCTAGGCGCCGCCTTCAGAAGACTCAAGGAGGGTGACGTCCCTTTGGAGGCCATTACTTGCTGTCCTGCAACTTAGAACCGAGTCGACGCAGCACCGCGTGGCACTGTACCGAGTCAGACCAGCAGCCCGGTTCCGCCCCGAGAGCCCTTCCGGCTTGCTACCCATCAACCCAGGATCGGTCCTCCTGGGCCCCACTTGTAGCCCTCTACCTCCCTGCGTGGAGTGGGTAAGAAATCACTGCTGTAATTATTGAATAATTATTTTTACCGGGAGTTACCGTACTTGGCCGGGGTCGTCTTCCCCACGCCCGGAGCGTGGAGGTACACTAGCAACCCTCCTAGTAGGCACTTTACTTATCTCGTATATGTTTGTATGCCGCTACATGTGATAGGATATTAGCTCGCTTTACTTTCATCACCGCTGCGAGACCCGTCCCGTGACCCGATCCGGGCACGAGAGAGGGCCGACCACCCTAGCTCACTGCCGGTTTCTCAAACGCGCACGTCCGTATGCTTCCCTCGCTAAGGGACGATCATGAGTTTGCTTAGAGTCTAAGGATCGCATATCAACTTGGAGTCGAGTCACGTGTCCGTCCCGCAACACCTAGGGACCAAGCCTTTCTTGAGCCAGCTAAGTAGTGGCTCGTCTATGAGTAGCTTCCCTGTTAGAAGTACGGGTGGCTCTGGCTGAGGTGGCTCCGAATAAATATCGAAAGGTGAGGGTAGTGGCAACGGAGTTCTCACGAGTGGGGAAAGAGGGTCCTCCATGATGGGGAGACGACTTTGGGATGGCACCGTAGATGGCGCCGGGTTAGGACTACCGGCTGCTACCCCCTTATGCTCGGGTAGGAATCCGTCAATCTTGGTACACATCCTATCCAGCCGATCCGAAATGATTTTGAAGAGTTCGACAATGGTGGGGGTTGGAGTAGGGGTATCGGGATGGACTCGCCCATGATCACTCGGTTGCTCATACTCGACCGGCCTAGGCTTGGGTTGGGGCTCATCTAAGTGTGGGGCTCTTTGTCTCTGACTATGACCCACTTGGTTGGAGGTGATTGGGTGGGGTCGGTTGGAGGTGACCGAGTGGGGAAGGTTAGAGGTGACTGGGTAGGACAGGTGGGAGGTGACTGGGTGGGGAAGGTAGACCCTCCTAAGCTCCCTCTTCATGTCCTACCATGACTCGATGGGCCATTACCTCCTAACTTCTCTTAAGCGTTCAATGTTGTCACATTTTTCGGCGGCTTCATTAAGAAGCCGCTCTTAAGCAAAAGTGAATTGTGCGGCCTCGGACATGGGGTAATAATCAAAGTATTTGTCCATAGCGGCTTCCCAATGTCGGTAGTCGCTCAGGACCTTGGAGCCATGAAAGTTCGAGGCCTCGGGCCTAATGAAGGAGATGGGATGGTTTCCAAGCCCATGGGTGTGCCAACGGTTATATCGCCTGGGCGACCGGGAGTCCATTGGAAACTGGGGAACTACAAGATGGACATGCCAACACTTGGACAAGACACTAGACATGACTCTAAAATGCGTTGCAAAGTTGGAATGTCGACTCGACTACAAACCTAGACTAAACCAATAGACGGTACTTGGCGGAGTTACGGGATCCGAAGATCCTCTCTCGCAAATGTGCGACCTTCCCGATTGGCGTAACCTAACGTTCGGGCAACACCTTTTTATATACCGAATAAAGGAATGCAAATGAGACACTTAGACTTAGACACTCTCTAGATGACTATTTTTTTTTTGTTTTCAAGCAAAGACTACCCTAGACTCAACCTTAGGCTCTGATACCAATTTGATGCGGGACGGGACAGTGAACTTGGGACTCTAGCTCGCGGACGTCCCTATGCGAGGGAAACGCAGGATCGTGCGCGGTTGAGAAACCGGCAATGAGCCTCGGGTATCGGCTTTTCCGCGTGTACTCGGCTCGAGTCACGGGACGGGTTCACTCACTCACTCTCGTAGTAGTGATAAAAATGAATATCGAGCTAATTAACCTATCACTCTAACAGCGGCATTCAAAAATATACGAATTGAGAAAAATGCCAAAGTAGGAGGGTGGCGAGTCTACCTCCACGCTCCAGGCGTGGGGAAGATGATCACGGTCGAAACTCATACTCCCGGAGTAAAAATATTAACAATAATTACAGAAATGAATTTATCAGCCACTCCACATAGGGAGGTAAAGGGCTACAATATGGGACCCGGGAGTAGCGAACTCGGGTTGACGGGTTGCGATCTGGAACGCTCCGGGGTCGGAGACAGGGTGCTGGTCCGGCTCGATTCTATGGGGCCCCCGCGGACAGCAGGTGGGTCCGATTGCTGGGACGGCAGTACCCGGGCGTCTCCTTGCTGCGGCGGCTTGTTGGGAGGTTGCTGATGGGTTTCCGAGCGGTCTCCGGGAGCGGCAGTCGCCGAAGGTATCCCAGCGTATTTTACCGGGATTTACCCGTGGATTGAGTTGCTGGCCTGTCCACGGATCAGAACTGCGTGCCTCCACGAAAAGAATTTCTGCGGCTAGATCCGGTGTCGGGTCGATGGAAAATTGGTACTGATGGATAGAGGACTCAAAGGGCTACAACATATAATTATTTCAGGTCCATCCAGTAAATGGATTAGAAATTAAAACGATTGTGGGTTGTAGTTTCTTTCTAGCTTGGAATTACAGACACACATGGAAGAACAAGAACTGCCTGAAGATGAATTTTGACCGATCGGAAAAAAATAGATCTAGACTCTATAAAAATTATGGGTGGAAGGGGCGTAAGTGAGGAACACGTATGATTTTTTTTTGGGATTTATGGAGATGTATAAGGGGGCGGAAAAATAGAGGAACAGACTCCTATCCTGTAGATCTGCGAACTGGCAGACTGTCAGGGGTGGAATTAAAATTACTGAAAAACTAGCAAATGACCTCTGATTGGCACGAAATTTAAAATGGAGACTGGGGATAACAAGAATAACAAACACTCAAAGTTTCAGCTCGATCATATCTCCTGAAGTGGAGATAAAAGTCGGGTTTCAACCTTTTGTCCTGATGTGGACAGAATTCCGACGCGACGGCGATGGTGGTGCGACGGCAGCTCGATGGCGGCGGCGGCGGCGGTGCTGAGCTTCACGCTCAGAGAGGGGGAGGGGAGGAGGCTTCACACCTCTAGAATTTCACAGAAATCCATCTGCAAGAGGGTGTGAGAGAGAAAGGGGTGCCCTTGGGCTGCTCTTGGCAACTTCTGAAATTTTCTCACATTAATTCTATCAAAATGGAAATTACATGGATTATATAGAAAAGTAAAATTGACCTTAACTACACCTAGATCTAGGGTTAGGGAGGGGTAAACTAGGGATAGGATTTTCTTCCCCCATGTAGTCAAATGACCAAATAAAATAAAATATAACATGGAATATACGTTAAAGGGGGGGGGCGCCCCTTGACTTTAAGGGCCTTCAATTTTTAATTTTTCCATTCTTGTCCCCCCTTGATCCAAGTCGGACTTTGAACCAGCCTCACATGGGCCCTAGAACCTAGGTGGACCAATAGAGAAGAGGGTGGGGCACCCTGTTGGACCTACTAGACTTTTACAAATAAACCCAAAGTCTTTAAAGACTAACCGTTTGGCTTATAATGCTTTACAATTGCAAACACAATTAGCCAAGGGTATAAATATAAACAAAAGGACACAAATGTAAAATAAAATTGTTAATGCCCGGTGTGATTCCCATCACATGCCGATAGGGTGATTTCCTTCATTTATGTATGTATATATATATATGAATAAACATGTCTGGTACATATATATATGGCTTACGTATATTTCAAATATATATCCACTCAGTTGTTTCCGTATGTGCTTGTAGGTGATGTATAATATACATGAACGGTCCCACCATGGAAATGTTAAATAAATCACCTTACGGCGGACATTGTCCCATTATTTCTCGACTCATTAGGCTCTCGAGCTCTGATATGCCCGTTTATTATGGATTCCGTCTCGGCTCTCCGTGGATGGTTTCCTATATACCCCCGCAACCCTCCGGGTCAAGGGGAGATGCTGCCGGATTTTTGCCAAGATATTTTGACCATTTGAAGATCAGGAATAATACAAAATGAATAAAAATGAAATAAAATAATAATAATAAAATAAACACACAACAACCAAAATAATAATAATAATAATAATGATAACAAAATAAAGTAAAAAAAAAGAACCACACTATTACCCGACGCAATCTAAATCGGCGCGGTACCCCCGACTCCAAAACCGACGCTATCCCTCTATGCCGTTTAAGCTTCTCCTCACCCACGCCATTTTACTTTTTTTCCACTCCCCGCGTCATTTCCAATCTTTCACACCCCGCGCTGTTTCCCCCTTTTCTTTTCTCCCACGCCGTTTTCATTTCATCTCCGTCGTACTCCGACTATTTGACCTTTTCATATAACACAGGCGCATGCATTTATTCACGTGAGATTCACATGCACTCACGGCACCTTACTCACACTCATATACACACAAAACAACAACACACAAGACACGTAACACACCCATCTCCAAAAACATATTCACAATTGCTAATGCCCCATTAACACTAAACCTCTATTAATGCTAAACACCCACCAACCTATAAACATATACTCACGTTTAATGCATACCCCATTCATGTATATAAATATATATAAGAAAAGAAGGAAACAAAATCTAAAATAAAAGAAACCAAGACCACATATACGTTCACCCCCCATCCCATACATACATACGCATATAAAAAAATGAGGAAAAATAAACAGTAAAATAAATGAGACACTCTCGTTCAAAAATGGAGAAACAAAAATGACTAGAATAAAAATTAAACAAATAAATAATGGGTGACGAAATGACAATAAAAATAATAGAATAAAAATAATACAAAATTAGGAATAAAAAAAATAAATAACAAAGAATTGATTAATGAATAATTGTCGAATAAACGCCAGTAAGAAAATTAAAAGATGCATGCATCCAATAAAAAACAAACAAATAAAATAAAAAAATAGATAAATAAACAATAAGTAATAAATGAGTAATTGAAAGGGGAAGGTATAAATAAAAAAATAAGAATAAATAATTTAAGAGAAAGAAACGCATTCATGCATCCAAAATAATAACAAGAACAAATAAACAATAATGAACATGATTGTGTCTGCTCCGGAGCTCTCACCTCCTCTAAACCCCGGGTATGGGAACACTAATGACGCCCCAACAAGTCGTGCCTGGACCTCTGGATTAATCCCATTATGTCCAAAGCATGACCTAGTCCTGGGCCAATAAGCCGCCGAATCTAATTCGTTTTAAAAGGGTTTCAACCGCGTCCCTCATTTCTCAAATATCAAATTTGTCATTGTTGATAGTTTTTTTTGTGTGTACGATGTGATGAATGATGAATGTGAATGATGTGAATATGAGAGAGAAATATGTTAAAGTATATGAGCAAGTAATAACCTAACTCAAACAATCACAAAATCAAGAGCATGGGCATGTCATCAATGCTTATAAGGAGAAAAAAATAAAAACACAGGCCGAGGCGTGGAGCAAAGGAATAAAATAAAAACACACACCGTAGGTGGAGCAAATAAAGTAAAAAGTGGGCAAGCAAAGATGATGACAAAGATGAACAAATACCCAACTAAAGATGTGCGATCGCCACCAAAGTAATTAAAGCAGTGAAAACCAATTTAATACCTTGGAAATAGCCGGTTGAAGTCACCCGCCCATGGGAGAGAGAAAACTAGGCGCACAGACAAAAAATGGTCTAGCAGACAACCGCAATTCAACAGAAAATGATCTTACGATAGACTGCCTTATATCAGAAAACGGCCTCCCAGATGACTGCTAGGGCACCCAGAACAGTAGTTTGGAACTTTGATCTCCACCCCTCCTGGCCGGCCAGAAAGGTTGGGCCTCATGCAAGAAGTCCTGTAAACCTACGAGAGAGTATAGACAACAAGAAAAATAACCCAATTAGCCCTTGGGAGAAGTGTAGTAACTATAACTCAACTAAGCTAATATGCATAAAAGAATGGTGAATACCTGGGAGGTTTGGGTTTTTTAACCCCTGTGGGGGACGTGAAAAGATGGGAGGATGTTTTGAAAATATGATTGAATGCAGAGAACGTGGAGAAAAGAAGAGGGAAGATGCTATGGATGCAAGGGAATACTAGACAAAACCAAAGACCAAAGAACATAAACTAGACCAAAGAACTTTATACTCCTTGAACTACAGGCTTGGTGGATGTGGAAGCAGCTTCTCCTTGGTTGGAAGTGGCTCTAGAACATAGCAGCACTTCGACGCAATCTCCAAACATTTCCTCCTCAAGCCATGAACTCAAGGGTCCTATTTATAGGCCTTCAAACCATAGGTTCGAGTTGGAGGGATAATGACTCGAAAATAGACCTGAAATTAGATAATCCTTGAAGATAATACTCCCAAGAGTCCACAGAAAGAAACAGCAGGTTCTGGGAGTCTCTGGTGAGAGAGAAATCAAAGGATGAAGGACTCTAGTTCGCCCACGGCCGAGGAGAGGAAGAATGGCAGAGCAGGACTCTCTGTTCCACTAGCGATCTTGCGAAAGACCGCTAGCACCAAGAAACGGTCGTGCGATAGACCGCTAGGCACATGCGTCCAGAAGAAGATAAGATCAAAGAGACCTAGCAGGACTCTCTGCCCATTAGCGGTCTAGAGATGGACCGCCAACGGCCTCCTTGTGGTCATACGATAGACCGCTAGGGGAGAAGACGTGGCAAAAGAGATAAAGGCTAATAAATTCACAACTTAATCCACAAAATAATCCTCATTAGCCCTTATCTAGGCCCAATAAGGAGAAGTGACGAGAAATCAATGTAGCTAAGTCCAACCAAGGAGAATGACCCATAAAATTAAGCCCAAAAAATGTCCAAAAATGGCCCATTAAGCGGTGAATAACTCGGGACATCATAAAAATAGATAAGGAGGTGACCCAACTCATTGGTCATAAAATGGGTGTCAGCAAATGCCCCTCCTTAACGTCCTCTTTATAGGGGAGCGAGCGGAGGTGACGCGAAATCGACATGGAACATGGAGGTGAAGCGGAAATGTAGCGGAGTGGACTGAAAAGTGGGCGTTAAGGTAAACCGACACCCGTCCTCAACCAACGAGTGATAGGAATCTTCCGAAAAATTTCGGACGAGTCCCAAGGAACGGCAAAACCGAATGACGCATGCCTGGAGGAACTAACAACTAAAGGAAAGGAAAACACGACCAACCTCCTCACTGGAACGCATAGTTGATAGGCGATCGGAGCAAGCGAAAAAGTAAAGAGACGAGTAACTAAACTCCAGACAGGATTCCTCAGCTAACCAAACCGAGTAAAAAGACCGAAGGAAACCTTCCAACTCAGAGTGGAATGACTCTCCTTAATACCATGGACACCATTACCCACTATTACTGAGACACTTTAGACAGATGAGGGCACGTGAATGTTCAAAGATGTGCATGATGCATGTTGGGCTAAAATAAAGAAATCATCAAAACGAATGCAAAGAAAGGATAAAATAGCAAGATACTCGAGAATAATATTACTAGACCTAAGAAATCAGGGTCAGGATACTATCTGCAACCACGGCGCGCAAGATATAACCATCGTCCCCTAACTCTTTCAACCTAACGGCCTATCCAACGATTAAATATTTACACCTAGATCATCATCATTTTTGTTAGAGGGGAACATCAGATCCTGGAACACATGAATGTCAGCCAGTTCTCGAGGTAATATATCATAGATACCATATAGTAATGCATTAAGGGACTAGGGATCGGGATACTTACCTGACTTACCTGCTTGGCGATGTGATGGCGTGACATGAGATGGCGTTTGTGATTTTGACGATAAGAATGTTAGCCATCAATAATCATATATAAAATGAGCATTAAGCATAATCAAGATATGAACCATTTCAAGAGTAAAATGTTTCCAATCATTTCAAAATATCAGCAATTAGACAGTCTAGGAAAGGACCGCTAGCTGCCGAATAACGGTCATGGCATGGACCGCTAGCCAAGGCGATTCACATTCCTCGATAAAAAGGCTCAGATAAGAGACGGCCTAGGGAACGACCGCGAAGGACTAAGTAGCGGTTTAGTGATAGACCGCTAAGACCTGGGAGATTTCAAAAATAGAAATGCATGTTCGATCTCCCACTCCGTTCCATTCACTCAACCAACCCACCGCATCCTTCGGCGAGAGCTTCATCGGCGACCACCGCCATCTCCACCCTCACTCACCAAAAGATGGTGAAACGAAGGGCGGTAAAATGCCTCCAACGCTAGATAGAAGCGAAGGATATCCCTCTGGCGGTGGCGAGCCCACCGGAGAGAGATGAAGGGCCGTCGGCCCAAATGGAGAGGGAAGAAGCCCCCATGGCGGACGAAGGTCGTGGGGATGGTGGAGAGGACGAGGGAGAGGCTCCCATGGCGGAGGAGGAGGCGGCGGCGGTGGCGGCTGGACGATCATCGGAGGTAGGCCGTGAGCCCCAAAAAACACCTTTTTCATTTTTTTAAATTTTTGAATGCATGCATGTATGTGGAATGGAGTGGAAATGGGTATGGCGACCCATTAAGACAATTTGTAGGCCATTTTCACGAACTGGGGAAACGAGGAAAACATTGTCCATTCTCTGGGTTCCTAGCGGTCCTTCTAGTGACCGCTAGGGAAAATGGCAGTCTAGAGGCGACCGCTAAGGGGTAAGAAACGGTCTTAGGATGACATCCAGGGAAACAGAGACATTTCTAAATTTTATTTTTAAATTGCAATGCAATGCTTGATGCATAAATCTTATGGAAGACTGACTCTAATCTTGTTTAAATGAATGCAGGGGAAGAGGAAGACCCGCATTTCGTGGCTGCAAGTCCGGGCAGTCTATTTAGCACTACTGCATTACCAGAGGGAGAGATTAGCAGCAATGGGGTTCGGGGAACTTCTCAGCATAGAAGTGATGAGGATCGACACAGCACTACTGTATGCACTCCACGAGAGATGGGATCCGATCAGCAGGGCGTTCTTGTTTCCATGGGGACATATGATCCCGACTTTAGAGGATGTCGCTCGGATCACGGGTTTGATAGTATACGGAGTGCCAGTGACCGGATGGACATATGCAGACTATCGGGATCAGGCACAGGAGCTTTTGGGATTAGAGCTAATGAGGCCGGGTCGACACTCTTTGATGCTGGCACGAGCGACTCTCCAGGAGTGTCTTGGATTGAGAGGAGCAGGGATCAGTGTTGGCGAGCTGCCAGAGGAGCACTTAGGGAAATTGACGGATCGGGCACGTGAGAGAGTGTCCTGAGGACTGGGGCCAGAGGGGGACATCACCCTTCGTTGCTTCCTGATACTGCTATTCGGGAAGCTCCTTTTTGCGATGAGGGCAGATGGAGTGAGCGTCAGGCTCCTCCCACTACTGTAGGATCTAGACGGGGCTGGCGGATACGCATGGGGAGCTACGGTGTTGGCTTTTCTGTTCGACTCCCTCAGCATGACAGACCGGCAGACCATGCTAGGCGGGTTCACACCTCTTCTCCAAGTAAATGCTAAACTCTAAATGATTATGATTATGAATATGCTTATGCTGATGATTATGATATGCTGACATCTAACTCATGCAGGTTTGGAGCTACCTATACCTTCCAGGCCTAGGGCGGGGCAAGGAAGTACATCCGGACCAGATCCCCATCGTGAGGTGGTGGATGACGATGCGGGACATAGGATCGCTGCAGTGCCTAGTGCGGGCGATTCAGGATGACATGGACACCTTCCCATATGCGTCGGTAAGTTTCTAAACTTAAACCCTTCTAAATGCAATTAAATGCTCTTTATATGCTTATGAATGCTGATATTGAATGTTTGACTTTTTACGTGCGCTGGACACCGTACCGGGATGAGAACCATGACGGGCAGCCTTGGGTGGAGGCAGCCTTGGCATATGGAGGACGAGAGATATGGCTCCACTACTTCAACATCGTTGAGCCTCTGCACTTCCGATTGATCATGAGGACGTGCGGGGTTCACCAGCCTGAGGTAGAGTTCCCGGCCAGAGACGACGAGCGGATCAGGCGATCCTCCCGGGTCAAGAGTTGCGACATCGACTGGGTGACGAGTGTAATGGACCAGGTTAGAGATTGGACCCACCGAGGTAGAAAGGTCCGATCCCAGGGGACGAGCGATGAGGCGTACCTGAGGGCCTACGCCCAAAGGTACGGTGATCAGGTGTTTCGCGGTGCCCGGTGACCGGTAAGACTCTCTAAACCATGCTTCTTTAATTAATTCTGAATGCACTGACTCATGGACTTCCTATATGCAGCTAGACCCGCAAGGGCGCATAGCCGAGCTCCAGGGTCTCCTCCACTCCACCGTCCAGCAGAGGGATGAGTTTTAGCGCACGCTGGAGCTACTGGTGAGTTCTAAACCTTAGACTTAATTATGCAAATGATTATGAATGCGACTGATTATGATTTCTAAAATGCAGAGAGCTGAGGGAGCGCATCGGGGAGGACCAGATGCTCTATCATCATCCTCGCAGCCAGTAGTAGATCGGGCCGAGAGGGACGCCGACTTTGCTAGGGTGGTTGCTCGGGCCTAGGAGGCCGAGGCCACGCTCGCAGAGAGGGTAAGCAAAAACTAGCCAACTCCTTTCTATTAAATGCTCATGATATGCAAATGACTAATCATGAATTAATGAATGCATATGCAGGCGAGGGAGTTGACCACGGCGCTGGCCGAGGCAGAGCGTGCTCGAGTCGAGGCGGACTAGCTTCGAGGAGAGATGGCTGAGGTGGCTCCTTTTCGAGCAGAGGTGGAGAGATTACGGGCAGACCCGGCTGAGGTGGCTCCTCTTTGTGTAGAGGTGGAGAGACTCAGAGTTGGGGCAGTAGTAGCGGTAGAGCTGAGAGCCGAGATCCGAGTGCTGGAGAGAGCACTTCGACTAGTGGGGGGATAATCCTCCCATAGCGTGTCACAGAGTGGTGCGCGTAGCGTGCATAGCGATTATCTCACAGGTTCCTCCGGTCATCGGAGGAACGAGGAGGAGGAGTAGCGGTGACGTCACCGCGAAGAGGGGAGCACCACCATGGCCTCGCCCGTGAAGAGGCGTGAGGGGACCGGGGACAGCGGCGGTCCAAGAGAGGGAGCAGCCGGGGCATGAGTTGCACTGTGCTTTTCTTTTGTTTTTTTTTGTTTATTCACACATGTACATGACTCTTGTGTTAGTGAAATATATGATCTTTTGTTCTTTTTCTTTTTTTCTGAGTGCAGATGCGTGGAATGTGTGGATGCTGACTCACTACCAAGGACTCCTAGGACTGACACAGAAATCACGAGAGAGAGAGAGAGAGAATGTTTTTGTCAAAATAGGGAAAAGGTGAAAAATGGTCATCTGAACGACCGCTAGGATGAAGAAACGGTCAAGACACGACCGTTTGGGGATTGGGGAATAAGGCGGTGAAAGGAGATGGAAAATGGTCTCCTGAGGACCTCTTACGGGCTGCTAGCGGTCATGCGATAGATCGCTAAGGAGAAGGCTCAGTGAAGTCCGAACGGGACTCTCCGTGAGAGTCCGAACTCAAGGCAAAAGACACCTAATGTGCTCTAAGACTCATCCTAACTTAAATTGGGACTAACTAGCCTCAATCCTAATGTGTTAAGACCAAAACCAAAGCCCTATAACTAGGAATACACCCAGAATTTGCAGCTCACAGATTTCTGCTCAAGAAAACCTTGAAAACACCCTTAAAGTCATCCAAGTCATCATGAAGAAGAGCTTTGAGGCTAGTACCATAGGGGAGGTGGCCTACACCGGGCCAAAGCCATCTAGAAGGGAAAATTGGGAGCTGCAAAGGTTTACATCCATCCCCAAGCACCTGAGCACAAGCTCTTCAAGAGAGGTAAGTTCATATCAATTCTAAAAATTATGAATTTTATTTAATTTTCCTCTCATGACATCTCTTCTCTTCTTTTCCTTTCTTATCTTCTTTTTCTTAGCTCCTTCTTGGCCCAAGGTGTTACTCTAACATGAAGTGGGTGGCTCCTTTAATAAAAGAACTTCCTTTAGAAGTCACTTCCATCCTAAGGGCATGGCACCTACAACCCTTGTTAGTTTTGGCCAAGAATTTTGAAAATTTTTCATATGATTGGACTAGCATTTCAGCCCTCATAGAGTTGTGGCACCCCCATACACATACATTCATATTCTCATCCTTTGAAGCCACCATCCTTATAGAAGAGGTAGAGACCTATCTAGCCCTTCCTAAGACTAAGGTGGGGGATGAAGACTTAGTGTGCCATATGGTTGAACCAATAGACCCTTCTCTAATTCTAGGGGATTTCATTCACAACCCAAAGGATGTTTGGACAATGATTAGCCCTCACCACATTCATTTGATACCCATGGCTCAATGGATCACCACTTATTGTAAGAACAAGAGCGGGAGGTTTGAAGCCATTGCCAAGGCTACCTCGGTTTGCTTGTGCGGGGTTTTTCTCTTTTCTACCATGGACCACCTTTTTAATATCCAAAACCTTAGCATCATTAGTGGCTTGTGGCGGGGTTTGTCCATTTCTCAGGCCATTCTTTCATACCTTTATGAGGGACTTAGCTCAGCTTGCTTAGGAGGGCCTCTCTACGGGTCCATGATTGTCCTTGAGTGCTGGTTAGGAGTTAGATTGAAGTTCTTACCCAAGGAGAACGCTCCTTCAGCTAGCCACATATTCGGGAGCCACCCACTCTTCTATATAGGAGGCACTTTTGGGTTCTCTTCACAGGTTGAGTGCCGGACGGCAGATAAGAAAATAAGGGATGAATGGCGCCTCTTCCTCAACACATTGCCAATTGATAAGTTCATGATGCGACCCCAGCTTCTTCAAGGCGCTACTCTAAGACTACCCCGGCGACTGGGCCTAGACCTACAGCTAGTGGGGAATAGTACCTTGGTAATCTACAACCCACACCAGTGCTACATGCAAATCGGGCTACCTCACACTAAGGTTCCATCATTATCACACGACCTTCCCCTTCAAACTAGGAAGATCGGGACCGAGGAGGATGAGCGGGCGATCCGGAGCGCTCTGACTATGTGGGAGATCAGCCGCGTCTGTACCTTACCAGCGGAGGTGACAGAGAAGGAAGAGGAACACCAAACTTATGTGAAGGAGTTACACAAGATCCGACCTTGCGCGGAAAAGAAATTGAATGTATTTTGATGATATGAACTTTGCATTTTTATTGATAGAATGGTGTACTATGAACCTTGGATGAATAAATGAGAAGTTTGTTTGAAACGATGTGCAATGGACTTGTGTTTTAGCTTGATTAATTGCATGAAGTAGAGTTTTCTATCTGGTAAACGGTCTGGCAAATGACCGCTATATAAAGAAAATGGTCTAGCGAAAGACCGCTAAGAACAAGGATCAGAAAAACTTAGTGTTTTTTGGTTCTCGGGAATGGCTAGCGGTCGCCTATAGACCGCTAGGAAAGGATAAACAGTCTATCGAAGGACCATTAAGGAGGAGAAACAGAGAAACCTGAGAATTGGGTCCTCGAGTGAGAATAGCGGTCTTATCCACGACCGTGAGTTCATTGTTAGCGGTCTAACCAAGGACCGCCAGGGACAGGAGATGGAGAAACTTGACAGCTTCGAATCCTAGGGAATTAGACCTGTATCTACACACACTTAAAATAAGAAATAAATTAGATCTATTCTTAGGCTCAACCCCTCGTCTGCAGCAAGTTAGAGAATGAGCAAATTCTTGATTTTTGGTCAAGGGGTGGAGCCTTATTAAATAGGTGAAAAATGAATATGAATGTGAATGCATGCTATGCAATGATGATGATATTTTTGGAATTTTGAAAATATTTGATTTTTGTGGGTTTTGGAATATCTATTTTTTTTTATTTTGAAATATCTGATTTTTTGAATTTTGAAATATACCATTTTTTTGGATTTTGACATATATGATTTTTTTTAATTTAAATTATATGATTTTTTTGGATTTTAAAATATATGATTTTTTTTGGATTTTGGGGGCAAATTCAGCCCCGGCAACAAGAGCCCTACATGTATCACTAGGAATCTCCTGAGGTCGGCGTGCTTTTGAGGTGACAATCCCTGGCCAGGGCCAATCTGTATGACGGTGCTTCTACCGAGGCCATACCCAGGGTACTGTCTGGTCCTAAAAGAGAAATAGAATTCAGGGGGTAAGCTTAGGCTAGGTGTAGAGGTTTTTAGGGCTTGGGTCCTTCTCATGACAACCCGTTCAGAGTTTCGGTCCGTTGCGCTGGGGCTTTGTGTCCATCATCGAACCAATATCCACCCTAGGCACGCATACGACCGGGCTCAAAATGTCCCGTGGGAAAACTATACTGCCACTCTTGCCATGCCTAGTTTCATATATTTTCCTTTTAGAGCTTTGACTTTTGAACTTCGAGCTTTTGAGATGAACTTTTGATTTTGCTTTGATTTGCCCCTTTTCTTTTTTCTGTGGAATCAGGTCATAACGGACTGCCCCTGTTTGAGACCTCCTCTCATCAGGGTTGTTGTCCCTAAGGTCCTCGTATGGACAGAAAGGGGGGTTGAATTGTCCCCGCCAAGCGCGATGGTAGTTTTTAAAATTAATGTAGCGGAATAAAATTAACTACCAACTTAAGAATTGAAACCACAAGATTATTAATGGAGTTCTCCCAACCTCTCCATTCTCACACGATTAGAACATGAAAAACAAACACACAAATCACAATCACACAAATGTGAGAGAGATTTTTAGGTGGTTCGGGACCACGACGGGCTCCCTACATCCACCCCTCACCAAAATGGTGAGGATCCACTCGCTTCAAATGAAGCGCACGAAGCTTCCGCTCCAAGAGACACGGAGACGACGTCTCCTACACGATCCACGAAGGATCTAACCACAAACCTGAGCTGTAACACCACAGCACCACAAATAACTACCATTCACCGACGGTTCAACACACACACAAGGTCGGAGTTCAAGAAAAATAAAGGATGTGTTCAATAGATGCTTGTGAACCAAAGGAAAATGACTCAAATGAATGAAAACAAGATGAAGAAGTGAATCCCCAAGAGTAGAAAGGGTTTGTAGAATGTCTTCTCTAAGCCTCAAGTTGGAGAGTGGTCGGAGGACGGTAATTCAAGCATCCTCTTGTTCCTCTAGTCGATCTGCTCCTTTTTCTCTTCTTCCACGATCTCCAAAAATGATTCGTTGGAGATGAAATCAAGCTTGCAAGAGCCTCTCCTTCCTTTCCCCCTTTCTTCACCTACAAGACAAGAGAAAATAAGCACATTAGGGTTCACCAAGACCAAACTCGGATTTCTCATTCATATATCTAGGAAACTTACCCAAAGACCCAAATACCCCTCCCAATTTGTGTTAAAAACACCCTAATATGTTTAGGAACCATTTGGGGGTATTTTGGTAATGTTTAGAAGGGTTTTCAATGGGTTTTAATCGGTTTCGCAAAGTCCGTCCAGAAGGGGTCGACCCATGGGGTCGACCCTCGGGCTTCCAGAGGCATAAACCCGCGGGTAGAAAAACTCAGTACCTAAGGGTCGACCCATGGGGTCGACCCTGCACATTGGGTCATAATTTTGGTTCTGTCCGAACCAAAAGCTTCACGGGTCGACCCTAGGGGTCGACCCATGCCAGTATGGGTTTCAAAAACTTATCAAATCACTAAAAATACATGGGAAAATAAATGTTTAGATGCTACCAAAGTCCCATGATGATCAAACATGATTTCTTAACCCGAAACACATGATGAAACAAGCTGTTAGATCATAATTAACATTTGAGCATCAAATTTGACATTTTGAGCTTGTTCATCCAAATAAACTACAACAAACACACTTCACCAAGATTTTGACTTCCATTCTCAACCAACAAAAGTGTTTGACAAATACAAGATCATGGAGGCTTTAATTATGCAAATGACATTCTTGAACCTCCCATATGCTCAACACAGAAAAGCCTCAAATGAGGGATATTCATTTGCACATGAGTGAGCATCTTTGTTGATCATTTTAAGTCCTTCCAAAAATATGAAAAACATGATTGTTCTATTTAAAAACCATACACTCACACAATCAAATAGGAAGTATTATTCCATCACATTTCAACATCAAAATGCAACCAAATGTCATTATAAAGCACATGCTATCCAAACACACAATGTTTTAAATTCATTGAACCATTCACAATGTTTTGCTCCCACAAACTCACGATATTTGTTATCATCAAAACCGGGGTCAAAAATAGTGTAGGAACACATACCCAATAATCTCCCCCCTTTTGATGATGACAAATAATTGTGGTGACAATGAACCTCTTTCTCCCCCTTTGGCATAATCAAAAATGGGAACGACAAATGTTGGAGCATTTTGCATGAAAATCAACCATACATGCACAAAGACTTCTAAACTCTCCCAAACTCATGCAAGCAAGCATGCAAGCATGAATGACAAGCAGGCATGTACATATATATATATCTCCCCATCAATGGGATAAACGGATAGCAAATGAGCATTTGATTTGAAACAGAATGTGAAACATGAACCATAATCAAAAGAGGTAGTGCATATATATGTTTGAAGCACTGCATGAACCATGATAAGAACAAATTCAAGGTACACATACATGACAATAATACTCGAGTGAAATATGTGAAAATGAGCAATGAACTTCAAAAATATATGGATATTGGCAGAATTTCTAGAAAACACTAGAGAGTTATTTTCTTTCTACAATTCCATTTAGATCCTCGACTTTTGGTAGCTTCGCATAACCCCCTTAATTTTTTAAAAAAAAATTAGATTTCACCGTTCGGCACGAGTCACCTCATGTGTCTCAATGGGGTTTCCCAGCTACTAGGATTCATCACAATTTTTATTCTTTAGCTTCACTTTTCGGCGCGAGTCACCTCATTTATTTCAGTGGGGATTCCCGGCTACTCAGTTTCACATTCCACTTATTGATTGGGGTTGACAACTTTTTCCTCACAATTACTCTTCATTTCCATGTAGAAATTTGATTCCCCTTCAAGTGTTAAAAAGAAGTTCCGAAATCCTTATTAAGCAAAGTCATATGCATCACTTTGTGCGAAGTGTGTGGGTAATTGCTATGCATGTAGAACATGAATTTACTATACCATAGCTATGACTCCCCCTAAATGTATGCACAATTAGAACTAATTCCTCCTCTTTTGTATATGGCACGATTCACAAATGATCAAAATCAAGGCACATTTTTTAACAAGGAGGTAAGGTCTAAGAAAATTTTCAAGGGATGGTTTTTCTATAAATATATACATGCAAACAAGCAAGGGTAGTGTAGTATGTACAATCATGGCATGCAAGCACAATCACTCATTCAAACAACAAATTCCAAATTCCCTTCTTATTTGAGTGAATTTTTCAGGAGTTAAGGGTTTTGTGAAAATATCTACAAGTTGATTTTCTATATTTACATGCACAAGCTGAAAATGACCCTTACTCACATGATCTCGCAAGAAGTGATGTCTAATCTCTATGTACTTTGTGCGAGAGTGCAAAATATGGTTTTTGGAAAGATTGGTTGTAGAAGTATTATCACAAAGAATGGGCGTGTCATTCAAAGTGATACCAAAATCAACAAGTTGTTGTTGGATCCAAAACACTTGGGCTGCACAACTACCTGCCGCCATGTACTCGGCTTCGGTAGTTGAAAATGCCACAATATTTTATTTCCTAGAGGCCCATGAGACCATGCAACCTCCAAGAAATTGACAGTACCCGCTCGTGCTCTTATGATTCACTAAACACCCAGCATAATCAGAATCCGTGTAAGCTTCCAAATCAAAAGTGCAGCTACGTGGAAACCAAAGACCAAAATCTGTGGTGCCTAGCAAATATATGAAAATCCTTTTGACTGCTAACAAGTGTGAGTTTCTAGAATCAGATTGGAATCTTGCACACATGTAAACACTAAAAATGATATCTGGCCGACTAGTAGTCAAGTACAATAAGAACCAATCATTCCTCTAAAGATTTTTTGATCGACAAACTTATCTTCTTCATCTTTATTCAATTTCACCGTTGTTGACATAGGCATCTTGTGTGGCTTTGCATTGTCGAATTTGAACTTTTTGATGAGCTCCTTTGTGTATTTTCTTTGATTGATGAAGATGCCATCTTTCAACTGCTTCACCTGCAAACCCAAAAAATATGTTAAACTCCCCCATCAAACTCATCTCAAACTCCCCTTGCATCAATTTTACAAAATGATCGTTTAATGAATCAGAAGTGACTCCAAAGATAATGTCATCAACATATACCTGAGCAATAAGCATGTGTTTATTATTGCTCTTAATGAAAAGGGTTTGATCAATATTACCTCTCTTGAAACCATTTTCTGAAAGAAAAGTACTTAGCCTTTCATACCATGCACAGGGGGCTTGCTTCAGACCATATAATGCTTTGTCAAGTTTGTACACATGGTCTGAGTTCTTCTCATCTTTAAATCCCGGTGGCTGCTCAACATAGACGTCTTCTTTCACTACACCATTCAAAAATGCACTTTTAACGTCCATTTGAAAAGGTTTTATGTTCCTAGAGCATGCAAAGGCTAATAATATTCTAAAAGCCTTAAGCCTAGCGATGGGTGCAAATGATTCATCAAAATTAATCCCTAGTTCTTGACTATAGCCTTGGGCTACAAGCCGGGCTTTATTCCTAATTACCACCCCTTGATCACTAAGTTTGTTTCGAAAAACTCACTTAGTTCCTATCACCGGGTGGTTCTTAGGTCTAGGCACAAGAAACCACACCTCATTCCTTTGGAATTGATGTAATTCCTCTTGCATAGCCAAGATCCAAAAATTATCATTTAATGCTTCATTTACAGATTTAGGCTCAACATTGGAAAGAAATGCAAGGTTATCAGTTTCTTCAACTTTCCTGATTGAAGCCCTTCTTTTTACTCCTTGTTCCACGTCTCCTGTGACATTGTCTTGTGGATGGTCCTTGTAGAACGTCCATTGCTTGGGAAGCTCTTCATTTTGGGCTGGAGTTTCATCATTTTTGTTGCTCGACTCTGCTTGATCCACATCTTGATTTTCCTTATTTTTCTTTTCTTCTCCATCTTCATGCCCTACATCAAGAAAATGATTATCTTTGTCAGACATTCTTAATGTGTATTCATCAATGATAACATGAGGGCTTTCCTCTACCACAAGAGTACGTAGGTTATATACTCGATATGCTCTAGATGATAAGGAAGAACCAAGAAATATACCTCTATCACTCTTTGCGGCAAATTTCTCCAAATGTTCTTTAGAGTTATTTAAGATAAAACATGGAGAACCAAAAGGTTTAAGATATACAATGTTAGGTTTCTTACCTTTATACAACTCATATGGAGTTTTCTTAAGTATGGGTCTTACCATGGCACGATTGATGATGTAACAAGCCGTGCTCACTGCCTCGGCCCAAAAATATCTTGGTAACCCATTTTCAGAAAGCATTGTCCTTGCAATCTCCACGAGCGTCCTATTCTTTCTTTCCACGACTCCGTTTTGTTGTAGTGTTCGAGGTGCTGAAAAGTTATGTGTAAACCCCTGTTTCCTGCAAAAATCATCAAAGTCATGGTTATCAAATTCTCTTCCATTATCACTTCTAATTACTTTAATTTGATACCCCTTATCAGTTTGTAAGTTCCTGCAAAGATCTTCGAACTCCTGTAAAGCATCATTCTTATGGGTTAAAAACAATACCCAAGTGAATCTTGAGTAGTCATCTACAATAACAAACCCATAAAGTTTCCCTCCAAGACTGTGTGTCCTATTGGGACCAAATAAATCTAGGTGAAGAAGTTCAAGGGGTCTAGTGGTGGTGACAATGTTTTTAGATTTGAAAGACACTCTTATCTATTTTCCCATAGCACATGCATCACAGATTTTATTTGCATCAAAATTCAGTTTTGGTAAGCCTCTTACCAAATCTTTTCTAAACAGTTTAGAGAGAACACTAAAACTGGCATGACCAAGTCGTCGATGCCACAACCATGCATCATCCGATTTATTTGCAACCAAACAAAGATTTTTATTTTAAGAATTTTTAAGATCAACAGAGTAGATGTTTCCATCTCTAACACCAATGAACTTTATTTCATGAGACACCGTATCTATAATGGAGCAGTGTGTGTTTTCAAAGATGACTTTGTGACCCTTGTCACAAAGTTGACTGATGCTAAGCAAACTGTGATTCAAACCATTCACAAGCAAGACATTCTCAATGGATTGATTTGAATCCTTACCTATTAGTCCAATTCCCATAATTTTACCTCTGTCGTTTTCGCCAAAAGTAACCAGTCCACCATCCTTTTCCTTCAGGTCTGAAAAGAGTTCCTTATTTCCCGTCATATGTCTGGAGCATCCACTGTCTAGGTACCATTTGTTCCATTTGACTCTTAGACAGACCTACACAATCAAAATAACTCTCAAGTTGATTTAGGTACCCAAGCAAGCTTGGGTCCCGAAGTGTTAGTCCTACTATGAGAGAAATGCATTCTATTTCTTCTTTCAAAATATTCATCATCGGCCCTCATCAAATCACAAACATACATTGAGTGGCCGAACATTCCACAATAGAAGCATGTGACATTTGACTTTCTAAACCGACTCCTATGCATGTAAGATTTATCAACAAAAGAGTTCATGCATGAGTCAACATGATTAAAGCCATATGAATCAAATGATTTTTGAACTTTGTTATTCACAAACGAATTTTTCTTTGTGGGTGAGCGTCCCACAACAATTCTCTCATTCCTAG
Source organism: Amorphophallus konjac (assembly GCA_022559845.1). Lineage (NCBI taxonomy): Eukaryota > Viridiplantae > Streptophyta > Magnoliopsida > Alismatales > Araceae > Amorphophallus > Amorphophallus konjac. The sequence goes on from CM040118.1 coordinate 430,869,746, forward strand.
CATTTTCATTGCTAGCCTCACCATGTTCAACAATTTTCTCTTTTCCTTTCAATTATTTTTGAGCAACATCTTTCAAACTTTTTAATTCAACATGCATGGTTTCAAAGTTGGTTTCCAACTCCTTTTTTGATTTCTCACATTCACTCAATCTCAATTTCAAATCATCCAACTCCTTAGCCAATTGATCATTCTCATTTTTTGATTTTTCAACATTTTCATATGCATGATATTTTTCTGTCTCCAAACACCCTAGTTCATCCATATACAAGGTTAGCTTAGATTGAAACTCTTCTTTTTCTTCCTTGAAATTTTCAATTTACATTTCATAAAAGCTACACCTATCATATGGATTAGTAGAGTTGAACAAGTCACAAAATCTCTTCTTCATTTTCTTAACATCATGTTTTGATTTCTTATACTTCTAAAACAAATCCACATAATCTAAATGCCATTGTTCAGGGGTAAAGTTTTCAGAATCAGAGTTTACCTCAGAGTTGTCCTCATCCGCCATAAAGCAAATATTTTGGAATTGCTCGCCCAATCCTTTCTTGTCACTTTTGGATCTTGAGCTATCCGAGTCCTCATCACTCCATGTTGCCTTCATTGCTTTGCCTTTCTTTTGCTTGTCCTTGTTCAGCTTCTTTTGGAGCTCGGGGCATTGACCTCTCATATGCCCAGCCTTCTTACACTCATAACAAATGATTTCTTCCTTCTTGCTCGATTCTCCTTTCTTGTTGAAGTTTCTCCTCATGAATTTTCTGGGAAGATTTCCATCTCTTCTAGCTCTTCTGAAATATTTTCGGACATTCCTTGTTACAAGAGCCATCAATTCTTCCTCATCGCTGTCCATAGATGAGTCTCTATCACTGTCTTGCGACGATTCTGGGTATGCCTTCAATGCAATGGATTTCTTCTTCTTGCTCTCTTCCTCAGCTGGCTTCATGATGTTGATTTCATATGTCATCAATGATCCGATGAGTTGATCCACCGTGAGTATGGTGAGATCCTTCGAATCTTCGATGACGGTCGCCTTAGTGTGCCATGGAGGTGTGAGGGACCGCAACACCTTTCTCACCAAATCTTGATTAGAATACTCCTTTCCCAAAGCATTCAAATTATTTGTTATCTCACTCAGCCTTGCATACATTTCTGAGATGTTTTCCTCGGGCTTCATAGCAAATAGCTCATATTCTCGCACCAATGTATTTACTTTTGTTTCCCGAACTTCTGAAGTGCCTTCATAGATGACCGTGAACTTGTTCCGCATTTCCTGCGTAGATGAACTCAGAGAGATTCGTGAGTACTCATTAGGATGTATTGCACACTGAATAATATTCATAGCTCTATATTTAGCACATGATTTCTTAATATGCTCTTCCTCCCATCCATCCTCATTGGGAGGTAACACACAGGGACCTTTGTTAATGACCTTCCAACTATCATAGTCTTGTGCTCGCATGAACACAATCATCCGGTTTTTCCAATAGGGATAATTAGTCCCATCAAAGAAAGGAGGTCTATGAATCGAATGTCCCTCGGGGAGCATTCCCTTGTTGGCCATACGAAGGGATCTTTGCTCTACAACCGCGAGGTTGTCCTAAAATCATATATCTGGCTCTGATACCATATTGTTGTCCCTAAGGTCCTCGTATGGACAAGAAGGGGGGTTGAATTGTCCCCGCCAAGTGCGATGGTAGTTTTTAAAATTAATGTAGCTGAATAAAATTAACTACCAACTCAAGAATTGAAACAACAAGATTATCAATGGAGTTCTCTCAACCTCTCAGTTGAGTCCCAAATGTGGCAATCAAGAGGGGAGGGGTGAATTGATTGGCTAATAAAATTTTGCTTTACTTAAGAAAACAATGCTGATTAAACAAACAACCACTAATACTCGCACGAACAGGACCACACTCGTGAATGCGTGCAGAATGTGTTTGAATAGCTGGTGTAGTGATCTCTCAACTCACCGTGAAGCCCACTCGACAAGAATCGGAAAATCCACAGCACATGAGACACACAGAAATTTTAAGTGGTTCGGTTACACAGCCGTGTCCCCTACGTCCACCCCTCACACTTGAGGATTAAAGCTTCACTAACGAGTGAATCACACACACACGCTTTTTAGAACAGCAAACACACACACACATACACACACGGCTTCCGATCTGGTAGCCAAACGCGCACATGCGCACATACACACACGCACGTTCGTGTTTCCGAACACGAACACCACACACAAGAATCTGAATTTATTATTACACAAATATTCAAGATCAAGCAAAATGATTCAGAATGAGAAGTTTAGAAAATGATTTATCCTGATCGGATCTCCCCCTATCACTACAGTGAATTTCGTCTAACACTTGGTGCAGCCCGATGATCGTTCTTGGCGATTGTGCTCGGATGTGATACGATCTTGAACTCCACGCAGCCAACCAGTAGGATGTCGATTTGGAGGCTTAAATCCCTCTTCTTTTTTTCACTTTTACGCACACAGTAAGGTGGAAGAAGGGCTGTGGCTGCTGGTTGCGACCTGCACTCACAAAGGTTAGAGCAAAAACCCAAAATCAGGAAGATACGAATTCCCCTTTTGGTTTTCATCTCAATAGAATTATATATATGCTTAGGGCGGTCAAGGGGCGGCCATGGGACAAGATCCACTTATTATGGAGTGGATTACGGACAGCCACACAAGTGTGGTTGGACCATTTGGTCGAAATGCCAAAAGTCCATATTCATGGCGCCGCCCAGACCAGAAAGGTTCGACCCTTGGGGTCGACCCTCGTGAGGGGCCAGAAGGGCCTGGCAGCATGGGTCGACCCTCTCAAGAACCGTTGCTGTCTCCATAAAAATTACATCTGGAGTTTTCAGGGGTCGACCCTTGGGGTCGACCCTTGCTGGAGCCTAAACAAGTTGAGCGGAAAGGGTCGACCCTTGGGGTCGACCCATGATGAAATCGGTTCTGGAAATTAATTCCATAAGTAGGGGTCGACCCTTGGGGTTGACCCATTTAATTGGGAACCTGCCTGGAACCTGCCCGGCAGCAATGGGTCGACCCTTGGGGTCGACCCTTTTTCCTGAACTTCCTAAATATGAAGATATAATAAGCTAAGTCCAGGCGGTTCAAGTTGGGGGATTAAAACATTAATGCTCCACATCTAGAAATAAGTTCTAACAAAGTAATTGTGGAGTTAGGATCAGTCTCACCAATCATCCTTCAGTCGTTGAGGAGCTTTGGCCATATTGTTTTGTCCTGTCAAAACAAGGTCTGAATTATTTCTACATGTTGCACATTGAAACCAAAATACTTACAATGAGTTGTTGTGCTTGAGCCTTCTCAAATACCATGTCTTCAAGTGATGTGTTCATTTCCAGAGCGTAGTTATGCTCATTTTCAGTTCATATAAAACATTTGATCATCATCAAAAACCATAAGTCATATACATGAGGAGGGGGTTCAACAATCTCCCCCTTTTTGATGATGACAAAATAATAGAAACCACATTGTAAAGCATCCACCATTCCATATACATGAATCAATCCATCAGTTCAAGGACATGGTCAAACAGAAATCCAAATATAAGATTGATCATCATGTGGCATATTCCCAAAATTTTCTTGCCGACACTTAGTGGAAAAGGAACAAGGTCTGTAATGCAAATAACAAGATGCAATGCATGAAAACTAAAAGGAAATGCAACAGGACTAATGAACTAGAAACATGATAAAAGCACACATGCATACAAGCACACATCACACACTAACATATAGTAGCAGGGGCACATATAGGCCAAGAGTTCTCCCCCTTTGACATCATCAAAAAGGAGGGGGTGAAATAGGTTTAGCAAAACGCCTAACTAGAGGAGCAACGCTGTTTAGTCATCACCGTCATCCGGAGTGGAAGAACTAGGAGGACGCCTTATATATGCTAAGATTCCATCAAACATATGGGCTTGGTGGGCCAAGGCGTCAGTGACAAACTGAGAGCGCTCCTGGTGAGAGAGTTTCAGATCAGAAAGCTCTTGTTGCATAGCCTCCATAGTCTCCCCATACGTGTCTAACCGGTCATCAATGGAATCCAAACGGTCCATGATTAGTTGTGCCTCCTCAGAAGGCATTCCTGCTGCAGGAACATGAGCATCTTCATCCGGATCTTCATTGTCATCCTCATTATCTTCTGAACTGTCTGTTGGTACTGTTCGTTTTATTTGACGAACTAACACGCCATCTTTCTCTTCAAACCCCATGTGGTGACAAATAGATTGATAGGTGAAGATGTCCGCGTCACGGAGAGTTTGAGATGCTTCTTTGGACAAATCAATATTCATATAAGTACAGATAGCTGTCAAGGCCGCAGCATATGGCAGAGTGCGGTGCTTGTGCATCATGCTTGAACATATGTGATCAAGAATAAGCTCTGGAAATTTAATGGGATTTCCACCGAATAAGCAGTAAAATAAGAACATATGTTTCTCCGTAACCTTGTCATGGCCTCCTCCACGTGGCAATAACATTGTTGTAATCATTCGGTGCAATATACGTTGCATAGGAGGGAAATGGTTTGCATTTAATCCGGCGACCGACCGGTCACCCATTTCTTCAGAAGTCATAAAGTGGTAAACAGTGGCATCCGAAACTTCTACATCTCCAAATGCATACCCTTCATTTGGCAAGTCAAAGGCAAGACCCAACAGGTGTGGTGATAGAACAATTTCTTGTCCATTAACCGTTGTAATTGGAACATCACCCGAAATACCCAAATTGCTATAAAATTGGTGTACCAGATTGGGGTAAATGCAGCGATGTGCAGACATGAAGGTTTCCAAATTCGGCTGGCTGCATATTAAATCAACTAGTCCACGTAGATGGCAGGCAAGATTTTCAAAGTTTATCGCCCGGGGATGAAGAACAGTGCGGTCCAAGACCTTGCTTGCTGGCGGAGCTGCAGCCGCCTTAGATCGACGCCCACGGGCTGAACTCGATGCTTCTCCTCGCTGAGAAGAACGCCTCTTCGGGGCCATCTAAACATATACCGAATGAATTGCTTGATGCGGTATAGATCGAGATGGTTCAACAAGATAGGAATGCTATATACGTAAGCCAAAAGATCCTCCACATACACCAAGAGCATACCTCAAGAGTTGGAAGAGAAAGAAACGACGCCCAGAGCCGCAAGATGAAGGATTCGTGTGGATGGCCACCGGAGGAACCGCGACTAGGGCTTGAAGATTTTGATCCAAGAATGGGTGTTTAGGGCTTCCAAGAGGTGGTGGCTAGGCTTTGAAGGGATGTGGAGAGGGTATATATGCATTTGGGGGGTCCAACTTAGGGTTGGGAACCCCATTCGCGAACGGCGCGGCGCAGCGAGTCCGCCCGGCCGGTTTGGGTCGACCCAATGGGTATACCCGTTTCACTCTCCACCCCGGATAGAAACTGGGTAGCGAGGGTCGACCCTTGGGGTCGACCCATTTGCTGGGTTCGCGAGGGTCAACCCCATGGGTTGACCCGTTTTCTGGTTTTCAACATTATGAAATAAGAACGTGAAGAGAGTGTCAAGGAGTGTCCGGCTCGAGTCCCCAATTGTAAAAATTTATGAAATCAAGGAATTTGAATAAATTGTGGGTTGAAATCAATTGGGGAGATGTTTGTGAAAAAGATACTAAGAATATATAAGACGTTTATGGTCCATTTAATCGGATTTCTGATTTTGAACAAATTAGCTCCTTTGTTGGCAAAGTAATTGTATCCAAGGTGATTTTGGCCATAGAAATAACAATGAACATGGGTGAATACAATATACATAGTAGAAACGCAGAAGCACACCAAAGTGATTTTTCACACATTTTGATTTTTTCTTTTGTTTTTCACACAACATGATGCATATGCATGACGAGGGAATTACAATGTGCATGAAACTAATGCAATTACATGTAATGAAGTGACCTGTATACACATGATGCACATGGTTATGAATCATACTCTTCTATCCTACAAACCCCTAGTTCTCTTCTAAATGTAGTGAACTTATCTTCACTTAGAGGTTTGGTGAAAATGTCGGCAATTTGACGATCAGTTTCAATGAAACTGATTTCTACATGATTCTTACTTACATGATCTCTAATGAAATGATGTCGAATTTCAATATGCTTGGTTCGAGAGTGATGAACAGGGTTTTTGGACAAGTTTATGGTAGAGGTGTTGTCACAGAGAATTGAGGTGTTTTTAAAATAAATGCCATAATCAATCAATTGCTATTGGATCCATAACACCTGGGCTACACAACTACCGACAACCACATATTCGGCTTCGACAGTAGATAATGCCACGGAATTTTGTTTCTTGGAGGCCCATGAGACCACGCAGCCCCCAAGAAACTGACAATACCCAATGGTGCTTTTCCGATCCACTTTGCAACCCGCACAATCGGCGTCAGAATAAGCAATCAAATCAAGACTTGAATTACGCGGAAACCATAGTCCCAAATTAACTGAACCAGCAACATATCTGAAAATTCGTTTAACAGCCGACATGTGTGATTCTTTTGGGTTTGACTGAAATCTAGCACACATACAAACAGCAAACTGTATGTCGGGCCTACTGGCAGTTAAATACAACATGGAACCTATCATGCTTCTGAAAAGTTTTTGGTCCACGGTTTTACCTGTTTCATCTTGGTCAACTTTTATTGAAGTAGACATTGGAGTTGGTTGTGGTTTTGTGGTTGTCAAATTGAACTTTTTCAGCAACTCCATTGCATACTTCCTTTGATGTATGGACATCTCATCAACCATCTGGTTCACTTGCAATCCCAAGAAGAAAGTCAGCTCTCCCATAAGACTCATTTCATACTCACTTTGCATTAATTTGGCGAAGTCTTTGCTGAGAGCATCTTTAGTGGAGCCAAAAATAATGTCATCAATGTAAACTTGAACAATTAAGATTTCCTTACCATTCAATTTTGTAAAGAGGGTTTGATCAACATTACCTCGTTTGAATTCATGTTGAATGAGGAATTCACTTAACCGTTCATACCATGCACGGGGTGCTTGTTTCAGACCATAGAGTGCTTTGTCCAGCTTGTACACATGGTCTGGTTGCTTGGTATCTTCAAACCCCGGTGGTTGCTCCACGTACACGTCCTCCTGAATATAGCCATTCAAAAATGCACTCTTTACATCCATTTGAAATAGTTTAATGTTGTTACAACAAGTAAATGATAAAAGAACTCTCACTGCCTCGAGTCTTGCTACTGGAGCAAAAGACTCATCGAAGTCAACTCCTAATTCTTGACTATAGCCCTTGGCTACAAGCCTGGCCTTGTTTCTAATTACCACTCCTTGATCGTTTATTTTATTTCGAAACACCCATTTGGTTCCGATCACGGAGTGATTCTTAGGACATGGTACGAGGAACCACACTTTTTTCCTTTGGAACTGATGTAGTTCTTCTTGCATGGCCATGATCCATGACTCATCTTTCAAGGCCTCTTCAATGGAGTGAGGTTCAGATTGAGAGAGCAAGGCTAATAAATCATGAGTTTCAACTTCCCTGAAGGAGGCTCATGTTCTTATCCCTTCTTGTACATTTCCCAATACATTCTCCGGCGGATGGTCCTTTGCAAATGTCCATTGCATTGGTAGCTCCTATTCAAGTTGAGTTTCCTGATTTGCATCCTCTTATTTTGGTTCTTTCGCTTCTTGTTTTTCTGATTTTTCTTCTTTCTTCTCGATATTGTCATCTTTCAACTCATCATCCTGCAAAATAGATTTTTCATTAGTTCTAGATGGAGATGATTCATCAATAATAACATGCGGGCTTTCTTCAACTACAAGAGTTCTCAAGTTATACACTCGAAATGCCCTTGAATTGAGAGAGTACCCAAGCAATATGCCTTTGTCACTTTTGAGATCAAATTTAGCCAAGTCCTTCTTACCATTGTTATGAATGTAGCATGTTGAGCCAAACGGTCTCAAGTAAGAAATGTTTGGCTTCTTACCTCGGTATAGCTCATACGGAGTTTTCTTCAACAATGGTCTTACCATGGCTCGGTTTATGATGTAGCAGGCCGTGTTCACTACTTCAGCCCAAAAGTACCTCGGTAGTTTATTCTCGTTCAGCATGGTTCTTGCCATCTCAATTAGCGTTCTGTTCTTCCTTTCCACAACTCCATTTTTTTCCGGAGTTCTTGGTGGGGAGAAGTCATGCATATAGCCTTGAGCCCTGCAAAAATTGCTGAACTCATGGTTATCAAATTCTCGGCCGTGATCGCTCCGCACAGTTTTGATGCAATACCCTTTATCATTTTGAACAAATCTGTAAAATGCTTCAAATTCTATCAAGGCATCATTTTTATGAGAAAGGAAATAAACCCAACAGAATCTTGAATAATCATCCACAATCACAAATCCATATAATTTACCATGCAAGCTGTGAGTTCTGCTTGGTCCGAAGATATCAATGTGGATGAGTTCAAGAGGCCTTGATGTGGTCACATCTTGTTTGGACTTGAATGATGTCCTTGTTTGTTTGCCCATGCTGCACGCCCCACACACTCCATCATTGACGGCATTCAACTTGGGCAGTCCAATAACCAAATCATTTCTAGATAATTTCAGCAAAACATTGAAACTAGCATGCCCAAGCAGGCGATGCCAGAGCCAAACATCATCATTGTTCCTTGCAACTAAACATAAATTCTCATGAGAGTCATCATTCAAGTCTATCATATAGACATTTTTATTCATGAAACCAATGAACTTTATCTCATGAGTATTTCTATTCAAAACAGTGCAGTGGTTAGAATCAAAAATCACATTACATCCTTTATCACAAAGTTGACTTATGCTTAAAAGATTATGATGCAAACCTTTCACAAGCAATACATTTTCAATGGTATGATTTTGATTCTTACCTATCTTACCTTCTCCAATGATTTTACCTTTGTCCTTACCACCGAATGCCACCGTCCCACCATCCTTTTCATGAAGGTCCACAAACCATTCCTTGTTTCCCGTCATATGCCGAGAGCAACCACTGTCCAAATACCATTTGTTCCTTTGAGCTCTCGAGTAGACCTGCAATTCAACCAAAGTGCTTATGGAGATTTTGGTACCCAAGCAAGCTTGGGTCCATGATGGTTAGAGGCATGATGCATATATGATCTATTTCTGAATCCAGCAGAGTTTTCTTCATCATATTTCAGAATTCTACAATCATACATGTCATGACCCATTTTTCCACAATAGAAACAAGTGATGGCTCTATCTTTTTTTCTCCTTCTACCAACATTTGAAAAGGAGTTATGCATGTGTTTCTTGGGTTTGGAAGATGCTGAACTTATGGGGGCCCAATGGGTTGTTTGAACTTTTGATTTTTCAAGGATGGCAAGAGCATCCTTTAGCTCTTTTATTTGAGCCATTTGAGATTGGCTTTGTTCTTCAGCCTTTATGTTGGCTTCATTGCAAGTAATGCTTTCAAGCTTTTCTTGTTCCATATCATTTTTCAATTCTTCATGCATTTTTAGATATGTAGATTGTTCTTCTCTCATGCATGAAATCTCTTCTTCAAACAGTTCAATTTTGGATGCAAGAATTTCATTTTCATGCTTCATGTTTTCATTTTCTGATTTTAAAGTATGGCACTCTTCACATGATTTTTTAGTATGCACAAAATGATCAATTTTCTTTTTCAAATTTCTGTTTTCAGATTTGAATCTTTTACATTTTTCATATACAGATTCATATGCAATTTGTCATTGTTCACAAGAAAGAGTTTCAGTTTCAGAATCTACATTATATCCTTCGTCGTCATTAGCCATGAGACATAGATTCTGGACTAGGTCATCTAGTCCATCTTCATTCCCAGATTCCTCCTGATCTTCATCACTCCATGTGGCCATCATGGCCTTGGGCTTCCTGAACTTGCCTTTCTTCACCTTCTTGATGAGATCGGGGCACGCACCCCGCATATGGCCGGGTTTCTTGCATTCATAGCAAATCACTTCTTCTTTCTTGCTACTTTCTCCTCTGTTTGGTCCTTGCCTTCTCGGTCCTTTTCTGAACTGACCACCAAAATTTCTGGTTCGTTTCACAAACCGTCTTGCTCTTTGTGTGATCATGGCAACTAATTCCTCATCTTCAGTGTTGCCAATTGAATCATTTTCACTGCCCTCTGAATCGTGTGGATTCACCTTTAGGGCCATTGTGGTGACAACTTTCTTTTTCTTGTGATCCTCCTCGCTCCTTTTGATGTTTATCTCGTAAGTCATCAACGAGCCAATTAACTCATCCATAGTTAAAGTACTTAGATCCTTGGAGTCTTCAATTACAGTGGCCTTTGTGTGCCACTGTGGAGAAATGGATCTTAGGACTTTTCTGACGAGTTCCTTGTTGGAATACTCCTTGCCAAGTCCCTTTAGTCCATTGGTAATTTTTGTTAGCCTTGTAAACATATCAGAAATTGATTCTTCTGGCTTCATTGCGAACAGCTCATAGTCCCGAACTAAGAGGTTGGCCTTTGTTTCCTTGACTTCTGATGTTCATTCATATATAAGCCGCAGCTTATTCCACATCTCCTGTGCAGAGGAACACGTAGAAATACGTGAGTATTCATTAGGATGAACAGCACATTGAATTATATTCATAGCTTTAAAATTCGCTGAACAATTCCTAATATCTTCTTCATCCCACTCATTCTCATTTTCAGATAATACATATGGACCCCTACTTATGACACGCCAAACATCGTAATCCTGGGCACGTAGGAAAACATACATTCTGTTTTTCCAGTAGGGGTAGTTTGATCCATCAAAGAACGGAGGTCTTTGAATAGAATGCCCTTCGGGCATCATCCCTTTGTTTGCCATTAAGTGGGATCTAGCTCTGACGACCGTGTGGTCGAGATTAAACAGAGACCAAGGCTCTGATACCAATTGTTGAGTCCCAAATGTGACAATCAAGAGGGGAGGGGTGAATTGATTGGCTAATAAAATTTTGCTTTACTTAAGAAAATAATGCTGATTAAACAAACAACCACTAATACTCGCACGAACAGGATCACACTCGTGAATGCGTGCGGAATGTGTTTGAATAGCTGGTGTAGTGATCTCTCAACTCACCGTGAAGCCCACTCGACAAGAATTGGAAAATCCACAGCACATGAGACACACGGAATTTTTAGGTGGTTCGGTTACACAGCCGTGTCCCCTACGTCCACCCCTCACACTTGAGGATTAAAGCTTCACTAACGAGTGAATCACACACACACGCTGTTTAGAACAGCAAACACACACACACATACACACACGGCTTCCGATCTGGTAGCCAAACGCGCACATGCGTACATACACACACATGCACGTTCGTGTTTCCGAACACGAACACCACACACAAGAATCTGAAGTTATGATTACACAAATATTCAAGATCAAGCAAAATGATTCAGAATGAGAAGTTTAGAAAATGATTTATCCTGATCGGAGCTCCCCCTATCACTTCAGTGAATTTCGTCGAACACTTGGTGCATCCCGATGATCGTTCTTGGCGATTGTGCTCGGATGTGATATGATCTTGAACTCCACGCAGCCAACCAGTAGGATATCGATTTGGAGGCTTGAATCCCTCTTCTTTTTTTCACTTTCATGCACATAGTAAGGTGGAAGAAGGGCTGTGGCTGCTGGTTGCGACCTGCACTCACAAAGGTTAGAGCAAAAACCCAAAATCAGGAAGATACGAATTCCCCTTTTGGGTTTCATCTCAATAGGATTATATATATGCTTAGGGCGGTCAAGGGGCGGCCATGGGACAAGATCCACTTATTATGGAGTGGATTACGGACAGCCACACAAGTGTGGTTGGACCATTTGGTCTAAATGTCAAAAGTCCATATTCATGGCGCCGCCCAGACCAGAAAGGTTCGACCCTTGGGGTCGACCCTCGTGAGGGGCCAGAAGGGCCTGGCAGCATGGGTCGACCCTTTGGGTCGACCCTCTCAAGAACCGTTGCTGTCTCCACAAAAATTACATCTGGAGTTTTCAGGGGTCGACCCTTGCTGGAGCCTAAACAAGTTGAGCGGAAAGGGTCGACCCTTGGGGTCGACCCATGATGAAACCGGTTCTGGAAATTAATTCCATAAGCAGGGGTCGACCCTTGGGGTCGACCCATTTAATTTGGAACCTGCCTGGAACCTGCCCGGCAGCAATGGGTCGACCCTTGGGGTCGACCCTTTTTCCTGAACTTCCTAAATATGAAGATATAATAAGCTAAGTCCAGGGGGTTCAAGTTGGGGGATTAAAACATTAATGCTCCACATCTAGAAATAAGTTCTAACAAAGTAATTGTGGAGTTAGGATCGATCTCACCAATCGTCCTTCAGTCGTTGAGGAGCTTTGGCCATATTGTTTTGTCCTGTCAAAACAAGGTCTGAATTATTTCCACATTTTGCACATTGAAACCAAAATATTTACAATGAGTTGTTGTGCTTGAGCCTTCTCAAATACCATGTCTTCAAGTGATGTGTTCATTTCCAGAGCGTAGTTATGCTCATTTTCAATTCATATAAAACATTTGATCATCATCAAAAACCATAAGTCATATACATGAGGAGGGGGTTCAACACTCTCCATTCTCACATGATTAGAACATGAAAAACAAACACACAAATCACAATCACACAGATGCGAGAGATATTTTTAGGTGGTTCGGGACCACGACGGGCTCCCTACGTTCACCCCTCACCAAAACGGCGAGGATCCACTCGCTTCAAATGAAGCGCACGGAGCTTCCGCTCCAAGAGACACGGAGACGACGTCTCCTACATGATCCATGAAGGATCTAACCACAAACACGAGCTGCAACACCGTAGCACCACAAATGACTACCGTTCACCGATGGTTCAACACACACACAAGGTCGGAGTTCAAGAAAAATAATGGATGTGTTCAATACATGCTTGTGAACCAAAGGAAAATGACTCAAATGAATGAAAACAAGATGAAGAAGTGAATCCCCAAGAGTAGAAAGGGTTTGTAGAATGCCTTCTCTAAGACTCAAGTCGGAGAGTGGTCGGACGACGGTGATTCAAGCATCCTCTTGTTCCTCTCGTCGATCCGCTCCTTTTTCTCTTCTTCCACGATCAAAAAAATGATTCGTTGGAGATGAAATCAAGCTTGCAAGAGCCTCTCCTTCCTTTCCCCCTTTCTTCACCTACAAGACAAGAGAAAATAAGCACATTAGGGTTCACCAAGACCAAACTTGGATTTCTCATTCATATATATAGGAAACTTACCCAAAGACCCAAATACCCCTCCCAATTTGTGTTAAAACACCCTAATATGTTTAGGAATCATTTGGGGGTATTTTGGTAATGTTTAGAAAGGTTTTCAATGGGTTTTAATCGGTTTCGCAAAGTCCGTCTGGAAGGGGTCGACCCATGGGGTCGACCCTCGGGCTTCCATAGGCATAAACCCGCGGGCAGAAAAACTCAGTACCTAGGGGTCGACCCATGCTGTGTGGGTCGACCCCATGGGTCGACCCCTGTACACTGGGTCACAATTTTGGTTCTGTCCGAACCAGAAGCTTCACAGGTCGACCCCAGGGGTCGACCCATGACAGTATGGGTTTCAAAAACTTATCAAATCACTAAAAATACATGGGAAAATAAATGTTTAGATGTTACCAAAGTCCCATGATGATCAAACATGATTTCTTAACCTGAAACACATGATGAAATAAGCGGTTAGATCATAATCAACATTTGAGCATCAAATTTGACATTTTGAGCTTGTTCATCCAAATAAACTACAACAAACACACTTCACCAAGATTTTGACTTCCATTCTCAACCAACAAAAGTGTTTGACAAATACAAGATCATGGAGACTTTAATTATGCAAATGACATTCTTGAACCTCCCATATGCTCAACACAAGAAAAGCCTCAAATGAGGGATATTCATTTGCACATGAGTGAGCATCTTTGTTGATCATTTTAAGTCCTTCCAAAAATATGAAAAACATGATTGTTTCATTTAAAAACCATACACTCACACAATCAAATAGGAAGTATTATTCCATCACATTTCAACATCAAAATGCAACCAAATGTCATTATAAAGCACATGCTCTCCAAACACACAATGTTTTAAATTCATTGAACCATTCACAATGTTTTGCTCCCACAAACTCACGATATTTGTTATCATCAAAACTCGGGTCAAAAATAGTGTAGGAACACATACCCAACAAGGGTGTCTAGATCAGTCATCGCCCCCTTATTCGCCTCTTGCCCCTAGATTCAGCTGAGGAGAGAAACGGATGTTGACACCTATTTTTTGCCGATAAGTTGAATCATTTCTCTTACTCTCATTTATTGATGCCTCGAGTTGTCCATTACTCATTGAGCTATTTTCAGGTAGCTTATTGGGCCTATTTTATGGGTACCTCTCTCCCTGACTAGGTTTACTTCAAATTGAGGCTTAATGGGCATTGATTTTGCTTGATTTATCACATTTCTTTGATTTTCAAGTGTCCAGCCATTGCGCAGTCTATTGCTTGACCGTTCCATTTTGGAGCGGTTGACTATGGACCGTGTCACTATTTATTGGGTATTAAGGTGATTTATTTGAATTTCCATCGATAAGCTTTTGCACGGTTCATAGCTAACCGTTCAAATTGATTGAACGGCCGATATATGACCGTCCATATCACAGAGTCCTAGATTCGTTGATTGTTCAGATAATTATCTAATTATCTAATGTATTCTGATTTACCACCATAGGCATTGGGCGGTTGGGCTATGGCCGTTCCATGGCCTGGGTGGTCCATTTGTAACCGCTCAATTCATGAGAGTCCAACGGCGAAATCATCGGGCAGTTCGATGGATATTTGGATAATATTGCTTATTTACTTAAATTCCACCGACAGGTTGGACGGCCTTGTGACCGACCGCGTAATGGACTAGGCGGTCTATCGCATGACCGCTCAATGGTTCGATGGCTGAAAAATTAAGGGTCTTTTCTCTCTCTATCCATGGTTTTATCCTTGATTTGTTCCAACCATTTCTCCACGGTTTCTCAACCAAATGGGGTGCCGTTTGAACTGGTTGCAAGATAATTATATTATCTATGGATTTTATGGTTATATCTCAAGCTGATTTTCATTGGAAACCCTAATTTCGAGGCTAGTCTCTGTGGGCGTCAAAAAAAAAGAGAGAAGAAAAAGAGCATTCATGTGGCACGGACGTCTCGACACCCCGAGAGCAAGTCGAAGACGGAAAGGCCGAATAAACCCCATACCTCCTCCAAGCAGGACGAATATATGTACTCGGTGCTCCCCTACCCAATGAGAAGCCCTTCGGGCAGAAGAGATCGCCCCGGCTCTCTAGTCGGCATTGCCGAAGGCCGAATCAGAAGAAACGTGGGAATGCGAATACATGTGCGGCACGCGCCAAAAATCATTCAAAATCCCGAATCGGGATTCGGAGGCTCTGAACTAAAACACCCCAGAGGCGATGCATTTCAACTAAAGCAACACAAGAGGGCAGGCGCCCATCCGAATCACCACTAAGCTAGGAAGGGGCCCTATGATGCTTAAACCGGCGTGGTTGTGCCTATATGGCCTTAAACCGGCGCGCCCCCTCTCCAATGGATCTTAAACCGATGCCCACTTCTTATGGGTTTAAACCCATTTGTGATATCCCGGCGCGCTCCCCATTTGTTCTATTCCGGCGCGCACAACCCCGCGCCATTTTTTTACCTCCGAGGCATCCCATCCTACATCTAATCCCCTATTTTCGGGTGTAAACAAAAGGAACTTACCTGAAGTTGGTGAGTAGCCTACTCCTGACGAACGTGCAACCGCCTGAGCCCCTCCAGCTCCCAAGAATGGAGGGCTTCAAGCTCCGCACCGAACGTCGCTTCTCCGTCGGTCACTGTTGGCCAATCCCGTGGAGGCAACTTCCCTACTCTATTGCTTCCCCTATCTGCAGGCCACTCAAGATCTCCGAGCAGAAGAAGGTGAAGAAGAAAAAGAGGGGAGGACTGCTCCCATCCTTACTCTTATAAAAGGGAGGCACAGTCCACTGGAAAAAAGGGCTGGTTCATTCGGCTGAGGGCTGGCTAATAGAAGAGAGGAAAGAGTCCCCGTCCCCTGCGCCAACAAGGTGAAGAAGAAGAGAGAGTGTGTGAGAGAAGAAAGGTGAGTTCAGAGGGGGGGAAGCTTGTGCTCTTTCCCCCTCCCCCACCGATGTATCTTTCTCTTTTCTTCGATGTATTTTCCCTTGCTCTGGGGTAGATCCCCTTTTGTATTTAACCTCCCTCCCTTCGTGGATGAACAGAAAGAAAGAAATGCTTTTGCACTACATGTTATTGTTTTTTTTTGTTTGTTAGCCTCTGCCTTCCCTCTCTCATCTCCTGCTCATCCAGGGTCCTTGAAGCCTTCCTCTCCATGGTATGGCCTTCTAAGGAACCCGTCAAAGGGATGCACACTCATAACCTCTTATGGCGTACATCCGTCCCGCTTACAAAATCATCACCCGTGAGCTGCTGGAGCTCTTGAAGGCTAGTCCTCGAGCCTCCACAACAGCTTACGGGTTAACGGAGGCCTTACTCCGAGTTTTGAGGTTCACCCCGGAACAATCCGTTTGGTATTCCCCCTTTTTCTCTGGCAAGACCTTAGTCCGAGGAAGATGCTGCCCAAATTTTGCCAGGTGAAGAACACATAAGAACTGACGAACAAACTAAGCTCTCTGGGAATAAGAACAGCATATGTCTGAAACCCCTGAATCAACCTGAACCTCTAAGTTCCTGCATAATAAATCCTTCAAGTAAAACATTCAAATCTACATACTCGTTCACCTCAACAAATGATGAGAAGTATTTTATTGATCTAAAGTATCAATTGAACAAACAATCCATCCATTTGACTAATCTGCAGGTTGAAGAAACGAGAACGGAAGCAAAGAGAATGAAATAAAACTCATAATAGCTATCCCGGCGCGCTCCTTAATCCGGCGCGCGCTGATCCGGCGTGCTACCCCCTCCCCCCCCCCCGCGCCGGAATAGCATTACACTCAAAACAACTTTCAAATCCTCGGAATGAATAGTGCTTATTCCGATGCGCCATACTGTTCATCGGACTTAATCCAGTGCGCCCCCTTGTGCTGCCCTATCCGGCGCGCCCCACTCCTTCTTGGTCTTAAATCGATGCGCCCCTGCTTGCCACCTTAAACCGGCGCGCCCCATGCTCCACACTTAAACCGGCGTGCCTCCTCCCTTGACCTTAAACCGGCACGCCCCCTCCTTGTGGCTAAACCGGCGCGCCCTCCTCTTGATGATAATCCGGAGTGCCTCATAAAAGGACAATTAACCAAATAAAAGAAAATAGAAGGCTTGAGGTTAGTAGAAAGAAAAGAAAGCATATAAACCATTCCTGTGAGAACAAACCATATAATTTAACAATTAGAACAATGATAATAAAAAATTTTATAACCAAGTCAGCGTACCCCAAGTCATGGTACAAAGACAATATTGCCTCTGTTATAATCAAAATTTTGTTCCGGGGGCTCCGCCCCCAAAAACCCCCGCAAGGGGCGCTGCCCCCTTGACCCCTGCGAGGTCGATCCGCGTGCGAGGGCGCACGTTGGCGAGTTCGGGCTTCACACTTAACGATTCACTCCCCCGGGCTATGCGCGAAGAGAAAAGCAATGACGGCCCACGGCATTGGATGTGGACCTCGGGAACCCCGTTATGGCCATAGTCCGAAACCATCCCGGGCCAACAAGTTCGTCCAACTTGACCCACCTCTACCGGGACCCGATCCCGCACCCGTATTAACTTGCCGTATCCATGGCAGACATCTACGCGGTTTTCTCACCGTCTTTTATGCTACAAACACAGACTTCTGTGCAGAGATGAAATAGTCCATGAGCGACCGACATATATGTATCTCTGAACATTTACGCCCCAACGCGGGTTTGTTTAAACGCGATCTGAGACCTTTTGCTCTCGCTTTGTTACCATGAATTTTAGGCTGTAGGCCCTTATTCCCGGCAATCAATCGAGGGTGTTCTCCTGTATGGGGGATGTAAATAATGCCGTGGCCTTTATGGCATGGCGGGTTTTTGTCCCGACACGAACCACACAATCGTCTGACCAAGTCAGATCAAGCGCACCATGGGCTTCCATGAGGCCCGAATAAATCGTCACTTTGTGACTGGCACGCCCTCGCACTAAATAAACAAATTAACCCCCATCTACAAATGAACCGATTCTTTTCAAATTTTAGTGCGTCCACAGTCTCTTAGGCTCTATAAATAGACCCTTAAGGCCAAGCTTTGAAAAGGGGGGGAGATTTCAAGGTCACGGCAAAGCTCTGTCGAATTCTTAAGCGACCTACAGTCAGGGAGGGAGGCTTTCTACTTCCATACAAGCCTCCGGTTCAGGGAGTACTCAGTGTTTTGAGTCTTCGTTCTCACAGTTTCACCATTCGCTTATCGTTGCATACATTATTTTTCTTTGCTCTTCACCCACGTTTTTCATCATCTCACATACCCTCCTATCTTTTTGACGCCCCTAGGGGTTTAAAAACTCCCAGGTATCCCCCATTTCATGTTAGTTAGTTCATTTTACGCAGTCTTTTATAGTTGCTACACCTCGCAGTACTGATCTTGGGTTCTTTCTGTGTTCTATACGTTATTTTTGCAGGTTAGCATCATCGCAACGCGGGGCCCATTCCCTCCTGCCGGCCGGAAGGAGTGGAGGATCAGGTCCCCCAACCTTGGAGTCTGGAGTTTTGGACGGTCATTCTTCATCCGTTTGCAGATTAGAGCGGCCTTCCACAAGCCGTTCAAGCCCTTCGAGCGGTTTTCTGCGAACCGTCCAGTTTCTAGACCCGTCAGAGTCCCGCTTCCCTCTTCGGTGCTATGAGTGGTCTATCAAGCAACTGTTCCTTACACTAAGCGGTTCCTCCAGGACTGTTTGATTCTGCCGCGCTGCATTCTTTAGGCGAGTGTCTCCCCTTCCTTTCTAAGGTGCGGTGTATTTGCTTACATTCGGCACATTGGTGGCGATCACACGCACTCTACATCCTTCCCCCTGTTCTTTATACAATGTTTAGTTCTTTACAATAGCATAGTGAAGAAGGGGTTGGAAGGATAATTAAAAGGGGAAGGTAGGAAAACATGTCAACACCCTCTTTTTTGGCGATCACGGTGGGACTCCTAGTGCCCATCGTGTTAGTGTTTTGCCGACCTGTTTGTGTGTTTCGTTAGTTCCTTCTCTCAGTATTTCAGGTTGATCTTTGGCCCATCTTGAGTTCTGTCCTCTAGAGTGTACGCGATCATTTATGAGCCGCCTGCTTGATTGAACGATTGGCGATTGACCGTCCGGTGATTATCACAGAGCCCCTGTTTTGCCAACCCATTACACCCAGCGGTTCTGTATAAACCATCCACTTCTTCCTGCGGTCTGATACAGACAGTTCATAGTTGCTGGCTCAGGTACGTTGCTGTGTTTAGATTTGTCATTTCTGTTGATATTCCGTAGTTGTTTCAGGTCCGTTCCAGACTCTGAGCGGTCTATTGAAAGACTGCCCAGACAAGTACGCTTCTGTCACCATCTCTTTCGTCCATTTCAGGTTCTGTTTGATTTTTTATTACTCCCTGCTGCTCCACGGTCCATTCCAGACCGTTTGAAATCCCTGAACGGTCCATTCCAGACCGTGTACGCACCCCGAGCGGTCTTCATCAAACCGTCCTTTACTGCTACAGTGCACCCGAGGCTACATTTTGCTTATTGATTTATATCATTACACATATATATTTGGTGCTGTTTGGATCTCCCCCTATTGTTGTTATATTGTTGCATGATCATGTTCATGTCATTTTTTCATATTTACTTGATCATTGCCTGCTAGATCTAGGCTAGATTCTGCATGCACTCCGGTGCGCATAGGGGCATACACACTCTTCATTAGTAGTTGCATTACTACCGAGGTAGGGTTTCCTCTCATCTCCATACTCCTTGGAGTCGACTAGGTGACCTTGCTGAGGGCCTCCGTAAGTCCGCGTGAGTCGTGGATTCCCACACGGATGCCGGGCAGGTTCTACCGTACCACCCCCCCAGTCTAGGGTTTGCATCCGCGAGAGAGAGTGCCTTTAGAGTCAGCCAGTTCCCCATCTCTCACCCTGGTTAGGTACCTTGTGGTTGAGTGAACTCACATCTTAATTAACCCACTAAGGTCCCACAAGGAATGATTCATAAGATCTGTCACGCATCATCCATAATTTGAGTGTTCACTTGGTTGTCTCTCTTCTCGTCTCTTCTCTCTCTTGTTTGTGCATCACTTCAGTGCTGTTTAGATTTTGGGTAGGATTGTTTACTTCTTCTTCCCAGGTGCTCAGTGTATGTGGTGCTGTACCACACCCTCGGGATCATCTCCTAAGGGTGGTTTGCCTTCTCATTCTTATTTCAATCCCTTGTTTGATTCACCTCCGATTATGTCATCTTACAACTTTTCCAATCCCCCTGAGGATTCTCTCCCTCGGGGACTTCTGGAGGACCCACCTAGGGTCGCTCATGTGCAAGGGGGAGAGGGGACTACCCCTCCTCTCCCGACCGTTGTTGTTGATGGTGCTCAACCATCCCTCACAGATTCATCCACTCGCGGCTCGGCCAGTCAGGTTCTCCATATGATGGCCCAGTTGGATCTTACTCAACTCCACCTGCTGAAACAGGCCTTGCAAGGGGCAGATGCCCCGCCCTTAGTACTTTCTTCTGGCACGGCTGCTGCCGCCACTTCCACACCCAAATTTGTTGGACTAGGGGCCACCTCCGCAGCCCCTATCGATCTTACTCCCATCCATCCTCAGGCTCTTCGATTCTCCACCATGGAAGTGAGCCGAGCTTCTACCTTGGCGCATCAGTCACTTGATAAGGGGAAGACCCAGATCCCCTCCATTTCTTATGCTGATCCTTACACCACGTTCCCTCCAACATCGTAGGCCCTCGTGGCCCCAGCTGATTCCGTCCGTCTGCAATCAGGGGCCGCCCAATTGGCTCATGCGGATATGGGCCCTTCCCTGGCCCATTATCAATCTTATGGGCTGCCCCCTCAGTCAGTCTATCCTTTGGCTCCATACTCCGGTTCGATCCTTCCTGCCGTATCTTTCCCTTCCCAGGAATGGAAACTTCTAGACAAATGGGCTGCCATGTAGCAGCAGATTGACCTCCTCCACAAGCGGGTCGGCCCACAGTCTTTAGCTGATGTCCCCATTCCTAACTTCAGGGACATTGTGGATGCAAAAAATGACGGTGACGATCGTACGGCATTCGCATCCACGTGCGAGTCGAAGACGGGAAGGGCAAATAAACCTATACCTTGCCCGGTCAGGATGAGAACTCGCCCGGTGGCCCGCTACCAATCAAGGGAGCCCCTTCGAGCGGAAGATACCACCATAATTCTCCAACTGGCCATGCCGAGAGCAGAATCAACAAAAAGTCAGGAACTCGAGCACAGCCCGGTATGCACCGAAAGTCATGCAAAGTCTGGATCGAGCCCCAGAAGCTACAAACGGAACATTACGGAGGCCATGCATTGCAACTAAAACATTCCGAGAATGCCAATGTTAATATAAATGGCCGCGACTTCGAAAAGAATCCATTCGGTGCTTAAAACGGCGCGGAAGGGCCTTAAAATGGTGCGCCTTAAACCGGCGCGCCCCTTGCTTTTATGGCACGCCCCCCCTTATGCTCTAATACGGCGCCCCTTTGCAAAGATTTAATCCGGCACGCCCCCGGCCGTGCCGTTTTAACCGAAGCACCCATCTGCCCATTTTTTTTAAAAAACTTCTCCTTCAAATGCTAAAGCGGCGTGGCCATTTGAAGGCCAAAAACTTAATACGGCGTGCTACTTTTGGAGAACCCATCACAATTCCTCTTCTTAATACGGCGTGCCAAATGGAAATGAGTTTAACCTCATCCTGTCTCGTCTGCTGACCGATGCTCTGTTCGGCATAAATGTGATGCACAGAGAACATTCAATGCCCATGGCTCTGCTTCTACCTCTGTTCGACAGCACAGAAGCAGCAAGGGCAAAGCAACCCCTAGCAGACCTGCAAACATCCCGTCCTCAGATGAACGACAGCGTACGGTGTGAACCAGCATCGTCCAGCGCATCGAGTCGACTCCCAACTTCGTTGCGGACGAGGTGGAAGTGGCAGGAACTCTCCTCAATGGCCGTTCAATAAAATGACAAGTCTGAGGAAGGAAAAGGGGTTGGTTGGTTTGGCGAAGGTCTCCGGCGTCCGAAGAGAAGAAGAAGCTCCATCCATTCACATCTGCAAGGTGAAGAAAAAGGAGAGAGAGGGTGAGAGAGAGAGAGAGGAGAGAGAGGGGGAGGAGCTTGTGCTCTGTTCCTCCTTCTCCCCCACCGGTGTATCTTCTTCCCCCCCCCCACCTCAACGCCTAGCTTTTTTTATCTTCTCTGTTGTATTCTTCCATGTGCTTTGGGGGTAGATCCCCTTTTGTACCTCTCTTCCCTCCTTTCCCTTGAGGATGAATAAAAGAGTGACTTTGTAAGCATGCGCAGTGTTTTATTGCTCTGATCTGGCGTCCCCTTTTCCTTCAGTTTTCTGCATCACCCGGGGTCCTCGGGAGCTTGCCCCTTTTGTGGCATGAACTTTGAGGGAACCCGTTCGAAGGGTGAATACTCATAGCTATTCATGGTGAACATCCGTCCCTATGGAACTTCCACAAAATCACCACATGTAAGCTGCTGGAACTCTTGAAGGCTGGTCCTCGAGTCTCCACATGCACTTATGGGTTAACGGAGGCCTCACTCCGAGTCTTGAGGTTCACCCTGGAGCAATCCGTTTGGTGTTCCCCATTTTTCTCTGGCAAGCTTCAGTCCGGGGGAGATGCTGCCCAAATTTCGCCAGGCCATGAACACTTACGAACAAGCGAACAAACTAAGTTCTCTGAAGATAAGAACAGCTCATGTCCGAAGCCGCCTCTGAAGCAAACTGAGCTTCCAAGCTCCTGCATAATAAACCCCTTCTACCAAAAGCACTCAAATCTCGTGCTAATTCATCTTAACAAACATTCAAAACACTTAACTTGCTCTCTACAAATCTAATCCATCAATTGGACAAACAAGCTAATCAACAAATCAACCCACAGGTGAAAGAAAGAAGAAAAAGAATCAAGAAAAACCTTGTAATAGCTATCCCCTAATCCGGCATGGGCTAATCCGGCGTGGTACCCCCCCGCGCCGGTTTAGCCTCACACTCAAAACCCTTTAAAAGTTTTTGGCAACTATCCGGGGCGCCCCACCATTGTTTGAGCTATCTTAGCGTGCCTCCCCTTCTTGGCCTAAACCGGCGCGCCCCTTGTTCGCCCATTAAACTATCGCGCACCATTGCCCTTTTAACCGACGCACCTCCCCTTTTGTATTCCTTAATCCGGCGCGCCCCCAGGCCCCTTCTAAATAAGCGCGCCTCCCTTAACATACCTAAACCAGCGCCCCCCCCTCTCCTCTCTTGGCATCTCCTTAATCCGGCGTGCCTGAAAGAAAGAAAGTGATTAACCAAAAGAAAACAATGCTTAAATCGGCGCTACCCCCTTGACCCCTGCGACCTGACCGGGCAGGTCGAACCCCGCGACCTGACCGGGCAGGTCGAACCCCGCGACCTGACCGCGTAGGTCGATTCGCGTGCGAGGGCGCATGTTGGCGAGTTTGGGCTTCACACTTTACGATTCACTTCCCCAGACTGTGCGTGAAGAGAAAAGCAATGACACCCCGTGGCATCGGACGTGGTCCTCAGAAACCCCGTTATGGCGATAGTCCGAAACAATCTCGGGCCAATAGTTCGTCAAACTTGACCCATCTCTACCGGGATCCAATCCCGCGTTCTCATTAAACTTGCCATGTTCACGGCAAACATCTGCAGGGTTTTGTCACCGTCTTTTACGCTACAAACACGGACTTTTGTTTGGAGATGAAACGGTCTATGGGTGACCGACATATATGTATCTGTGAACATTTATGTCCCAATGCGGGTTTGTTTAAATGTGATCCGAAACCTTTGCTCTCGCTTTGTTACCATGAATTTCAGGCCGTAGGGCGCTTATTCTCGGCAATCAATCAAGGGTGTTCCCCCGTATGGGGGATGTAAATAACGCTGTGGCCTTTATGGCACGGCGGGTTTTGGTCCCGACCCGAACCACACAATCGTCTGATTAGTCAGATCGCGTGAACTATGGGCTTCCACGAAGCCCGAATAAATCGTCACTTTGTGACTGGCATGCCCTTGCACTAAATAAATGAATTAACCCGATCCACAAATGAACTGATTCTTTTCGAATTTCAGTGCATCCACAAGTCTGGCACGCCCGGTGGGACGAAAATCACCCTTCATCTCTTTGTCGGGACTAAGGGCCCTAGGGCCCCTTTCTTGTAAGACTAATTATTTGATTTGCAAATGCAGGTTTCATTTTGGACACCAGGATGGCCCCCACGTTCGGTCAACAGGCCGTCGAGAGCCATGTTCGGAACGGCTACTTGGCCGTCCCCCTTAGCTTCAGGAGATTCCCTCCCACGGTAGGCTTCCCCAACTTCCTCGGGGTAGCCTTCACGAACCTGCTAGACGTGGAAGCGTCTGACAGGACTGAAAGCAACGCTCCCACCCAGGGGGCCGCCAAAGCTGCTGCCGGTCGATCAATGGCCGAGACTTCCAAGACCGTCCCGACCAGGACGCTAAGCTGCAACGTGCACCATGTGCACCAAACTGCCGGCCCATCTCGCAAGGGGTCAGCCTCTCACCAGAGGAGGCTCCGGAGGAGCCACGCCATGACATCACCCCGAGGCCGGTTCTCCAGCACCGGCAAGTCTGCTATCATCGGGGCTGTCCGAGTGCATCTTATCGGGCAACGTTCCAAGGTGATCCCGGATCGCATTGTACCCGCCATACCAATGCGCAACTCTTTTCAGGCACTAGAGAAGATGAAGGGCAAGATGACGCCCGCCATTCCGGCCCCAACGCCGTAGCATCAGTCGGCCTCCAGGCCCATTAAAGCTAACCAAGTTTGGTTTCCCAAGGGGGCCCGGTTCACCTCACCAGCCCGGGCAGGACCCAGCACCTTCCGCCCCGCAAGGGCGCAACAAGGAGATCGGGTCAGGACATCGGCCCCTGTCTGTCGACCAGCATTGGCCATACCTACCCCACCAGAGAACATCCATCGTCGACACTACCGACGTCACTATCAGGCTGCCCGTGTGGAGCCTGCAACCCACATGCCCGTTGCTGTTAACAGGGAAACGTCACCAGCCTCTCCTCTTGACCAGGACTGGGAAGGAGTGGAGCAAGCCATGAAGAATTACTTGCGGGGCTCGGGGAGCACTCCCATGGGTCGCCAGAGATTACTGGGGGCAGTAGCCTCTGCATTTGAAGAAGGAGAGACTCGGCTGGTGCCCAGCGCCGAGTCAAGAAATTGCTCTGAGCAGCGTTATCAGTCCCCGCCGAGGAAAGAAGTTAAGCCGCGGAGATCGGTCTTTGACAGATTGGTCTTTCTGGGTGGGCCGTCGAGAAGAACAACAAGAAGAGGTTGAGACCTAAGAGTTTATACCTGCAACATGGTAGGGATGTCTGGCCAATACGGGGCTCTACCAACCGCGCCTGAAGAAGAGGCCAGGCTTGCCACAACGCCAGGACCTCTTACCAGAAGAGGGAAAGTGGCAATTGAGAAGACACAAGTCCACACTGGAGAAGCTGACTACGAAGAACCTCCAATGTCCTTGGCTGCCAATCTTATTACAGAAGGCACCACGCGAGGACCATCCACTTCATCCGAAGAGGTGCTGATCGAATAAAGAAGGGGCACCCCTAGCCTTTCCATGAACGACCCCGTGGTATTGCACATGATGTAGAAATATCAGTGGGAGATCGAATTGTTAAAGAAACAATTGGCTGAAAGAGTCGCTCAGCCCTCAACATCCGGGCAGAGTGAAGCATTGCCAGAGACCCCTGTGGGCAATGGTCAGGCCTCGGAAGCTTCTCCACAGACGACGGTGTCTCCCCCAATACCTACCTACACTGGAGGCGTACCCCTGCATCAGCCACAGCATATCACACCGGCCCCGCCATCGAACTTGCCATTCCAGGGGTCCACTATTGCACCTCAGGCGACGGTGTTAACAACACCGCTGGCGCAACCAGCCCATTTCTATCCAAACCCGGTTGACCTGGCAATAGTGAGCAGACTAATGTTTCAACAAATGATAGATATGAAGTTGGCAGAGAGGAGCGATGGTGATCACACGCCATTCGACGTATACCGGGTACCTTACCTGGCACACTATGCTGCCAAGAGGCTGCCGGCCGGCATCACCAAGCCGCCGAAGTTTGAGAAATTTAATGGGCAAGGGTCTCCCAGGGAGCACATTTCCTACTATGTGAATGTCATGGGGGATCTAGCTGCAGATAAAGCTTACCTCCTCAAGTTCTTTGGCTCGACACTTATCGGGCTCGCTTTCGAATGGTACTCGAGCTTGCCCACCGGGTCCATTATAGACTGGCCCGATATGCAGAAGAAATTCAAGGAAAGGTTCTACATAGCCGAGCAGGAGGTAACCGTGGCAGAGCTTTATGCCACGAGATAGAGAAATGATGAGTCGACACTCGATTACATAAAGAGATGGAGGAACCTCAGTATGAGGTGCAAACGCCCCCCGCATCAGGAGGACGCAGTGTAGATATGTAAACAGAATCTGAAGAAGGAAATCCTTGAGAGGATGATCGGTGCTGAGGTAAGGTCATTCGACCGTCTGAATAACATAGTGGCAGAGATCGAGGCATTCCTTGCTTGATACTCTTCTGCTCCAGCCGCATCAAGCCAGAGGGCCAGGCAGGTCGAGAAAAGACCAATACTGCCAGAAGTTCACACACTGGACTTCGAAGCTTTCGAGAAGCAAAGAGAGAAAGCCAAAGAGACAGCCGACCCTCCTCCGCCCAGGTCCACTGAATGGCGGGAAGGTCCCTCCCTGCGGGATAAGATGAGGAATAAATTGTATTCTTTTCCTCGAGACAAAGCCCGGGTCCTATTTGAATGGGCCACCAGGTACAACAAGATCACATTACCAGATCCAAAGAGGCCTGGTGACTTGAAGAAAAAGGATGATCCTCGCTTTTGCCCATACCATCAGATGCTTGGGCATACCATTGAGTATTGTTGCATCTTCAAGGATGTCATTGAGTCCTTGATCAAGAAGGGAGAGCTGGACATGGGGGAGCTCAGAGTGGATCCTCCGCAGCCGCACGAGATGTCGAACCTCGGCATCACTGTCAACATGGTATCTTTATACCAACAGCTGCCTGTAGAATGGGCGGAGGCTAGTACACAGGCCACTTATCAAGCCTTCGTCATGGCGCCAACTCAAAATCAAGGAGGTTGGCAAGCCGCGCCAACGAAGAACAGAAGAAGAAGACAAGCTCCTCGGCCCACTCCAGAGGTTCACATAAGGGGTGTTACACCCCGACTAGCACCGCCACCGGTGACACCTGTTTGGCATGACACATCCCCCCGGCTAGTCATGAGGCGCCCTACTCACAACAAGAAGAAACACATCCCGATGCGGGTGCACTAAGAGACCAGTCCTGCGGTGGAAAGACTCCATGCCATTATTGATGGGCTTGAAGACTATGAACAGCTCGAGATCCAGCCTGTGGAGTTGAAGGAGTATGTCCCTTGGGAGGAGTTCGAGTCACTCGAACTAGCCCCAGAAGCAGGAGCCGAGACGAAAGATCCCTTGTAGGGTGAGCTTCCCCAAGAGCAGTTGCCAGCCACTGAAGAGAAGAAGAAAAAGAAGAAGAGAATACCTAGAAACAAGGAGAAGAGTGGGGTTGTCCTTTCTTGCAACACCCTCTCAACATTATTTGACACAGCCCTCTCCCTGAGAGAGGAAGAGCAAGAAGTGCCCGTCGAGCCATCAGAGGTGAATCAGGCTGAAGCATCCACCTCCCAACATGCCACTAGGTCGGGAAGGAAGTTGGGACGTCCTGCTCAGGCCAACCACAACATCCTTCTCAGAGGAGAACAACCGTATCACATCCCCGAGCCTAGGGTCCAAGGCATGCAGATTCCCCCTCCCTTAGGTCTCTACCCCGGTGAACCGGTCGGCCAGGCCACCCCTTCATTTATTGAATTTCTTATGACTTAGAGGGGAAAGCAGTCATGCCCCCGCGAGTCCCAGCAGACCAAAGAGATAGGTAGCCCCTCGGCCCCATTGGTACTGACTCTTCCTCGGCCAAGGGAAGAACCCGACAACACCCTGAACCTTGCCGAGTTCATGAAAGAAAAGGAAGTGACCCAGCAGGCTCCGCAAGCTCAAGTGGCACCCGACCCAGCGAAAGAGGCACCCGCCAAGCCAGTTCCCCAGGTTCAAGGCGGAGGCAGGCGCAGTAGAGCCGAAGAGATGAAGTTGCTCGAGGTCTGAGCTGGCAACATGATAGTCAAACACCTGAAGAAGATCCCAGCTAGGTTTACCGTCTGGGAGATTTTATCCCTAGATGGAGAAACATGGCAAGCCGTCATCATTGCGCTCAAGACGCCAGCATATGTTGAAGCCTGCCTCGTAGAGATGTCACCTAAAGTAGCTGCGGCCTTCACAGAAGAGGATATGCTTCTACCCACCTACAGTCACAACATGCCGCTCTACATGAAGGGGCAGCTGAATGGGCACCCCATCAACAGAGTCCTGGTCGACCCGGGAGCAGCAGTGAACATACTCCCCTATCGGGTGTATCAGAAACTTTACTTTGACGTACACCTGGTCGAGGTCAGGAACGTCAAGATTTCTAGCTTCAACCAGAAGTGTGAGGTCCCTATGGGGGTCGCAGAGTTCAACCTCTCCCTCGGTGACTTCACCACCAAGGTCCAATTCCATGTGATCAACTCCAGCACCTCTTACAAGGTATTGCTCGGCAGACCTTGGCTGCACCAAAATCGCGTGGTAGCATCCACTCTGCACCAATGCATCAAGTACCCCGGTAACGAGAAAGAGGAGAGAATCTTTACCGACCTCCATCCTTTCAAAGTGTTCGAATGTCACTTGTCGGACGCTAATCTCTATTTGGAAAAGCCGAAACAAGCCTCCCAAGCCACTCAGGACAAAGGAAAGAAGAAGGCAGAGCCTGACAGTTGGTTCTCTCCACCACCGCCTGGCTATGTGGCTCCCCCTCAAGTGTCATTCATTTCTGAAGCAGAAGGGGTATTCCGGGCCACCTCTCTTCCCATCTACCCTACACCGGGAACACCATACCTTAAAGACTTGCTGGAGGACGTCAGGGTCCCGCTTGGGATCATCAAGCCTCTCGCAGAAGCTGACTGCCAGGTGGTTGAACCATTAAGGACCTTCAAGGTGCCCAACCCCGGGGGTCTGCCTACCATCTTTTATGTGGCCAAGGAGCACCCGGTCAAGGGGGATGATGATTATAGACTCCCCGATGAGCTGCATGACCCACTCGTCCCAATCATGGGACTTCTTGACATAGCCGGTCGTGTGGTCAAGATGACCAGAAAGCAAGGGATCCCCTTTTGCCAGCTCTCCAGTCTGAAAGAAATGTTCAAGAAAATGTAGAACCCACCAAACCTAGACTGAAGGTTGTTGCAAATCACCCGGCATCAAGGGTTGGGCTTTTCACTAGAAGATTCCTATGAAGCCGATGTGATATCAGTCTCGGCTCCAGGCGGCAATAGCCATGCAGGCACTGCAGACCCACGGCAGGTTGAAGGCCGCCAGCACCTTATGCCTTTGGCCAACGAAGATCAATATGAAGAAATATTCCTATGGAAGCCACCTCCCTGTAGGAGCAAGGGGAAGGTCCCGTCCTCCTCTGAGGGACCAACCTCGAATAACTGCAGCAGCGGGGTGCCATTGCCCTCGTCTGACATTGATGAAAAGGACGGGGAAGCAAGTCGGACTCCGAGCCTCCCTCGGTGCGACTCTGCCCTTTTTGCCATGTGTTATCAACAACAGTGGGAAATTGAAATGTTGAGGGCTCGATTGGCCGAAGCAACTGCACTCGTGTCTGACTTAATCAGAAGCATCTTCCGCCAACATAACATCGACACATGCTAGTCCCCGAATAGCGTCCCGAATGCCCCCATGCACTTGAGAAAGGAGGCAAGGGATGTAGCTGTCTCCCCAGTCAGACGGTCGGCCAAGCGAAATCCTACATTGCAGGAGAGGATGCAAAGGCCTTACTCTTTCCCGAGGAACAAGACCCGAGGAATCTTTGATTGGGCCTGCTACTACGGCAAGGTCTCCCTCCTGAGGTCTAAGAGGCCCCAAGATGCTCGCAGAAGTGGCAAGCCCCTATTTTGCCCTTATCACCAACTACTAGGCCACTCTATCAAAGACTGTTACGTCTTCAAGGACATTGCTCAAGACCTAATTGAGAGAGACGAGCTCAGAATGGGAGATTATGTGGTGGCTCTGCCACGCCCCCATGTGGCAGGCAGGCACGAAAGAAGTGTTTACATGGTGTCAGTTCAGCACCAGATTTTTGAAGATATAGCTGAGAATGAACTACCCCGGTCGTCGACAATGGAATAATCCCCAATGTGGCAATCAATCACCTCGGCTGCTGCAGGAGCAGTCTAAGATAGTTACCAAGAAGATCCTGGAGAAGTCCTTTACTTCTCCGCACAGAAGAACCCCTCGGAGCCGCACACAACAAGCCTGGAAGAGGGGGAAACAAGCAAAGCCTCATTACCTAACGAGGCGGAGCAAGAAGATGTTTATGGTGTCCTTGAAGCAGAAGATGGTGAAGATAGGGATTTCATCGACCTACTACCAGCGCCTCCGAAATATGAAGATGGCGGCTAGGCCACAGTGGATGAGCTCTTTGAAATTAACCTAGGCACAGAAAGCGACCCCAGGCCGACCTTTCTGAGTGCCCTTCTTTCTCCATAGGAGAGGGGACAATATGTCAAGTTGCTGCAAGAATTCTGGGACTATTTCACCTGGAACTACATAGAGATGCCCGGTGTGACTCAACATATTCTGGCTATTGATCCCAAGGTGGAGCCGGTGAAGCAGTCCCCCCGGCGTATGAGGCCAGAGCTGATAAAATAGATTTACAAAGAAGTCGACAAGCTCATAGATGTCGATTTTGTAGCTAAAAATCAATACACTACTTGGTTGGCCAACATTGTGCCGGTGAAGAAGAAGAATGGATAGATCAGGATCTGCGTGGACTTCCGTGACCTGAATAAAGTTTACCCAAAAGATGACTTTCTGGTACCCATCACCGAAGTAATGATTGATGCAACTACTGGGCATGAGGCCTTGTCCTTCATGGACGGATCGTCCGGCTATAATCAAATATGGATAGCTGTGCACGACCGAATTCATACGGCCTTCCGGTCGCCTAAAGGGATATTCCACTACAAAAGAATACCCTTCGGCCTCAAAAACGCTGGTGCCACTTACCAGCGGGCGATGACCAAGATATTCGACGAACTGCTATATAGCAAAGTCGAATGCTACATTGATGATTTGGTCGTCAAGACAAAGAAAAGAGGGGATCACCTGAATGACCATAGAGTCATCTTCGAGAGACTCCGGCGGTATGAGCTGAAAATGAACCCAATGAAGTGTGCCTTCGGCGTCTCTAGTGGAAAGTTCCTTGGCTTCATCGTCCGATATAGGGGGGTCGAGATCGACCCTTTTTAAATAAAAGCCATTCAGGAGCTACCTCCTCCAAAGAATTTGGGAGAGTTAAGGTCCCTGCAAGGCCGGCTAGCCTACATCTGAAGGTTTATCTCCAATTTGTCGGGGCGCTATCAGCCATTCCACAAATTGATGATGAAGAATGCACCTTTCAACTGGAACCAAGAATGTCAGAAGGCCTTCGATCGGCTGAAGGATTACTTGAAGACCCCGCCTGTACTGGGGGCACCTGTCAAGGGGAGGCCGCTTATTCTATATATAGCTGCCACCGAATGTTCGCTGGGGGCAATGCTCACCCAGAATAATGAGGAGGGGAAGGAGCAAGCTCTCTATTACCTTAGCCGAAGACTAATGGGGGTATAAGTAAAATACACCTCGATTGAGAAGGTTTGTCTTGCCTTGGTCTTCGCAGTCAAGAAGCTGAGGCATTACATGCTCTCGCATGAAGTGAGCCTGATTTCTAAGGCCGACCCAGTCAAGCACATTCTCTCCCAGCCAATTTTGAAGGGACATCTCGGCAAGTGGGCCATACTGTTAATGGAATTCGACATCACCTACGTGCCGCAGAAGGCCGTTAAGGGTCAAGCCAGGGCCAATTTCTTTGCAGCACACCCTGTGCGTAAAGATTCCCCATTGGCCACAGAGTTGCCTGAAGATGAAACACTGGAGGTGGACCAAGTCCGACAGATCGCCTGGCAGCTGCACTTTGACGGAGCTTCGAGAACAGAAACAACCCCGTCAGGGCACACAAAAGTACGAGCCGGGGCCGACATTGTCCTTAAATCCCCTAAGGGAGAAGTATTGCATACATCCTGCTCCATTAACAAGCCCTGCACAAATAATGAGGTAGAGTATGAAGCTCTGATCATCGGTGTTCAAATCGCTTTGCAAATGGAGATTAAAATACTACATGTGTTTGGTGATTCATTGCTGGTCGTCAAGCAGGTCCAGGGACAGTTTGACGTCGGAAAACCCGAATTACTCTCTTACCATGCTAAGGCGAAACAGCTCATGCAGTAGTTCTACCTCATTGAGATAGGCCACGTCGCCAGGGGGGAAAATGCACAAGCCGATGCACTGGCGAAATTGGCAAGTTCATTGGCAGTCCCGCCAGATGGACCCCTCAGTGTCAGGGTGGTGAATCAACGCCAACTGCCTAGCATGATAGAAGGGCCAGAAGAAGAAGAACTTGAGGTCATCATAGCGGAAGCCATCAGCCTACCCGACTGGAGAGACCCCCTTTTACAGTGGTTTAAGTACCAATAACTGCCCAGGCAGAGAGAAGAGAAGATCAAGTTGATCAGAGCAAAAGATTCTTACGAGGTCCGAAATGGTATCCTATTCCGAATTATGGCAGATGCCAAACGGAAGGTGCTCCTCCGGTGCTTATCCACCGAAGAAGCTTGGAAAGTCATGAAAGAGGTTCACGCCGGAACAGCTGGTGCACATCAGGCAAGACTGAAGATAAAAATTGAAATAAAGAAGCTCGGCTACTACTGGCCGACAATGTTTGACGACTGCTGCAAGTATGCCAAGTCTTGTCAAAAATGTCAGGAGCACGCGACGGTACCCAGGAGACCGCCCGTGTCACTGCATCCAACACTGCCCAGCTGGCCTTTTGCCCAATGGGGAACAGACGTCGTAGGTCCACTACCCGCATCATCCGCTGGGTGCAAGTACATCTTGGCCACAACTGATTACTTCTCCTGCTGGGCGGAGGCTGTTGCTTTGAAAGAAGTGACCGGGGAAATCGTTGCCAGGTTTTTCCGTCGCAACATCATATTCCGGTTTGGCACTCCAAATCAATTTATCTCAGATAATGGAAGCCACTTTCGCAACCAGAAAGTCTACCGGCTGGCAGAGAAATACAAGATCGACTGGAGGACGTCGACTCCCTACAACCCACAGGCCAATGGCTTGGCTGAAGCTTTCAATAAAACTCTTTGTACTCTCATGTCCAAATGATGTGACACGACCTAAGGGTGCAATGGTATCAACCAAATGAATCTCGGACCTAGACTTGCAAGCCCACTTACAAATTGGCGGACTCGATGTTGGCGGATCGATATCGCAGCACAACCTTTTCCCCATGGTGACTAAGTGATGGTAGGGTGGATTCGAGAGCCTAAACCATGCTAGTTGGGGTGATGACTTGGCCAATGAGTTCCCCTCCCTTGGATTGGATCACCTACATCAGTGGGGCGGACGCCGTGCCTTGAGGGCACGGGGATCTCTCCTCACTCAATCCACGGTGGCCACTCGTGATCGGGGATCACGGGACCGGGCACTCTCTTCCTCGCCGGCTGAACTTCGAAATGATACTAATTAAACACAAATATCCAGGGAGGGTTCAGCATATACCTGACCGGTGTGAGGACACCGGCCCCGAGTCGGAGACGTGGGCGAGCGGGGAAGCGTGTGTTACCCACACGCCGCGCTGGTGAAGCTTCGAACCTGAAATTTCAGATTACATGCACTATGCCCCTTGCAAGGGGGTGGTGGGGGTTCGTATTACAACCAAAATATACCTCCACGCAGGGAGGGGCGCTCAGCCGGCCATGCGGGGAAGGGGGAAATGCGAACTAAGAGCCACTTGAAAGAACATTGTCGGATCAGCCAGCCCTCTGGAACAGTGGACAGATGGCTGATGATGCTGTCACAACGGCCACTCAAGAATTTTTATGAAGACGGGACCAGTGGGGATTTCTTCGTAACTGGAGCGGGATGATGCCAGAATTTTTTTGATTTCTTCGGGCACCGCTGCTGGTCGGGGTAGGGGTTTGAACAGGGTGGTAGACCCTCGGCTCTGACAGCTTCAGGTTAGCAATAGTAGGAAGAAGAGGGTGCCACGATCGCTCCCGAGCTCAGAATCAGGTTCTGCTGGAGTCGTTGGAACCGTTGACGAGTCCTCTTTGAAGCAAGATCGACGGTGAAGCCAAATGTTGTCGGAGCAGATCGGTAGGCTCAGAACACTGAAGAGGGGTCGGGGCAGACTAAGTAGAGGCAGAACCCCGCACCCGGGGAAGAAAATTGGTAACTTTCAGTTCCAGAGCCAAACTGAGTTCCGCTTGTTGGAGGTGAAAGAGAACTCGGAGTAGAAGACCTTTCATGATGAACGCTTGCTCAGATTTCAACTAGGATCGCCGCAGTGGAGCTTCCCATCAGGTTCAGGTGCTCTGCCAGGGAAGCTTCGCGCAGTTGAGGGAGAACGGCTCTCCCGGGCAGCACGGTGCTCCGACGATGACGAAACCATAGCCGTTGCGAAGAGGACAGGAAGACGCTTCCTTGGGTACCTGTTGTGTCTTCAGATTCGCCAGAATGAGGCCGGGGTCGCCGCTGCAATCTACTGGTTCTCTGCATGTACTCAGCTGCAAGCAGGTTCACCGATGTAGATCTCTAAATGACCTCGAAAGGAGATGACAAACAAGGGAATGGTGAAGCGGAGATGGTGAATGGTGGGAGGGAAGTGTGGGGAAGGTATTGGGGAGGTTAGAAGTGTTGGGGGAAATCTGGAGAAGGGAGGGGGGGCGCAGGAGATTGGGTTTCTCTTCAAAGGGTGGAGGGAGGGGTGATGGGGAAGAACAAGGAAGAATGGAGGTGATGAGAGAGGGGGGGGCGACCCTAACCAAAGGGGGAGGGGCTTGGGCGACCTGGGGCTGTGGAGGGAAGGGGAAATTTGAATTCAAATGGCCTAGGGAGGTGGAGGGGTGCTTGGGGTAGTGGGAAGGGTGCTTGGGAAAGTGGGAGGGGTAGTTGGGGGTTGGGAGGTGAGATGAGGATTGGTGAAGGGGTCTTGGGAAGGGGTGGAGTATTGAAGAGGGTTGTGGGGAATTGGGATAGGCTTTAATGGGGTAGGTGAGGAGTGGAGGTGGTTGGGAGGGGAGGAGAGAGAGGGTAGGGCGCAGCCCTCCCTTGTGTGGTGAGAGAGAGAGAGAGGGAGAGAGGGAGATGGAGAGAGAGAGAGAGGGGTAGGTGGGAATCACTCCCAAGGGTTTCTCACCCAACTAATGGAATCTCTCCAATAGGAAATTTGAACTCTCAAATGGCAATTTTTCATTCATTGATTCATTACTCAAAATGAGGGGAATGGGGTCTTATATATATAGGCAACCCACATTTTACAAAAAACCCTTGACTCTTGACACAATGACAAAGAACCAAAAAAGAGGAGGGGCGCCCACGGGCCTAGCCCAAAGAATTGGGCCCAATGACTTAATCAAACTAACTTAATGACACACAAACTTAGGGAAATAACAAAAGACCTAGGGACATGACTCAAATAAAAAGAAGATTACATAATTATGACTCAAAGAAAATATGAAAATTACATGAACTGAATCAGGAAAATGTGACGGACATAATGGAACCATGCTGGTGAACAACCGGGAAATATGAAGGGTGAGAGATGCCCCCATCATACTCCCGGGGTGCGAAGAGCTCGACTCCGTCGAGTAAGAGTCCTTCCTAGCTCGCCCATGTGTCCAACATCGTGGCCGGCCCTTCCACCTCACAAGATACTGCTGGATTGCCCTGCTCCTGATGGTGTCATTATGTTCAACTAGCATCAAATCTTTGTGCTCATGCTGGGCTCTCAAGGTTAGAAGTGGATTCTTATTGGTGGGGTCACTCTTAAAAGGGGGTATGGGCTCAATATTCTCGCTAGGTGCCACCGCGGGGCCCTTGCAGGGAACAAGGTCCGCCACACTATAATGATGGTTGACCCCATATTCCTTCAGAAGGACCATCTCATTGGCATTTATGCTCAATCGCGCCAAGACCTTAAAGGGTCCAGTCTCTCGATCCCTGAGCGTAGAGGCGACTCTAGGGAAGAGCCTCTTCATCCTGACCATCAGATAGTCACCCTCATGGAAGTCTTGGTTTTTTTTGCGGGTATCGATTCGCCTTTGACAAATCCTATTACTTTTGATGATGGGCTTGCAAGTATGCAATCCTGAGACATAGTTGGTGAATGCTAGCACTCTATTGGATGTTGGGGGTCCCGAGCACCCAAATGTGGACCTAGCATGTCTAGACTCCCTATGAAGATTAGTGAGGACCTCCAAATGTAGCTCTATCATGCAAAGGGGTGGCAAATACCGGGGGACCCAGACATCCAAGAATGCACCTATCATGCTTAAGACTCATGATGAATGAAGGTGGACCATTACATCTGAAAATGGTCCATTCATGCTTCCTACTTGACATGTGGGTGATGTGAATGAATGGACCCGTCTTATGAATCATGCCAAGTGATGTGTTGTGCCAAGACTTATGCATTCCTATCTCAAAGATGACTTCCATGTGTATGGGTGTGGGATGGCCTTTGAACTTCCATGTGAAAGGGTCAAAAGGATCTAGGAAGGTGGGCATTATGGAGAGGGGATCTTCCTTGCTTCATAGGCATATGTTGTCTATGGTGATGGTTCCCTTTGTGTGGCCCGAGTCTTGGAAGAGGTGATCTTGGTCCAACATGGTTGGTTGGGGTAGGGAAAGGTGAGTTGTGGGTAAGGTGGGTGTGTCACATGGGTAACTAGGCTCCCATTTGAAGGGATCAAAGGGTTCATGGACTGGGCTTCCTAGAGGAAGGAACTCTATGTCCACATGGTCTACGCACGGTAGGTCATCCTTCCCCAAGGTAATTGGACCAAGGTCTTTAGTGGGCCAGTCGATCAAGGTACTTGGGATCTTAATGGGAGTGGAGTGGACCATGATGGGTTCTTCATCCATGGGGAGAATGAGAAGGAGGTCACTAGTGTAGCAACCAATGGTGAAGACTGAGGTGATAGAACCATCACATGGGTGGATGAGACTAAGTCTTCTTGGGTGGGCCGCTCCTATGGTCAATAAGCAAGTCAACTTTAGTTGCCATTCTAAACCCTTGAGGAGATCATCCCAACCATTTACCTCATTGTAGGATTGGAATGCGGTGTGATAGGAGTTAACGGGTGCTAATTGGAAAGGGTGCTCCATGGTTGGAGTTTGAAAGTACAAGGCATGAGGGATGGGATTTTGCTTGAGCCATTTGATGATGAGTTCTCCTATGGTCACCACCTTTTGGGTGAGATTGAGTGGTTTGGGGAGGTATGTGTTTGTTTGGACGGGGATGAGTTGATGTCCTTCCTCCTTATTGATAGGAGTATGGATTTCCTTAAAGGTGCGGAAGGGCTTTGGGTTGGTGTCTAATCCCGGGGATTTGGTCTTGTGGGTCGGGTTCTCCTCATGTTCACTCATGACCTCATTCATTCTTTGAAGTGGGTTGAGAGGGCATGGTGGCCGGGTATGGGGCTCCGGTGGGTGAGGGAACAAAAGGTTGTTGAAACCAGAGGCTCCCGGGAGATGTGGGGGATGAACTAGGCAAGACCAACGCAATGGGTGGAAGGTGGTATTCCGTTCATCAAGCCATTGTTTCCCTAGGATTATGCAAGGGCCTTCCAAAGTACCAATTTGACACCATGCTCCATCAAAGTATTTGGTCTCTCCAAACCATTTATGGAATTCAACGAAGACGTGGTCTCCGTTGTGCATAATTTGTCTGGTCGTAGAGAGGGTGGCTACAATTTCGGGGGATACCCAATTATCTTCTACCATGTCGATGAAGTCAATTTCTGTGGGGCTCCCATTAGGTAGGTATGCTTGGGATATGATGGGAATTAGGGCTTTTTGGTCCGTAGACTCAATGACAATGGGAGGTGGATAATGCATGGAGCGATCCGATGAGAACTCTAATGCAAGCGTGCCCATGGACTTGACTTGTGAGAACAAGTCAATGACTGACTCTGATACCAACTGATGTGACATGACCTAAGGGTGCAATGGTATTAATGAAATGAACATCGGACCTAGACTTGCAAGCCCACTTACAAATTGGCGCACTCGATGTTGGCGGATCGATATCGCAGTACAACCTTTTCCCCGTGGTGACTAAGTGATGGTAGGGTGGATTCGAGAGCCTAAACCACGCTGGTTGGGGTGATAACTTGGCCAATGAGTTCCCCTCCCTTGGATTGGAGCACCCACATCAGTGGGGCGGACGCCGTGCCTTGAGGGCACGGGGATCTCTCCTCACTCAATCCACGGTGGCCACTCGTGATCGGGGATCACAGGACCGGGCACTCTCTTCCTCGCCGACTGAACTTAGAAATTATACTAATTAAACACAAATATCTAGGGAGGGTTCAGCATATACCTGACCGGTGTGAGGACACCGGCCCCGAGTCGGAGACGTGGGCGAGCGGGGAAGCGTGTGTTCCCCACACGCCGCACCGGTGAAGCTTCGAACCAGAAATTTCAGATTACATGCACTACGCCCCTTGCAAGGGGGTTGGACTAGGGGTGGGGGTTCGTATTACAACCAAAATATACCTCCACGCCGGGAGGGGTGCTCAGCCGGCCAGGCGGGGAAGGGGGAAATGTGAACTAAGAGCCACTTGAAAGAACATTGTCGGATCAGCCCGCCCTCTGGAATAGTGGATAGACGGCTGATGATGCTGTCACAGCGGCCACTCAAGAATTTTTCTGAAGACGGGACTAGTGGGGATTTCTTCGTAACTGGAGCGGGATGATGCCAGAAGTTTTTTGATTTCTTCGGGCACCGCTGCTAGTCGGGGTAGGGGTTTGAACAGGGTGGCAGACCCTCGGCTCTGACAGCTTCAGGCTCCCAACAACAGGAAGAAGAGGGTGACACGATCGCTCCCAAGCTCAGAATCCGGTGCCGCTGGAGTCGTTGGAACCATTAATTAGTCCTCTTCGAAGAAAGATTAACGACGAAGCCAAATGTTGTCAGAGCAGACCGGTAGGCTCAGAACACTGAAGAGGGATCAGGGCAGACTGAGTGGAGGCAGAACAGCGCACCCAGGGAAGAGAATTGGTAACTTTCAGTTCCGGACGCCAAACGGAGTTCCGCTTGTTGGAGGTAAAAGATAACTTGGAGTAGAAGACTTTTGATGAAGAACTCTTGCTCAGATTTCAACTAGGATCACCGCAGTGGAGCTTCCTATCAGGTTCAGGTGCTCTGCCAGGGAAGCTTCGCGCAGTCGAGGGAGAATGGCTCTCCCGGGCAGCACGGTGCTCTGACAATGACGAAACCACCGCCGTTGTGAAGAGGACAGGCAAGCGCTTCCGTGGGTACCTCTTGTGTCTTCAGATTCGCCAGAATGAGGCCGGGGTCACCGCTGCAATCTACTGGTTCTCTGCAGGTACTCAGCTGCAAGCAGGTTCACCGATGTAGATCTCTAAATGACCTCGAAAGGAGATGACAAACAAGGGAATGGTGAAGGGGAGATGGTGAATGGTGGGAGGGAAGTGTGGGGAAGGTATTGGGGAGGTTAGAAGTGTTGGGGGAAATCTGGAGAAGGGAGGGGGGGCGCAGGAGATTGGGGTTCTCTTCAAAGGGTGGAGGGAGGGGTGATGGGGAAGAACAAGGAAGAATGGAGGTGATGAGAGAGGGGGGGGCGACCCTAACCAAAGGGGGAGGGGCTTGAGCGACCTAGGGCTGTGGAGGGAAGGGGAAATTTGAATTAAAATGGCCTAGGGAGGTGGAGGGGTGCTTGGGGTAGTGGGAAGGGTGCTTGGGAATGTGGGAGGGGTAGTTGGGGGTTGGGAGGTGAGATGAGGATTGGTGAAGGGGTCTTGGGAAGGGGTGGAGTATTGAAGAGGGTTGTGGGGAATGGGGAGAGGCTTTAATGGGGTAGGTGGGGAGTGGAGGTGGTTGGGAGGGG
The DNA here is from genome assembly GCA_022559845.1 of Amorphophallus konjac. Classification (NCBI taxonomy): domain Eukaryota; kingdom Viridiplantae; phylum Streptophyta; class Magnoliopsida; order Alismatales; family Araceae; genus Amorphophallus; species Amorphophallus konjac. The sequence goes on from CM040118.1 coordinate 430,910,189, forward strand.
AGGATAGAGAGGGTAGGGCGCAGCCCTCCCTTGTGTGGTGAGAGAGAGAGAGAGAGAGAGGGGGGGTAGGTGGGAATCACTCCCAAGGGTTTCTCACCCAACTAATAGAATCTCTCCAATAGGAAATTTGAACTCTCAAATGGCAATTTTTCATTCATTGATTCATTACTCAAAATGAGGGGAATGGGGTCCTATATATATAGGCAACCCACATTTTACAAAAAGCCCTTGACTCTTGACACAATGACAAAGAATCAAAAAAGAGGAGGGGCGCCCATGGGCCTAGCCCAAAGAATTGGGCCCAATGACTTAATCAAACTAACTTAATGACACACAAACTTAGGGAAATAACAAAAGACCTAGGGACATGACTCAAATAAAAAGAAGATTACATAATTATGACTCAAAGAAAATATGAAAATTACATGAACTGAATCAGAAAAATGTGACGGACATAATGGAACCATGCTGGTGAGCAACCGGAAAATATGAAGGGTGAGAGATGCCCCCATCATACTCCCGGGGTGCGAAGAGCTCGACTCCGTCGAGTAAGAGTCCTTCCTAGCTCGCCCATGTGTCCAACATTGTGGCCGGCCCTTCCACCTCACAAGATACTGCTGGATTTCCCGGCTCCTGATGGTGTCATTATGTTCAACTAGTATCAAATCTTTGTGCTCATGCCGGGCTCTCAAGGTTAGAAGTGGATTCTCAATGGTGGGGTCACTCTTAAAAGGGGGTATGGGCTCAATATCCTCGCTAGGTGCCACCGCGGGGCCCTTGCAGGGCACAAGGTCCGCCACACTACAATGAGGGTTGACCCCATATTCCTTCAGAAGGACCAACTCATTGGCATTTATGCTCAATCACCCCAAGACCTTAAAGGGTCCAGTCTCTCGATCCCTGAGCGTAGAGGCGACTCTAGGGAAGAGCCTCTTCATCCTGACCATCGGATAGTCACCCTCTTGGAAGTCTTGGTTTCTTTTGCGTGTATCGATTCACCTTTGACAAATCCTATTACCTTTGATGATGGGCTTGCAAATATGCAATCCTGAGACATAGTTGGTGAATGCTAGCACTCTATTGGATGTTGGGGGTCCCGGGCACCCAAATGTGGACCTAGCATGTCTAGACTCCCTATGAAGATTAGTGAGGATAGGAGGGCCTGGACCTCCAATTGTAGCTCTATCATGCAAAGGGGTGGCAAATGCCGGGGGACCCGGACATCCAAGAATGCACCTATCATGCTTAAGACTCATGATGAATGAAGGTGGACCATTACATCCGAAAATGGTCCATTCATGCTTCCTACTTGACATGTGGGTGATGTGAATGAATGGACCCGTCTTATGAATCATGCCAAGTGATGTGTTGTGCCAAGACTTATGCATTCCTATCCCAAAGATGACTTCCATGTGTATGGGTGTGGGATGGCCTTTGAACTTCCATGTAAAAGGGTCAAAAAGATCTAGGAAGGTGGGCATTATGGAGAGGGGATCTTCCTTGCTTCCTTGGCATATGTTGCCTATGGCGATGGTTCCCTTTGTGTGGCCCGAGTCTTGGAAGAGGTGATCTTGGTCCAACATGGTTGTTTGGGGTAGGGAAAGGTGAGTTGTGGGTAAGGTGGGTGTGTCACATGGGTAACTAGGCTTTCCTAAACCCATGTCACATGTCCGAGTCGGTGAATGAACAACTTTCCTAAACCCAGCACGAGTCAACAACTCCCCCTTTAGGATTGGCCTCGTCTAAGTCATTTTGGGCCTTTTGCCTGAGACGACGCATAGACCCTTCGTTCTCACTTCGGTATTCACCCCATGCCGATGACTAAACCCCCACTCTAACATCTCAGTCCGCGTGCATATGCGGTGAAGCGATCCCCTCATCCCTTCGCTGAAGGAGTGAGTGCTTTCTCGTGAATTCGCACCAGACCAGCATCCCACTGGCTCGGAAGAATAGACGTCCTGTCGAAGAGCTCTACACTCACAGGCCCTGCGCACTCGTCCCTCGTTTGCACCTCCCACGAGCGGGGGGCATTTGTGGACGTCAAAATGACAGTGACGATAGTACGACATTCGCGTCCACATGCGAGTAGAAGACGGGAAGGCCGAACAAACCTATACCTCACCCGGTCAGGATGAGAACTCTCCCGGTGGCCCGCTACCCATCAAGGGAGCCCCTTCGAGCGCAAGATAGCACCATAATTCTCCAACCAGCCATGCAGAGAGCAGAATCAAGAAAAGTCGGGAACTCGGGCACAGCCCGGTATGCACCGAAAGTCACGCAAAGTCTGGACCGAGCCCAGAAGCTACGAATGAAACATTGCGGAGGCCATGCATCGTAACTAAAACATTCCGAGAATGCCAATGTTCATATAAATGGCCGCGAGTTCGAAAAGAATCCATTCGGTGCTTAAAACGGCGCGGAAGGGCCTTAAAACGACGCGCCTTAAATCGGCGCGCCCCTTGCTTTTATGGCACGCCTCCCTTTATGCTCTAATATGGCGCCCCTTTGCAAAGATTTAATCCGACACGCCCCCGGCCACGCCGTTTTAACCGAAGCACCCATCTGCCCATTTTTTAAAAAAAGCTTCTCCTTCAAATGCTAAAGCGGCGTGGCCATTTGAAGGCCAAAAACTTAATACGGCGTGCTACTTTTGGAGAACCCATCACAATATCCTCTTCTTAATACGGCGCGCCAAATGCAAATGAGTTTAACCTCATCCTGTCCCGTCTGCTGACCGATGCTCTGTTCGGCATAAATGCGATGCATAGAGAACATTCAATGCCCATGGCTCTACTTCTACCTCCGTTCGACAGCACAGAAGCAGCAACGGCGAAGCAACCCCTAGCAGACCTACGAACATCCCATCCTCGGATGAACGGCAGCGTATGGCGTGAACCAGCATCGTCCAGCGCATCGTGTCAACTCCCAACTTCGTTGCGGACGAGGTGGAAGTGGCAGGAACTCTCCTCAATGGTCGTTCTATAAAATGACAAGTCTGAGGAAGGAAAAGGGGCTGGTTGGTTCGGCGAAGGTCTCCGGCGTCCAAAGAGAAGAAGAAGCTCCATCCATTCACATCTGCAAGGTGAAGAAAAAGGAGAGAGAGGGTGAGAAAGAGAGAGAGGGGGAGGAGCTTGTGCTCTATTCCTCCTTCTCCCCTACTAGTGTATCTTCTTCTCCCCCCCACCTCAACGCCTAGCTTTTTTTATCTTCTCCGTTGTATTCTTCCATGTGCTTTGGGGGTAGATCCCCTTTTGTACCTCTCTTCCCGCCTTTCCCTTGACGATGAATAAAAGAGTGGCTTTGTAAGCATGCGCAGTGTTTTATTGCTCTGATTTGGCTTCCACTTTTTCTTCAGTTTTCTTTCTCTCAGTTTTCTGCATCACCCGGGGTCCTCGGGAGCTTGCCCCTTTGTGGCATGAACTTTGAGGGAACCCGTTAGAAGGGTGAATACTCATAGCTATTCATGGCGAACATCCGTCCCTATGGAACTTCCACAAAATCACCACCTGTGTAATATCCCGGACCTTTCGGATCCTTTCTTCGTGGGTCCCGGATCTGGTTTTCGGAGCGTCCGGCTCTGTTGTGTCTGAAATTTCATTTCGGACATCTTTCGTGTTCGGATCGGCGCGATCCGGAGTCGTTTCGGAGGCCCGGAGGCGTTCCGCGGCTTTTCTGCGTGTGTTTTCCGATTTCCGATGTGTGTTTCGGCTTTTTCTTCGGAAGCTCGCTACAGGCGAACCGGGCGGTTCACCCGGGCACGAGTGGTACCGTTGCGATCGGTGCGTTCCGAGGATTCCAGAAATGTATTTTTCTATTTTCTGGTATTTTTCCGAAAATTCGGATTTTCTATAAAGCCCTAATTCTTTTTCTTTTTCTTTTCTCCTTTCTCTTTCTTCTTCTTCCTCTTCCTCCGTTTCTTCCCACCGTGACACCCTCCTCTCTCTCTCTCCCATTCACCCTCCTCTCTCTCTCTCCCATTCGGATGCGGCGAACCCCTCTCCGGCTACGGACGACGGCGGGGCGACGGCGCGGGCGTGTGGGCGGCGGCGAGGCGAGCTCGTGGGCGTGCGGCGTGCGTGGGAAGCGTGGGGAGTTCGTGAAGTTTGAAGCGTTCTTCGTGATTCGTGATTGATTCGGCGGAGCATTTGCTCCATTGAGGTAGGGTGACGTTCCTTAGCCTCATGCCGATCTTTTCCGCGATTTATAGGCCGCGGGGAGGCCGAGAGGGGATTGTTTGAGCGTTTTTAGGTTTTTTCATGATTTGGGGAGAGCTCGCCCGATCTATGGATTTGGTGCATGATTTCATGTTTTGATGGCCTAGAATCATGCTAGGGGTCCCCAGGGGTCTTCCCCTTTGTTTTCCCCCTCTTCTATGGAGGCATGGGGGCGTGGTTAGAATTTTTGGGCGTTTCTACCGTTTTCGGCCGCGGACTGAGAACGCGCTATACTCCAGTAGCGCGTTCTTGGAGGTCGCGCTGCCCCGACCTAGCGCGTTCATCGGAGAAGATGAACAGGAGGCGGTTCCTGTCGCGCTATGGGGTCCTAGCGCGATCAGCCTTGTCACGCTAGGCATCCCTAGCACGACATGCCTTGTCGCGCTAGCCGTCCCTAGCGCGACATGCCGTGTCGCGCTAGGAGGCCCTAGCGCGTTCTTCCGTGTCGCGCTAGGTGTCCCTAGCACGATCTGGCTGTTGTTGGGTGTTTCCCTTGGGCCGTGTGTGTGTCTCGGGCACCCCGTGGAGTTCCGTGACCGTGTCTTTGGTGTCCAGAGGTTCCATTTACCTTGGTCATGAGTTTGGCTGTGGGCGGTGCGTCCGTTTTCTCGGACCGTGGTCCCGTTTGACGGAGCTAGTGCGTGGGGTGGTTCCCACACGTTGTCGGACTCGGACGTCGTTTTTCGTTGACTTGAGAGTCTACTCCTTCAGTGACCCTCCACTAGTCGTAGCCCACCAGTACGAGGTGCTGGTCTCACCTGGGAGTGGTGTACGGGCACCCACCTTTCGAGACTGTTTGTGGACCGGTTACCGTAGGCCCCTCGTCGGTAGCCAGAGTTCGGCTACGGGGGAAAATCGGTCAGAGGACTAGACCTAGTGACGCAAGATCTATGTGTGCACACGTGGTTGGGGGCGGTTGGACCCACGTCGACGGGCGTGACCCCAGCTAGTTACTTGTTTGTGGTTACTTGTACGGTGTCTGTGCCTCGGGTAGGACCTACCACGTCAGGCGGTTCACCTGCGGTGTGGTGTAAGACGTCAGGGCACGCTACCGGCTGTGCTTCTAGTGGGTGGTACTCCTGTCGAGTACGGAGTGTCAGACTGTCAGTCGTGTGTTTCTGACCTTCGGGTTTGTCGGTTCGACCGTTAAGTTCTGGTCTTCGTACCGTGGCACGTGTGTCGATTTGCGTGCCGTAGGGTCTAGTTATGTAGAGTACAGGGCTTTCCTTTCCGAGGTACTTTCCTACCGCTAGAGTAGTGGTTTCTCGTTTTACGAGGTAGGGTTCGAGTGATCCCTACTGAGTCTTATTCCGAGACTCATTCCCTGCGTGTTTTTACCGTGTTTCAGGTGAGACGCCACCTTCGGGGAGCGCGTCAGGAGCGCAGCGTGGTGCGGGTGCCCAGAGGTAGTGCCAGAGGTCAGAGTCGGGGTATGCCCCGTGTAGCTGTACTTTTCTTTGTTGTCACTGTACTAGTCGTGGACTACTGTTGCTGTTGTTGTTTTCTTATTGTGGACCATATAAGATGTTAATTTATTTCCTGCTTAATACTATAACTGTTTAATTTCTGCAATTATCTGTGATGCTTGTGTAGTTTCCACACCATCCTTTTAACCCTTCCGAGTCTTCGGACTCGTGGGTGGCGGTACGAGTCTCGGGTTATCGGGCCTTCCCGGTAATCGGATTCTCGGGTCGTTACAGCTGGTATCAGAGCGCGGTTGTGGAATTACATGAGAATCATAGGTAATTGTAGTGGTCCACTAGTCCACAGCGATGATGTACAGGTGATGCTGGCATTGGGCACCACGTGTTTTCTTTTCTGACATTGCCGTTTTCGTGTTTTCTGTCTTTTACTTCAGGAGCGAGTATGGCGCCGAGGAGGAGTTCTCGCTCTCAGCAGGGGCAGTCGGCTGGAGGTCAGGAGATCTAGCAGGGGGTCCAGAGGGACCAGGAGGAGCATAGCAGAGTTCCGGGAGCTACCGAGGCCGCGGATGCTGCGAGAGCTCCGGGGGCCGAGGATTTCTTCCGTGGCATGTACCATCTCATGTCTCAGCAGTTTGGCGGAGAGGCTGCTGATGGCTCGTTTGTCAGGGGTGGGCCAGGCCGAGCGGTGTGGGACTTCATGCAGTTCCATCCACCTTACTTTAGCGGCCAGGCAGACCCTGATGCGGCTCGTGATTGGCTTGATGAGATGGAGCGGTGTTTAGTTCTGCGAAGAGTGCTGCCGAGGACAGAGTGGTGTTGGCCTACAACCAGTTGCAGGGTACGGCTCGGAGGTGGTGGTCTTCCGAGTGGAAGACGTCTTTTCAGCTTCGTCCACTTGAGCAGATCGAGTGGGATGACTTCCTTAGTGCTTTCGAGCGTACGTACTGTCCAGATATTGTTGCCACGCAGCGGATGCGGGAGTTTCTGGAGCTGGTGCAGGGTGACATGTCCGTGTTGTAGTATAGGGCCCGATTTGTCGATCTGGGTCGGTACGCACCTCACATCATGGAGCATGAGAGGGTGAGGACCACGCAGTTTGTACAGGGCTTGAGGCTGGAGCTGAGGCACCATTTGATCGCGAATGGGGCCACTGATCTAGAGACGGCGTCTCGTGTTGCGATTTCCTTGGAGATGGATATGCAGAGGACTCGAGGACCGGTCAGCCAGGGGCAGTCCTTGTCAGGTCGCAGCCAGCAGTCGGCTACCCAGCAGCAGGGTTTCTTCCAGCATACGTCGGGTGGTTCAGGAGTACCGGCACCGGCAGCGTCAGTGGCAGGATCTGCGTCCTTCGGCTCGAAGGTCAAGAAGTTCTTGAAGAAGAGTCTCCAGAAGAAGCACAAGGATCAAGGGCAGGCTTCATCGGGCAGTGTGCAGCAGCCGATTCCTTTGCAACGTCAGGGATCAGTGGGTGGATCGCGAGGACCTTGTCCATGGTGTGGTGGTACCCACCCAGGCAGGCAGTGCACGGTGCAGATCATCTATTTTCGGTGTGACCAGCCAGGGCACATGGCGCGTGACTGTCCTTAGAGACCGCCGCAGCAGCAGTTTCCTCAACAGCAGCAGGTTCCCCAGCAGCAGAGGCAGCAGCAGCAGCAGCAGGGACAGTATCCGCCACTATCCAGGTCAGCTAGTGTGGGAGGCAGGCAGAGGGCTCGGGGCCAGATCACGCACTTGACCAGGGCAGAGGCAGTGGTGTCGCAGCTCGTGGAAGGTACCGTTCAGATTTTGGGTTGTGCGGCTCGGGTTTTGTTCGATTCTGGCGCGTCTCATTCGTTTATTTCGGAGGATTTCGCGTCGAGTGTCGAGGAGCCGGTGACCCAGTTGTCCTGTGATTTGGCAGTGGAGTTGCCTTCGGGTGACTTTATGGTCACTCCGTATTGCTTCGACCAGGTTCCGGTGTGGATCGATGGGCGGAGTATGCCAGGCAGGTTGTATGCGTTGCAGCTTCGGGATTACGATGTGATTCTAGGCATGGATTGGCTAGAGACTCACGGAGCGGTGGTGGATTGTGGAATGAAGAGGGTCTACTTCCAGCATCCGAGCAAGAGGACCTTCTATTTCCAAGGTATTCGTTCCACCTCTTCTCGATTCCTTATCTCTGCTATTCGAGCCCGTCGATTGCTTGATTCAGGTTGTCAGGGTTTTCTCGTGTCAGTGGTTGTGTCTGATCGGATGGAGCCGGATGTCGAGGACATTACGGTGGTGTGCGAGTTTCCCGATGTTTTTCCCGAGGAGTTGCCTGGATTACCTCCCCAGCGGGAGATCGATTTCGTGATCGAGGTTGTGCCTGGTACGGGACCTTTGGCGAAGGCTCCCTACCGTATGGCCCCCGCTGAGTTGAGAGAGTTGAGGGCGCAGTTGCAGGAACTGTTGGCCAAGGGGTATATTCGTCCCAGCTTTTCCCCTTGGGGTGCGCCCGTGTTGTTTGTGAAGAAGAAGGACGGTAGTCTGCGACTGTGCATTGACTATCGGCAGCTGAATGACGTGACCATTAAGAACAAGTATCCGTTGTCGCGGATTGATGACTTGTTCGACCAGCTTCAGTCTGCGCGAGTGTTCTCGCGGATTGATTTGCGGTCCAGTTACTATCAGCTGAGAATTCACGAGTCCGATGTGGAGAAGACTGCATTCAGTACGAGGTACGGGCATTATGAGTTCTTGGTGATGCCGTTTGGGCTCACTAATGCCCCAGTAACCTTCATGGACTTGATGCAGAGGGTGTTTCATCCGTATTTGGACCAGTTCGTGGTCATCTTCGTGGACGACATCCTTGTTTATTCACAGTCTGCCGAGGAGCATGCGTACCATTTGGGTGTGGTGCTACAGACGTTGCGAGATCACCAGTTGTATGCGAAGCTCAGTAAGTGCGAGTTTTGGCTCAGCGAGGGGCACTTTCTGGGGCACGTGATTTCTGGTGATGACATTTCCGTGGATCCCGCCAAGGTCGAGGCCGTGACGCAGTGGCCGAGGCCGAGGTCGGTGACGGAGATCCAGAGTTTCTTGGGGCTTGCGGGTTATTATCATCGGTTTATCTAGGATTTTTCCCGTATTGCGACCCCGATGACTAGGCTCACGCGGAAGGATGTGCCTTTCGCCTGGTCCGAGGAGTGTGAGCAGAGCTTTAGGGAACTAAAGAGATTGCTCACCTCGGCTCCAGTTTTGGTCTTGCCTTCTGGATCGGGAGGTTTCATTGTGTGTACAGATGCTTCCGGCGTCGGGTTGGGTGCTGTTCTGATGCAGCATGGTAGAGTGGTGGCTTATGCATCTCGGCAGCTAAAGCTCCATGAGGAGAACTACCCTACCCATGACCTTGAGTTGGCGGCGGTGATCTTCGCGCTGAAGATCTGGAGGCATTATCTGTACGGTGAGAAGTTCGAGGTGTTCACTGACCATCAGAGTTTGAGGTATGTGTTCTCGCAGAGAGATCTGAACCTCAGACAGAGGCGTTGGATGGAGTTCATGAAGGATTATGACTTCACCCTATCTTATCAGCCGGGCAGGATGAATGTCGTCGCCGATGCCTTGAGTCGGAAGGTTACGGTCAGTACCTTGATGTTGAGGAAGTGGAGGCTCTGGAAATAAGTGCCTGAAGTTTCTTTCAGGCTCAAGATTCCCCAGGAGCCAGGGTTGGCGGTGCTTGCGAGTCTGACTATCACTCCTGCTATTCATCGTCAGGTGATAGAGGCTCAGCATGCGAACCCTGAGTTGCCCCGGATTTTGGCTTGGGCTGATGTGGAGCTTGGCGAGGACGGTGCTGCGAGGTTTCGTGGCAGACTGTACGTCCCAGCCGAGGAGCAGGTTCATCGCGCGATGTTACGTGAGGCTCATGGGAGCAGGTACACTGTGCACCCGGGTGCGACGAAGATGTATCGGAACTTGCAGAGGCAGTTCTGGTGGCCTGGCATGAAGAGAGATGTCACAGAGTTTGTGGCCAGGTGCCTGATCTGTCAGCAGGTGAAGGCAGAACATCAGTGACCAGGAGGTACTCTCCAGCCCTTGGATGTTCCTGCTTGGAAGTGGGACCATGTGACCACGGATTTTGTGGTGGGAATGCCGAGAACCCCGAGTGGGCAGGACAATATTTGGTTGCTGGTGGATCGGCTGACGAAGGTGACGCGGTTGTTACCGGTCAAGGTCAGCTAGAGCGTGTCTAAGTTGGCTCGTCTCTATGTGGAGCGGATCGTGCCGTTGCATGGGATTCCCATTTCGATCGTGTCGGATCGGGATCCGCGCTTCACTTCTGGATTCTGGAGGGGTTTTCAGCAAGCTCTTGGCACGGAGTTGGCATTTAGCTCGCCATATCATCCACAGTCAGATGGTCAGTCTGAGAGGACCATTCAGACTTTGGAGGACATGCTGAGATCCTGCTGCCTGGAGTGGCAGGGGAGTTGGATTCATCACCTACCGTTGGCGGAGTTTGCCTATAACAACAGATATCATTCGAGCATCGGCATGGCTCCTTATGAGGCTTTGTACAGGCGTCCTTGTCGGACTCCACTTGATTGGTTTGAGGTGGGTGAGCGTGTTTTGACGGGACCGGAATTGGTGCAGCAATGTGTGGATGTTGTGCACCTGGTTCGTCAGAACATGTTGGCGGCCCAGAGTCGGCAGAGGAGCTATGCTGACCGTAGGAGGCAGCCCCTCGAGTTCGCCGTGGGTGATCATGTGTTCTTGAGAGTTTCTCCGATGAAGGGGGTGATGCGTTTTGGACGGCGTGGGAAGCTGAGTCCCCGCTATATTGGTCCTTTCGCGATTGTGGAGCGCATCGGTGAGGTTGCTTACCGGTTGCAGTTACCTCCTGAGTTGGCATCGGTGCATGACGTGTTTCACGTCTCGATGTTGCGGAAGTATATGCCCGATGACTCTCATGTGCTCGAGTTTTCCGTTTAGCCTGAGGTGACTCCAGATCTTTCTCTCCCAGAGTTTTCGATCCGCGTGGAGGATAGGTGAGAGCAGCGCCTACGGAACAAGGTCATTCCCTTGGTAAAGGTTGTGTGGCAGCGACACTCTGGTGGGGAGGCTTCTTGGGAACGTGAGGATGAGATGCGTCAGCAGTTCCCGTATTTGTTTGAGTGAGTCTTCCTCTTCTTTCCCCTTGGGTTGTTCTCAATTTCGAGGATGAAATTCCTTAAGGGGGGAGGGCTGTAATATCCCAGACCTTTTGGATCCTTTCTTCGTGGGTCCCGGATCTAGTTTTCAGAGCGTCCGACTCTGTTGTGTCTGAAATTTTGTTTCGGACATCTTTCGTGTTCGGATCGGCGCGATCTGGAGTCGTTTCGGAGGCCCGGAGGCGTTCCGCGGCTTTTCCGCGTGTGTTTTCCGATTCACGGTGTGTGTTTCGGCTTTTTCTTCGGAAGCTCGCTGCAGGCGAATCGGGCGGTTCACCCGGGCACGAGTGGTACCGTTGCGATCGGTGCGTTCTGAGGATTCCGGAAATGTATTTTTCTATTTTCTGGTATTTTTCCGAAAATTTGGATTTTCTATAAAGCCCTAATTCTTTTTCTTTTTCTTTTCTCCTTTCTCTTTCTTCTTCTTCCTCTTCCTCTGTTTCTTCCCACCGTGACACCCTCCTCTCTCTCTCTCTCCCATTCGGACGCGGCGAACCCCTCTCCGGCTACGGACGGCGGCGGGGCGACGACGCGGACGTGTGGGCGGCGACGAGGCGAGCTCGTGGGCGTGCGGCGTGCGTGGGAAGCGTGGGGAGTTCATGAAGTTTGAAGCGTTCTTCGTGATTCGTGATTGATTCGGCGGAGCATTTGCTCCATTGAGGTAGGGTGACGTTCCTTAGCCTCATGCCGATCTTTTTCGTGATTTATAGGCCGCGGGGAGACCGAGAGGGGATCGTTTGAGCGTTTTTGGGTTTTTCCATGATTTGGGGAGAGCTCGCCCGATCTATGGATTTGATGCATGATTTCATGTTTTGATGGCCTAGAATCATGCTAGGGGTCCCCAGGGGTCTTCCCCTTTGTTTTCCCCCTCTCCTATGGAGGCATGGGGGCGTGGTTAGAATTTTTGGGCGTTTCTACCGTTTTCGGCCGTGGACTGAGAACGCGCTATACTCCAGTAGCGCGTTCTTGGAGGTCACGCTGCCCCGACCGAGCGCGTTCATCGGAGAAGATGAACAGGAGGCGGTTCCTGTCGTGCTATGGGGTCCTAGCGCGATCAGCCTTGTCGCGCTAGGCATCCCTTGCGCGACATGCCTTGTCGCGCTAGCCGTCCCTAGCGCGACATGCCGTGTCGCGCTAGGAGGCCCTAGCGCGATGTCCCTTGTCGCGCTAGGTGTCCCTAGCACGATCTGGCTGTTGTTGGGTGTTTCCCTTGGGCCGTGTGTGCGTCCCGGGCACCCCGTGGAGTTCCGTGACCGTGTCTTTGGTGTCCAGAGGTTTCGTTTGCCTTGGTCATGAGTTTGGCTGTGGGCGGTGCATCCGTTTTTCTCCGACCGTGGTCCCGTTTGACGGAGCTAGTGCGTGGGGTGGTTCCCACACGTTGTCGGACTCGGACGTCATTTTCCGTTGACTTGAGAGTCTACTCCTTCAGTGACCCTCCACTAGTCGTAGCCCACCAGTACGAGGTGCTGGTCTCACCTGGGAGTGGTGTACGGGCACCCACCTTTCGAGACGGTTTGTAGACCAGTTACCGTAGGCCCCTCGTCGGTAGCCAGAGTCCGGCTACGGGGGAAAACCGGTCAGAGGACCAGACCTAGTGACGCAAGGTCTGTGTGTGCACACATGGTTGGGGGCGGTTGGACCCACGTCGACGGGCGTGACCCCAGCTAGTTACTTGTTTGTGGTTACTTGTACGGTGTCTGCGCCTCGGGTAGGACCTACCACATCAGGCGGTTCACCTGCGGTGCGGTGTAAGACGTCAGGGGACGCTACCGACTGTGCTTCTAGTGGGTGGTACTCCTGTCGAGTACGGAGTGTCAGACTGTCAGTCGTGTGTTTCCGACCTTCGGGTTTGTCGGTTCGACCGTTGAGTTTCGGTCTTCGTACCATGGCACATGTGTCGGTTTGCGTGCCGTAGGGTCTAGTTCTATAGAGTACAGGGCTTTCCTTTCCGAGGTACTTTCCTACCGCTAGAGTAGTGGTTTCTCATTTTACGAGGTAGGGTTCGAGTGATCTCTACTAAGTCTTATTCCGAGACTCATTCCCTGCGTCTTTTCACCGTGTTTCAGGTGAGTCGCCACCTTCGGGGAGCGCGTCAGGAGCGCAGCGTGGTGCGGGTGCCCAGAGGTAGTGCCAGAGGTCAGAGCCGGGGTATGCCCCGTGTAGCTGTACTTTTCTTTATTGTCATTGTACTAGTCGTGGACTATTGTTGCTGTTGTTGTTTTCTTATTGTGGACCATGTAAGATGTTAATTTATTTCCTACTTAATGCTATAACTATTTAATTTCTGCAATTATCTGTGATGCTTGTGTAGTTTACACACCATCCTTTTAACCCTTCCGAGTCTTCGGACTCGTGGGTGGCGGTATGAGTCTCGGGTTATCGGGCCTTCCCGGTAATGGGATTCTCGGGTCGTTACAACCTGTAAGCTGCTGGAACTCTTGAAGGCTGGTCCTCGAGTCTCCACACGCACTTATAGGTTAACGGCGGCCTCACTCCGAGTCTTGAGGTTCACCCCGGAGCAATCCGTTTGGTGTTCCCCATTTTTCTCTGGCAAGCTTCAGTCCGGGGGAGATGCGGCCCAAATTTCGCCTGGCCAAGAACACTTAAGAACAAGCGAACAAACTAAGTTCTCTGAAGATAAGAACAGCTCATGTCCGAAGCCGCCTCTGAAGCAAACTGAGCTTCCAAGCTCCGGCATAATAAACCCCTTCTACCAAAAGCACTCAAGTCTCGTGCTAATTCACCTTAACAAACATTCAAAACACTTAACTTGCTCTCTACAAATCTAATCCATCAATTGGACGAACAAGCTAATCAACAAATCAACCCACAGGTGAAAGAAAGAAGAAAAAGAAGCAAGAAAAACCTTGTAATAGCTATCCCTTAATCCGGCCTGTGCTAATCCGGCGCGGTACCCCCCCCCCCCCCGCGCCAGTTTAGCCTCACACTCAAAACCCTTTAAAAGTTTTTGGCACCTATCCGACGCGCCCCACCATTATTTGAGCTATCTCGACGCGCCTCCCCTTCTTGGCCTAAACCGGCGCTGTAGATATATTTTTCCTCCTGTCCCTTCTTAATGCCCACCCATGTCTATCTTACCACATCCACCATGGGAAATGAACGAAAGATAGAGGGAAGGGAGGAGTGGAAACCTGTGATCGCCACCAAGGTGCCGAATGTTATGGACACGCTGTACCTTAGAAAGAGGGAGAGGTACTCACCTTTTTGTGCAGTGCTGCAATGATGTACGGCTCAGAAGGAACCGCCTATATTGATGAACGATCGCACGACAGACCGTCTAAGAACGCTGCAGAGGACGCGGGCTGAAGCACTCCTGACGGATGAACGGTTCTACCACGACCACAGGAAGATGAAGAACGGTCCAGATTGCACTGCACGTCTCTTGGATCGGGTTGATGAGAACCGCGCAAGACCACTATGCTAGAAGTTGCAAGAGTCCAACCTCCACCCTTTCCGGTCGGCCAGAAAGGATGGGCCTCGCATTAGTGTATAGCTGACCTGCGAAACAAAGTATAGAACACAAAGAAAAACCAGAATTAGGACTAGAGAGTGTAGTAAACGCTCGAACGGAAGGAAATGAACATAACTAAATGGAATGGGGAATACCTGAGGATTTTTAAACCCCTGGGGGTGTCAGAAAACGTAGGAGGGTGTGTGCATGGTAGTGCAAACAAAGAAAATGTGGGGGAATGGACGTGTAAAAACAAGCATGCAATGAGAAGAAACGGGACTATCAAATGTAAAAGACTCAAAACTAGGACTACTCCATGAACTGGAGGCCTGTGTGGATGTAGAAGGCCTCCCTCCTTGGTGCTAGGTCGCTCAAAATTTCAGTAGGGCTTCGCCGTCGACCAAAAATCTCCTCCCTTTCAAGCCCGACCCCTAGGGTCTATTTATAGAGCACCTGAGGTCATAGCTTGAAATTAGGGTTTTTGTGCATTTTCAGTTCGAGATTATCAAATAAAAGATGAAGATAATTCCCTTATCTTCCAACCAGAAGAAATGGTGCTCAAAATGGTTAAGGATTCGTGGAGAAATCATCGGAGAAAGATTGGGAGAAAACCACAAATGATAAGAAAAAGCCTTAACCACTTTCTAGTCCGAGAGGATAAACGGTCCCACGATAGACCGCACAAATGATGAGCGGCCAGACATGGGCCGTCCATCCCTGTCGGTGAAAATTCAAATATAGAGGAATTATCCAACCATTTATCCATTAAACCAACCGAGAATCTCACCGTTGGACTCTCACAAATGAACGGTTAGTATTAGTCTGTTCACGAATACGAGCGGCCAAAGGCCGACCGTTCTAGCCTTGTCGGTGATAAATAGATTTATTGGGTAATTATCTGAGAAAACAACCAAGCATAGGACTCTGGGAAAAGAACGGCTACCATCCGTCCATCCATCATTTTGGACGGCTAGGAGGAGACCGCATAAATACTTGTCGGTGGAAATTCAGAACATTAATCAATATACCCATTAAATGTTTGGACGGCCTACTATCAACCGCACAAATGGTTGAACGGCTGAATGCTGACCGTACATGTACATGGGCACTTGAAATTCATAGAAAAGCTCAATCAACCAACACCAAGGCCCATTAAGCCCTGAATCAACTCGGACTTAGCCAGGGAGAGAGGCTACCCAAAAAAATTGGCCCAGAACGTGCTAGAAAATAGCCCAGCGAGTGATGGCCAACTCGAGACATCAATAAATGGGAGTAAGAGAAATAAGTCAACTTATTGGTAAAAAACGGGTGTCAACAGATGCCCCTCCTTGACGTCCTCTTTGTAGAGGAGCGAGCGGAGGTGAAGCGAAAGCAAAATGAAACATGGAGATGAAGCGGAAATGAAGTGGAGTGGATCGAAAAGCGGGCGTTAAGGTAAAGCAACACCCGTTTTTACCAACAAGTGATAAGAATCTTCCGGAAAACCATGAACAATCCACAAGGAATGATTAAACCAAAAGCGACACCGGTCTGGAGGAACTAAATTAAGTAAAAGGAAACACATGATCAACCTCATGGGGGACACAATCCCGTGAACCAGTGAGGAGACCGGAGTAAGCGGCGAAAAAGTAAAGAAACGGACTAAAAACTTCAGACGGGGACCTCTTAATCAACCAAACCAAGCGAATCGACCAAAGAGGACCTTCCAATTCAGAGTGGAATTGTTCCTCTTACCCAAACACCAAACACATAGCTAACCATCACTGGTGGGACATTTTGTAGGCAAACCATGGGTCATGAATGCTCACAAGATGCGCATGATGCATGCTGGGTTAAAATAAAGAAATCGTTAAAACGAATGCGAAGAAAGATTAAAATATAAAATACCCGAGAATAATATTGCTAGGCTGGGAGAATCAGAGTCAAGACACTATCTACAACCACAGCGTGCAGGATAGAACCATCCTCCCCAGGACATCCCAACCTAACGACCTATCTGGAGATTAAACGCGTGAACCTGGATCATCATTATTTTTGTTAAAGGGGAACATCAGATCCTGTAACACGTGAGCAACCAACTGGTTCTCGAGATAATATAGCATAGTATCATATAGTAATGCAGTAAGGGGGATAGGGTTAGAAAGCCATACCTGACTTACCTACACAGGCGAAACGGCAAGTGAAGGCTTGATGCTGCACATAAAATTGTTAACAAGATTTGCAATGATATCATGAAACAATCAAGTTCATTAATTAAACACCAAGTGCAGAAATAAGGGCAAGACCATTTTCTCATTCATGAACGGTCGAATACAAATCGCCCAAAGTGAAGCACGGCTTGGTACTAACCGTCTATATACATGGAATTTGAACCGGGCTCAGATAGTATAACGTTAGAGAAGAACGGCCAAGTATTAATCGTGCAAATGAAAGACGGACTATCGTGAGACCGTATATCTTCTGCAACCTTGAAAGACTAAAAAAAACCTTCGTCTCCCTCTCTCCACCGTAACCCACGGTGGGAGGAGAATGAAGGGGCGAACACCACACACACAACCCCCATTCTTCCCCTCCCAATCTCTCAATCTCTCCCTTTTCTCACCCTCGTTGATGCGTACGAAACACCAGGCCATCCGCGAACGGATGATGGCCGGAGAAGGAGGGTCACCGCCGCCCCCGTTGGATGTCGCCGTGGAGGTGCCTGCCGTGGACGCGCCCCCGCCGTCACGGAGGACCTTGCCGTGGCCGCCCTGCCCGCCGCCGTGGAGACCGTGGCAGCCACCGTGGTCGGAGAGGGAGTAGAGGAGGATGGGGAGGTTGTAGCGCCGCCAGTAGCGACGGCGAGGGACAAGCCCGCCCGCGACCCCGAGGTAGGCCCCCCCCCTTTTTGAGCATTTTCTTTTAATTTTAATATGCATGCTAGTTATTTGGGGGGATTAGGGAGTTTGGGGACCGGCGTGGGGGGCAACGGTGGCCTCCCCGTCGGTGGGGAAAACCCTTACCGTCGTCGGGGAAGACGACGGTAGGGCGATTTTCAAAGAACCGCACAACTTAAGACACGCGGCCCACATAGGACCGCCCAAAGCTCATACGGCCCAGGGATGGCCGCCCAAAACCAGAGAATAACCGAACCAGACATGGGGATGAATGGTGGTGACTCCAACGCAGAAATGATGAACGGGCCACATCGATCCGTTTAACATCTTGGCAACTCAGAACGATGCGGTCCTCATCGGACCGCCCAACATTCAAAACAGCCCTGGAGTGGCCGCCTGAAACCAAAAAAACCAGGGGGAAAACGGTTAATGATCAGCCGTTCAAGATAAGAACGGTCGATATTGTTTCGTTCAAAACAAGGAACCCGAGGACTGGAACGGCCCATATGGGACCGCTTCTGAGGAAGAGTGGTCCATGGGAGACCGTCCTTTTGACAGAGAACTGAACCTTGATTATTTTCATTTATTTATGAAGTAAAATGCCTAAATTAATCACTAAATGCATCAAAATGAATGAATGAATGCAGGGAAAGCGCAGGACCCGCACCTAGTGGCTGCAGGTCCGCACAGTGTATTTAGCACTGTCAGACTTTCAGCGGGAGCAGTTGGCTGCCATGGGGTTCACCCCATTCCTGAGCATTGAGGTGTGTCGGTTTGACATAGCTCTGCTCTATGCCCTGCACGACTGCTGGGATCTAGTGAGTCATACGTTTCTCTTCCCGTGGTGACATGTGGTCCCCACGTTGGAGGACGTGGCCAGACTCACTGGCCTTCGAGTGCACGGGCTGCTGGTTGGCGGGACCACTTTTCCCGACTACCGGGTGATGGCTTGGGGGCTGCTGGGCCTAGAGCTACGACGCCCCGAGAGGCAGTCGACCCTCCTTCCCCGGGCTAGTCTTCAGGACAGCTTGGGATTGCGACGAGCGGGGCTAGCAGTTGGAGAGCAAACGGAGTAGCATCTACAGTGGCTGACAGAGCTGGCAAGACCGAGGGTAGCAGCGGAGCCGGGAGCAGAGGCAGACAGAGTGTTGCGAAGGTTCCTGATGCTGTTGTTTGGGCGACTCCTCTTCTCCACTCGGGCGGACGTGATGAGCTGCAGCTTACTTCCCTTCCTCGAGGAGCTTGACCACGTGGGCGACTACGCGTAGGGAGCGGCGATCCTCGCCTTTCTATTCGATACACTGAGTTCGACAGCCCGTCGGACCATGCTCAGGGGCTTCTCCCCCCAACTCCAGGTATGACTCCTACCCTAGACTTATTTATGGAACTTCTATATGTGTCCTAAATGCTGACATAATTCTGTGATGCAGGTGTGGGCCTACGTGCACTTACATGGTCTAGGTAGAGGTGAGGAGACCCGTCCTGGGCTCCTGCCTATTGCACGGAGGTGGACAGCACCTCGAGAGACCGCAGCCCTGAGACGACAGGTCCGAGAGCTGCAAGACGACCTGGACGCGCTACCGTTTGCCTCGGTATACTTCTAAACTCAAACTCTTTAATTAAATGCAATCCTAGATGATGATGCTGATGTGACTCCTATTTTGCAGGTACGGTGGACACCCTATACGGAGGAGAGACATGAGGGTCAGCCCTGGGTGGCAGGGGCCCTCACCTTCTCAGGACGAGACGTGTGACTTCACTGCATGAATGTGGTGGAGCCACTGTACTACAGACTAGTGATGAGTACCATCGGGGTCCATCAGCTAGTGGTGGAGTTCCCGACGCCAGAGAAGGTGGGGGAGCGCGTGACGAGGACTACCCGAGGCCTGGCGGCAACGTTTGATTGGATGATGAGGAACGCTGCACAGGTCGCAGACTGGACCACTCTTGGGCAGGTGGGGAACGCCCGAGCAGAGAGCGACTCAGCGTACTACACTACGTACGCCAGACACTATCGGGACCAGGTGTTCTGGGGTGCCCACCGAGCGGTACGACTTCTAAACTCAAACTCTACTAATTATGCTCATGATTTCTATATGACGATGCACTAACACTTTAACTCCTAAATGCAGATTGACACTGAGGGACAATTGGCGGAGCTGCAGGGGCTCCTGCACTCCACGATCAGGGAGCGGGACGAGGCCCGACAGGCCCTGGCCTTACTAGTGAGTTTTCTAAATCCTAAACTCTTTAACTTATGCAAATGCTTACGATTATGGTTATGCTGTAATTGACCAAGAGTTTTGGATGCAGCGTGCCGAGGGGGCCCAGTGACAGGAGGCCGATGCTCCTTCTACTTCCTCCACCCAGACCCTGGCGGACCGAGCAGAGCGAGATGCCGACTTCACTCGGATGGTAGCACGGGCCAAGGCGGCCGAGGTGGCGCTCACCGAGAGGGTACGCGAATTACTACACTTTCCCTGCTGTTTATGATTATGAAATGCAGTTGACTAACCATGAAAATGCATATGCAGACGACCGAGCTGACCCGTCTTAGGGCAGAGCTAGAGTAGAGCTGGGCAGCCGCTAGGGAGAAGGTGGCTCATGTGCGGGAGGAGGTAGCACGGAGCCGACCAGCGGACACATTGGAGACAGCACTCCTACGGGCTGAGTTAGAGTGACTCTGAGCCAGAGCGGAGGAGGTGGTGCGGGTCCGAGCGGAGTGGGATCGTGCTCTGATCTAGGCGTCCGGGCTGAGTGGAGAGCTGCGGGCCTATAAGGAGATGAGCTGGCGATCACGCAGCGGGACCCCGAGCGGCAGCCATGGCACCCACGGCTCTGTGAGGAGTTACTTCACGGGTTCTTCCGATCACCGGAGGAACGAGGAGGACGAGCAGTGCCGGCGATGTCAGCGTGACGAGGCTACTTCAGCGATGCCTCCACCAAAGAGGCACGAGGGCGGTGGAGACAGTGACGGGGGCCAGGGAGAGGGACAGTCCTGACTTTTGTACTCGAGGCCCGACTTTTGTACATGATATGATTTGATAGTGATATGCCTTTCTTTGTTTTGATTTTGTGGATGTATGAATGAATGCAAATGACCGACACTGACTTACTGACTACGACTACGACACGAGTGAGACGGACACGCGCACGCGAGAGAGAGAGAGAGACGATGCGAGTGAGTGAGTGAGGAGAGAGACACGACAGAGTGGGAGAGAGACGACACGAGTGAGGAAGAGAGAGCCAAGTGTGAATGAGAGGAGTGACGCCAAATGAGTGAGATGAGGGACGCCAAATGAGTGAGATGAGTGACGCCAAATGAGTGAGATGAGGGATGCCAAATGAGTGAGATGAGGGACGGACACGACTACTAGTGGCACAAGTGCACAACCTGGCGAATGAAGGCTTCAGATCAGTAAAATGGTTTTCAGTAGGCCACCCAAAGAGACGCACGGTCCTGAGTAGACCGTCCCAAAGAGATATTAAACGGTCTTCTGGCCACTGTTCAACTAGTAGAACGGTTTATAAACAACCGCATGAGCTCAAAAATGGTCTGATTTAAGCCGCTCAAACTCCAGAACTCAAACTCCCTGGAAGGTGATAAACGGTCCCCATCGGACCGCTCAATGAGATAGGCAGTCTATCGTAAGACCGTACAAATGGACGTCGTGTGAATTCGTATGGGACTCTCCTGGAGAGTCTTATACCACTTTAACCCAATCCAAAGCTATCTTATCCCTTCCTAAACTTATCCAATCTCATTCCTAAGGGGTCTAGGCCTCTAACCAAGCCCTATAAGTAGGAGGGGAGTCTAAATTTGTGACTCACACATCCTCCCTCTTCTAAGCCTTAAAACCCTTGCTATTCTTCACCAAACCATCATGAAGAGGGCCTTAGAGGGGAGTTCCATGGAGGGAGCATCTTCTGAGGGCCCTAGACCGGCCAGACAAGAGCGGGAAGCACTCTAACGGCTGAACTGTTGAGTTATGATTTTGATGATTGTTGGCGTTATGGTTTTGATGATAACTAAACTTAATGTGTGATTGAGTGATGATAACTAAACTTATGGTTGATTGCACATTCATGTTTAAATATGTTTGAGATGACAAATGGCAATGGTACATGGTCTTGATTCATGCTTGATTGAATTGTTTTTACAAGAGGCAAGAGATTTCATAACGTCTTTAATGTGAATAAGTATGGTATTAACCTTAACTATCTTGCTTGCAGGATCAAACATGGCAGTCACCTGGTGAACTAAACTTGTGGATAAGCACCCTGCTCCTCTACAATCCAAAACAGGTGGTATATGTCATTTACTATCAAGAATCATTGGTGAGACTCTTACCTTGTGTATCTCATGCTTAGCATCGATCTCACCTTGTGTATCTTATGAATACACCTCATTCATGCACATTCAACATGAAACCCTTCTAGCCATCATGCCCCCTCGCCCGCGGATCGACCTGCGCGGTCAGGTCGCGGGGATCAAGGGGGCAGCGCCCCTTGCGGGGGTTTCTGGGGGCGGAGCCCCCGGAACAAATTCTGATTTCATAATCAATGGTTTGCATGGAGTTTATGGATTTATCATAACAAATTCTGATTTCATAATCAATGGTTTGCATGGAGTTTATGGATTTATCATATGGATGTTTGTGCTATAATTCTAATCAATTATCCATGTGTTTGCAGGTCCATATACTCAGTACAAATCCTCAAGGTCAAAGGAGTTTGATGCCACAAACGTAAATGAGCTGCTCAAGGGTTTAAAGGGCTGAACGGGAGAAACTTGGGGCTTCCCCTGCCAGCGATCGACCGCCGGTCCAGGACCGGTCGACCGCCAGCAGCGGTCGACCGCCCAGACAGGGGCGGTCAACCGTTTTTCCCAGCAAGCAACGGACTGAAACCTGTAAAATTCCGGTCGACCGCCAGCCCTCCACCGGTCGACCGCCAGCCCCGAGGCCTACTTTTGTTGACTTTTGGTTCAAGTTCGAAGGGTGGTCTTTCCACCCATTTCTTTAATCCTTTTGCCCCCAATTACACCAGATTTCGTGGATCTGGTCTGGGGCTTGTCCAAGGGCCATTCAAGAGTTATAAAACTCTCATTTGGTGCTACAAACCCTATCTATCCAAGAGGGCTTCAAGGGAGATCAAGAGGAGGCTGTCCAAGGTGAAAGGAGAGGGCATTGTAGCTCCATGAACAGTACTTCGTGTAGCAAGATCTTCATCCATCTCCAAGGTGTTTCAAGCCAAATCTGAAGCTAGCAACCTCCAAGGAAGAGTATAGCCAAGGAAGCAAGCAAGGATTCCAAGAAGAGTGCCTAAGGGAGAAAGAAGAGAAGACAAGCAAGCAAGAAAGAAGAAAAGCCAAGCAAGCACGGATTGAAGCTCCGATCAAGTGAAGATACGTTCAAGATCTGCAACATGCATTCAAGGGGAACCCAAAACAGGAGTTTTCTAAACTAAGCGTCATCGTCTTTATGTTTTGGGTATTGTAATTGTGTTTATCATAAACTGCAAGAACTTGTGTGTGTGTGGATCGTTGTTAGATCCGTGGTGGTGTGTATGTGTGTTGTATTTGATTCGTGTGTGCGTGGATCTTCCTAGATCTACGTTTGTGTGTGTGTGGGTCTATTTAGATCCGTTCTGTCTCGTGTGTGTGGATTGCTGCACTTGTGGCAGCGGGTGTGTGTGTTTGTGATCCGCTTGTTGGATCATGTTGGAGACCTTGTCTCCGTGTGTGTGTGTGTTTTGGGGTGCGTCCCCGTGTGTGTGTGCAGGTGTCGTCCTGCGTGTGTGGTTGGAGCGTCGTCTCCATTTGGGGTTTTATCCCCGAGTGAAGCCTCACTGGGTTTGGTGAGGGGTGGACGTAGGATTGCCGTCGTGCATCCGAACCACCTTAAAAACCGCTGTGCATTGTGCTTGTATTGTGTGGTTTGCTCCATTTCCTCTATCTCCATTCTACAAAAACGTTATGATGTGACACAACCTAAGACTTAGGCAAGCAAGCACATTCGCAATCAAAAGGGCCAATTTTGGGCCACCGCTCTCCCGTCGCTCACCCAAGCCCGGGGTGACTTGGCAATGCCAAGTGGAGGATGTGGGGTTGGGCCCTTGCTGGTAGAGGGCCAGCAAGGCCAAGACTTGAATCCCAATGGATGTGGAAGCCCAATTCAATGGGCCGACCAAGTGCCAAAGGCACCGGTTTCACTCTTCCCACGGTGATCACTCAAGGCAACGGGGCTTGAGGATCGAGCACTCACTCTCACGGCCAGCGAAACTAAGAACTAATATTGGAAGACAAGCACAATAAGCAAGGTTTTAGAGCACTTACTAGACCGGTTTGAAGAAACTGATCCCGTTCGAACACGAGGGCGAGCGGGGAGGCGATGGATCCCCACACGCCGCGCCGGGGTAGCTTGACCTGCCCAAATGATTACACTACTACACCTCTCACAGGAGGGGGATCTTGGGGTGGGGGTTAAGGTATATTACAACTAATACTACCTCCACACAGGGAGGGGCCTTCAGCCGGCCAAGCGGGGAGGGGAAATTGAGAAAGGAACACCGAAGGTGGAGGTTGCCGATTCTGCTCACATTCTATGGGTGATGAC
This sequence comes from Amorphophallus konjac, assembly GCA_022559845.1. Classification (NCBI taxonomy): domain Eukaryota; kingdom Viridiplantae; phylum Streptophyta; class Magnoliopsida; order Alismatales; family Araceae; genus Amorphophallus; species Amorphophallus konjac. The sequence goes on from CM040118.1 coordinate 430,933,960, forward strand.
AGCTGAGTGGAGATCTAACTGCTGCGGCTGCTAACCATTTTTTTTGGGGACGAAACCACCTGGAGAAGCTTCGTAGGAGGCCACGAAAGTCGTCCAATTTTTTTTTATTTCTTCTGACGCCGATGCTGAGCAGGATAGAGACCCGAACAGGGAGGCAGACTCTCGGACTGGCAGCTTCTGATTTCTAGCTGTAGGTTGCAGAGGGTGCCCCGATAGCTCCCGAACTCGGAATCAAGCACCATGAGAGTTGTTGGAACCGTGGATGAGTCTTCTTTGCAGAAAAACTGACGGGGAAGCCAAACAATGCCGGAGAAGATCAGGGGACTCTGAACAATGCTGACAGGTTGGTGAAGACTGTGGGTAGCAGATATGCGTAGCTGAGGGAGAAAAATGAGAACTCTGGATCACGAGTGCCAAATGAAGTTCTGTTTCTTGATTCTGGAAGTAGACTGGGCGATGAAGAACTTTGAAGCAGAGCTCTTGGACTGATTCCTCAGGGGTTCATCGTGGCAGAGCTTCTAATCCGGCTCAGGTCCTCAGCAGAGGCAGAACTGTGCGGTTGTGGGAGAATGGAGCTCCCGGTCAGCATACAACTCGGATGAAGATGAAACCACTTCTGTTACGAAGGAGACTGGTAGACGCTTCCAACGATAGCTCTTGGGTCTTCAAACTCGTTCAGAGGAAGTCATGGTGGTCGCTGCAAGTTGCTGATTCACCTGCAACTTCTGGACTGCCATCAGCATCTTTGTCATAGCCTTCAAATGACCTAAAAAGAAGAAGAGGGGGTGGTATATGGTGAAGGGGTGGATGAAGAATGGTGGAGGGGAGGTATGGGAGGTGTGGAGGAGTGCTAAAGGTGGAGGGGAGGTGGAGGAAGAGGGGAGGTCACAGGTTTTCAGCTGGAGGGAGAGGGGAGGGGTGTGCTAGGGGTGGAGGAGAATGGAGGGGGAGAGGGGCAAACTAACCTAATGGAGATGGAGGGGGGCGGCCAAAACAATTGGAGGGAAGGTCATTTCAAATTCAAAATGGCCTTGGAAGTTGGGAGGTTGTGTGGGGAAGAGGAATGGGTGTGTTGGAATGGGGAAGATAGTGTTGGAATGTGGAAGATAGTATTGGAATGTGGAAGATTCTTCCTTGGGACTAGGGGGTGGAGTAATGGTGGCTATGGGAAGTGGAGGGGCTTTAATGGGGTAGGTGGGGGTTGGAGGTGGTTGGGAGGGGAGGAGAGAGAGAGGGGGGCGAACCTAGGAGAGAGAAAGAGGGATAGAGAGAGAGGTGGGGTGGGGAATCACTCCCCTAGGGCTTCTCACCCAACTATAGGATTTACTCCACTAGAACTAAGTTTGAACACTCAAATGGAAATCTTTTGTATTGAATCATTCATTAGTCCAAAATGAAGGAAATGGGGCCCTATATATAGGCAACCCACATTTTACAATAAGACCCTGACAAAAGACTCAATGACAAATAACCGAGGGGTAGGGGGGCGCTCTTGGGCTAAGCCCAATGAATTGGGCCCAATAGCAACCTAATGACACACAAACTTAGGAAAATAAACATGAGACCTAGGGACATGACTCAAATAAAATGAAAATTACATCAAATGACTCAAATAGAAAGCACAAACAGCGTAATTGGGCCTTTATAGAGAGAGACCCTAACTCAAACGACGCCGGAGTGTGAAGACGACCCTAGCTAAAGGGAGTTGTGGATGATGCCTCCATCAAATCCCCTGGGCTGTGAAGAGCTCGACTCCGTCGAGTAGGTGTCCATCCGGCTGTGGTACTGCTCGAGGAGGTCCAGATCCAACTGCTGGAGATCCTCCCGACTCACCTAAGAATCATCCGAAGGAGGCCGATCCTTCCACCTGACGAGATAGCGCTCATAGACCTTGCTCCGAGTGGTAGTGACTTGTTCATCCAATATTTGTTCAATACGTTCACGCTGGGCTCTTTTGGCTAGTGGTCTCTCCTCACGGGTGGGGGCTCTCTCAAGGGAAGAAGTAGGCTCAATCTCCTCACTAGGTACCACCGTGGGTCCCTTATATGGTACTAGGTCGGCGACATTGAATGTGGGACTTATTCCATATTCCTTAGGGAGATCTAACTCGTAGGCATTGGCACCAACGCGTCTCAAGATCTGGAAGGGACCAGCCCCACGTGGCCTCAGTTTAGAGATGGCTCCCGGGGAGAGCCTCTCTGTCCTAACCATCACAAGGTCACCCACATGGAACGCTTGGAGACGCCGATGAGAGTCGGCCAGCCTTTTATAAGCCTCATTCCTTTTGTTGATGTGCTTGCGAATTTCTTCATGTAATTCTCTAATATGTTGTGCAAAAGAGTCGGCTGAAATGGACACCCTAGCATGCTGGGGAAGGGGAATGAGATCGGAAGGCTTTCTTGGTTTGTACCCATGCACTGTTTCAAATGGACTCATCCCTATGGACTTATTGATGGAGTTGTTATATGCAAATTCCGCTTGTGGTAAGATGAGATCCCAATTTCCGGGGTGATCCTCAACAAGACACCTAAGGAGGTTCCCTAGACTCCGATTAACAACTTCTGTTTGGCCATCCCTTTGGGGGTGGTAGGCAGTGGAGAATTTGAGAAGTGTACCCATCATGTGCCAAAGAGTTTTCCAAAAGTAGCTAGTGAATTTGACATCCCTATCGGAGACTATGGTCTTAGGTAGCCCGTGGAGTCGGACAAACCTCATCAAAGAACAATCGGGCCACATGGGAGGCATCGGAGGTCTTGGAGCATGGGATGAAGTGGGCCATCTTGGAAAACCTATCCACTACCACATAGATGGAGTCATGCTTTCTTTGACTCTTGGGTAGTCCTAGCACAAAGTCCATGCTCAAATCTTGCCATGGACGGTCGGCAATGGGGAGTGGGGTGTATAGGCCGGTGTTTTGTTTCACTTGTTTGGCCGAAGCACATGCTCGGCATTGGCCCACAATCTTGCCTACATCTCTCTTGAGACTTGGCCAATAAAACTATCCCTCAACTAGGGCAATGGTTTTGTGGACTCCAAAATGGCCAGCTAGTCCTCCCGCTTGTAATTCCCAAATCAAGAAGTCACGGAGTGAGGTCCGTGGGATGCAAAGCTTGGGTCCCTTGAAGAGGAACCCATCCTCTAAGACAAATCCCTCATGTTCCTTGTTAGAATGGGTGACCAAGGGGGTATAGATGCGCCCAAAGTCGGGGCAGCTTGGGTACTCATCCTTGACCCTATCAAATCCGCTCACTTCCACTTGGATAGTGGATAACAAGGAAACTTTCCTACTAAGGGCATCCGCCGCTCGATTCTCACTCCCAGCTTTGTGTTTGATGACAAAAGTGTAGGGTTGGATGAACTCAACCCATCGGGCATGTCGGGCATTTAGCTTTTGTTGGGAGTTGAGGTATTTGAGGGCCTCATGGTCGGAGAAGATGACAAATTCTTTGGGCAACAAGTAGTGCCTCCAATGTCGGAGGGACTGCACCACGGCATAGAACTCCTTGTCATAAGTGGAGTATCTCGTCCTAGGATCACATAGCTTCTCACTAAAGTATGCTATCGGGTGTCCCTCTTGACTAAGAATCCCTCCTATCCCTATCCCGGATGCATCACATGTGACTTCAAAGACTTTAGAGAAATCAGGAAGGCATAGGACCGGGGCTTGGGTCAACTTCTCCTTAAGTTCTTGGAAGGCTTTAGAGGTTGATTTGGTCCATACAAAAGTCCCCTTCTTGAGACAATCGGTGATTGGGCCAGTGATAGTGCTAAATCCACGAATAAACCTCCTATAGAATGTTGCCAATCCATGGAAACTTCGGATCTCATGAAGGGTGTGGGGTTCCGGCCAATCAATAATAGCTTGGACCTTGTCGGGGTCCATGGAGACACCTTTGTTGGACACCACAAATCCTAGGAAGGTGAGGGAGGTGGTCATGAAGTGGCACTTTCCTATGTTGGCAAATAGGATCTCTTGTCGAAGGATGGTACAAACTTGCCTAAGGTGGTCAAGGTGGGCCTCTTGGGATTGACTATAGATGAGTATATCATCAAAGTAGACCACTAGAAAGATCCCAATGAATGGCCTAAGGACCTCCGTCATAAGATGCATGAAAGTACTTGGGGCATTTGAAAGCCCAAAAGGTATGACTAACCATTCAAAGAGACCATCTTTGGTTTTGAAAGCCGTTTTCCACTCATCCCCGGGCCTTATCCTAACTTGGTGATAGCCACTCTTAAGGTCAATTTTGAAGAAAATGGTGGCTCCGGCTAACATATCAAGCATGTCATCAAGCCTAGGGATGGGAAACCTATACTTGACGGTGATTTTGTTAATGGCCCTACTATCCGCACACATTCGCCATGACCCATCCTTCTTGGGAGTTAGAAGGGCCGGGACGGCACATGGGCTTTTGTAAATGCGAATGAAGCCCTTCCTAATGAGTTCCTCTATTTGCCTCCGAAGTTCGGCATGTTCCGTGGGATTGAGGCGATAATGAGGAAGGTTTGGGAGAGTGGCCCCCGGGACTAGATCAATTGCATGTTGCACATCCCGCATGTGAGGGAGTTGGTCCGGGAGCTCCGTTGGGAACACATCATGGAATTCTTCTAGGAGTTGTTGGATTTCTATGGGATGTGGATTGGTGGAAGTGGGTTCTCCTAGGCAAATGACCACCGCACATAGTGGTACTTGAGGGGGAGTGTCCCTCTTGGTCATGGGACGAGGTGGGGAGGGGTTAAGACGGATAGTCTTACCCTCATGTTCAAAGGTGCATTTGTTGCTCCTACCCAAGATGGTGGTATCTACATCAAAAAGCCAAGGTCTTCCTAGTAGGATGCTACCTACTTCCATGGGTATGATGTCACACCATATTTGACCATGGTATGAAGAGAAGGTGAGGGGCACAAGACATTGAGTGTTGACCGGGATGGAGTTATTGTTGATCCATGAGACCCGGTATGGACTTGGGTGAGGGGTGATAGCTAGCCCAAGAAGCTTGACGGTATTGGGTGATACGGCATTGACACAACTCCCACTATCCAAGATCACTTTCCTTGCATGGCTCCCTATTTTGACAAAGGTGTGAAAGATTAAAGTTCGCCAATACTCTTCTTGGGGTTTTGTGAGGGTGCATCTAATAACTCCTAGATGAGAGTTGGTAGATGGAGTGGTGTGATCTAGACTCGACTCTAGGTATTGGGCTTCATACTCCTCTTCCCAATCTAGTGAGGCTTCATGGTCCTCAACGACATCTTCAAGTTCCTTTTGGGGTGGAGCTTCTTCCTCAATAAGCAAGCTAGATAATCTCTTGGATGGACATTGCCCCGCAAAGTGGCCAAACCCTTGACACCTAAAGCATTGTTGACGCCCGCTACCCGAAGTAGTTCCTACATTTGGGCCTTTGGGAATGTCTTCCCTCCGTGGGAGGGGGTGACTAGGGGTGGGCTTGTGTGGAGTGATGGTGGGAGGAGGGTTGTAAGGCTTTAATGGGGTACTCCCACTTGGATTAGGGGCTTTCATGGGAGTGGCCGGAATGGGTCGTGGTCCCATGCTTTTGGGATCGGCCGGTCGGGGAGTAGCAAATCGAGGGATCCTAGAGAATCTTTCTACATCCCTAGCTATTTGATAAGCTAGCTCAAGGTTATCAACATCTCTCATGAAAAGCTCTCTCTTGATGTGACTTTGGACTCATTCCTAAAGCGGGACAAGGTAACGGCCGGGTCCTCATGAACTCCACACTTCAAAAGATAGGAGTCAAACTTCTCAATATATTCAACTACGGTCTTCCCCTCTTGGGTGAGGCTTTGCCATTCATCTAAGAGCATTTGATGGTAGGATTGGGGAAGGTATTTATTCCTAAGTTGGTTCTTCATACCCTCCCAAGTATCAATAGGCTCTTCCCGCCTAATCCTTCTTAGACCCTCTTGGTTTAACCAATAAGTTTTGGCTAATTTGATGATATGCATTTTGGCCAACCTTACCCTCCTTTGGCTGGACATAGGGTACCACTCAAAGTATTGGTCCATGGCGGTTTCTCATTATAAGTAGACACTTGTTTCATGGGAACAATCAAAGTTTGGGACATCTACTTTAATCATCCTTAAGAGAGGGTCATCCGGGTCGTCCTGTGGACGCCTTTCATGAATTGGATGGTGGCGGCATCTCTCATGGCCATGGTAAGGGTCAAGATCCAAGTCCTCCCTATAAATTTTAGCATGTGGATGATGGGCTCTTGGTCCATTGTTCCTTGGATGGAACTCGTCCCTATGAGGCTCAACATGTGGAGGGTGGACTCTTGGGTCATTGTTCCTTGAGTGGAACTCATTCCTATGCAATTCACCATGTGGTGGATGTACTCTTGGTTCATTATTCCTTGGATGAGGGTCTTCCCTATGAGGCTCAACATGTGGAGGGTGGACTCTAGGCTCATTGTTCCGTGGGTGGAACTCATGCTCTTCTAGCTGAGCAATTCGAGTGGTAATGGACTCATGTTGGGCAAGAATGTTTGTAAGGGCAGCATCTACCCTATTCATTTGGCCTTGAGGTTCCTCCCTAGGAGCATCTTTATTGAGTTGAGGATTGGGATCCATGGGTGGATTTGAAGATGATGGATCGGATCAGTAACTAGCACCACTACGGGTGGACATGCAAGACAAGGGGAAAATGATGTTGGACACACAATGCAAAGGTCCTAGGACTTAGACTTGATAGAGACAAGTCAAAGACTTACTCTGATACCAATTGATGTGACACAACCTAAGACTTAGGCAAGCAAGCACATTCACAATCAAAAGGGCCAATTTTGGGCCACCGCTCTCCCGTCGCTCACCCAAGCCCGGGGTGACTTGGCAATGCCAAGTGGAGGATGTGGGGTTGGGCCCTTGCTGGTAGAGGGCCAGCAAGGCCAAGACTTGAATCCCAATGGATGTGGAAGCCCAATTCAATGGGCCGACCAAGTGCCAAAGGCACCGGTTTCACTCTTCCCACGGTGATCACTCAAGGCAACGGGGCTTGAGGATCGAGCACTCTATCACGCCCCGAGCGCGGAAGATACCCGGAGGTGCGCGACGTGTCTATATCAATCATGTCAATCAGAGTGGTCGTGTATTCGACACAAAGACAGAGATGCGCAAAATAGCAAGATAACTCAATCCTTTATTCCTTTATAATAGACTATTACAAATCCAATACTCTGTTTAATAAAAAGAAAAGTACATAGTTGACTCAAGAAACTATAGAAAAGACTAGATGACACTTGAGCAGCTCTAGCACTTTCACTCATGACCATTCCCATCCGATTGACTTCCATCGTCGTCGGACTTACCTGAAAAGTAAAAAGGGACAAACGGGATGAGCGAACGCTCAGTAGGAAATTATATCTCAAGTACTAGTAAGGGGTTTAAGTAATTTCATTTTCATGAATGCGATAAAGCTATGCATGCTCGCATAAAACAACAAGATAGAGAGAGTGTAATATCAAGGACATAAGATGAACTTAATCATGATCTTTCAACAAGATAACAAGTTTATTCAAGATATTCAAGCAAGTACGTTTAACAAGTCATGTCAAGAACTTTGGCTATCATGTATCAAGCAAGTAAATTACCCTTTTGCGGGCCACGCATTTCATGTCAAGTCAAGTACGATTCAAGTACAAGATGTGTGTGGAATGTCCAATCAAGCAAGTCAAGTACTCGGTATAATGCCAGATACCTTATCATTTTAACTCCCATGGGCACAAGTACTTTCGGGTGCTCCTCCCAGGACCAGATCGGGCTCTATATGCGCAGGCATTTATCATGTGTTTTGACATCCACTCTTGTTTATAGCCAACATAGAATTTTAATAATCAAGCTTGTAGACACGTACGACAATTTTGATAGAATAGAGTCCAAAATATGACAAAGGACATAGATTGGCGATAATAACGGTATAATCACGATTATCGATGAAACTAGGTGGAATTAGGTTCCCTTAACTTAGGTACCATGACAAATCGATATGGACATTCTATATATAGAATTGAGGTCCACATGAACAGTATATCAAAGGTAAGATACCCTCATTCTTATCATAGAATTGAGGTTTACAAGAATGACATGATATGGTATGATATCATCATCCCATTAAGAATTTCTTATGATATACTCTTTGTATAATCATAAGGGCCGGTATACCATGTTTCTTTAGATTGACATGGCATCAATGGTGTAATGGGTTTTTAGGGTACAACCAGCTCAGTCGGCCTTGAGGGAATCCAAGGCTACGAGGAGTCTTACGGAGGTCCCTATGACTAACTCGCTAGTCCAAAGGAACGGAATGTCCAATGGAGAGCTTGTATGTCAATGAGAGTTGAGTGTGATCGATGAAACAACGTGAAAAGTGGGACTATACTCACAGAGTGGAGAATAGTGCCGATATATACGTATATGTATAATATGAACCCATCGGTTATAGAATAAGGATAAAAATCAGTTTACAGAAAATAACGACTTAGGTCAAGTCGTTTCTCAAGTAAGTAATGCCTAAGAGAAAGGCGTTTACATATGTTCCGTTTTGCAGAATTTTTAATAATTCAATAATTTATCTAAAATGCGCCCTGGACGGGGTCGTTTCTTAAAGAGTTGACGACTACAGTAGCAGGCATCTCATTATTTATATATTTGACAGAATTTCAATAATTTTTCACGATTTGTCTAAAACACGCCCTGGCAAGGGGCGTTACTGTTTAATTCTATATTACAGAATATATGTATTTCAGGATTTTGACCGATAAACGCCCTAGGAAGGGGCGTGTCTTTTCAATTTACGCCCTATGGCAGGGCGTTAACATGTGTAAAACGACTTTGTCAAGGTCGTTACTTAAAGTTTTTGAAGGACAGTAATAATTTCAGGATAACAGAGGAACGAAGATAATATCAGGACAGTAACGTTAGCAGGTTGAAGACAGAGGATCATGCATTGTTTATAGTCATGATTTCATAGATAATCAGTTCTTAAGGTGGGCGATTAACATTTACATGAAATTAACGCCTGTGTACAAGGCGTCAAATATGAAATTGATGACCTGGGCATGGTCGTGTCTTGTAAATTAGCGCCCTTGACAGGGGCGTTTCTTTCAAAATATTGCAGAACATAATAAAACTGTATGCATGCCATGCTTATACATATATCTTGCGTTATTTTATTTGGGCTACAGTGACTTGAGAAAACCTACCTTGTGATAATCTGAAGATTGAACCGTGAAGGTTTCGGGAAGGGGATCGATGCTCTGTTTAAGATGGCAGCTACTGGCTGATGGCTTTGATGAAGAACCCTTGTTCTTCGGTTCTGTACTCCTACAGGAACAGAAGAAGAAACATTTATTAATTTCTTCACCTATCAGAACAGAGGAGATTAGAAGAACGTTACCTTGTTCTTCACTTATGCTGCTGCGTCCTCAACCTGTAAGAGGAAAAGAGGATGAAGAACTATTAGTTCTTCATGTAACCGAAGCAAAGAGAAACTTATATGAACTGCTATTACGTTCATAAGGAAAAGAAGAAGAAGAAGAAGAAGATATGTTCTTCACGTACCTGTGCGGTTCGATCGTCCAAATAGGTTTAGGGTTTGTTCGATCAAGATTATTTATAGGATTTTGGACGTCCTGTTAAGGTTAGTGTTCTAGTAGAAGTAATGCTTCCAATATAGAGTCCTTGCCCTATTAAATACTTACTGGATTAACATAATCCTTCCCTGGATAAGCTCCCGTGTCGAACGGAACTCGAATGGAATTAACGACTTAGGTCAGGTCGTCGATTCTTTAATTGACGACCTTGTGCAGGTCGTTTCTTAAGAAGCGCCTTGAGGAAGGGCGTTTCATGTTTCTAAAACACGCCCAAGATTGGGGCGTTTATTGGCTTACCGTCTTTGGCGTTGGAATTTGACGCCGTCAGGTGAGGGCGTCCTTTCTTTAGTTACGCCGTATATAGAGGCGTTTCTTTTTAAATTAACGCCTTACTAAGAGGCGTTATTTGTAATATGTTTTATTTCGTCTTGTTAGCCCCATTCTTATTATCTGTATTACTTCTGTAATATATATGTTTTAATTCATTTCAAATATTCATTTGTCAGGGTTGCTACACCCTCCCCCACTTAAAAAGAATTTGGTCCCCAAATTCAATTGCATATTCTATATACACGCGGAGAGTGTAGAGTATATACCTCTTAGAACAAGTCGGGAAATCGTTTCTTCATAGATTCCTCGGTCTCCCATGTCGCTTCGTGTTCAGAATTCTTATTCCATTGCACCTTAAGCATGGGAATAACCTTATTCCTTAGAGCTCGTATTTCACGATTTAAGATTTTCATAGGCTTCTGTTCATATGTGAGATCTTTCTTGATCACCAGATCTCCATGTTCAATAATGTGTGATGGGTCGTGTACATACTTTTTCAACATGGATATGTGAAATACATTGTGTACTTCGGACAATTGAGGAGGCAATGCGATGCGATAAGCAACCTCGCCAACTCTTTCGAGTATCTCAAATGGTCCGATGAATCTTGGCGTAAGCTTGCCCTTAACACCAAATCTTCGTATGCCATGTCCAGGCGATATTTTAAGAAATACATGATCTCCAACCTGGAATTCAAGATCTCTTCTCCTTGTATCAGCATAAGCCTTTTGTCTGGTCTGAGCAACTTGCAATCTTTCTCTGATCACTTGTATCTTCTCAATTGTATCCCTTACCATGTCTGGACCTAACAGTTGTTTCTCTCCAACTTCGTTCCAGCATAAAGGTGATCGGCAACTCCTTCCATATAAAGCTTCGAAAGGTGCCATTTGGATACTAGCTTGGTAGCTATTATTATATGCAAATTCAACTAGAGGCAAGTGTTCATGCCAGCTTCCACCAAAGTCAATGATGCAAGCTCTTAGCATATCCTCAACAACTTGGTTAGTTCTCTCGGTCTGACCATCCGTTTGAGGATGAGCTGTACTAAAATTTAGTCTTGTCCCCAACGAATGTTGTAATCCCTTCCAAAAATGAGAAGTGAAACGGGGATCTCTATCAGACACGATTGAGACAGGAATTCCATGTAACCTGACTATTTCCTTGATATATAATGCAGCTAAGACATCAATTGACCATCGACTCTTTATTGGCAAGAAATGCGCCGATTTAGTTAAACGGTCAATGATAACCCATATTCCATCATGTCCTCCTTTGGATTTAGATAGACCCATGATGAAATCCATACCAATATCCTCCCACTTCCATTTTGGAATATCTAGAGGATGTAGTTTTCCAGCAGGCTTTTGGTGTTCCGCCTTGACTTGTTGGCATGTGAGACAGCGTGATACATAGTCCGCTATTTCTCTTTTCATGTTGGGCCACCAAAAGTTTCTCTTTACATCTTGGCACATTTTGGTTGATCCTGGATGAATAGTGTACCTTGATCGGTGAGCTTCATCTAAGATCTTCTTCTTTAATTCCGGACAGTCGGGTATACAAGTTCTACCTTTGAATAATAATCTTCCATCAGAAGTTAGTTGAAAATCAGATTGTCCTTCTAATCTGCCTTTGATTTCCACTAATATAGGATCATCATCCTGAAGTGCTTGTATCTCAGATAATAAATCTGACTTTATGCTTACATGAGATAATGTGATAAATTTGGCTTCCTTGTCCAAGCTTATATTGAGCTTGGAGAATTGTTCTAGCAACCTCCATTCTTGTATCATATAATTAGCTATCATTGCTCTCGGCTTTCGACTAAGGGCATCCGCAACATAATTACCCTTTCCGGGATGGTATTGTATATTGAAGTCGAAGTCCTTGAGATATTCTAGCCAGCGTCTTTGTCTCATGTTTAGCTCCTTTTGTGAGAATAGATATTTGAGACTCTTGTGATCGGAGTATACAGTAAACTGCACTCCATATAAGTAGTGTCTCCATATCTTTAGGGCAAATACCACCGCGGCCAGTTCTAAGTCATGGACGGGGTAATTCTCCTCATGCTTCTTCAGTTGACGTGAAGAGTATGCTATGACCTTTCCTTGTTGCATTAGGACACATCCGAGGCCAATGCTAGAAGCATCTGTGTAAACCTCGAATTTCTCTCCTTCTATTGGTAGAGCTAACACCGGAGCTGTAGTGAGATGATCCTTGAGAGTTTGGAAATTTCTTTCACATTCCTCACTCCATTCATATCGGATCTCCTTGCGTGTTAATCTTGTAAGTGGTACGGCGATCTTAGAGAAATCTTTGATGAATCGCCGATAATAGCCTGCAAGACCTAAGAAACTTCTGATCTCTTTAGCATTGGTTGGTCTTCCCCAGTTTCTAACAGCTTCAACATTTGATGGATCAACAGATAATCCATCTCGTGAAATCACATGTCCTAGAAAAGCCACTTCTTCAAGCCAGAATTCACACTTGCTGAGTTTTGCATATAATTGATTTGTCCTCAAGACTTGCAATGCAATCCTCAAATGTTTTTCATGTTCTTCCTTAGTCTTGGAATATATCAATATATCATCAATGAAAACCACCACAAATTGATCTAGATAAGGCCTGAATATGCTATTCATTAACTGCATAAAGGCAGCAGGGGCATTTGTTAGTCCAAAAGGCTTAACAACAAATTCGTAATGGCCATACCTACTTCTGAATGCAGTCTTATGAATGTCATCATCCTTGATTCTTAATTGATGATATCCTGACCTGAGATCAATTTTGGAAAAATATTTGGATCCTGAAATCTGATCAAATAACTCATCGATTCTCGGCAGTGGATACTTGTTCTTGATAGTGAGATGATTCAACTGTCGATAGTCGATGCACAATCTCATGGATCCGTCCTTCTTCCTCACAAATAAGACTGGTGCTCCCCACGGGGAAGTACTTGGTCTAATAAACCCTTTTCAAATCAGTTCCATCAACTGCTCCTTCAACTCTTTGAGTTCAGCCGGGGACATTCTATAGGGTGCCTTTGAAACTGGACCAGCACCAGGGACTAAGTCAATGGTGAAGGCCACTTCCCTTTGAGGGGGTAATCCCGACAAATCTTCCGGAAATACGTCTGAAAATTCTTGCACTACCTGAATGTCTTCTATCTTAGTGTCCTTTGTTTCCTTAACTGTGACAAATGCAAGGAAGGATACACATCCTTTCCTGACGAGCTTGCTTGCTCGAAGAGCCGAAATAAGAGGGGATTTGCTCCGACTCTTGGGGTGAGAAAAGACTAATTCTGGAAAATCTTTAAAAGTAATTTGGCTATTGCGGCAATCAACCGTTGCATGGTATTTGGATAACCAGTCCGCTCCCAGTATAACATCATACTCCTTTAGATCGAGGCATATGAGATCTATAGGTAAATTCCTACCTTGAACCATTACCTCACAGTTTTGATAGTGATGAGTAATATCATTTTCACTTCCCAGAGGAGTAGTTAGGACTATTTTTATCCATTCTGGTTCTAACGGTAACGGGTCGGCAAACTTCTTAGAAATAAAGGAATGCGATGCACCCGTATCAAATAAGACATAAGCACTTTTGGAACAAATTTTCAATGTACCTTCCACTAATCCGCCTTCTTCTTCAGGTTCAGTCTCCTGGATTGCATGAAGACGAGCATTCTTTGTCACCGGGCGTTTACCGTCACCGGCTTGGTCATTCATTAATGGACAATCGGGAATCCGATGTTCGCGACTCCCACAACGGAGACAAGCTCCTAATTTCCTCCAGCATTCTTCGGTCTTGTGACCAGCCTTGTCACAATGCTTGCATACTGTATTAGAAGGTGTAGTGGTGATAGAGAAGGGCTTGGATTTCTTGAACTTGGAATCTTGAGAGGATGAACCTCCATTATTGGGCCTCTTCTTAAAGTTGGGTTTGAAAGAACCCGAACTTGTGACTTGCTCCTTCTTATCTTTCCCACGGATCCTATCAGATAGTTCTGTGGCATCTTCAAGTAATTGAGCTCGGCGCACTATTTCAGAATAAACTTGGATGTCCATAGGCGCCAGTTGAGTAATGTAGTGGGGCCTAAGCCCATTAAGAAATCTACGGGCTTTCATCTTCTCCGTGCTAATAAGATGCTTAGCATATCTAGACAACCTGGAGAACTGAGCTTCATAATCTGCTAATGATAAAGATCGTTGCTTCAATGCAGCGAATTCTGCAGCCTTCTTTTCTTGGACTCGGTCCGAGAAATATTTAGCATTGAAGTATTCCACAAATTCTTCCCATGTTACTTGAGTAGGATCGATGGTTGCTTCAATAGACTCCCACCAGCACCTAGCATCTTTCTCTAACTGGAATGTAGCTAATAGAACTTTGTCCTGATCCGTGCATTGCATGACACGGAATATGCGTTCGGTTTCCCGAACACAATGCTCGGCATCGTCCGGATCGGTCGATCCCGTGAACTTCGGGGGATTCATGTTCTTAAATGCTTGGTGTAAGCTTCCAGCTCGTGGAGCACCACCTTGTGCTACCTGTTGTAGCACTTGAGTCATCCCTTGGAGGGTACGCTGCATGTTGCGCCATTGAGCACGTTCGGCAGCCATTATCCTACAATTACAATAACTATATCAGTACGTGATCGTATTTAAAGACTCGTACACTATGTTAAATTTAACCCTTGGTTCTACCCAATCTCACTGGTTTAAAGGTTCAAACTTATCCTTGGACTTGGGTTTTTCCTAGGAATTGAATACCCTAGGCTCTGATACCACAAAGACTGTCACGCCTCGAGCGCGGAAGATATCCGGAGGTGCGCGACGTGTCTATATCAATCATGTCAATCAAAGTGGTCTTGTATTCGACACAAAGACAGAGATGCGCAAAATAGCAAGATAACCCAATCCTTTATTCCTTTATAATAGACTATTACAAATCCAATACTCTGTTTAATAAAAAGAAAAGTACATAGTTGACTCAAGAAACTATAGAAAAGACTAGATGACACTTGAGCAGCTCTAGCACTTTCACTCATGACCATTCCCATCCGATTGACTTCCATCGTCGTCGGACTTACCTGAAAAGTAAAAAGGGACAAACGGGATGAGCGAACGCTCAGTAGGAAATTATATCTCAAGTATTAGCAAGGGGTTTAAGTAATTACATTTTCATGAATGCAATAAAGCTATGCATGCTCGCATAAAACGACAAGATAGAGAGAATGTAATATCAAGGACATAAGATGAACTTAATCATGAACTTTCAACAAGATAACAAGTTTATTCAAGATATTCAAGCAAGTACGTTTAACAAGTCATGTCAAGAACTTTGGCTATCATGTATCAAGCAAGTAAATTACCCTTTTGCGGGCCACGCATTTCATGTCAAGTCAAGTACGATTCAAGTACAAGATGTGTGTGGAATGTCCAATCAAGCAAGTCAAGTACTCGGTATAATGCCAGATACCTTATCATTTTAACTCCCATGGGCACAAGTACTTTCGGGTGCCCCTCCTAGGACCAGATCGGGCTCTATATGCGCAGGCATTTATCATGTGTTTTGACATCCACTCTTGTTTATAGTCAACATAGAATTTTAATAATCAAGCTTGTAGACACGTACGACAATTTTGATAGAATAGAGTCCAAAATATGACAAAGGACATAGATTGGCGATAATAACGGTATAATCACGATTATCGATGAAACTAGGTGGAATTAGGTTCCCTTAACTTAGGTACCATGACAAATCGATATGGACATTCTATATATAGAATTGAGGTCCACATGAACAGTATATCAAAGGTAAGATACCCTCATTCTTATCATAGAATTGAGGTTTACAAGAATGACATGATATGGTATGATATCATCATCCCATTAAGAATTTCTTATGATATACTCTTTGTATAATCATAAGGGCCGGTATACCATGTTTCTTTAGATTGACATGGCATCAATGGTGTAATGGGTTTTTAGGGTACAACCAGCTCAGTCGGCCTTGAGGGAATCCAAGGCTACGAGGAGTCTTACGGAGGTCCCTATGACTAACTCGCTAGTCCAAAGGAACAGAATGTCCAATGGAGAGCTTGTATGTCAATGAGAGTTGAGTGTGATCGATGAAACAACGTGAAAAGTGGGACTATACTCACGGAGTGGAGAATAGTGCCGATATATACGTATAGGTATAATATGAACCCATCGGTTATAGAATAAGGATAAAAATCAGTTTACAGAAAATAACGACTTAGGTCAAGTCGTTTCTCAAGTAAGTAATGCCTAAGAGAAAGGCGTTTACATATGTTCCGTTTTGCAGAATTTTTAATAATTCAATAATTTATCTAAAATGCGCCCTGGACGGGGTCGTTTCTTAAAGAGTTGACGACTACAGTAGCAGGCATCTCATTATTTATATATTTGACAGAATTTCAATAATTTTTCACGATTTGTCTAAAACACGCCCTGGCAAGGGGCGTTACTGTTTAATTCTATATTACAGAATATATGTATTTCAGGATTTTGATCGATAAACGCCCTAGGAAGGGGCGTGTCTTTTCAATTTACGCCCTATGGCAGGGCGTTAACATGTGTAAAACGACTTTGTCAAGGTCGTTACTTAAAGTTTTTGAAGGACAGTAATAATTTCAGGATAACAGAGGAACGAAGATAATATCAGGACAGTAATGTTAGCAGGTTGAAGACAGAGGATCATGCATTGTTTATAGTCATGATTTCATAGATAATCAGTTCTTAAGGTGGGCGATTAACATTTACATGAAATTAACGCCTGTGTACAGGGCGTCAAATATGAAATTGACGACCTGGGCATGGTCGTGTCTTGTAAATTAGCGCCCTTGACAGGGGCGTTTCTTTCAAAATATTGCAGAACATAATAAAACTGTATGCATGCCATGCTTATACATATATCTTGCGTTATTTTATTTGGGCTACAGTGACTTGAGAAAACCTACCTTGTGATAATCTGAAGATTGAACCGTGAAGGTTTCGGGAAGGGGATCGATGCTCTGTTTAAGATGGCAGCTACTGGCTGATGGCTTTGATGAAGAACCCTTGTTCTTCGGTTCTGTACTCCTACAGGAACAGAAGAAGAAACATTTATTAATTTCTTCACCTATCAGAACAGAGGAGATTAGAAGAACGTTACCTTGTTCTTCACTTATGCTGCTGCGTCCTCAACCTGTAAGAGGAAAAGAGGATGAAGAACTATTAGTTCTTCATGTAACCGAAGCAAAGAGAAACTTATATGAACTGCTATTACGTTCATAAGGAAAAGAAGAAGAAGAAGAAGAAGATATGTTCTTCACGTACCTGTGCGGTTCGATCGTCCAAATAGGTTTAGGGTTTGTTCGATCAAGATTATTTATAGGATTTTGGACGTCCTGTTAAGGTTAGTGTTCTAGTAGAAGTAATGCTTCCAATATAGAGTCCTTGCCCTATTAAATACTTACTGGATTAACATAATCCTTCCCTGGATAAGCTCCCGTGTCGAACGGAACTCGAATGGAATTAACGACTTAGGTCAGGTCGTCGATTCTTTAATTGACGACCTTGTGCAGGTCGTGTCTTAAGAAGCGCCTTGAGGAAGGGCGTTTCATGTTTCTAAAGCACGCCCAAGATTGGGGCGTTTATTGGCTTACCGTCTTTGGCGTTGGAATTTGACGCCGTCAGGTGAGGGCGTCCTTTCTTTAGTTACGCCGTATATAGAGGCGTTTCTTTTTAAATTAACGCCTTACTAAGAGGCGTTATTTGTAATATGTTTTATTTCGTCTTGTTAGCCCCATTCTTATTATCTGTATTACTTCTGTAATATATATGTTTTAATTCATTTCAAATATTCATTTGTCAGGGTTGCTACACACTCACTCTCACGGCCAGAGAAACTAAGAAATAATATGTAAAGACAAGCACAATAAGCAAGGTTTTAGAGCACTTACTTGACCTGTTTGAAGAAACCGATCCCGTTCGAAGACGAGGGCGAGCGGGGAGGCGGTGGATCCCCACAGGCCGCACCGGGGTAGCTTGACCTGCCCAAATGATTACACTACTACACCTCTCACAGGAGGGGGATCTTGGGGTGGGGGTTAAGGTATATTATAACTAATACTACCTCCACACAGGGAGGGGCCTTCAGCCGGCCAAGCGGGGTGGGGAAATTGAGAAAGGAACACCGAAGGTGAAGGTTGCCGATTCTGCTCACATTCTGTGGGTGCTGACAGCTGAGTGGAGATCTGACTGCTGCGGCTGCTAACGATTTTTGTAGGGGACGAAACCACCTGGAGAAGCTTCGTAGGAGGCCAGGGAAGTCGTCCAATTTTTTTTGATTTCTTCTGACACCGATGCTGAGCAGGATGGAGGCCCGAACAGGGAGGCAGACTCTCGGACTGGCAGCTTCTGATTTCTAGCTGTAGGTTACAGAGGGTGCCCCGATAGCTCCCGAACTTGGAATCAAGCACCGTCAGAGTAGTTTGAACCGTGGATGAGTCATCTTTACAGAAAAACTGACGGGGAAGCCAAAAAATGCCGGAGAAGATCAGGGGGCTCTGAACAATGCTGACAGGTCGGTGAAGACTGTGGGTAGTAGATCTGCGTAGTTGAGGGAGAAAGATGAGAACTCTGGATCACGAATGCCAAATGAAGTTCTGTTTCTTGATTCTGGAAGTAGACTAGGCGATGAATAACTTTGAAGAAGAGCTCTTGGACTGATTCCTCCGGGGTTCGTCGTGGCAGAGCTTCTAATCCGGCTCAGGTCCTCAGCAGAGGCAGAACTGTGCGGTTGTGGGAGAATGAAGATCCCGGGCAGCATACAACTGGGATGAAGATGAAACCACTTCTGTTGCGAAGGAGACTAGTAGACGCTTCCAACGATAGCTCTTGGGTCTTCAAACTCATTCGGAGGAAGTCGTGGTGGCTGCTGCAAGTTGCTGATTCACCTGTAACTTCTGGACTGCCAGCAGCATCTTTGACATAGCCTTCAAATGACCTAAAAAGAAGAAGAGGGGGTGGTATATGGTGAAGGGGTGGATGAAGAATGGTGGAGGGGAGGTATGGGAGGTGTGGAGGAGTGCTAAAGGTGGAGGGGAGGTGGAAGAAGAGGGGAGGTCGCAGGTTTTCAGCTGGAGGGAGAGGGGAGGGGTGTGCAAGGGGTGGAGGAGAATGGAGGGGGAGAGGGGCGAACTAACCTAATGGAGATGGAGGGGGGCGGCCAAAACAATTGGAGGGAAGGTCATTTCAAATTCAAAATGGACTTGGAAGTTGGGAGGTTGTGTGGGGAAGAGGAATGGGTGTGTTGGAATGGGGAAGATAGTGTTGGAATGTGGAAGATAGTATTGGAATGTGGAAGATTCTTTCTTGGGACTAGGGGGTGGAGTAATGGTGGCTATGGGAGTGGAGGGGCTTTAATGGGGTAGGTGGGGGTTGGAGGTGGTTGGGAGGGGAGGAGAGAGAGAGGGGGGCGAACCTAGGAGAGAGAAAGAGGGATAGAGAGAGAGGTGGGGTGGGGAATCACTCCCCTAGGGCTTCTCACCCAACTATAGGATTCACTCCACTAGAACTAAGTTTGAACACTCAAATGGAAATCTTTTGTATTGAATCATTCATTAGTCCAAAATGAAGGAAATGGGGCCCTATATATAGGCAACCCGCATTTTACAATAAGACCCTGACAAAAGACTCAATGACAAATAACCGAGGGGTAGGGGGTGATCTTGGGCTAAGCCCAATGAATTGGGCCCAATAGCAACCTAATGACACACAAACTTAGGAAAATAAACATGAGACCTAGGGACATGACTCAAATAAAATGAAAATTACATCAAATGACTCAAATAGAAAGCACAAACAGGATAATTGGGCCTTTATAGAGAGAGGCCCAAACTCAAACGACGCCAGAGTGTGAAGACGACCCTAGCCAAAGGGAGTTGTGGATGATGCCTCCATCACGTTAGTTTAAATTGTTGTTCTGGATTTATCATCGTCTATCTTGCTTAATCTACATGTTATCATATAACGTTCCTTAAATCCAATTTGTGTTCAAATAGCTTATAATCTCCTAACTAGCTTTGTATCACATATTTTATAAAAGGCCAAAAGTTTTCGTAAAATTGGTAATCACCCAATTCACCCCCCTCTTGGGTGTCATTGATCGCGGGACTTCATGAACGTGATCCCACAACATCTTAGCTCCAGCCCTCTGAGAGAGGGAAGTTAATCATGATTTCCTTCAGTTCAAACCTTTCATTCACTTACGTGTTCTTCTCTTCTTTCTCCATCTCAGCTTCTCCCTGGCCCTAGGCGCTATTCCACTTTGAAGTGGATGGCTCCCATGGTCCGTGCATTGCCCCTAGGAGTGACATCTATCATGAGATCTTGGCACCTACAACCTCTCCTAGTACTAGGTCAGAACTACCCAAAGATTTCTCTTGATTGGCATAGCATCTCAGCTTTAGTAGAAATCTGGCACCCTTAGACCCATACATTCATATTCCCATCATTCGAGGCCACTATCCTACTAGAAGAGGTAGAGACCTTCTTCTCTTTCCCTAGGTCCCAGGTGGGAGAGGAGGACTCAGTGTGTCACACCGTTGCCCCTATTGACCCTAGACTCATCTTGGGAGGGTTCATACCGGATAGCAAGGACGTCCACACTTTCATAGGCCCACGTCAGATCCACCTTCTTTCTCTTAGCCAGTTGGTAATTGAGCATTGCAGGAACCGGTGTGGGTGGGATGAAGCCATAGCTAAGGCCGTTTCCATTTGCTTGTGCGGGGCTATCCTCTTTCCTTCAGTTGACCACATTCTAGATACTCCCCTTCTTAGTACCATTAGCGGCTTGTGGCAGGGTCTTTCTATCTCCCAGGCCATCCTTGCCTACCTATACGAAGGCCTCACCTCAGCAGCTCTAGGCGGTCCTCTCTTTGGTCCTATGATACTCTTAGAGTGCTGGATGGGTGTCAGTATGAAATTCGTATATAAGGAAGATGTCACTTCAGCTAGCAGGATCTTCGGGAGCCACCCCCTATTCTTCATAGGTGGCGCGTTCAGATTCTCTCCACAGGTAGAGTGCAGGACAGTCGAGAAGAACACCAGGGGCGAGTGGCGATTGCACATCAACAGACTGCCCCTGGATTGGTTCATGATGCGCCCGGACTTCCTCTGTGACACCATCGTCAGAATTCCCAGGAGGCCAAGCTTGGACTTGAGGCTCGTAAGCGACACCACACTGGCGATGTACAGCTCGCACCAGTGCTACCTATAGGTTGGACTAACCCGGACTGTTCTATCAGCACTACCCCACCTTCCCGTACTCAAAGCGAGGAGGATTGGCACGGAGGAGGACGAGCTGGCGGTCAGGAGTGCCCTGATCATGTGGGAGGTGAGTAGGGTGCTTACCCTACCAGCAGAGGTTGCAGAGATGCCGGCGACACGCCAAGCCTATGTTAGAGAGCTGAGAGAGATACGTCCCCGCGGGGATGCCTAGCGGAGGACTGAGTGATTTTCCTTTCTTTCTTTTCATGATGATATTGATGTAGGGATTTATGCTTAGAGATGTTTGATATGAATGAATAAAGCTGATGATTTGATTGATTTGAGTTTGGGCTTTGCTTTGAGCGATTGAGTTGGGTTATGACTTCAGCATTTACGCGGTCGCACCTAGACCGCTCAGAGATTAGGACAGCTCTCTTGGAGCCGTGCATCAGATTTACAGCGGGTTTGATAGAAGGGAGTTGAGCGGAGTTGATTTAAAACCATGTCAATGGTTGGACGGTCCGGCCAAGACTGTTGAAATTAATAGAACGATTGACCAATAGCCGTGTGAAGACTGAAGCACTGAACCTTGAGCTTCAACGGGCCCCTGCACACACACAAAAAACAAGAAAGATAAATTAAAACTGTTTTAGGCTTAACCCCTTGCCTGTAGCAAGTTAGGGAATGACCAGTTCTTGATTTTTGGTCAAGGGGGTAAGCCTTTATTAAATAGTCAAACAAAATGATAATGAATGCAATGGATGCTATGAATGCAAATCATAAAAAACCCCTTTTTTGTAATTTTGAAAATATTTTTTTTTTTGGATTTTGGACTGTTAGATTTTTTTGAGTTTTGAAATATTTAATTTTTTTGGATTTTGAAATATTTGATTTTTTAGGTTTTGAAATATTTGATTTTTTTTAGTTTTGAAATATTTGACTTTTTTTTCGGATTTGGAAATATTTGATTTTTTGGAGTTTTGAAATATCTGATTTTTTTAAGTTTTGAAATATTTGTTTTTTTTTGAATTTTAAAACCAGCTTAAACCTAACAGCGGGGAACCTCTCATCTTACTAGGGGTCTCCGAGGTCCAACATGTGCTAAAAAAGGACCGCCCGTGGCCGGGGCCAATTTCTCTTAACGGTGCCTCTGCCGAGGCCATACCCGAGGTGGGCTCCATTCCTTGGAAAATAAAATAAGATTTAGTAGAAAAGCTGGCGATAGGTATAGAGGTTTTTGAGGGCTTGAGTTCTTCTCACGACACCCCCTTTTTAAAGAATTTTGGTCTGTTGCGCCGGGGCTTTGTGTCCGTCATCGAACCTACATCCGCTCTAGGCACGCATACGACCGGGCTCATAACGTCTCGCAGGGAAACTGTACTGTCACACTTACCATGCCTAGTTTCATCATTTCGGGGACTTTCAGACTTTGTAGAGCTTCGAGCTTGTGAGCTTTCAGCTTTGATTTTTGATTTTTGCCCCTTTCCTTCTCTATTTCTTTTCTTTCTTTTTGTTTCTCTTTCATCCTGCAGAATAAGGTCGTAACGGATTGCCCCTATTTGAGACCTCTTTTATTGGGGGGTCTAGATCAATTCTCGCCCCCTTATTCACCACTTGCCCCTATTTTCAGCCGAGAGAGAAGAAAAACAAGGATTTTCACTTCCCCAAAGCATGGCCAAGGGAGAAACGGTGTTGCGCAAAAGATGAGAATCGAACCACGGGGGGTCGTGTAGTGTGTGAAATGTTGAACCGAGGATCCCCCTTTGCGATCAGGTGAAGGCACACCTCGCCACTGGGCTATCGCTGGCTTGACTCTATGGATAAAAGAGTTTTAAATATAGCCCATTCCACGGATTCGGCAGTTCTTCACCCTCCGTGTTTACTAAACGATACGTGTTACCAGGATAGACTTCCTTAACTACAAACGGCCTTTCCCAGTTGGGTTGCAACTTAGACCTGGGACCTGCTGATCTGATAAATTTACAATTCAAAACCATGTTACCCACTTGGAATTTTCTTTCAATAACCTTCTTTTGAAAATACCGCGAGACACGTTTTTGATAAATCGAGATGTGATTGGCCGCGTTAAGCCTCTTCTCATCTAAGTGTTCCAGTTGAACTAGCAACGCCTCTCGACGCTCGTCGAGATTAAGTTCCTTGTCTAGCTGCACTCTTAGGGAAGGGATCAGGATCTCGTATGGGAGTACCGCCTCCATCCCATAGGTGAGAGCAAAAGGAGTTTGCCCCATGGGAGTATGGACGGAGGTGCGATAAGCCCATAGAGCTTCTATCAGTTTGTCGGCCCAATCAGCAAATTTGTGTGACTCACATGTTTTCTTGATGATTTTTAGAAGGCTTTTGTTCGTGGCCTCAGCCTGGCCATTACCTTGGGGGTAGTATGGTGATGAATTATGTAATGATGTATTAAATTTCTTACAGAGGTCCCGGAGTTCTAGAGAAACGAATTAAGGCCCGTTGTAGGTGACGATATCACTTGGCACTCCAAACCACGAGATGATATTCTTCAGAATGAAGCGACATACCATGATGGCTTTCATCTCTGCATAAGCTTCAGCTTCTGCCCACTTGGTGAAGTATTATGTAGCCATCAGAATGAAGGACTTCTGCTTGACTGCGGAATTCGGGTCACCGAGAGGTCCAATGATATCAATGGCCCACATGGAGAATGGCCAAGAGCAGAAAGAGGGTGGAGAGGAGAAGCAGGAGCATGGATCTTGTCAGTATGGAGCTGACATTGAAGGCACCTACGGACATAGGTGGAGCAATCTTCTTCTGGGGTTGGCCAGTAATAGCCCTGCCTAAGAATCTTCTTCGCCAATGCTTGCCCATTTACGTGCCCTCCACACTCGCTGGAGTGAGATGCTTCTACTACTTTCCAAGCCTCATCGTCATCCAAACACCTCATCAGAACTCCATTGAGAGCCCGCCTATACAATTCTCCAGCAACTATCGTGTATCTGGAGGTGGCTCGTCGAATGGCCTTGCGCTGCTCGGCGTTTGCCATCTCGGGAAGAGAACCATCCCTGCAATACTACTCAATCTCATAATACCACATCAATTCTTCTTCTTCTATGATCTTGATGTGACACAACCTAGGACTCAACAAGCAAGCACAATTAAGCATTCAAAAATGGACCGATAATAGCAACCGCTCACCCGATGCTCACTAAGACCCGGGGTAACTTGGCAATGCCAAGGGGAGGTTGTGTGGGCTAGGCCCTTGCTGGTAGAGGGCCAGAAAGGCCAAGGTTTGATTCCCCAAGGGTACGGCTGCCCAAATCAAGGGTCCGACGAAGTGCCAAAGGGCACGGGTTCCACTCTCTTCCCACGATGATCACTTATAGCAAATGAGCTTAAGGATCGGGCTCTCGTCACAGCCAGCGGAGTTTATGAACTAATATTGAAAGAACAAGCACAAATTAGAGCAAAGTTTGGAGCACTCACTCGACCGGTTTGAAGAAACCGGTCCCGCTCGGAGACGAGGGCGAGCGGGGAAGCGTGGGTTCCCCAAACGCCGCGTCGGGGTAGCTTGACCTGTTTAAGCTATTACAACACTACACCCCATGCAAGGGGGGGATCGTGGGGAAGGGAAGATGATAGTTACAATCAAAACTACCTCCACGCAGGGAGGGGCCTTCAGCCGGCCAAGCGGGGTGGGGAAAACTAGGGCTAAAACGATGATGAAGTGAATATGCTGAATCTGCCTTCTCTCAGCAATTGTGGACAGACAGTCGGTACTGTGGCTGCAGAACGTGATCAGGAATTTTTCCGAGGGCGAGACCAGTGGGAAATATTTGTTACTGGAACTGGAGTGCCTCTGAATTTTTCCGAATTCTTCTGAGGTCGCTGCTGTCCTAGGCAGGAGCTCGAACAGAGACGCTGATTCTCGGACTGACAGCAACTGGTTACTAACAGCAGGAAGAAGAGGTTGCCTCGGCCACTCCCAGACTCCGAATCAGGTGCCGCCAGAGCCGCTAGAACCGTGGATGAGTCTTCTTTGCAACAGAACTAACGGGGAATCCGAAAGATGCCGGAGAAGATCAGGGGACCCAGAACAATGAGTGGGGGTCGGTGCAGACTGTGGGAAGCAGAGTCGCACGCCTGAGGAAGAAAATTTGTAACTTCTGCAGCCGGATGCCGAACGGAGTTCTGCTTCTTGGTTATGAAATTAGACAAGGAGAGGAAGAACTTTTTAGAAGATCTCGTGGCCTGATTTCTCCGGGGTTTGTTGTGGTGAAGCTTTCTCTCCGGATTATGATCTCTGTAGAGCTAGCTCCTGGTTTCCAACAGCAGATTGCAAAGGATGCCCCGACAGCTCCTGAAATCAGAATCAAGAACCGTCAGAGTCGTTGGAACCGTGGACGAGTCCTCTTAGCAGAAACACTGACGGGGAAGCCAACCGATGTTGGAGAAGACTAGGGGATGTAGAACAATGGCGACTGGTCGGTGCAGACTATGAGTAGCAGATCTGCGTAGCTGAGGGAGAAAAATGAGAACTCTGGATCACGAATGTCGAATGAAGTTCTGTTTCTTGATTCTAGAAGTATACTGGGCGATGAAGAACTTTGAAGAAGAACTTGTGGACTGATTCCTTCGGGGTTCGTCGTGACAGAGCTTCTAATCTGGCTTAGGTCCTCAGCCAAGGTAGAACTATGCAGTTGTTGGAGAATGGACCTCCTGGACGGCTCGGAGATCGGAAGAAGATGAAACCACTTCTGTTGCGAAGGAGACTGGTAGACGCTTCCGACGATGGCTCTTGGGTCTTCAAACTCATCTAGAAGAAGTCGTGGTGGCCACTGCAAGTTTCTGGTGCCTCTGCAACCTCTGGACAGCAAACTGCAACTTCGAAGTGGCTTCCAATGACCAAGAAAGAAGAAGGGGAAGGGGGTAGATGAGTGTGGGAGTGACCCCTGATTGTAAGGGGGTCTTGGAGGGGGTGCTCTAAGGTGTGGGAGGTGGAGAATAAGGTCTGGAAGAGGGTCCAATAGATGGTGGTAGTGCGGGCTGCGAATTTGGTTGGAATGGAGAGAGGGAAAGGATATTCGAAAATAGGTTTAAGGGTGGGGTTAATTTTTTGTCTTGGGAATGGGGGGGTTGTGTTGGGGAAGAGAAGGGGTGCTTGGGGTAGTGGGAAGGGTGCTTGGGAAAGTGGGAGGGGTAGTTGGGGGTTGGATGGTGAGGAGAGGATTGGTGGAGGGGGTCTTGGGAAGGGGTGGAGTATTGATGAGGGTTGTGGGGAATGGGAAGAGGCTTAAATGGGGTAGGTGGGGAGTGGAGGTGGTTGGGAAGGGAGGAGAGAGAAGAAAATTCGAATTTGGGTGTTGAGGAGAGAGAAAGTGGAGTGAAAAAGAGAGATTAAGAGAGGGAAGGGTGGGGAATCTCTCCCCTAGGGTTTCTCACCCAAAAAATGGAATCTCTCCACTAGATAAGAAGTGTAAACTCTCAAAATGGCAAGTTTTTTCATTCATTGATTCATTAAGTTGAAATGGGGGGAAATGGGGTCCTATATATAGGAAACCCACATTTCTACAAAAGTCCCTGACAATTGACTCAATGACAAATAACCGAGGGGGTAGGGGGAGCCCTTGGGCCAAGCCCAATGAATTGGGCCCAATAGCTAACTAGACAACCTAATGACACTCAAACTTAGGAAAATAAACACAAGACCTAGGAACATGACTCAATTAAAAGGGAAAATACATCAAATGACTCAAATAAAAATTACATAGGACTCAAAATTAAATGACTAGACCATGCCGGATGCAATGGTAGGTGATGTCCTCATCAGATCTCCTCAAGCTCAGTTAATGTAACTTCTTTCACATCTTCCTTTTCTGCCTTCCTTTCTACAGATTTCCTAAGGTTGTCGAACCAGGGATCCTGAAGAGAAGGAGCATCTAACCGCTCGACCACAATGGTCTCTATGGCGCGACTGAGGGGAAATGAAAGAGAAGAAGTGAGTGATGCAAGTGCATCAGCCAGGATGTTCTGAGAACGAGGAGTATGAATATAGATCAGCTTCCGGAATTGCCTAGCCAAGAGCGTGACCAGATCTTGATAGGGTTTGAGCTTGGGGTCACGGGTGCAGTAAGTTGACAGAACTTGACGCAGCACCAATCGAGAGTCTCCTATGATGTTTAGGTATCGCACGCCCATGAGGTAGGCGTGCTTCAGACCGGCAAGGAGAGCCTCGTACTCGGCTATATTATTCGTGGCAGGAAAAGAGAGTTGATAAGCAATAGGGATGGTCACTCCTTCCGGAGTGAGAAGAACGGCACCGATTCCACGGCCCTGGGAATTAAGAGCACCATCGAAATGAAGAAACCAAAAGGGAAGATGTGTGATTACTGTCAAGTGTTCATCAGGAAACTCGTCCTGGATCGAATCAGTGCGAGGGATAGGAGAATGAGCCAGATGCTCAACAATGGCGTATCCCTTGATTGCTTTCTAGACGATGAAGGTGATGTCGAATTCGGAATGAAAGCTCTACTAGCGAGCTAATCGGCTAGAAAGGATATGTTTTTTTAACAGGTAATGAATAGGGTCCATTCTAGAGATCAGCTTAACCTCATGGGCAAGAAAATAGTGTTTGAGCTTCTGAGCTACCCATACTAGTGTTGCACAGGTCTTCTCCATGGCAGTATACTTGGATTCAGCGGGATTAAACAACCTCGAAAGGTAGTATGCTGCCCTTTCCCTTCCTTCATCATCCACCTGAGCCAGGACAGCTCCTAGGGAGTCCTCAATAACAGAAATGTATAGGATCAGGGGTTTCCCAGGGACATGTGGTTGTAGAACCGAGGGATTAGAAAGATAGACCTTAAGATCCTCATAGGCCTTTTGGCATTGTTCATTCCATTCAAAATTTGCTCTCGCATTTAACAATTCATAGAATGGGCGGCATCTTTGTGAGTGTTGAGATATGAATCTTCTAATGAATTGCAAGCGCCCAATCAAACCTCTGAGTTTAGTGATGTTCTTAGGCGGCGTCATCTCCATAACGGCCTTTGCTTTATTCGGATCGATCTGAATCCCCCGTTTACTAACTATAAACCCGAGTAATTTCCCTGATGCAACTCCAAACATGCATTTCTTTGGATTCATTTTCGATTTGTACTCCCTAGCCCTTTGCAACACCTTGGCTAAAATGGCGGGGTGTTCTTCTTGAGACCTCAATTTTACCAGAATATCATCCACGTAAGCTTCTAAATACACATGCGTCATGTCATGGAAGATAGCCATCATTATTCGTTGATATGTGGCAACTACATTTTTCAATCCAAATGGCATAACGACATAGCAATATGTGCCCTAGGGCGTTGTGAAGGAGGTCTTCTCTTGATCCTTAGGAGCAAGACGGATTTGATTGTAACCAGAGTAACCATCCATGAATGAGAGGGCCTCATACACAGCCGTGTTGTCCACCAACACATCAATGTGAGGAAGTGGAAAATCATCTTTCGAACATGCCTTATTTAAGTCCCTGAAATCGATACAAATCCAAATTTTGCCATCCTTTTTCATTACTAGGACTATGTTCGCCACCCACTGCGGATATAAAACAACTCTAATAAACTTGGCCTTATGCAATTTATCGACTTCTTCCTTTATCCTTAAGGCCATCTGCGGGTGGAATCTTCTCAGTTTTTGTTTGACGGGTGTCGCCCCCGGCTTAAGAATAAGCCTATGTTCGACCAGAGCGGGGTCCAGACCCGGCATGTCCTCGTAGGACCAGGCGAAAGAATCGATGTACTCCATCAACACCTTGATTAGCTCCTCTTCAACCTGAGGAGGGAGATTAGCAGAAATAAGTATGGGCCTGGGATCCTCTTCTATTATGAGATTAATCTCTTTCGTGGGTTCATCCACTGTCGTCGATGGCTCGTCAAACCTCTTCAAACCTTGCGCGTACAAATCAGTAGTGTCATCCACATCGCTTTCCTCATTGTGAGTGACGCCACGCGGTTCGGGGTGCGAAGAGGATGCGGAGCGTGCGGGCTCTTTCTTTTTGTTTGCTGCAACACAGAAATAAGAGAAAAGAGAAGGGGCCACCACGGGAGATTACTCCGGCGGGGCGAGCGGGACAAATGTAATATAGCAAGATATGGGGGTTAAACGGCCATAGCGGGAAGTGACTCGCCGCGACCTCGGGGGGACGGGAATGGTGCATAAATTAAATAGCAAGAATTGAAACGGCCATTGGGGAAGTGACTCGCCGCGGCCTCGAGAATATGAGCAGATAAGGATATAACAGAATATAAGGAGAATATAAAGAGCGGGAATTTAAACGGCCATTGGGGAAGTGACTCGCCGCGGCCACGAGAACATGAATAGATAAGAATATAATATATAAGAACGGGAATTTAAACGGCCATTGGGGAAGTGACTCACCGCGGCCTCGAGAATATGAATAGATAAGAATATAACATATAAGAACGGGAATTTAAACGGCCATTGGGGAAGTGACTCGCCGCGGCCTCGAGAATATGAGCAGAATACAACAGAATATAAAGAGAGTATAAGAACGGGAATTTAAACGGCCATTGGGGAAGTGACTCGCCGCGGCCTCGAGAACAAGATGTGATCGCCAGGGGCCGAAAGACCCCAAAATAAAGAAAGTGATCGCGCCTACCTCAAGAGCGGGAGAGGGCGGGTTGCTTCTTCCTCTCCCTTCGGCCGGCCGACGGAGAGGGGGCTTTCCTTGGGCACCCTTGTAAAACAACGACAAACAAGTAACGAGTGGATTAGAAAAATGAAGGTGTAGTATTCAAATCCTTGCGATAAAAATAACGAAATGATGGCAAGACACACACCTGGTTGGTGTTATCTTTTAAACCCCTCTCGGACTCGAGTAGGAGGAAAATGAGATGATGGATGCAAGAAGTATATAAGAAGAGGCGCCCTTATGAAGGGGGATAGATGATGCGAGATGATGAATGCAAAAGAACTAAGAAGAAAAGGAAAGGATTGGCTTATTGGATGTGCCGATGGTGAAATCCGGCAGAGCTCCGGCAGCGTAGGGATGGCGTGGAAGCGCGGTGGATGAAGACGACCTTCCTCTCGCGAGCGTGGGCACCCGAGAAGCCGGCAGAACCTCCACCTACAAAAGACCCCACGGGTTAGAAAATGACTTCGGTAGCCTCTGGGCTCCGGCAGCCTATCGGATCTCTTCGAAGCTCCCCAGAATTGAGGGGGTGGGCCTCTATTTATAGGGCTCCGGAGGGTGGAGGCATCCAGGACCCTAGACACCTCCATCAGGGCCGAACTAATAGTTTATTCTATTTTTATTAATTTTTTCAGAATATTTTTGTGGAGGCGTCCAGGGCCCCGGACGCCCCTAACAGGTCCACCGAACACCGCCGACGGCCGCACGCGGTTTGACACAACACGTGGTTTTGTGAGCGGCGCCTCGTGATTTTGAAATGGGCGCGTCCAGCGGGCTGGACGTCTCCATAATTTAGATTTTTTCACACACGACAAACCGTCGTTCGGTGGGCGGCGCCCGTGAGGGAGTTGATGGAGGCGTCTAGGGGCCTGGACGCCTCCATAAATATATTATTTTTTATTGTTTTGTTTTGTTTTTATGCCAAAGCTGGCATTTTAATTTTTATACTTGTTTTTATGGAGGCGTCCAGGGGCCTGGACGCCTCCATTAATATATATATTTTTTTATGTTTTGTCTTTTATGCCAACTGGCATTTTACATATTTTTTTATATTAGTTTTTATGGAGGCGTCCAGGGTCCTGGACGCCTCCATTAATATATATTTTTTTATTTATTTTTGGGTTTTAAAAAACAATTAAAATAAATTAAAAGAATGGGGGCGTCCAGGGGCCTGGACGCCCTCATTAAGACCCACCCGGGTCCTCAGTTCAGGCGTTGGCGACCGCCCGGCAGACACCCTTCTTGATTCCGGAACCTCCTGATGCGTCTGACTTGTGTTGATGCCGTCCGAATGCCGTGATGAGACGATTCCGGATGCCGAAAAAGGCAGAAGAAGACCCAAGAAAAGGAAGTATTTAAGAGATTCGAAATGCGTAAGCCGTCGCAGGGCGTTGTATAGTAATATGAGACTTTCTCAGGAGACGTCAAGAATGGCGTGTCTACAGCTGCCCCGCCTTGGCGTCTGCTTTGCAAGGGAGCGACACGTAGTGGAATGGTATCGAAGTGGAGTGAAATGAAGTGGGAGCGGACTGATAAGTTGATGCCAAGGTGTGATGAGACAGGCTTTTGACGTTACTGTCTGGAATCTTTCTTGAAGTTTCAATGAGGCGACCTTGAAGAAGGTCTTTCAAATATTGACGATTGCTTGGACGGAGGTCAAATAAGGGAGGGTGAGATGTGCGCTCAGGCATGAAATAAAAAGAGACCAACTTCTCGGTGTGGAAGCACCTGGGTCATAAACCTGCAGGTTTCACCTTTGGGGAGCGGTTACCAGCCAGCGTGGAAGTGTTGCGGCCAAGGTGGGTCAAACAAGGTAAAAAGGAATATCTGAGGGTCTGTCCAAACAAGGGTCTCCTTTTGGAAGAGCAACGTAGGGCCGTTTCAAGGAAACTCAGTATTTCATTTGGAGTGGAATATCTCATATTTGTAGGAATTGAAGCACAACGGCCTTCGCAATCGAATCACTTGAATGATCTTCCGCAATAAATCAAAGTCCTATATGAATGCATGATGGGTTAAAATAAAAATTTAAAACAAACTAAAATAGAAAATAGCCAAGGATAATATTGTCAAGTTGTTAAGAACGGGTCAGGATACCGATCCGGTGAGCCGACACTGGGCTGGGGCCCGTTTATCCGCGCACCAACTCACTGAATGGAACCGTCATCCCCATGCTACCACAAGTTAACGGCCTATCCGTACAACCCAAATTCTTCCGGGATCATCACTGTTTTTGTTGAAGGGGAACTCAAATCCCAGATTTGTTCGGGCCGCAAGGTCCTTGACATGTTCTAGTAGTGTAGGTATCGTATACTATGATGCATGATATGGTGAGACCAACCATTGAAAGGTGGGACAGGAGACAGGACAAAGACGTCTGTTAGTAAAACCTGCACAGACTAGCAAAGGTTAGCAACATCAGAAAGTAGCAGAATCACAGCAGAATCGCACCACAGTACAAAGGAGATCCAGATAAAATCTTGACAATGACCACTGATGTGACATACTCAGTCCTGTAGCGATCTTCCCTTCCTATAAGAACTCCCCTTAGGCTAGTTCATTCAAATGCACCAAGGTGGGTTTTGGAAGCTCAGGAGAGGAAAGAGAGGAGAATCTAGAGATTTTTAGGATGGAAGGAGAGTCTTCCCGCATTATGAAGAGGAGCAGGCCTAGCAGCGAGATCAGGCGACTCTCCGACCTCGAGGGTCATTTGAGTGGGACGATCATGTCGCATATGGTAAGCTGATTCATTTCAAATTTCTCCACGTGAACCTTCTTCTTACTTCCTTCCTTTCTTCTTCTTTCTTTTCTCTTCCAGCCATATCCACTCTTCCCAGGCCCGAGAAAGTTTTCCAAACTGCCATGGCTTCCAAAGCTAACTTCCAACATCTCCATCAACATGAGGGCCATACTCTCGAAGTGGCATCTGCAGGGGCTCCTTGTTCACGCCAAACACTATGAGAAGATTCGTATGGACTGGGCGGCTATGGGCGCACTAGTGGAGATCTGGCATCCCCAGACCCACACTTTTATCTTCCCGACCTTCGAGGTGACCATCCTCCTCGAGGAGGTGGAACTTCTGCTCGGATTGAAGAAATTCAAGAGTGACGGGAAGGTGAAGGCTATGCGGATGCTGACACGGGGGACTTCCGAAAGCGTTCTTGGAAGCTTCATGCCGCCCGACGCAGCCAGAAAGGTTCGTACTCAAAAGGGGATCGATCTCCAAAAGCTTGCGGAGTGGGTCATGGACGCCCTGAGAGGGTCACCAGACGATGACTATTTGGAGGGAATCATGAAGGGGTTCACCATTTGTCTGGCGGGTGCTCTCTTGTTTCCTTATACCGACAACATGGCGGAGGAAGACCAACTGAGTGCTATCTGCGGGATCTGGCGTGGAAAGAGGGTGGGACCCGCTGTCCTCGCCTACCTGTATAGTGGCCTTACTGCCTCGAGCATGG
Organism: Amorphophallus konjac; assembly: GCA_022559845.1. NCBI lineage: Eukaryota > Viridiplantae > Streptophyta > Magnoliopsida > Alismatales > Araceae > Amorphophallus > Amorphophallus konjac. The sequence continues at coordinate 430,967,318 of CM040118.1, forward strand.
GTAAGTCTCCTTTTGGTTGCGCACTTGTCCTGAGTTGCTGGCTGGATTTGCATTTCAAGTTTGATCACCGTGAGGGAATGCCAACCGCTTCGAAGCTCTTTCAACAAATCCCTCTTCATCACATAGCCGACGTGTTAGGGTTCGGTGGTACTGTAGTGAACCGCGTTCCATGGCTGAAGAAACATGAAGACTGGCGGTCTCACTTCCGCACCGTGACACAAGGCTTCTTTACTTGCGCACCGGCATGTTTACTTTTGCTTGATCTCCTCATGAGGCCTTCCCCCGAAGTTGATCTTCAACTGATCGGCGCGACCGAGTTTATCCTTTATAACGCGCATCGATGCTGCCTCCAAGTCGGCATTCCACGCCATTCGTTCCCACTATCGACTGGCATCGTTCCTTTGAAGAAGAGAGAGTTGGGTACTGAAGCGGATGCGAAGGAAGCGAAGGCTGTCAAAGCACCCTGGAAGACAAGTGTTGCGGGAAAGGCCTTAACGCACGTGGGGGAAGAATGTGAGCTGTGGAGGGCTTATGTAACCGAACTGGGGAAGTTAAGGCCTAAGGCGCCTAAGCCCCTGATGTAGCCTATTCTGCTTTTCTGATGGAATAAAATCTGGCATGGATGTTTTGGACCCTTGTCCCCTTAATTATTATTATCTTTTTTATAGTTTTTCTTTTTCTTTTTCTTTTGTTTGGATTATATACATACGCTTATCTCTCTTTTTTTTTCTTTTATTATATATTTTTTTTGAAATTTTTATTATGGGGGCGTCCAGGGGCCTGGACGCCCCTAATTTTTTATTTATAATTTTTTTAAGTTTTTGTTTTGGGGCCTAGTTTTTTTATTTATTATTTTTTTGGTTTTTTTGTTTTGGGGGCGTCCAGGGTCCTGGACGCCCCTAATTTTTTATTTATTATTATTTTTTGTTTATTGTTTTGGGGGCGTCCAGGCGCCTGACGCCCCTAAGTTTTTGAATTTTGAAAAAAAAAATTGTGGGGGCGTCCAGGCGCCTGGACGCCCCAAAGAAGGTAGATTCTATATATAAGGGCTGCCCCCCCTTTGCTCACTTACTGTTCATTCAGACGACCCAGTCAAACCAGACTACCCATTCTTAGTCCCAATGGAGCAAGGAGGCCCGAGCCGGGGTGGAGAGAAGTGCAAACGATGGGCTCGTCGTCCGAGGAGGCTGAGGGATGATGCCGAGGAGGCTGCAGCAGAGGAGATTGTTGCGGAGGAGGAGATGGAGGTGCCTCTTCTGGCCGCGGAGGCCGCTGCGGGCGCTGGCGACGTGGGAGAGGGCGATCACTACCCGGTAAGCCCTTCGGAACTCTCACTCTGTGGTTCAATAGGCTAAACGGACGGGCGAGAGGCTGTGAGAGAAGGCCGGGGAGTGAGGGAAAGGAGGCGTCCAGGGCCCTGGATGCCTCCACATTTTCCTTTTCTTTTTGTTTATTTGTTTATTTACGTAAATAATAAAATAGGATTTTAAAAATAAGGAGGCGTCCAGGACCTGGGACGCCTCCATAATAATATATATATTATTAATATATTTTTTTGTTTTGGGTTTTTCTATAAAGAAAAAAAGGAAAATAGAGAGGAAGCGTCCAACGTTGTGGACGCCTCCATAAAAATCCTAAAATTTTTTAAAGATAAGATAACATAAAATAAATAAGTAGAATATGTAGTGTTATTGCTTAATATTATTCATGATGCTGATGTGTTCTTTGTTGGTTTTGTGGTGTGCAGGGCGTGATGAAGGGCCGGATCAGCTGGTCCCTAGTGGTGGCAGCATACCGTGGGTTGCCAGACTTTCAGAGGGCGCGTGTGGACGCCATGGGCTTTGGAGCCTTCCTCAGGATCGAGCCCTTTCGGCTCGACCTTCCTCTTATCCAGGCATTGAGAGAGCAGTGGCACGCACCGAGCCGGGCGTTTCTGATGCCCTGGGGGCACATGGTGTCGACACTAGAGGACGTGGCTCGGATCACCGGGCTACGGGTGGACGGAGAGGCGGTGAGTGGTGTCACCTACCCCGACTACCGAGAGAGTGCCATGGACCTGCTGTGGTTAGAGACGAGCGTGACTGATAGAGACAGCAAGGTAGTTGGCCGAGTGGAGATTATGGAGGCGCTCGGATTCGTCGACCCGTGCCAGCAGGTTAGCGAGACTGGAGCGGAGTTTCTGGCACGACTGGGGGGAGATGCCCGTGCAGCTTTCACTCAGGACCCGAGCGAGCGGGAGATGGTGGATCTAGACCTCCGGAGGTTTCTTTTCTTCTTCTTGGGCCGCCTTCTGCTGGGGACGAAGGGGGATGGCATCCACTGCCGCTTCCTTGGGATCCTGGCGGACCTTGACAGAGTGGGGCACTACGCGTGGGGGGCGGCTCTGCTTGCCCATTTGATTGCCGATCTCTCCCAGACTTCAGAGAGGGAGACGATAGTCAGTGGCTTCGCACCTTTTCTCCAGGTACATAATTTATTTATGCATTTAACCGTAGTTAAATATGCAATTACTCGTGCTAATGATGTATGATGGATGCAGGTGTGGAGTTATTACTACTTCCCTATGGGGAGGCCCAGGCAGGGGAACAGGAGAGTCGTTCCTCTAGCGCGACAGTGGAGGCCGATCTTGGTAGCGGCACCACACAGCTACCAGCTGGCGTCACTTCGTCGGGAGCTGAGCGAGTATCCCGAGGCCATGGTATCATGCGTATGATTTTTTTTTGTGTTTTCTATGCATGTGACTGAATGGTAACTAACATGATGTATGTATTGTGATGCAGGTGGTGTGGAGACCCTACCTGGGCATGGGCGACGCTGGCCAGCCTTGGGTTGTAGCGGGTCTTCCTCGTTTCAGGCGGGACGTGTGGGTCCATTGCCTGAACGAGATCGAGCCGCTTCGGCTGAGGCTGTTTATGAGGACGTTGGGGCTAGCCCAGGAGTGGGTTGATGTAGATGAGCCGGCCCGCATCGGGTGGAAGACCAAGGAGAAGGCAAAGATTGTGGACTGGCGCATGCGCTTCCCAGCACAGTACTAGGACTGGCAGCAGGGCGGGGTCCCAGTGGTGTCCCGTGTACAGGACAGCACATACTACATGAGACGGTACCGAGCTACGTACGGGGACCGCCTCTCCTTGGGTGGTATGGCAGGGGTAAGTGAAATGAAACTGCTTCACCCTTCTATATGTATATGCATGTGGCACTAACTTATGTGCAATGCAGGATGCTCGTGACAACATGATTGCCGACCTGCGGGCCCAGCTGGCAGACGCCAGGCGGCAGTTAGTCGCCATCCGACAGGAGTTGGAGATCCTGGTGAGTTTATAGGATGCATTTTTTTGTGACCTAGATTTTTGATGCTTAGCCTTTGACTGACGTTTGCCCCGTGTTTCAGCGGGCCCACCAGACAGCGGCAATCGGGATGGCTGGTGGAGCGGGTTCCAGTTCGCGGGGCCCTCCTCCGGAGGTTTCTGCCCTCCAGAAGCAGCTGGCGTATGCAGTGGCTCGGGCTGAGGAGGCCGAGCGCGATCGCGAGGCTCGAGTGAGTGCTTGCTTGGCCCTGACCCTCTTCTAGCTGCTTTCCTTCTATCACTGTTCTCTTACGGTGCATGCGCGCTTTGACAGGTGGCCGAGATTCGGGAGGCCCTGGCCCGTGCTGTTCGTGCTGAGCAGGAGCGCGATGCCTGGGTGGCAGAGCGTGACGCCCGGATTGCGGAGCTAGAGGAGGAGCGGCGACGGGAGGCTGAGGAGCTTCCTCACGACGTAGTGGATCTACGGATCGCCCTCGAGCTGTCGAGGAGAGAGGCGATGAGGGAGAGAGAGGAGAGGGAAAGGGATAGGGAGAGCATGGAGAGAGAGAGGGAGAGGGATAGGGAGACCCTGGAGAGAGAGAGGGAGTACAGGATGGCAGAGCGACATCGAGATTGGGACGAGAGGAGAGCTCTGGTGGCCCTGGTGTCGGAGCTCCGGCTGAGTCTTGGCTCGGCGGAGGGGAGACCTCGGGAGAGTGAGGAGCGGTATCAGAGGGTGAAGGAGCACGGGGCACGACTTCGTCAGTCCGGTTCCTTTTCTGTGGGTAGCTTTCTAGTTTCTTCGGCCGAGGAGCGTCGCCGCACCTTGGAGGCTGGCATGGTGCCACCTGGAGAGGCGAGCACGGCTTCTCAGGGTTCGCAGAGGTCGCAGAGACCCCTAGGGATCCCCGTCAGAGGAGGGAGGAGAGAGATGACCAGGAGGGTGGTGGTGAGAGTTAGAGAGTTGTTTGTACACCCCACCGTCCTCACTGTATGATGTACTTTTGACTGTTTGTATAAAATGGATTTCGTGTGGTTCCTTTTGTCGTGTGCCCTTTTCCTTCCTGCACTTTCTTTCACACCACATTATTCACGCTTCATGGGACTTTACCCTGGACAGGAGGGAACTACTTTGCATGGAGGGTTTTTTGTTCCCCTTTTTTTTCGCTTTCTTTTGGGCGCGTCCAAGCGCGAGGACGCATCTTAATCCTCGAATTCAAATTTAAAGCGACGGGTGGCCTTTCTTCTCCGTGCCTTACCCGCAAATGAGCCCGCCTTCCGCCGAAACTTGCTCGCCCGTCTTTGTCTTCTTCCCCTCGATCGATGGAGTTCGGCGGTCTGGACCACGGCGGAGGTGGAGAGGGACGCGGGACCCCTCACCCAAGGAGGGATGCGCGAGAGCACGGAACGACGTCTATGGAGGAGGAAGGGCCGTTTCGGGCCCCCGAGGGACCCGAGGGGCCCGATGTCGCGGAGGGAGGTGAACACGGTCTGGTAGGTGCTTGGTTTTCCCCCTCTTTGATCCATTTTGAGTTTTGAAGCAAGCCGTGCGAGGGGGGAAAGGGTTCGGCGAGTGTTGCACTTAAATGATGGACGCGTCCTAGACAGGGGACGCGTTCTTTTTGACTGATGTGGGACCCCTTTCTTGGTGCAGGACATGGCGAGGACCCCGGGCCTAGCCGATGAGTGGGCGAGTGCAGACGAGCCGAGCCGTGTCAGGAGGGAGAGTCGCGGCAAGGCGAGGCTCGAGGACTGGCACGTACGTCTCCCTGGACAGCAAGGGAGTGTATTGGTGCAGGACAGCGCCGACTTCCTGCGGCGGCAGAGAGAGGGTTATGCGGGGCTTCCCCAAGCTAGGGACACGTGTGGCATCGGCGGCACGCGTGCCCAACTGTCAGAGGCTAGGCGGCAGCTGACCGTCGCTCAACATGAGCTGTCGCTCCTGGTAAGTTACGTGCCGCACTTTTATCTTTAGATTTTGGAGTTTCACTGACGGCCGTTGTTTATTTTGTTCCAGCGTGCCCAGCAGACAGCGACGGCGGGGATGATTGGTGGTGCATCTTCCAGTTCCTCGGCCCCTTTTCTTGAGATTGCCTCCCTCTGGGAGCAACTTACCGATGCGGTGGCCCGCGCGACCCGAGCGGAAGAGGAGCGTGATGCCTGGGTGGCGACTGTAGCAGAGCTGCGACATCGCGGTGAGGAGAGACCTTCTCCAGACATCCTGGAGTTAAGGGTTCTTCTGCAGATGATGAGGAGAGAGGCAGAGAGAGAGAAAACTGAGAGAAGGTCCGAGCGACAATGGGATCAGATCGAGAGGAGGGCCTTGGAGGCCCAAGTGAGGGAGCTCCAACTGGCCCTTCAGGCCGTCATGCAGAGGCTAGGAGGGATGGAGACGCGCTACGAGAGAGCGCGAGAGTTCGGGGAGTGACTGCGCCAGTCTGGTCGCTTTGCCGCTAGTGGCTTCTTTGCCACGCCAGGGGAGGAGCAGCGAGTCACTGCTGCGGAGCAGGCGCCAAGAGGCGAGGCAGGTGCTGCTGCACGAGGATCCCAGAGGCTTCTGAGGGACTCGCACCTCAGGGGAGAGGAGGGGAGCGCCTAGAGAGATGATGATGGTGAGGATCGGCGAGCTGGTGGACTCGCCTCCTCCTTATGTTTATGATGTTTTTGACAGCACATGTAGAATTATGAAGGGAGTGATTTGATTTTCTGCTGCTTATTTGTTCTCTTGTGCGTTCCTTCTTCCCTACACTTCTCCTCCTTTGCACTGTTCCCATGTGATGGGTCTGCCGAGACTCCGCCCCAAGCGGAGAATCGCGTCTTGTGACCATTTTCGACGGGAATCTGCTGTCGAAGTCAAAAATGACGGCCCTAGTCCCTTTTCTCGGATGTTGTGTCAAGTTTTTGCGGACGTCCTCCAAAACATGATAGGGTATCCCTAGACAACATAGGGGGCTAGTTGTCATATCTTCGTCCAATCAATCACCCTGTGCGAGTGGTGAAGTGACACACGGGACCGCATGGCAGGTGCCTTATCGCGAGGGCTATCATTAATAGGTGATGGAGGTAATCTTGGCCTGCACTCCTTCTATTTCTATAAATTCGTGTCCCTTTTATCCTCCCAGGTATATCAAGAGCTAACTCGAGGAGCACAAGTTCTCACGGGAGAGGAGGAGTTCAAAATTCTGAGAGTTGGATGGAGGGCGAATCTTCCCACTCCTCGAAGAGAAGCAGATCCAGTGGTAGTAGTTCCAGGAGGCTTTCGGACCTCGAAGGGCACTTCAGCGAAAGGGCCCAATCACAACTCGTAAGCCAAGTTTTCTGCCCTTTTCTCATTCTTTTTTCTTCCTTTCTTTCTGACCAAACCTCCTCTCCATTCCCTGCATGCGTAGAGTGTGATGAAATCACACATTTCATGGGAGTTAGCAGTGGCCGCATACAGGGGTCTCCCGGATTTTCAGAAGGCCAGGCTAGACATGATGGGTTTTGGCACCTTTCTTCAGATCGAGCCAATCCAGCTCGACCTAGTCCTGATCCAAGCCTCGTGTGAGAGATGGGACCCAGTGAGTCGGGCATTCCTGATGCCCTGGGGGCACATGGTGCCCAGCCTGGAAGATGTGGTCCGGATCACAAGCCTGAAGGTGGAGGGCGAGGCAGTGATCGGGGTCACTTATGCGGATTACCGCGAAGGTGCCCAGAAGCTACTGGGTTTGGACCTAGATGGTCGGAAAAATAGGTCGGTAGCCAGGGCGTCCCACATGGATGCATTAGGGCTCACCGACATTCGTCGTCGGGACGATGAATCCTCAGAAGAGTTCATGGAAAGGATGGAGATAGGATGCCGTGCCGTGTACTGCACAGATTTCGACAACTGGGAAAGATGCAACATAGATTTGAGGAGATTTCTCCTCTTCCTTTTGGGGAGATTGGTACTGAGCTCGAAAGGGGACGGTGTCCAGTGTCGCTTCCTGGAGCTGCTATCAGACCTTGAAAGAGTAGGGTACTATGCCTGGGGAGCCGCCATGCTGGCACACTTGTTTGCAGGTGTGTTCCAAGAAGCGGATCGTGAGATGACTGTGAGTGGTTTCACACCATGCATCCAGGTATTTTTGGTTTTGCTTTTTTTGTATTTTTTTTATGTTTTTTGCAAGGTACTGATGACCTGTGCCGAGCAGCTGTGAAGCTATTATTACCTCCCTATGGGGAGAGCTCGGCATTGGCGACCCGTGATGGTGCCGCTAGCCAGGCGGTGGGAACCCATCATGAGTGCGGCACCCCTAACCTACCAACTGATGGTGCTAAGGCGGGAGCTACAGGAGTTCCCTGCAGCGATGGTAAACTGGAGACCCTACTCAGACATGGTCGATGCTGACTAGCCGTGGGTTCTAGCAAGTCGTGCCCGGTTCGGACGGGAACTGTGGATGCACTGCCTGAATGAAATCGAGCCGCTTCGGCTATGATTAGTTATGAGGATTTTAGGATTGGCTCAAGAATGGGTAGATTCAGCTGCGCCACCTCATGTCGGGAGAAAGACACGGGGACCGACGACCTGCATTGACTAGCGTGTGCGGTTCCCTGAACAGTATGAAGACTGGCAACGGGGTGGCACGATTGTAGAATCACAGGCATGGGATAGCGAGGACTACTTGTGTCTATATAAGATAAAGTACGCAGAGCGGCTCCAATCCCGGGGACTTGTGGAGGTAGGTTTCCCCTTTTCTCTTTTCTTCTTTCTCCTTTTCTTGGTTTTCTGGTGAAAATGCTGACTCGTAAGGCTGCAGGATGTCCGGGATGCCATGATAGCGAATTTACGAACTCGCTTGGCAGAGATGGAACAACAGTTGGGTGATACCCACGGAGCTACGAGTGCCATGGTAGGTGTACAGTACGTTCCTAATTAAAACCCCAGATTCCAGATGTTGGCTGCTAATTCACGCGGTCGTAGCATGCCCAGATTGGCGCGGCTTCCCCAGCCATGGGAGTAGGTGGTGCCTCTTCCAGCTTATGGATTCCCACCTCAGAACTTGACTTGCTTCATGAGCAACTTGCTCATGCCACGCAGTGTGCTGCGGAGGCAGAAGGGATGCTCCGTATACAGGTAAAAGTTTCAGTGTTGAGTTCTCTTTGTTTACGCCTTATCGCGTATCTGAGATGGTACACTCGACAGGAAAAGGAGACAGAAGAAGCGCTTGCCCAAGCTGCACAGAAGGAGGCTAGGATAGCAGAACTGGAGAGGGAACTACGGCATCATCCTGATGACGACTCCTCTAGGGATGCTGTGGAACTGAGGATCACTCTCAAGTTGGAGAGAGAAGACCGCGAGAGAGAACGTGCAGAGAAAGAAAGAGACACAGAGAGAGAAAGAGCCAACAGATTGACTGAAAGGGAGGAACGAAGGGCCATGGAGGCCCAACTATTCGAACTCCGAATCAGCCTTGGTCTTGCTGAACAGTGGCTGAGAGATGGTGAGGAGCGCTATCGAAGAGCATGAGAGCGTGGCTTTCGTGTTGGTAGCTTCTCTGCTGCTTCCGTAGATCAACGCCGGGATGTGGGAATAGGAAGAGGAGTACAGAGCGGTAGGAGTACCGCTTTTCGTAGTTGGGTAGCACCTTTGAGAGCGTTTTGCCCGGAGAGTAGTGGGACGAGTAATGCAGAGAGAGAGGGCGGAACTTGATGTAATTTTTTTTGGTTTTTTGGAATAAAATACAAGGTTCGGTTTGTTTGTTTTTCACCTTTGCTTCTGTTGCCTGAATCCCTACACACATCACTGAAACAAACAAATCAGAATTTCTGTTCTGACTTGGCCCCTTGCTCAATAAGCAAATGGTCACTGTGATTGTCCTTGATAACTGGTCAAGGGGCCAAGTCTTTATTTAAGGAAGGCGAGAGAAAGATATAGTGATGATAGATGCGACAGGCAAGCACACGAATGCAAGCGGTATTAAAAGTGAGATGCTGCACGCAAATGCAATCGTGCAAAATTGATTTGTTTTCTTTTTTATATTTGGCATTTTTTTGTTTTATCATAAAAAAGATTTTTTGTTTGCAAATATGTACATTTTCTCTTTTTCCTTTTGTTGTTATTTTTATCATTTCAATTTTTTTGTTGCTAACGCCCGGCAAGCACCCACATGGCACCTACCCTACGTGAGAACAGGGGTTTCTTACTAACCTCCCGGGTATCCTAAGTGCACATCTAGGTTGATTTGGGCCTCTAGACCCCTCGAATGATGATCCCGCCGGCTAAGACTTACCCTGATGACAATACCGTCATGCCATGCTTAGGCTCCCAGTTGCTTCCGACCACAGGGATTCACCCAAAAGATGTTTGAGGTAAATGATTTGCCCGACCCGGGTCTATTTCCTCACAACTCTAGATGGTATATAATGGAACACCCTGGAACCCTAACGACCAACCGCGCGACGCTGACCCGGAATCAGACGCCGTCGCACCCATAGGTGACGCGCTTGCATTGGCCTAAGCCCGAGTTTAAACAAGAAGACATCAAGGTGGTAAACAGGGGTCTTGACCAGCCAAAAATACGGAGACTCCTTCGCAGCGATAGCTTTTACTTTTCAAAGTAGGCAACCAAATGTGTATATTAAAATAAGGTCGCAGACCCTGGGCAGTTTTCACCCTTCAGAAACTCCATCGAACCTTCATCTTTAGAGGGAGAAGGAAGAGTGTAGGGGATAAACCTCCCGAGAGGACCGGCAAAGCCGTTAACCCGGCGAGCGAATAAGGGCCCATTAACTCTTTCCTTTCGGACAACTTCGGACCAAATCTTGAGCGTTTACATTCCACGGCCCCTTTTGTGGATTCAGACTTTTGCTTTGAGGGGTTCCGTTTATCGCAACAGGCACGGTCACGACCATGCTTTTCTCTTGATTTTGATTTTGTATTTCTTTTTGTGAGGGAGATATAGTCGTTTGACGTTTGTGGGCTCCCTTTTCGTATGCCTACGGGGACACTGCCCTCTTCTCGTGCTCTGATCGATGCTCGAGGAAATGGATCCTACTCTTGCCTTTGGGGTTTGAGTTTCGGTTTCTCATGCTCAGCGTTTTAAGGGCGCCGACTGTCTCATTTGGTCGAAGAGAAAAGAATAAAGATTACAGCTTCCGGAGATCTTCTGGGTGGGGCCCCACCGTAGGTGATGCTACCGACTTCCTTTTTTTTTGAATAAAATACATAAGTGAGCACATGTTAGCTTCCTTAGAGCGAGCATAGGCCGACGTGGCCGGACAGGGATCTCCACGGTTCTGGCAAACCAAGACCCGGTGCCTACCAAGCCTTAATGGGCCCTATCCTAACATGAATGTTAGATGTAGTGACTTGACTATATGGTGACCACCAGGCATTGGCATTTTGAATTTTTCATATTTTTAGTGGTTTTCAATATTTCTTTGTTTTTGATGTTTTCTATCTTTTCATCATTTTTTTTGTTTTGTGCTAAGGGTAGTATTTCTTAAGATAAAGCCCATTCCAAGGGTGGGATAACTCGGTACCTTCGGCGTTGATTAGATTGTAGGCGTTGCCAGGGTACACGGCTTGAATTACAAATGGTCCTTCCCAATTGGGTTGGAGCTTAGAACACGGCCCTCCAGGTTTGACAAAAATTCTTTTTACGACCATCTCACCGACTTTGAATTTTCTCTCAACGACTTTCTTTTGGTAAAAGCGAGCAAGTCTATTTTGATACACACGCGCGTGTTCGGTAGCAGCCAGTCGCTTCTCATCCAAGAGTTCCAACTGGGCGAGGAGTGAATTACGACGATCGTCGAGGGGAAATTCCTCGTCCAATTGTACCCTGAGAGAAGAGATCAGAGTCTCGTACGGGACTACCGATTCTATACCATAAGTAAGGGCAAATGGAGTCTGCCCGGTGGGGGTACGGATTGAAGTGCGATAGGCCCATAGAGCTTCGATAAGCTTTTCTGGCCAGTCTGAAAACTTACTAGACTCGCAGGTTTTTTTGATGATTTTGAGCAATGTTTTATTGGTGGCCTCCGCTTGGCCGTTACCTTGTGGGTAATAAGGCGATGAATGATGCAATGCAATTGCATACCTTTTGCAGAGGTCCTGTAGGTCTTGAGAAATGAACTGTGGCCCATTGTCGGTGACGATCGTTCTTGGGACGTCGAATCTGGCGAGGATGTTCTTCATGATGAACTTGCAGACTGTTGATGCCTTGATTCCCGCGTAAGCTTCGGCTTCGGCCCATTTGGTGAAGTATTCCATCGCAGTAAGGATGAAAGATTTCTGCTTGGTGAGGGAATTGAGATCACCTAGGAGACCAATGATGTCGAATGCCCACATGGAGAAAGGCCATGGGGAGGATATTGGGTGAAGTGAGGAAGATGGTGAATGGATTTTATCTGCGTGAAGTTGACACTTGACACACCTACGGACATAGACATCACAATCCTCTTTCATAGTGGGCCAGTAAAAGCCTTGCCGAATGATCTTTTTGACGAGCATCTGACTATTCACGTGGCCACCGCACACACCCGAGTGCGTCTCCTCTACACATTTCCAAACCTCATCGTCACCAAGACATCTTAACAGAATATCAGTAAGGCTCCTCCTATAGAGTAGACCTCCAACCAATGTGTATTTCTGAGCCACCCTTCTTATGGCTTTCTTGTCCTCTATGGTGGCCCCTTCAAGATAAGACTGATCTTGGCAGTATTTGATGATTTCATAGAACCATGGTTTCTCTTCATCAGCCAGTTCTTCTTTGGCCTCTGCCAACATGATCTCCCTCTTCTCAAGGATATCTTCCTACAGGATCTTTCTTGCTATCCTGTCTTTGATATTTACGTAGGAAGCATCATCGATTGCAGGGGCGTGAAGTTTGTAGATGGAAATGGACTTAAACAATCTTCCTAAAGGGAACCTTATGGATGATGCCAACGAGGCGAGGGCATCGGTGAGAATATTCTGATGACGAGGGACATGAACAAAGATCAGTTTTGTGAACAGTTTGGCAAAGGTAGCAGTGAGTTCTTGGTATGGCTTGAGTTTGGGATCGCGAGTGCGATATTTAGTGAGCACCTGGCGAAGGATGAGTTGACTATCACCTACAACTCGCAACTCAGTGATACGAAAAGAATGGGCGAGTTCTAGGCCAGCTAGAAGGGCTTCATATTCGGCTATATTGTTGGTGACTGGAAATTTGAGCTGGTATTCCAATGGAAATGTGAGGCCTTCAGGCGATAGGAGGGCGATGCCGATTCCTCTCCCTTGAGAATTCACAGCTCCATCAAAATATAGCGTCCACATTGGCTCATCTGATTGGTTGACGGACATTAGTTCCTCATCTGGAAACTCTGATTGGACGGGATCAAACTTGGGAAGAGGATGGTGAGCGAGATGCTCGGCTATGACATAGCCTTTAATCGCCTTTTGCTGGATGTAGGTGATGTCGAACTGAGAGAAAAAACTTTGCCAGCGTGCTAGCCTATCCGTAAGGACGGCTTTCTCCAGAAGGAATTTGATAGGATTCATTCGAGCAATCAAGTGGACCTCATGAGCCAAGAAGTAGTGCTTCAATTTCTGCACTACCCAAACGAGGGCAGCACATGTTTTCTCCATGACGGTATACTTCTGCTCACAGGCATTGAGAAGTTTGGACAAGTAATAGGTTGCCCGTTCCTTGCCTTCTTCATCAGCTTGTGCGAGGACGACTCCCACAGAGTCATCCAAGACTGAGACGTAAAGGATCAGAGGTTTTACTGGTTTGGGTGGAATGAGAACGGGTGGACTAGCCAGATATTCCTTCAACCCTTCAAAAGCTTTCTGACATTTAGAATTCCAGTGGAATTCTACTCCTGGCTTGGTCAACTCGTAACCCCCATATCTTGGTATATTACATTTGTCCCGCTCGCCCCTCCGGAGCAATCTCCCGTGGTGGCCCCTTCTCTTTTCTCTTATTTCTGTCTTGCAGCAAACAAAAAGAAGGAGCCCGCGCGCTCCGCGTCCTCTTCGCACCCCGAACCGCGTGACGTCGCTCACCAGATTGGCGATCACGGTAGGACCTCTACTGCTTCCTTTCGGCTACCCTTGCAAGTTCGGCACCATCCGTGCCTCTCCACCTTGGCGCCCGCGCGCGCCCCCGTTGCGCTCACGGCAGCACTGTCAGTTGTGATTGGTTGTTTGTTTATTATATGTCTGTTATTTCTATTGTTTTCCCACTCCATATCTCTGTCAGCATTTCATTGCATGCATCCATCCCTCTTTTCTATCCTTTTTTCGTTTTTTTGAGGATCACCCTTTCCCGGTGAAGGAAGGACTCTCCGTTTGAGAATTCCTCTCAACGGACTAGAATCTCCTCCACTGGGACCTCCGTAAGTCCCCGACATCGAAGAATCTCCTCTTCGTTCACTGGGCTGGTTGTACCATTGAAGTTCCCCGGAGTTAGTCATTTCATTCGCGGTGAGACGAGAGACCCTAGCTGACACGGTGGTGAAACAAAAATAAACTAGGGTCCCTATTTTGTGTGAACTTCGGATCTCGCTAAAAGCACAAAAAATCATCAAAATCAAAACACAAAAAAGGCGTAAAGGCATCAACTTGTTTGATAATCTCTGCTACCTACTTGCTAGTGTATGTTTTTGCGTTCTAGGAAAACTGTGAGCATGGCTCACGAGTCTTTTAAGGAGAACCACCCTAGTCGTGGTTTGTCAGCCGGCTCGCGAGTCTATGCTATGGACTCGGGTCCCTCTCATGAGCCCTCGCACGAGGTGCAGGTTATTGCCGGGGACACATCCCCACCACCAGATATCTCTTCTTTACTGGGCGTCCTCGCCAACACGGAGCTTACCTCTGAATAGCTCCGGGCCTTGCAGGCCATTCTAAAGGGGAAATCTGTTTCCCCCACGCCCCAGGAATCAACTCCGGCCATCGCACCTCTCCAAGAGTCCGTGCAGGCCATTCCATCTCCTTCATTGGCACAAGCCATCCAGTCTCCCTCGCTTCAAGGACAAGCGAGCCAACAACCACCCTCATTCCAGTTCCCGTCACAATCTCAAACTCTCGTTGTTCCCCACACACCGCTTCAGCCAGGGCCAACTGTCGGCGGTCCGATAGCTCCCTCTCATTCCGGGTTCCCCCCTCAAGTCTCCGGGAGACAGTTTCTCCCCCAGTGGCAAGTGCCACCGACACCTCCAGAGGAGCTCGCCCAATCGCTCCTCAATAGGTTCAATCGTATGGACGAGCAGTTTCAAAATCTGAGAAGGATGGTGGACGTGAAAGCCACCCCGGAGGTTGCTTTGCCAATCCTTCCCGTCATTCATCTTCCTCCCTCCGAAATGCCCACGTACCGCAGATATAACGGTACCGGCAACCCCTTCATTCACCTCAAGGATTTCATGTATGAATCCTCCTATTGGCAAAACGATCAGAGGTCCCAGGCATACCTCTTTCGAAGATCATTGGATGGTCCCGCGCTTGAGTGGTTCTATTCCTTGGAGCCCCGCGAGGCCGAGAATTTTGAAATAGTCCATGGAAGGTTCTTGCAGAAATATAGGGATAGGGTCGGTCCCTCACTCTCCATTACCGACCTAGTGGCCGAAAAGATGAAGCCCGATGAGGATTTTGTCCGCTATGCTAATAGATGGAGGTCTCTGGCGGAAAGAATAAGGGATACCCTCTCTGAGCCCGAACAAGTGAAGATGATTGTGTCTAATGCAACCCCACAGTTCAGACACGTCCTGGCCATGAATAAACTTACTACAATGGAGGAACTCTATGAAAGGGCCCGATACATCCAAACCCAGTTAAAAGACTCCCCCATTATGAACATGTTTGAGTCGTCGAAGCCCAAAGTGGTCTGAAAGACAGGCGCTGGTGTCCCGGGCGGAGCCACAGAAGGGGTCGTGACAAATGAGCAAGTGGGTGCGGTTAACAATGCCAACTATGCGGTCAACCCAAGGCCTCCACAAATGCCCCGACTTCCCCTCCAACCAGGTCCTTTCCCTCTTCGTCCTCCACCCCAAAATAATCCACCCCAGGATAATATGCCTCCATTACGCCAACCCCAGCAACAACAACCACAACCTCAGCAACAACAACCACCGCTTCAGTACAACCAAGTTCCACCCCCGGGGAACTATGGTCCCCAACAGCAACAAAGGAGGCCGCTCGGTCCCAAGAGAGCCTACTATCCACCATTGCCAGAAACCTTAGCAGACATTTTTAATGCCCTCATGGCATCAAACCAACTCGCCCTACCAAGAGAAAGGCCCGTGTGGCCCCCAAATGTTGATACCTCCAAATACTGTGTCTACCACAGGCAGCCAGGACACACAGTAGATTACTGCTTCCATTTCAAAGATTACATCCAAGATATGAATGATGAACATCAAATAGATTGGGATGAAATGAGACGATACGTCGCCGCTCTTAAGGCTAGGAGACCTCCTCATAGGCCACAAGAGCAGTTACAACAGCAGCAGCAGCAGCAACCACAACAACAACAACAGCCTCAGCAGGCCCCACAACAACAGCCCGACATGGGCATAATCCAAAATCCATTACCGGAGCACCAACAGCCCAATCATCAGGTTAACCCCATCTCCTCCTTCCCGGAAGTCGGGAGAGAGCAGGTGTGGCACCAGGAAAGTACCTCCATTCTTTCTACCGCCAATCCTATCATACGCAACACCCTTGCCTTGCCCGGGTAGCACCTCTCTCTCATCAACCCGCGTCGGTATCACCTTCACCATTTCCACTACCATTACGCCCTCTCATCCGTACCCCGATCTCCTATCAACCGACACTCTCCACTACGCCTTCACACCCTCTCATCTTCTCTCACTCCCCCACTTTACCATCCACCTCTACCACATTTACCCCTACGCCTTCTAAACCCCTTATCATCCGTCAACCATACATAACCCCGTCTTTCTCCACCGTATCACCACTAATGCCTTCAAAATCACTCATTACTCATCGCCCACCTCAAAATCATTGCCCACTTCAAGCCCAACCCACTTCTACTTCGTCTCCACCTCCACCTTCCAGACCCCTTATCCTTCATAATCCGCGCGATATCCCCTCTACCTTCACCATGCCTCCACCTAAAAAACCCCTCATCAGAATCCCTGCTCCGGTCATCACCCCTGCTTCATCGACCATTCCTCCACCACTACCCCTCAAACCTCTGTTAAAACCCACTGCTGCCCCCACAGAGGTACAAAATCCGCAGGCAATGGTGCTCCGGAGTGGAAGGATTTTCCACAGGGTTTTCCCCCACAACAGTCAGAATCTTGAGCAATCTCAGCCAGCGAAGGATGATGGAGAACAACCAAAAAGAGCTATCCCTGGAACACAGTATGATCTATTAAAACATTTGAACAAGACGCCTGCTCGGATCTCCATCCTGGAGCTTCTTCAAAGATCCACATCCCACCAGGCAGCCTTAATGGAGTACCTTCAAAGAGTCATGGTTAATGAAGACCTCCCCGTGGAGAAGATTTCGACCGTCCTAACCCCAACGGACACTCAACCGGCCATCATGTTCCACAACTACGAGCTCGCTCCCAAGGAGGCTCGAAAATATGCACTGTGCATTTCAATAAAAATTAATGGGGTATCCATAAACCCGTGTCTTGTGGACACGGGTGCGTCCATAAATGTGATTTCCATGAGCACTCTTCAGTTGTGTGGGGTCGACGAGAAACAAATAAGACCTTCCTCGATCACGGTCACGGCTTATGACAATAGCAAAAGGCCGCCGCAGGGGATGATTATTCTGAATGCAAAACTAGGCCCCATGTCAATTCCCACAGAATTCCATGTCCTCGACATGGACCCCACATTCAAGGCTATACTGGGTCGCCCTAACATCGAAGCCATGGACGCTGTGCCTTCCACCAACCATCAGTGCTTGAAGTTTCCTTACAATGGGAGAATTATTAAAGTGGTCAGTACACCTGTCCTTCACACAGTGGATACTATCAACACCTCTCTGCCCTATGTGTGGCCCTCTCATCAGCCCATATTGTCATTGCTGGACGTGCGTGATCTATCTCACGTTCCACTAGCACCAAAGGAGCCGGTCAGGACAACCGCAACATCATGTCTCCCTTTTCACTCCAAAGGTTGGGAGATTATGAGGAACATCGGCTATCAATAGGGTAAAGGTCTGGGCGCACAATTACAGGGTATGCTCAAATCGCCAAAGGAAATTAGGCCGAACTGTAGGTTTGGCCTAGGCTTCAAAGGACCGTTCAGGGCGGATTGGAAGCCCCTCACATGGACTCTATCAAACCACTTCAACAGAGGGCCCGTTGTTCAGATGGGAGATTACCCACGAGAAGCATATGGGGGATCACATGCTGTATATTTGGCTGAAAAATGTCCGAGGATCACCAAAAGAGGCAAGATCAAAGATCCGGAATGCGAGTGGAACAAATAGTTTGACATACGGGACATTTCTATTGCACTGGAAAGGATGTTCTCGTCTCCGCAGCCTGAAGGACCACCATTGATCTCCGGAATACCAGAGAATATTACCACTCTTACCAAGGTTCCAAACTATCCTCGTCCTCGCCAGAAGGACTCTATCATCGACGGATCTTCATCCGTCCTCAACATTACCGTCGATGGCTCATTAGCCGCCATCTTCTCCATCCACTCGTCTCAGCCTTTGCTGATATCTTCTTCCTGGGCCAGACAATTGTCTGATGATCTTCCCAGATCCCCTTCTCTGTTTACATACCTACGCGGGCTTTTCAACCCGCGCCAGGTCTTCAACCATGATCTGCTCTATGAGTCTCACAATCCTCTAGCCATAACCACTTTTCTCTCTCCTCCAATCTCTTTTCACTGCTTTGTCATTAAAAATGAAAACGAAAAAAAAACGTCAATTTTCAAACTCCCCAACAACACATCTTCGTTGAGGAAACCTCCTACATCTCCCACGGGTGCGTACCGCCTTGCGGACCACCCGTCCAAGGTCCGATGAGCGACCTTTTCTACCCCTCCTCTGAGGGGTCTTCTCCTGTACATTCTACACCATCCTCTTCGTCTTCCTCTTCTTCTGTAAATATTGTCAGTCAATCTAGGAATGATAGGCCAAGGGTAGTACCTAGGAAGAAATCCAAGGGTAGGCAGATCCCTCGTCGATTCCTTCTGGATTTAGCCGCCAGGTGTCAAGCCCTCCTTGCCATCCCCCAGTTGCTAGAAAATCCCATCCGGCTATCGGAAATAGAATGTGAGGGCGACTGTGCATTTGATGAAGGGTATAGAGTCTACGAGATCACGGATGAAGAATGCCCCACTGAAGATGAGGGTGAAGAATATGAGGATGCGGCGGGCGCATACGCTAGTGGAATGAGGAGATTCGACGAGCCGTCAACCGCCGTAGAAGAATACACCAAAGCAGTCAACTTGGGAACTGAGGAAGACCCTAGGATCATCCTCATAAGTGACAACCTATCACCCTCTGAAGAAGAGGCATCAATTGAGGTTCTCAAGGAATATAAGGACACGTTCGCATGGAGCTACGAGGATATGCCGGGTCTGGATTCAACCTTGGTCGAACACCGTTTAACCCTAAAACCAGGGTCCGTCTCGGTAAAACAAAGGTTAAGGCGTTTCCACCCTCAAATGGCTTTGAAAATGAAAGAAGAGGTCGATAAGCTCCACAAAGCCAGGTTCATTAGAGTCGTTCTTTATCCTCAATGGGTGGCGAACATTGTCCCGGTCATGAAGAAAGATGGGAAAGTCAGGATTTGCATCGACTTCCGAGACCTTAACCGCGCGTGTCCAAAGGATGATTTTCCCTTGCCTCACATTGATGTGTTGATCGATAACACGGCAGGCTACGAGACCCTCTCGTTCATGGATGGATTTTCAGGATATAATCAACTTCGTTTGGCAGAAGAGGATCAGGAGAAGACGTCATTCACTACCCCTTGGGGAACATACTGTTACGTGGTCATGCCGTTTGGGTTAAAGAATGCTGGAGCTACTTACCAAAGAGCGATGATGGCCATATTTCATGACATGATGCACATATATCTGGAAGTGTATGTGGATGACTTATTAGTGAAATCAAGGACCAGGATGGAACATCCAAAAGTTTTGGCTAAGGTCTTGCAGAGGTCAAGGGAGTTCCAATTGAAAATGAACCCGGAAAAGTGTGTGTTTGGTGTGTCGTCGGGTAAATTACTGGGGTTCATTGTGAGTAAGAGAGGGATCGAGATAGATCCCGACAAAGCTAAGGCTATCAGGGATATGTCGCCTCCCAAGAATTTGAGGGAAGTCCAAGGTTTAATCGGGAGGTTGCAGTTTATTCGTCGGTTTGGGGAAGTGACTCGCCGCGACCTCGGGGGGACGAGAATGGTGAAGAAATTAAATAGCAAGAATTGAAACGGCCATTGGGGAAGTGACTCGCCACGGCCTCGAGAATATGAGCAGATAAGGATATAACAGAATATAAGGAGAATATAAAGAGCGGGAATTTAAACGGCCATTGGGGAAGTGACTCACCGCGGCCTCGAGAACATGAATAGATAAGAATATAATATATAAGAACGGGAATTTAAACGGCCATTGGGGAAGTGACTCACCGCGGCCTCGAGAATATGAATAGATAAGAATATAACATATAAGAATGGGAATTTAAACGGTCATTGGGGAAGTGACTCGCCGCGGCCTCGAGAATATGAGCAGAATACAACAGAATATAAAGAGAGTATAAGAACGGGAATTTAAACGGCCATTGGGGAAGTGACTCGCCGCGGCCTCGAGAACAAGATGTGATCGCCAGGGGCCGAAAGACCCCAAAATAAAGAAAGTGATCGCGCCTACCTCAAGAGCGGGAGATGGCGGGTTGCTTCTTCCTCCCCCTTCGGCCGGCCGACGGAGAGGGCTTTCCTTGGGTACCCTTGCAAAACAACAACAAACAAGTAACGAGTGGATTAGAAAGATGAAGGTGTAGTATTCAAATCCTTGCGATAAAAATAACAAAATGATGGCAAGACACACACCTGGTTGGTGTTATCTTTTAAACCCCTCTCGGACTCGAGTAGGAGGAAAATGAGATGATGGATGCAAGAAGTATATAAGAAGAGGGGCCCTTATGAAGGGGGATAGATGATGCGAGATGATGAATGCAAAAGAACTAAGAAGAAAAGGAAAGGATTGGCTTATTGGATGTGCCGATGGTGAAATCCGGCGGAGCTCCGGCAGCGTAGAGATGGCGTGGAAGCGCGGTGGATGAAGACGACCTTCCTCACGCGAGCGTGGGCACCCGAGAAGCCGGCAGAACCTCCACCTACAAAAGACCCCACGGGTTAGAAAATGACTCCGGTAGCCTCTGGGCTCCGGCAGCCTATCGGATCTCTTCGAAGCTCCCCCAGAACTGAGGGGGTGGGCCTCTATTTATAGGGCTCCGGAGGGTGGAGGCGTCCAGGACCCTGGACACCTCCATCAGGACCGAACTAATATTTTATTCTATTTTTATTAATTTTTTTGGAATATTTTTGTGGAGGCGTCAAGGGCCCCGGACGCCCCTAACAGGTCCATCGAACACCGCCGACGGCCGCACGCGGTTTGACACAACGCGTGGTTTTGTGAGCGGTGTCTCGTGATTTTGAAATGGGCGCGTCCAGCGGGCTGGACGTCTCCATAATTTGGATTTTTTCACACACGACAAACCGTCGTTCGGTGGGCGGCGCCCATGAGGGAGTTGATGGAGGCATCCAGGGGCCTGGACGCCTCCATAAATATATTGTTTTTTTTATTTTGTTTTGTTTTTATGCCAAAGCTGGCATTTTAATTTTTATACTTGTTTTTATGGAGGCGTCCGGGGGCCTGGAAGCCTCCATTAATATATATTTTTTTATTTATGTTTTGTCTTTTATGCCAACTGGCATTTTACATATTTTTTTATATTAGTTTTTATGGAGGCGTCCAGGGTCCTGGACGCCTCCATTAATATATATATTTTTATTTATTTTTGGGTTTTTAAAAACAAATAAAATAAATTAAAAGAATGGGGGCGTCCAGGGGCCTGGACGCCCCCATTAAGACCCCTGGACGCCCCCATTAAGATCCACCCGGGTGCTCAGTTCAGGCGTTGGCGGCCGCCCGGCAGACACCCTTCTTGATTTCGAAACGTCCTGATGCGTCTGACTTGTGTTGATGCCGTCCGAATGCCATGACGAGACGATTCCGGATGCCGGAAAAGGTAGAAGAAGACCCAAGAAAAGGAAGTATTTAAGAGATTCGAAATGCGTAAGCCGTCGCGGGGTGATATGAGACTTTCTCAGGAGACGTCAAGAATGGCGTGTCTACACTCATCATCGACTGGGTCCTTCTCATCTACAATTTCATATACCCTCAATCCGTCATTGCTCCACACCCCTTCCAATTCCTCATCATTCTCTAAAACAGTTACAGTCTCTACAAACTCCAGGCACTTAAGAAGGGCATGGCATCTCTCGGCCAAATCTTGCATAAACCTATCAGGGATGGATTTAGGATGACGCATCATAGGGTGCGCCGTAGACGTGGATGGGCTAACTAGACTAGAACTAGATGCTACCCCAACTGACTCGACTAACCTAGGAGAATCTGCACACTGTACATCTACCCTAGGAGATAAGAAATCTACAGGGAAGGAAGCTGGGGTCTCGTGCCCCTGGGAAGAGGATGGACTGAAATAGCGTAATCTTCCATAGAAACCTCCGTTTTAAAATTGGCATTTTTTTTTGGAATTCGGAGGAGATCACGCAATAAGAAGAAGAAGATGGGGGAGGAGGGAGTTGCATGGGAAACAGATCGGGGAAGATGCAATCGAAGAATGGATCAGAGAATCGAAACCACATCTCGTGGAGTTGGGCATTGGAGGAAGGAGGAGTAAACAGATTTGAATGATCAATAGGTGGGCAGCGCCCACATGCACATGGCACGAACAGAATTTCAGGTGGTCTTTCCGTGAAGTACGGGTCGACCATAATCGGAGGGGAGCGGGGGACAAATTCCAATTGTTGAAATAGAGAGGCAAGATGGGATGGGGACAAAGAAAAGGTGGTGATAGAGCTCCCCACTTCCCGTGGCCTCCGGTGGACTAGCTGCGTTGGAGAATGCTTCACCAACTGCATCTCCTTCTTCTTCAGACGGTCTTCTTCTTCACTGAACATCTTTTCAAAGTAGACACAAAAATCTTCCATATCTCCCACCAGCCCCTTCAGCGGCGGCGGTGGGTCAGAAACATCACAGGCGGCATCAACCTTCACATCAGCACATGGCGGTGGCTTTTTCAACGTGCCAGGCTGCAGCGGCACTTTTACAAATTATTGACGGTAGTCCCACGTCAGTGGCCCGGAGTCTCCCAGAACAGACAATGCTGAATCACGATAACCAAGGCCTCTGCGGCCCATCTTTCTGCCTTTAGGGATGGGCTTAGTCCGCCCCTGTAATTGTGCGCCGAGACCCAAGCCCGACTGATAACCCAATTTCAGAATCATGTGCCACCCTTTCGAATCCCTAATCTTGGACTTAATTTTAACATTGACTGGTGCAGTGGCGGGCTTGCGTGACGCATATGCCCATGAATAATTTAAGTCCATCACTGAAAGAACTGGCCTGTTACTCGGCCACAGAGTGGGGAGGATCTTGTCCATAATTGCATCGACTGGCTGTACTGTGGAGATACTCTTCACCTTAACCACCCTGCCTTGGAATGGAAACTTCAGGCACTGGTGGGCGGTTGAAGGCACATCATTTAAACTATCAATCCATGGACGACCCAGAATTGCTTTGAACATCGGGTCAATGTCCAATACGTAGAACTCCACATCCATCACCAAAGGCCCTAACTCGGCCTGCACTATCACGACCCTGTGGCATGCTCGTCTGGAGTTTTCGTCTGCTGCAATTGTGGTCGGTGTTGGCTTAAGCATGTCCTCTGAAATGTTACAGGCACACAGCGTACTCAGCGAACACACATTTATCGATGCTCCCGTGTCCACAAGGGCTGATTCTATTGCCACTTTATTTAAAGAAATGGTGATGCAAAGTGGCATCTGCCGTGCTTCTGGGGGTGCCAATTCTGACTCAAAAAATGAAATGGAAGGCTCCCTCGTAATGGTCACCAACACCGAGGGCAAGCTGTCTACCGCCACATCCTCGCTAACCATAACCTTCTGAAGAAAAGCCCTGAGGGCGTCTGGTCTAGTGTGGATCTCTTAATAAACTCCAAAACTGATATCGTGGCCAGCATCCGGTCCAAGTGCTGCAGTAAATCATACTTCGTGCCTGGCACGGGGTCTATTTCTTCTGTTTCAGCTGTAGGGAAAGGAACCTGGGGATTAGGTGCAGACGAACCAGAGGAAGGATAAACTCTGTGGAAAGGACGCCCGCTCTAAAGGGCACAATGTCGTGCCGGCACAGCTTGGGACGGGCCCCCGCTTGGCCCAGTGGGGTATGTGGAGGGGGTAGGAAAGGAAGTGAGGGTGTCGGGGGTTGGCCTGATGGGCCCTGGTGGAGGGGTAATGGGTGATGGGTTAAGTGGAGGGGTGATGATGGAGGGTACGGAGGGTGATGGCGGAATGACCGGCGGCATGGTGGGGAATGTGGTGGGCGTGATGGGTGGTCGGGAAGGGATAGTGGGTGGAGCGGTAATGAAGGTGGTGGGTCAAAGGATGGAAGGAACAGAAGATGCAGGGCTAGTATGGTGGAAGGCCAAGAGATGTGCGGGGGTCTCATCATCAAAGGACCACCTAGCATTAGGGGCTGGGCGGTGGACGGCGTTCACCTGAGCCGGTGCCGGCGGCTGTTGTTGTGGTTGCTGCTGAGGAGCGGGTGGATGTACTGGCATGGGATTCTGGTGAATCTTGAGGTCTTGCTGCTACTATAGGGGTTGTTGTTGTTGTTGTTGTTGTTGTTGTTGGAGGGGTTGTTGTTGGAATTGCTATTGCTGGGGCATCGCCTTATGCGGCCTTGCTTGTCTTCGTCTCTCCTTTATATCTTCAATTATCTTATGCATTTGGGCCCAATCAATCCTTTGGCCCTCATGCAGATCATACACCAAATCTCTAAACTGAAAGCATCTTTCTATAGTGTGCCCGGGCTGCCGATGGTATATACAATACCTGGACTGATCGGCTGTCGGATTCCAATTCTGACGTTTCGGAGGTAATTGGATGTCACCAGTGTACATTAGAGCTGAAAATATGTCGGGGAGGGTTTCTGGGAGTGGTGGATAATTAGCCCTCTTGGGTCCCGGCTGAGCAGGCCCATAACCAGCGGGAGGGGGAACATTGTGGTACTGGGGTGGCGGTTGCGGCTGTTGAGGTGGTGGTGGTTGTTGTTGGGGGTGCTGAGGAGCTTGGAAGGCGGGTCAGGGAGCTTGCGGAGCGGCGAACTAGGGGTTGCTGGAAACGGGGTGAAGTAGGTTGGTTAGGGAATTGAACAGCCCGGACCTGCTCGTTGACTTGGACTCCCTCAGTAACTGGGCCCTAGGATTTTCGGGTTATCTTGGATTTCTGGGCTTTAAACAATGAATGGATGGGGGAGTCCTTAAATTGGGTCTGGATAAACCGGGCCCGACTGTATAGTTGGTGCATGTTAGAAATGTCGTTCATCACCAAAATATTCCGGAATGTCAGAGTAGCATTAGAAATCAGTAACTTTACTTTTTCTTCTTCCAGGATCTGCCCGGGCACACGCGAGGCCATTTGCCTCCATCTATCTGCATATACAGCAAAGTCTTCATCCGGCTTCATCTTTTCTGCAACCAGGTCGGTGAAAGAATAGTCGAGACCGACCCGATCTTGGAATGTGGTGATGAACTTCTCCTTCACGGTCTTGAAACTATCGGCCTCCTCCAGAGGTAATGTGTAGAACCACTCAAGGGCGACCCCTTCCAAGGATCGGCAAAATAAATATGCCATCAGACAGCCGTCATGCTAGAACTGCGCCGACTCGTAAATGAATTCCCTGATATGAATGAACGGGTTGCCGTTCACGTCATACTTCCGATACACGGGGAGCTCAGACTGAGGAGGCAATCAGATATCCCGTAAGTTAGGAATAGGGACATCCACAATGGACTGAGGGCCTACCCGCTTATGGAGGAGGTCAATCTGCTGCTGCATAGCAGCCCATTTATCAAGGAGGTCTCGTTCCCGGGAAGGAGGAGACTGAGCAGGAAAGACGGGGCCCAGATGAGGAACTGAGGGGTGAACCGGCTGGGAGGAGAGCCCATAGGATGGATAGTGGGCCAAGGAAGGGCCCATATCCGCGTGAGCCAATTGGGCGGCCCCGGGTTGTAAATGAGTGAAATCAGCCAGGGCCAGAGGGGCCTGCGGTGATGGAGAGATTGTAGTGTATGGATCAAGATAAGAACCAGAGGGGACTTGGGCCTTCCCCTTATCAAGATACTGATGGGCCGAGGTGGAGGCCTGGCCCGCTTCCATACTGGGGTATCGTAGCACCTGGGAACGGATGGGAGTGAGATCAATGGGGGCAGTGGGGACGGGCGCTGACCCAACAACAGGAGACGTAGTGGTGGTGGCGGCAGTCACGCCATAGGAAGGAACTGAGGACGGGGCGTCTGCCCCTTGCCGAGCTTGCCGTATAAGGTGGAGCCGGGAGGGGTCAAGCTGGGCCATCAAACTAAGAATTTGACTGGCCAAATTCTGTGTGGAGGAACCAGGCAGGGAGGGTTGAGAGCCCTCGATGGCAATGGTCAGAAGACGAGGGGCAGTCCCTTCTCCTCCCTACACATGGGCGACCCTAGGCGGGTCCTCAAGAAGTCCGCGAGGGAGAGAATCCTCGTGGGAATGGGAGAAATCGTAGGACGACATGATGGGTGGTGAATCAAACAGGGGATTAAAGTAGGAGATGAAGTGAGAGTTGCCCCTAGATGATGATCCTATGGGGAAGAAACAACTCTGCATGCACTGATGATAATGGGGAAGGGGGGAGGCAAACTAGTGCGGACACTAGAGCGATCGAGAAGCACGAATCGGTGAGCCGTCGGTACCGTACACGGAGCACCACTCGAGCTACATCGGCTTCCATCTGGCTCGGAGACATTCTGGAGACTCCCCCTTGAGTCTTAGTATTTATCATATTTACTAGGATTTTATTTGTGTGTAATGTGTGTTTATTTGGTTTTATTCGGATGTAATTCGGATTGTAATAGGGGTTTATTTATAATTTGGGACCACTTGGGTCCCGCTGGCCCCCCATCCCTTCTCCCATTGATCCAACTCATCTATTGGGCCCATGTGAGGTCAGTCAACCCTCCAAGGTGGGCTTCTAGAAGGGTTGGACCAAGGGGGGACAAAGGGTAACTTGGAACACATAAGTCAAGGGGGTGCCCCATGTATAATATAGTTTATTAGGATTGAAATCTTATTTTATTTGTTCCAAACCACATGGGAGAAATAAATTGTAAACTCCCTCTTTTACCCCCCACGAGTCCTAGATCTAGGGATAGAACTAGTCTTTTTGTATTTTCTATAAGAGACTTGTATTTTCATTTTGAGTGGAATTAATGCATACAGTTTATGAGAAATTTCTTGGAGCCCCCAGCCTTGTGCGACCTCCTCCTCCTCTCTCCCCCTTCTACAGCTGAGATGGCTGTATTCTGAGGTGAGACGCCTCCGGTATCCGTTCTTGAAGCTCGCCGCCGCCATCGCACCGCCACCGTCGTCGCCGGAGTTCTGTCCACCCAGGATAGACCCTTATTCCACAAATTCTTTCTCCCAACCTCGAAAGCTTTTGGAGTCCAAATCTTCAGGGTGAGTTCCAGAGGTCACCCCCACATCCCAAAAAATTTGGTTTGGCTTCTAGTTTTCATTTTCCATTTTTCCATTTTTCCATTTTCGTTCATCCCCTCCTTCCAGATCTGTCAGCTTTCAGTCCAGATTCATAGTAGCTCTAAGTTTCCCCTCTTTGGACCTCTTATTGATTTTTTCTTGCGCCCCCAATTTTACTGGAGGTTCTGTCCAACACCCCCTCCATCCAAGAATTTTCATTGAATTTCTAAAGGCCTTCACCTATTTTCTAAAAATCACTTTCAGATCTCCACTCAGTTCTATCTGCCTCTGTCCAGATCCGACCACCCACCAGTATAAAATATCTTTCCCCATCCAACTCTCAACAAAACCTCACATAAAAAATATTCCCGTTTTCCTCTCTCTCCCCTCGACAACTTTCATGCAGAACTCATCTTCTGATTCGGAAGTCTACTCTATGGTCAACGGCAGTTCTCAGGAAACTTCCCTGCTGGCCTGAGATTTCTGGCCCTGTCCAACAACAACTTGAAAAATAGACGAAGGCCAGATCTGTGAAGTTCCAATTTTTGTCTCTGACCCTAGATCGAAGCACTTCAAAAGAGATTTCTAACAATACCTCTTGTGCATCGATCCTACGTCGGGAGTGATCGCAGCAAGCATCCTCGCCGAGTCGTGCGCTATAAAACATCAGCATCAGATCTGAGGACAACACCTCCAACGAGTGGAGGTCGGAGCCGCCCGGCGTCCGACCGACGCTCCCACCTGACGGCCATCTAGGGAGGCGCATCTTCAGGGGCCACCATCACAGCGGGACCCACCCCGCCAGACTCGGAGGATAGAGTGGTCTGTGGGTCCCACGAACTCATAGATCGCGCCGTCCAGACAGCACCAAAATGCGGATGCGGCACCGACGGAGCGATATCAAGATGCTGCCCATCAACCCAGTTCTTGTGACTCCCTGGCCCCACATGTGACCTATTACCTCCCTACGTGGAGTGGGTCAAACTTTGTACCGCTGTAAAAATTTGTTAACCGAGAGTACGGATTTGGCCAGGGTTGTCTTCCCCACATCGGGTGCGTGGAGGTACGGTCTTAACTTCTTGGCATTACGCTTGCTTAGCTAGTATATGGTCATATGCCGCTGTGAGTGCGTAGGATTCTAGCCCGTGAGTTCATGTCACCGCTGTGAGCGAGAGAGTGACCCATCCCGTGGCTCGATCCGAGCACGGAAGTGTGTCGACCACCCTTGACTCTGTCGGTTTCTCAACCGCGCGGATCCGTGTTTCCCCTCGCTTGGGACGACGAGTGAGCTTGCGTTTCTGTTAGCGACGTATAGCCCATATAAACTCTTAGTGTCGGGCCAAAGTGTCGTTCCTACTCGTATGTTGCTGGTCGCGTCTCCATCTAGAGTCCGAGGTCCGCATCACTTAGAGTCGGTCCCTCTGTTCATCCCGCATCAGTTTGGTATCAGAGCATGTTGAGTCTAGGGTAGTCATTGCATGAGTCTTGCACGGTCTAAGTCAAGTATAGGATCATCATTATTTTCAAAAAAGAAAGAGTCCTTTAAGTCTAGTCATTGTCTAAGTCGGTGTAAGGGTGCATTTGCATACCATTGTTCGGTATATAAAAAGGTGTCGCCCGACCGTTAGGTTACTCCTATGAGAGAGGTATTTCACTCGTGTGAGAGGATCTTCGGATCCCCGGACTCCGCCCGATACCGGATCTTGGTTTAAGTCTAGGGTCCTTAGTGTGCATTAGTTAGTGCATTCCAACCTTGCATAGTCGTGTCTAGTGTCTTGTCCAACTGTCAGCATGTCCGTCTTGTAGTTCCCCATTTCCAATGGAATCTCGATCCCCCAGGCGATATGGCCGTTGGTCCACCCATCGGCTTGGCAACCACCCTCTCCACTTCCGTAGGCCCGAAGCCTCGAATTTTTATGGCTCCAATGACCCGGGCGACTACCTCAAGTGGGAGGCCGTCATGGACAACTATTTTGAATGTTACACCGTGTCCGATGCCATGCAAGTCAGTTTTTCCCAAGAGAGGCTTGTCCACAAAGCCGCCTAGAAATGGGAGAGCATTGAGCGCATGAGAGAGGTTAGGAGGCAAAGGCCCATCGAGTCGTGGCATGAGATGAAGGGCGAACTTAGGAACGTATACCTACCCGGCCCGGTCACCTCCAACCGACCACACCCAACCACCTCCACCCAAGTGGACCATAATCGGAGGCAAAGCGCTGCGCATGTAAAAGAGCCTAGGTCCACGACTAAGCCGAGTTCATATGGGAGAGTCCATCACATCGCTCCTACTCCAAACCCCACCATTGCCGAACTCTTCCAAATCATTTCGGATAGAGTGGATAGGAGGTGTGATTATATCGAGTCCCTGGTTTCCCCTTGCCTACCTCCTAGACAGAATGGAACCAAGCATGAGCCTAAGGAGGTAGCAACCGGTAGCCCCAACCTGATGCCATCTAAGGTGCCACCACAAGGCCCTTTCCCCATCATGACGGGTCAAGATCGACTTACCAGGGAGCGTAGTGGGTCACGATAGCAGTGTTATCACTGCCAGGGGTTTGGCCACTTTGCCGGACAGTGTCCCACTCGGACGTCTCTAGCCCTAGGGGACAAAAGGGTTGGAGAAGCCTCACTCTCTGATCTTTATTCGGAGCCACCTCAGCCACAGCTACCCATGTTTCTAACGGGAAAGCTACTCATAGCCGAGCCACTCCTTAGCTGGCTCAAGAATGGCCTAGCCCCATCTCCCTTCCCATCCATGGACCCTATCCTACCTCTAGTGCCAATCAATTCATTTCACACCACTTTCTGGTCTAGTCACTATGTGGATACATTGGATGACCTTCTTAAAGGGTTAGACTGGCAATTGACATTTACGCACTTGTTGGCTCCAGGCTTCGACCGACCCACAGGTCATAGTTTCACTCATCCTGCCTTAGGGTCCATCACCTCCGTGTACACCGTGGGTCATGTTACCACATAGGTTCTCCTACTCCTTCCGTTACCGGCCGAGCCTAACTTCATACCATTTACCCTGAGGGAGGAACCCTACTTTATATAAGATCGCCATCCCCTATACCCACATGCATGAAGGTGACCATCTACACCTTCAAGATTTCCAAATGTGCGACCATGACTTATAGAGGTCCAATTCAAGGGGTCTTACCTTCTTTGATCCTTTCGATCCCTTCCCTAGTGACCCACCTTATCCATTCCATCACATTAGGGAAGCCACCTATCACACCCCTACCCCGCAGGCTAGTCCATCTATACTCCGCACGGAATCCATTCATCGGGGTAAGGACGAAGGTGAATTCGGTTCTCTTGGTCCTCCCACATCCAAGCCCAACGTACGTGATTGGTGCATCGTAGGATGTCTAGGAGTTTCCCATGACATCAACCTCCGGTTACGTCAAGTGTATGCATGGCACACATTCGGGTGTCCTGGTCCACCCTTGCATGTGTCTGGGTCAGACTAACCATAGGGTTGTTTAGGGTCGTGTGTGCATCCGTGTGTTTTTCTTTTTGCTAAGCATGTTTGGAGTCTGCATGATGACGTCCGCCGTCACATTGAGGCCAGCAATGCACGGTATAAGGAGCTAGCCGATGCCCATAGACACCACCATGAGTTCTAAGAGGGTGAATATGTCATGATCAGGGTAAGACCTGAACGGTTTCCCTCTGGAACCGTAAAGAAATTGCAAGCTCGTGGAGCCGGTCCATTTAGAGTGTTGAAATGTGTTGGATCCAATGTGTATATTGTGGACCTACCCGAGGAATATGGTATAAGCTCAACTTTCAATGTGTCAGATCTAGTTGCATATAGGGACCCAGTGGTGATCCCTAGTGAGCCTTTCGAGCCATCTCCTCCCATGGTCCACCACCAGCCCCATTTCCACGGTAGCGAGAGCATATAGATCATATACTAGATGAGCAGGTGATTGTTACCAGGAGTGGATCCTACCCGCGCTACCTAGTGAGATGGAGAGGGCGACCCGCCACCGAGGATACTTAGATCACCCGTGGAGAGTTGCATAGGCTAGATCTGGATCTATTGGAGCACTACAAGAGCGATGCAGACCCTTACTCGATAGGGTCGAGTTTCTCCCACCCAGGGAGAATTGGTGCGGACACCAGAGTGATCGAGAAGCACGAACCGGCGAGCTGTCGGTACCATACGCGGAGCACCACTCGAGCTACATCGGCTTCCATCTGCTCGGAGACAGTCTGGAGACTCCCCCTTGAGTCTTAGTATTTATCATATTTACTAGGATTTTATTTGTGTGTAATGTGTGTTTATTTGGTTTTATTCGGATGTAATTCGAATTGTAATAGGGGTTTATTTATAATTTGGGACCACTTGGGTCCCGCTGGCCCCCCATCCCTTCTCCCATTGATCCACCTCATCTCTTGGGCCCATGTGGGGTCAGTCAACCCTCCAAGGTGGGCTTCTAGAAGGGTTGAACCAAGGGGGGACAAAGGGTAACAAAATTCAAAATTTGGAACACACAAGTCAAGGGGGTGCCCCATGTATAATATAGTTTATTAGGATTGAAATCTTATTTTATTTGTTCCAAACAATATGGGAGAAATAAATTGTAAACTCCCTCTTTTACCCCCCACCAATCCTAGATCTAGGGATAGAACTAGTCTTTTTGTATTTTCTATAAGAGATTTCAATTTTCATTTTGAGTGGAATTAATGCATACATTTTATGAGAAATTTCTTGGAGCCCCCAGCCTTGTGCGACCTCCCCCTCCTCTCTCCCCCTTCTGCAGCTGAGATGGCTGTATTCTGAGGTGAGACGCCTCCGGTATCTGTTCTTGAAGCTCGCCGCCGCCGTCACGCCGCCACCGTCGTCGCCGGAGTTCTGTCCACCCAGGATAGACCCTTCTTCCACGAATTCTTGCTCCCAACCTCAAAATCTTTTGGAATCCAAATCTTCAAGGTGAGTTTCAGAGGTCACCCCCACATCCCAAAAAATTTGGTTTGGCTTCTAGTGTTCATTTTCTATTTTTCCATTTTCGTTCATCCCCTCCTTCCAGATCTATCAGCTTTCTGTCCAGATTCACATTAGCTCTGAGTTTCCCCTCTTCGGACATCTTCTTGATTTTTTCTTGTGCCCCCAATTTTACAGACGGTTCTTTTCAACACCCCCTCCATCCACGAATTTTCGTGGAATTTCTAAAGGCCTTCACCTATTTTCAAAAAATCACTTTCAGATCTCCACTCAGTTCTGTCTGCCTCTGTCTAGATCCGACCACCCACCAGTATAAAATATCTTTCCCCATCCAAATCTCAACAAAACCTTACATAAAAAATATTCCCGTTTTCCTCTTTCTCGCCTCTACAACTTTCATGAAGAACTCATCTTCTGATTAGGAAGTCTACCCTCCGGTCAATGGCAGTTCTCATGAAACTTTCCTGCTAGCCTGAGATTTCGGGCCCTGTCCAACAGCAACTTGAAAAATCGACTAAGGCCAGATCCGTGAAGTTCCAATTTTTCTCTCTAGCCCTGGATCGAAGTACTTCAAAATAGCTTTCCAACGATACCTCTTGTGTGTCGATCCAACGTTGGGAGTGATCGCAGCAAGCATCCTCGCCGAGTCGCGCGCTGCAAAATAGCAGCATCAGATCCGAGGACAACACCTCTAACGAGTGGAGGTCGGAGCCGCCCGGCCTCCGACCGACGCTCCCGCCCGGCCGCCGTCCAGGGAGGCATGTCTCCAGGGGCCACCATCATAGCGGGACCCACCCCGCCAGACTCGGAGGACAGAGTGGTCCGTGGGTCCCACGAACCCGTAGATCGCACCGTCCGGACAGCACCAAAACACGGATGCGGCACCGACGGAGCAACATCAAGATGCTGCCCGTCAACCGAATTCTAGTGACTCCCGGGCCCCACATGTGACCTATTACCTCCCTGTGTGGAGTGGGTCAAACTTTGTACTGCTGTTAAAATTTGTTAGCCGGGAGTACGGATTTGGCCGGGGTTGTCTTCCCCACGCCAGGTGCGTGGAGGTACAGTCCCCAAAATCCATTCGTAACAAGTTCCTATATTATGGTATTTCTGGCTGAGCTGGTAAAATCAGTAAAGATTAGGCACAAATACGATATACATGCTTTGGAAATATCAAGTGAATGCTCCTATCCTAATAAAACATGTAGGAATAGTAAGACTCACTGTTTGTTGACTTTTTTCATAACATAAACAAAAAAAAACATACATAAAAATATACTATCAAGGTAGATAACTATTTATTCTATACCTATATTCTCTCTAAGACTTACAGTTTCTTTTTCTGTGAAAGAATTGGAAATGCCATGTGATATTACATTTTTTTTTGTAATCTCCTGAAAGAAAATTTTTTCACCTTTATTCTATCTCTATAAGGCCAATCAATCAATATTGATTGGTTGATTGAGCACTAAGAATTTCGTGTGAGTTTGCAGACAAAGTATCTTTATTCATTCCTTTACACAACTCCTAAATTGATTTCTCATAACTTCTTGGCATTACGCTTGCTTAGCTAGTATATGGTCATATGCTGCTGTGAGTGCATAGGATTCTAGCCCGTAAGTTCATGTCACCACTGTGAGCGAGAGAGTGACACGTCCCGTGGCTCGATCCGAGCACGGAAGTGAGTCGACCACCCTTTACTATGCCGGTTTCTCAACCGCGTGGATCCGTGTTTCCCCTCGCTTGGGACGACGAGTGAGCTTGCGTTTCTATTAGCGACGTATAGCCCATATGAACTCTTAGTGTCGGGCCGAAGTGTCGTTCCTACTCGTATGTTGCTGGTCGCGTCTCCATCTAGAGTCCAAGGTCCGCATCACTTAGAGTCGGTCCCTCTGTCCGTCCCGATTCACAAACAGCCCCAAGTAGAGAGCTAAAACAAACAACTCAAAATGAAATGCACACAATGGAGAAGCGAGATGAGAGGAGAATCTGCCAATTAATGCAACGAAGTTTCAAATGATGCGCGCAGGATTTTTTAAGTTCTCCTTTTTTGCCCTTGGTGAATTAATTAAGATTTAAGTTCACTCGACCAAGGGGTTCCTAGCCAAGGTAGGGAATAGGGCAACTGGCTGACAATAGAGGACTCTCTCTCTCTCTGATGCAAACCCTAGATTGGGGGTGGTAACGGTATAACCTACCCGGCATCCGTGTGGGAGTCCACGGCTCACGGGGGCTTACGGAGGTCCTCAGCAAGGTCCCTTAGTCGGCCCCATGGAATATGGAGACGAGAGGAAACCCTACCTCGATAGGAATGCAACTACTAATTAGAGTGTATGCTCCAATGTGCACCGGAGTGCATGCAAGATCTAGCCTAGCAACGAGCAATCAATGATCAATCAAATATGTAAGCAATGAAAGCAAGCATGCAATGATGGTATAAGAGCAAGGGGAGATCAATAATCAACACCAAATATCATGACAATCATATAACATGGCAATCAAAGTGAATCACGGGTGCAGTGTAGCACGACAAGGACGGCCTCTGGGAGACCGCTCAGGGAGATATACGGTCCTGGTTGAACCGTTCACACCAAGGAGTAACGACAAAGTAACAGAAAAAATCAGGAAATGCTGGAATGAAAACGTACCAGGAGGAGCGGTCCATTGACAACCGCTTAAGCACAGGAACGGACCTGCAGCAACTGTGCAAAAGCAGCCAAATCAACAGTATGAAGACAGAGGCGTACCTCTGCCAGCACAGTGGACGGCCAAACACAGGCCGTAGGGATGATGAACGGGCGGTAGGAGACCGCTCGCGATTGCAGGCTGGGAGGAGAAGTGGCACTCTCCGGAGAGAAAGACGGTGAATCTTCAGACGCACAAACGTTGGACGGCCCTGGGAGAGCCGTTCAAGTTCCAGAGGATAGAGAATGTGACCGTTGCAACCACCTCAAGAAAAGGACTAACACAGCAAAAGAAAGGGTCAGCAAATCACTAACATGATGGGTACTAGGTGTCCCACCGTGATCGCCAAAAAAGGGGGTGTAGATATATTTTTCCTCCCGTCCATTCTTAATGCCCACCCATGTCTATCTTACCACATCCAATATGGGAAATGAATGAAAGATAGAGGGAAGGAAGGAGTGGAAACCTGTGATCGCCACCAAGGTGCCGAATGTGATGGACAGGCCATACCTTAGAAAGAGGGAGAGGTACTCACCTTTTTGTGCAGTGCTGCAACGATGTACGACTCAGAAGGAACCGTCTATATTGATGAACGGTAGCATGACAGACCGTCTAAGAACGCTGCAGAGGACGCGGGATGAAGCACTCCTGACGGATGAACGGTTCTACAACGACCACAGGAAGAAGAAGAATGGTCCAGATTGCACTGCACATCACTTGGATCGGGTAGATGAGAACCGCGCAAGACCACTACGCCAGAAGTTGCAAGAGTCCAACCTCCACCCTTTCCGGCCGGACAGAAAGGATGGGCCTCGCGTTAGTGTATTGCTGACATGCGAAATAAAGTATAGAACATAAAGAAAAACCAGAATTAGGACTAGAGAGTGTAGTAAACGCTCGAACGGAAGGAAATTAACATAACTAAATGGAATGGGGAATACCTAGGGATTTTTAAACCCCTGGGGGTGTCAAAAAATGTAGGAGGGTGTGTGCATGGTAGTGCAAACAAAGAGAACGTGGGAGAATGGACGTGTAAAAACAAGCATGCAATGAGAAGAAACGGGACTATCAAATGTAAAAGACTCAAAACTTGGACTACTCCCTGAACTGGAGGCCTGTGTGGATGTAGAAGGCCACCCTCCTTGGTGCTTGGTCGCTCAAAATTTCAGCAGGGCTTCGCCGTCGACCAAAAATCACCCCCCTTTCAAGCTCGATCCCTAGGGTCTATTTATAGAGCACCTGAGGTCATAGCTCGAAATTAGGGTTTCTGTGCATTTTCAGGTCGAGATTATCAAATAAAAGATGAAGATAATTCCCTTATCTTCCAACCAGAAGAAACGGCACTCAAAATGGTTAAGGATTTACAGAGAAATCATTGAAGAAAGATTGGGAGAAAAACCACAAATGATAAGAAAAAGCCTTAACCACTTTCTGGTCCGAGAGGATAAACGGCCCCACGATAAACCGCACAAATGATGAGCGGCCAGACATGGGCCGTCCATCCCTGTCGGTGAAAATTCAAATATAGAGGAATTATCCAACCATTTATCCATTAAACCAACCGAGAATCTTGCCGTTGGACTCTCACAAATGAAATGCTAGTATTAGTCCGTTCACGAATACGAGCGGCCAAAGGCCGGTCGTTCTAGCCTTGTCGGTGATAAATAGATAAATTGGGTAATTATCTGAGAAAACAACCACGCGTAGAACTCTGGGAAAAGAATAGCTACCATCAGTCCGTCCATCATTTTGGACGGCTAGGAGGTGACATCATAAATACTTGTCGGTGGAAATTCAGAACATTAACCAATATACCCACTAAATGTTTGGACGGCCTACTATCAACTGCACAAATGGTAGAACGGCTGAATGCTGACCGTACATGTACCTGGGCACTTGAAATTCATAGAAAAGCCCAATCAACCAACACCAATGCCCATTAAGCCCTGGATCAACTCGGACTTAGCCAGGGAGGGAGGCTACCCAAAAAAATTGGCCCAGAACGTGCCAGAAAATAGCCCATCGAGTGATGGCCAACTCGAGGCATCAATAAATGGGAGTAAGAGAAATGACTCAACTTATCGGTAAAAAATGGGTGTCAACAGATGCCCCTCCTTGACCGCGCACGTCGATCCGCGAGCGAGGGCGCACGTTGGCGAGTTTGGGCTTCACACTTTACGATTCACTTCCTCAGACTGTGCGTGAAGAGAAAAGCAATGATGCCCCGTGGCATCGGACGTGGTCCTCGGAAACCCCGTTATGGCCATAGTCCAAAGCCATCTCGGGCCAATAGTTCGTCAAACTTGACCCGTCTCTACCGGGATCCAATCCCGCTTTCTCACTAAACTTGCCATGTTCACGGTAAACATCTGCGCAGTTTTGCCACCGTCTTTTACGCCACAAACACGGACTTCTGTTCGGAGATGAAACGGTCTATGGGTGACCGACATATTTGTATCTGTGAACATTTACGTCCCAATGCGGGTTTGTTTAAACGTTATCTGAAACCTTTGCTCTCGCTTTGTTACCCCTTATTCCCAGCAATCAATCAAGGTGATACGCGACGGACACGCGACTCGACGCCAAATGGATATGCAATCCTAGGACTCTAGGCAAGCTCGTGATCGCCCCTAATGAGGGAAGAGTACAGACGTGCACGGTTAAGAAATCGACAGTGAGCTAGGGTGGTCAACTCATAAATTCGTGCCCGGATCGGGTCACGGGACGGTCTCGCTCTCTCTCGCAGCAGCGGTGAATAACAATATATCGAGCTAACGGCCCTAACACATGCTCTCGAGCAGCGACATATAAACGCATATACAAAAATAGCAAATGTCGAGTAATGGAGCGAACACAATACCTCCACGCGCCTGGCGTGGGGAAGACGATCCCGGCCGATCTCGTAGTCCCGGAACAATTACTACACAATAATTACAGTAATGATTTACTGCCTACTCCACGCAGGGAGGTAAGGGGCTACACAGTGGGACCCGGGAGCAACGGGTTCGGGTTGACGGGCAGCTTCTTGTGTAGCTTCGGCGGCACACGTACTCACGACCGTGGGGCCCACGTGATGGTCAGTGGGGCCGCGTGGGACCGGGGTGCCACCACTATGGTGGGGACGCCTGGAGGAGCGCTCCCTGGGAAGGCGGCACGTTGGTTCGCCGGTCGGAGACCAGGCGGCTCCAATCTTCACTTGTTGGAGTTGCTGCCCACGGATCTGAACTCTGTTTTAGACCCGTGCGTCCCGACGAAAACTGATGCTGCGATCGGCCCCGACGTCGGATCGATGAACAAGAGGTACCGATGGAAAACTAACTCAAAATACTTCGATCTATGACTGGAGAAAGAAATTTGAATTTCCCGTTGATGGCCTTTGTCGAATATTCAACCTTCTGACTCATAGGATCTGAGAACTCAGGACAGAAGTGCTTTTTCCTGAGAGTTGGCATTGACCGTGATGTAGACCTCCGATTCAACTGTTGAGCTCTTCATGAAAGTGGTAGAGGCCAAAGAGAGGAAAATGGGGATATATTTTGTGAAAGGTTTGGTGGCGATTGGACTGGGGAAAATTTTTTTCTAGTACCGGGTGGTCGAATCTGGACCGCAGAAACAGAACTGAATTTGGGGGAAAGACACAATTTCTAAAAATAGGTAGAGAGATTTTGAAATTCGACGAAAATTTGTGGATAATGGGGATGGTGGACAGAACTACCAGTAAAATTTTGGGTTCGAAAACAAATCAAGAAGTGGGTTGAAGGGGGGAAACTCAGAGTGGTTATAACACTGGACAGACTGCAGGCAGAACTGGTGGATTGGGAAGCACGAAAATGGAAAAATAGAAAACGATGACAGAATTTTTTTTTAATGTTTTTGGGACGTGGTGATGACCTCTAGAACTCACCCTAAAAATCTCAGCTCCAGATGATGTCGGAGTTGGGAGATAAAATTATCGGAGTAAGCGTCTATCCAGTAAAATAGAACTTGGACAGCACTTCAGAAGGATGCTCGCGATGGCTCGTTGGCGGCACGAACGGCGGCGGCGGCAGCAGAGATAGAATCAGAGATAGAGGGGCTAAGATAGAAGGGTTATACAACTTGGAATGTTGAAGGAGGAGGAAGGAACCAGAGGGAGAGAGGAGGGGGCGCACCAAGCTCCAATGCACAATGAAATATTTTCTTCTCATTAATTCACATAAATGGAAATTACATGCCTTATATAATAAATTGGAAAATGACCACTTATGCCCTCAGATCTAGGATTTGGGAGGGGTATATAAGGTTTAGAACTAATTAGTTCTAATAGCATTTTTTTAAAAAAAATTAAGATTGGACCAAAAGGGGGGGCGCCCCCTTAACCAAGGGGACAAGGTAGGTAAGGTAGGTAGCCTCCTTTGAAATTTTAAACCACTTGTCTCCCCATGTGTCAATTGACTAGTCAATCCATCTATAAGGCCACCTAGGACTTTGACCAGCCCCACATGGCTTAGGTGGACCAATGGGGAAGGACTGGGGGTCCCCTTGCTGGACCTACTGACATTTTACACAAAAATCCACTAAGACTTACAATTATGTACCCATATATCACAAGGGTATACATACAAATACAAAAGGACATAAATGCAAACAAAATGTGAGCGGTCTTGCCTTGATGTCCCCATCAATTCTCCCCAGGTGGGAAGAACTCGACCTTGTCGAGTAAAGGGTGCGACTGCTCGAATAGTTTCGGCAGATCCGTCACCGTACCAAGTAGTGTGGGTACGCTCCACTCCAAGTGATCGTCACCTGCTCATTCCGTATATACTCGATATGCGCATGCTGCTATGGGAAGAGGCTAGTGGTGGAACACTCCGGGGTGGGGTCACTCTCAAGGGGAGGAGGCGGCTCGAAGGCTTACTAGGAATCACCGTTGGGTCCCTGTAGGTGACTAGATCCGTGGCAGAGATGTAGAGCTGATCCCAATAGTCCGACAAGTCACATACTCGAAAGGGACTAGCAACGCGAGCGTACCAAACCGACTCGACTCGATGTATGCACAAACACACGATAGACAAACGAAACAAAGACTCACAAAGACCCTGGACACACCTAATGTTAGTCCGACCTACGCATAGGCGATGGTGGACCAGGACACCCGAATGTGTGCCATGCATGCATGTTATGCAACCGAAGATCGGTGGCATGGGGAACACCTAAACGTCCAAGTATGACCCAATCATGCATGGACGGCCCTTTGGATTTTGGGAACTTGAGAGGGCTAGAAGAGCAGGGTGTGGAAGAGCCGGGTGTGGGTGTATCGAGATTGGGATTGGTGGGTGTAGAAGACCCGACCCGTGGGGTAGGGGTGTGGTAGTGGACTCCCTCGAAGGAATGAAGTATATATGGTGGGTCAAGGGGTCCACTAGGGAATGGGTCAAAGGGATCAAAGAAGGTATGACCCCTTGTGGTGGATTCCCACAAGTCATAGTCCCCGGTGTAGAAGTCTCGAAGGTGTGGACAGTTACCTTCATGCATTGTAGGTGGGACGGTGATCATGTGTAGGATGTATGGTTCCTCCCTCGGGCAAAAGGGTATGAAGTCGGGTTTGGCCGGCATGAGGAGGAATAAGAGGATCTCCGTGGTGACACAACCCACGGTGCACACGAAGGTAATGGACCCTAAGGCCTGATGAGTGAAGCTACGACTAGTGGGTTGGTCGAAGCCTCGGGCCAATAAGTACGTCAACGTCCATTGCCGGTGTAAACCCATAATAAGGTCACCCAGTGTATCAACATGGTGACTAGACCGGAATGTCGTGTGGTAGGAGTTGTCGGGCACTAGAGGTAAGGTGGAGTCCATGGATGGATATGAAGGCGGGACCAAGCCATCCTTGAGCCAACTAAGAAGCGGCTCGGCGATGAAAAGCGTACCCGTTAGAAACACGGGTGGCTCGGGCTTGGGTGGCTCCAAATAAGATGGTTTCGAATAAAGTTCGGAAGTAGAAAGTGGCAATGGAGCACTCACGGGTGGTGAAGGAGCATGTGTCCTTTCTATCCTATCCAACCAATCCGAAAGTATTTTCTTGATTTCATCTAAGGTGCGGGTTGGAGTAGGGGCCTCGGGATGGACTCGCTCCTAATCTCTCGACCCGGATATGGACCTAGGCTCGGCTAGAAGCGGGGCTTCCACTTGGTGGGAGGTGACTGGGTGGATCACTTGATTGGGGTTGCTTTGGAGGGCTTGGATGGGGGTGAAGGGGCGGGGTTGGATGGAGGTGTGGCCCACTTGATTGCGGGTGAGTTGGTGGGGCCGACTAATGGTATAACCCCCGTGGTCGGAGGTAGGTGGACGGGGAAGGTAGACCCTCCTAAGCGCTCTCTTCATATCCCACCATGACTCGATGGGCCTTAGCCTCCTATCTTCCAGGAAGTACTTGATGTCCCTCCATGTTTCGGAGACTTCATAGAAAATTCATCTTTTGGCAAAGTCGACTTGCACGGGACCGGACATAAGGTAACACTCAAAGTAGTCGTCCATAATGGCTTCTCACTCTAGGTAGTCACCTAGGTTTTCGGAGCCATAGAGGTCCCGGGCTACGGGCCTACGGGGGTGGTCCGGGTGGTTCTCCCATCTTAGATAGTATCGCCACCATGCAGAAGATGCAACCCCTTGGTCATCCATGGGACACGGGGACGCTAGTGAATGGACATGCCAACAGTTGGTGACATGACACTAGACCGACTATGAAAGGTTGGAATGCACTAACTAATGCACACTAAGGACTCTATACTTAAACCAAGACTCGGTACATGGCGGAGTTAATCGATCCGAAGATCACTCGCGCAAGTGTGCGGCCTTCCCGATAGGCATTGTCTAACGTTCGGATAACACCTTTTTATATACCGAACAATGGTATGCGGACGCAACCTTAGACTGACTTAGACGATGACTAGACGTAAATGACACTTTTTTCCCACCAGACTACCCTAGACTCAGCAGGCGCACTGATACCAAATTGATACGGGACGGACACGCGACTCGACGCCAAATGGGTATGCAATCCTGGGACTCTAGGCAAGCTCGCGATCACCCCTAATGAGAGAAGCGTACGTACGGACGTGCACGGTTAAGAAACCGATAGTGAGCTAGGGTGGCCAACTCACAAATTCGTGCCCGGATCAGGTCACGGGACGGTCTCGCTCTCTCTCGCAGCAGCTGTGAATAACAATATATCGAGCTAACGGCCCTAACACATGCTCTCTAGCAGTGGCATATAAAAACATATACAAGAATAGCAAATGCAGAGTAATGGAGCGAACACGATACCTCCACGTGCCTGGCGTGGGGAAGAGGATCCCGGCCGATCTCGTACTCCCGGAACAATTACTACACAATAATTACAGCAATGATTTACTACCCACTCCACGCAGGGAGGTAAGGGGCTACACAATGGGACCCGGGAGCAACGGGTTCGGGTTGACGGGCAGCTTCTTGTGTAGCTTCGGCGGCACACGTACTCACGACCGTGGGGCCCATGTGATGGTCAGTGGGGCCGCGTGGGACCGGGGTGGCACCACTGTGGTGGGGACACCCGAAGGAGCGCTCCCTGGGAAGATGGCATGCTGGTTCATCGGTCGGAGACCGGGCGGCTCCGATCTTCACTCGTCGAAGTTGCTGCCCACGGATTTGAACTCTGTTTCAGACCCGCGCGTCCCGACGAAAACTGATGCTGCGATCGGCCCCGACGTCGGATCGATGCACAAGAGGTACCGATGGAAAGCTAACTCAAAATCCTTCGATCTGTGACTAGAGAAATAAATTTGAATTTCAAGTTGATGGCCTTTGTGGGATATTCAACCTTTTGGCTCATAGGATCTAAAAACTCAGGACGGAAGTGCTTTTTTCTAAGAGTTGACATTGACTGTGATGTAGACCTCCGATTCTGTCACGCCCCGAGAGCAGAAGATACCCGGAGATGCGTGACGAGTTTATATCAATCATGTCAATCAGAATATTAGTGTATTCGACACCAAAATCAGAGATGCGCAAAAGTAAAGATAACCCAATCCTTTATTCCTTCATAAGAATATGTCTATTACAAACCTTTGATGTACTAACTAAAATAAAGGAAAAATACAAGGTTGACTCAAGAAAATATGAAAAAGACTAGATAACACGGGAGAAGCTCTATCTCTTTCACTCTTGATTTTCCTCATCCGTTTGAGTTCCCTCATCGTCGGACTTACCTGAAAAGTAGGGAAACACTGAGTGAGCGAACGCTCAGTAGGAAATTATATCTCAAGAACTAGCAATGGGTTTAAGTAATTACATCTTTCATGAATGTACTATAGCTATGCATGCTCGCATAAAACGATAAGATAGAGAGAGTGTATAACAATAAGATAGCAAGAAGAACTAGTAATGAACTTTCAAGAACTTATATCAAAAGATATCAAGATATTCAAGCAAGTGCATTCATCATGTCATGTTGGAATTTGGCTATCACGTTCAAGCACGCAAGTATGCAATTACCCTTTTTCAGGTCACGCAAGTCATGTAATATCAAGTCAAGTATAAGTACAAGATTTGTGGAATGTTCAATAAAGCTAATCATGCACTTCGGTATAATGCCAATACCGTGATCAATCAACTCCCAT
This sequence comes from Amorphophallus konjac, assembly GCA_022559845.1. Taxonomy (NCBI): domain Eukaryota; kingdom Viridiplantae; phylum Streptophyta; class Magnoliopsida; order Alismatales; family Araceae; genus Amorphophallus; species Amorphophallus konjac. Next base: position 431,010,664 of record CM040118.1, read on the forward strand.
GGGCACAAGTACTTTCGAGTGCTCCTCCCAGGACCAGATCGGGCCCTATATGCGCAGGCATTAATCATGTATTTTAACATCCACTTTTGTGTATAGCCAATATGGAATTTCAAGAATAAAGCTTGTAGACATGTAGGATAAACTTGGATAGAGTAGAGTCCAAAAATATGACACTTGACATAGAATGGCGATAATAACGGTACAATCACGATTATCGATAAAACTAGGTGGAATTGGTTTCCTAACTTGGGTACCATGACAAGTAAATACCCACAAGTAGATGGTTACTCCTTTAATATAGAATTGAGGTCCACAAGAACATCATAACAAAGTTGTTATAGAATTGGGGTCTACAATAACATCACATTGATGGCATGCTTTCCCCGTTCATTAAGAAAATTCTCATATCATACTCATAGCATAATATGAGGGCCGGTATACCATGTTTCTATAGAGTGACATGGCAAAAATAGGGTGATAGGTTTTTATGGTACAACCCGCTCAGTCGGCCTTGAGGGAATCCAAGGCTCGAGGAGTCTTATGGAGGTCTCTATGACTAACTCGCTAGTCCAAAGGAACGGAATGTCCAATGGAGTGCTTGTATGTCATTGAGAGTTAAGGGGGTAACGTTAAAACATCATGAAACGTGGGACTATATTCACGGAGTGGAAATATAGTGCCGATAATATCCTTATACATATATATCAAACTCTCGGTTAACAAAAATAAGGGAAAACAGTAATACAAAAAATAGCGACTTTAGCCAAGTCATTAATTATCTAATTAACGCCTTTCAGAGGGGCGTTTATTTACAAATTTGACGACTTATACATTAGTCGTCCCTTCAATATTTCTATTCTGCAGAAAATCAATATTTTGGAATTTTAACAAAAACGCACCCTGGACAGGGGCGTTACTTTTCAATTAGCGCCCTGGTTTGGGGCGTCAGTTCAATAAGAGACGACCTAGACAAGGTCGTGAATTCAAGAATTTACCAATTTTCAGATAATAAAATTTCAGGAAAAAGGGTACATGATCATGATAGGAAAAATAGCAGGATTTCACAGGTATACTCATACAATATTTTAGATTCATGGTTACATAGATATTAAATTTTTAAACGTGTATTTTATTAATTACATGTAATTGACGACTTCTGGGCAGGACGTCAAAACCATAATTAGCACCCTAGTGTGGGTCGCTTCTTTAAATTAGCGCCCTTGTCAAGGATATTTATTTTTGAAATTACATAGAAACCATCTGAAACCACAATAAAACTATATGCATGCACGACCGATGATATTATTAAGACCTTAAGCTAGTTTGGGCTACGATCTTGAGAAAACCTACCTTGATTAAGATCTGGAAGAAGAAACGTGAAGGGTTTTTGATAGAAACGATGCTCTATTTGTAACAGAGCCTTCTGATCACCGGAAGAAGAAGAACTTTACGTCCTTTAATCTATATGAGAGCCCTTTCTCGATGCAAGCAACCTACAGGAGAATAAGATGAAGAAAAATTAATATTCTCCATGAGTTGATCGAAAGCAGAGGCAGGAAGAAGAAGAACATAAACCTGTTCTTCACGCACAGCAGCAGAGCAAAACCTCCTTCGACCAAATAGCTTTTAGGGTTCGATGGACAAGGTTATTTATAGGATTTTGGGATCCTAATAGGGTTAGAGTTGTATTGGAAGTAATACTTCCATGATAGAGTCCTTACTATTTTCCATCTTCGATGTAGTTATCCAAAACTTGCTATGGATAGACTCCTGGTCGAACGAAACTCGAACTGAATTCACGCCTTAGGTTAGGTCGTGTGTTTTAATTGACGACGTTGTCCTAGTGGTTACTTATTAAAAACGCGCCCAAGGTGAGGGCGTTTCCTTTCCTTTCCTTAATTTTATTTCCCGTTGTTTGAAATTTGACGCCCTAGTGTGTAGGCGTCCTTTTTAAATTAACGCCTTAGACAGAGGCGTTTCCTTTTGAATTAGCACCTTGATAAAAGGCGTTATTTTTCCTTCTGGCTTATTCTTATGCGTTTAGGCTTTCATCATCTATTTACTTATCTTTTATTTTAATTTGATCCATTTTCAAAATCTTTATTTTTTTTCCAGGGTTGCTACACCCTCCCCCACTTAAATGAATTTGGTCCCCAAATTCCATAGTATATATATATGTGGATAGTGTAGAGTATATACCTTAAAATAATTCTGGAAATTGCTTCCTCATGAATTCCTCGGTCTCCCATGTGGCTTCATGATCGGAACTCTTATTCCATTGTACTTTTAGCATGGGAATAACCTTATTCCTTAGAGTACGTACTTCACGATCTAGTATCTTTATGGGCTTCTGCTCATATGTGAGATCCTTCTGGATAACCAAGTCTCCATGTTCAATAATATGTGATGGATCGTGTACATACTTCTTCAACATAGATATGTGGAACACATTATGAACATCAGACAATTGAGGAGGCAATGCGATGCGATAAGCAACCTCGCCAACTCTTTCCAGTATCTCGAAGGGTCCGATGAATCTTGGTGTAAGCTTGCCCTTGACACCAAATCTCCGTATGCCACGTCCAGGCGATATCTTGAGAAATACATGATCTCCAATTTGGAATTCAAGATCTCTCCTTCTTGTATCAGCATAAGCCTTTTGCCTAGACTGAGCAACTTGCAGTCTTTCTCTAATCAATTGTATCTTCTCAGCGGTAACCCTTACCATGTCTGGACCTAGCAGTTGCTTCTCTCCAACTTCGTGCCAGCATAAGGGTGATCGGCAACTTTTTTCCTATAAGGCTTCGAAAGGTGCCATTTTTATACTTGCCTGGTAGCTATTATTGTATACGAATTCAACCAGAGGCAAGTGATCATGCCAGCTCCCACCAAAATCAATGATGCATGCCCTAAGCATATTTTCAATGACTTGATTAGTTCTCTCGGTCTGACCATCCGTTTGAGGATGAAAAGCTGTACTAAAGTTAAGCCTCATTCCCAACGAATGTTGTAGTCCCTTCCAAAAATGAGAAGTAAAACGGGGATCTCTGTCAGACACGATTGAGATAGGAATACCATGTAATCTGACTATGTCCTTGATGTATAATGCAGCCAAAACATCAACTGACCATCGGCTCTTTATTGGCAAGAAATGCGCCGATTTAGTCAATCGATCAATAATAACCCATATTCCATCATGTCCTCCTTTTGATTTAGATAAACCCATGATAAAATCCATACCAATATCCTCCCACTTCCATTTAGGGATATCTAGAGGATGTAGTTTTCCAGCAGGCTTTTGGTGTTCCGCCTTGACTTGTTGGCATGTGAGACAGTGCGACACGTAGTCCGCTATTTCCCTTCTCATGTTGGGCCACCAAAAATTTCTTTTCACATCTTGGTATATTTTGGTAGATCCAGGATGAATCGTGTACCTTGATCTATGAGCTTCATCTAAGATCTTCTTCTTTAACTCGGGACAATCCGGTATACAAGTTCGGTTTTGGAATAACAACCTTCTATCTGATGCTAATTGGAAATCAGACTGTCCTTCTAGTTTGCCTTTGATCTCTACTAATATTGGGTCATCATCCTGAAGTGCTTGTATTTCCGTCAATAGGTCTGGATGAATGCTTATATGAGACAATGTGACACATTTGAAGTCCGTGTCCATGCTTATATTGAGCTTAGAGAATTGCTCCAGCAACTTCCATTCTTGAATCATACAATTGGCTAACAGTGCTCTCGGCTTTCGACTAAGGGCATCTGCTACATGATTACCCTTTCCGGGATGATATCGTATATTGAAGTCGAAGTCTTTGAGATATTCTAGCCAGCGCCTTTGCCTCATATTTAGTTCCTTTTGAGAGAAAAGATACTTGAGACTCTTGTGATCGGAGTATATAGTAAACTGTACTCCATATAGATAATGCCTCCAGATCTTTAGTGCAAATACTACCGCGGCTAATTCTAAGTCATGGACGGGGTAGTTCTCTTCATGCTTCTTTAATTGACGAGAAGAGTAAGCTATAACCTTTCCTTGTTGCATTAGAACACATCCGAGGCCAATGCCAGAATCATCAGTGTATACCTCGAATTTCTCTTCTTCCATTGGTAAAGCTAAGACAGGAGCTGTAGTAAGATGATCCTTGAGAGTTTGGAAGCTTCTTTCACATTTCTCACTCCATTCGTAACGGATCTCCTTGCGAGTTAACCTCGTAAGTGGTACGATGATCTTAGAGAAATCTTTGATGAATCGCCTATAATATCCAGCAAGACCTAAGAAACTTCGGATCTCGCTAGCATTGGTCGGTCTTTCCCAATTTCTTACAGCTTCAACTTTTGATGGATCTACTAATAAGCCATCCCTTGATATAACATGTCCGAGAAAAGTCACTTCCTCAAGCCAGAATTCACACTTGCTAAGTTTTGCATATAATTGGTTTGCCCTCAATATTTGTAATGCAATCCTTAAATGCTCCTCATGCTCTTCCTTGGTCTCAGAATAAATCAATATATCATCAATAAAGACCACCACGAATTGATCCAAATAAGGCCTGAATATACTATTCATTAACTGCATAAAGGTAGCAGGGGCATTCGTTAGTCTGAAAGGCATAACAACAAATTCATAATGGCCGTACCTGCTTCTGAATGCAGTCTTATGAATGTCCTCATCATTGATTCTTAACTGATGATATCCCGACCTAAGATCAATTTTGGAAAAGTACTTGGATCCTGAAATTTGATCAAACAACTCATCGATTCTCGGCAGTGGATACTTGTTCTTGATAGTGAGATGATTCAACTGTCGATAGTCGATGCATAACCTCATGGATCCATCTTTCTTCTTTACAAATAATACAGGCGCTCCCCATGGGGAAGTACTTGGTCTAATGAATCCTTTCTTAATGAGTTCCATCAATTGCTCCTTTAACTCCTTGAGTTCAGCAGGTGACATTCTATACGGTGTCTTAGAAACTGGACCCGCACCAGGAACTAAATCGATGGTGAATACCACTTCTCTTTGTGGGGGTAATCCAGGCAAATCTTCCGGAAATACGTCCGAAAATTCTTGTACCACCGGAATGTCTTCTATCTTTGTTTCCTTAGCCTCCTTAATCGTGACGAATGCAAGGAAAGATACATATCCTTTCCTGATGAGCTTGCTAGCTCGGAGAGCCAAAATAAGAGGGGTTTTGCTTCGCCTCTTGGGGCTAGTAAAGACCAGTTCTGGAAATTCCTCGAAAGTAACCTTGCTATTGCGGCAATCGACCGTTGCCTGATATTTAGATAACCAATCCGCTCCTAGTACGACATCATACTCCTTTAGATCTAAACATATAAGATCATTAGGGAGATTCTTACCATGAACCAATACTTCACAGTTCTGGTAATGGTGTGTAATATCAGTCTCGTTTGCTAGAGGAGTATACAAGACTAATTTTATCCATTCCGGTTCTAGGGGTAACGGATCAGCGAACTTCTTGGAAACAATGGAATGTGAAGCACCAGTATCAATTAAGACATATGCAGACTTGGAACAAACTTTCAATGTACATTCTACTAGTCCGCCTTCTTCTTCTTGTCCGGTCTCCTTAATTGCATGAAGACGAGCATTCTTGGTTACTGGGCGCTTTCTGTCCCCGGCTTGATCATTAAGTAATGGGCAATCGGAAATTCGATGATCGCGACTCCCATAGCGGAGACAGGCTCCTAGTTTCCTCCAGCATTCTTCTGCTCTATGGCCCGCCTTGTCACAATGCTTGCACACTATATTTGATGGGGTAGTGGTGATGGAGAAGGGCTTGGTCTTCTTAAACTTCTGATCTTGTGAGGAAGTACCTCCATTGCTAGGCCTCTTCTTGAAGTTGGGTTTAAAGGAACCCGAACTTGTAACTTGTTCTTTCTTGTCCTTCCTACGGATTCTATCAGATAGTTCCGTGGCGTCTTCTAATAGCTGATCTCGGCACACAATTTCTGAGTAGACCTGGATATCCATTGGCACCAGCTGTGTGATATATTAGGGCCTGAGCCCATTTAGGAACCTCCTAGCTTTCATCTTCTCGGTGCTAACTAAGTGCTTAGCATACCGAGATAATCTAGAAAATTGGGCCTCGTACTCGGCCACTATCAAGGACAGTTGCTTCAGTGCAGCAAATTCTGTAGCTTTCTTTTCCTGTACTCGGTCCGAAAAATATTTAGCGTTGAAATGTTCAACGAATTCTTCCCAAGTAACTTGGTCTTGATTTAAAGTAGCTTCTATTGATTCCCACCAGCATCGGGCATCCCTTTCTAGTTGGAAAGTAGCTAATAAGACTTTATCTTGATCTGTGCACTGCATAACACGGAATATACGTTCCGTCTCCCTGATCCAGTGCTTTGCGTCGTCCGGATCAGTAGAACCCATGAATTTAGGTGGGTTCATGTTTTTAAAGACTTGGTGGAGACTCCCTGCTCGTTGTGCTCCTCCTTGTGCTACCTGTTGCAGCACCTGAGTCATGCCTTGAAGTGTACGCTGCATGTTGCGCCACTGAGCACGTTCGGCAGCCATCGTCCTACAATTACCATAACTAGATTAATACATGATTTCATTTAGAAGCTAGCATTTCTATGTTAACTTTAACCCTTTGTTCTACCCAATCTCACCGGTTAAAGGTTAAACCTATCCTTGGACTTGGGTTTTCCTAGAGATTGAATACCCTAGGCTCTGATACCATAAAAACTGTCACGCCCCGAGAGCGGAAGATACCCGGAGACGCGTGACGAGTTTATATCAATCATGTCAATCAGAGTATTAGTGTATTTGACACCAAAATCAGAGATGCGCAAAAGTAAAGATAACCCAATCCTTTATTCCTTCATGAGAATATGTCTATTACAAACCTTTGATGTACTAACTTAAATAAAGGGAAAATACAAGGTTGACTCAAGAAAATATGAAAAAGACTAGATAACACAGGAGAAGCTCTATCTCTTTCACTCTTGATTTTCCCCATCCGTTTGAGTTCCCTCATCGTCGGACTTACCTGAAAAGTAGGGAAACACTGAGTGAGCGAACGCTCAGTAGGAAATTATATCTCAAGAAATAGCAATGGGTTTAAGTAATTACATCTTTCATGAATGCACTATAGCTATGCATGCTCGCATAAAACGACAAGATAGAGAGAGTGTATAACAATAAGATAGCAAGAAGAACTAGTAATGAACTTTCAAGAACTTATATCAAAAGATATCAAGATATTCAAGCAAGTGCATTCATCATGTCATGTTGGAATTTGGCTATCACGTTCAAGCACGCAAGTATGCAATTACCCTTTTTCGGGTCACGCAAGTCATGTAATATCAAGTCAAGTACAAGTACAAGATTTGTGGAATGTTCAATCAAGCTTGTCATGCACTTCGGTATAATGCCAATACCGTGATCAATCAACTCCCATGGGCACAAGTACTTTCGGGTGCTCCTCCCAGGACCAGATCGGGCCCTATATGCGCAAGCATTAATCATGTATTTTAACATCCACTTTTGTGTATAGCCAATATGGAATTTCAAGAATAAAGCTTGTAGACATGTAGGATAAACTTGGATAGAGTAGAGTCCAAAAATATGACACTTGACATAGAATGGCGATAATAATGGTACAATCACGATTATCAATAAAACTAGGTGGAATTGGTTCCCTAACTTGGGTACCATGACAAGTAAATACCCACAAGTAGATGGTTACTCCTTTAATATAGAATTGAGGTCCACAAGAACATCATAACAAAGTTGTTATAGAATTGGGGTCTACAATAACATCACATTGATGGCATGCTTTCCCCGTTCATTAAGAAAATTCTCATATCATACTCATAGCATCATATGAGGGCCGGTATACCATGTTTCTATAGAGTGACATGGGAAAAATAGGGTGATAGGTTTTTATGGTACAAGCCGCTCAGTCGGCCTTGAGGGAATCCAAGGCTCGAGGAGTCTTATGGAGGTCTCTATGATTAACTCGCTAGTCCAAAGGAACGGAATGTCCAATGGAGAGCTTGTATGTCACTGAGAGTTAAGGGGGTAACGTTAAAATATCATGAAACGTGGGACTATATTCACGGAGTGGAAATATAGTGCCGATAATATCCTTATACATATATATCAAACTCTCGGTTAACAAAAACAAGGGAAAACAGTAATACAGGAAATAGTGACTTTAGCTAAGTCATTAATTATCCAATTAACGCCTTTCAGAGGGGCGTTTATTTACAAATTTGACGACTTATACATTAGTCGTCCCTTCAATATTTCTATTCTGCAGAAAATCAATATTCTGGAATTTTAACAAAAACACGCCCTAAACAGGGGCGTTACTTTTCAATTAGCGCCCTGGTCTGGGGCGTCAGTTCAATAAGAGACGACCTAGACAAGGTCGTGAATTCAAGAATTTACCAATTTTCAGATAATAAAATTTCAGGAAAAAGGGTACATGATCATGACAGGAAAAATAGCAGGATTTCACAAGTATACTCATGCAATATATTTGATTCATGGTTACATAGATATTAAATTTTTAAACGTGTATTTTATTAATTACATGTAATTGACGACTTCTGGACAGGGCGTCAAAACCATAATTAGCACCCTAGTGTGGGTCGCTTCTTTAAATTAGCGCCCTTGCCAAGGACGTTTATTTTTGAAATTACATAGAAACCATCTGAAACCACAATAAAACTATATGCATGCACGACCGATGATATTATTAAGACCTTAAGCTAGTTTGGGCTACGATCTTGAGAAAACCTACCTTGATTAAGATCTGGAAGAAGAAACGTGAAGGGTTTTTGATAGAAATGATGCTCTATTTGTAACAGAGCCTTCTGATCACCGGAAGAAGAAGAACTTTACGTCCTTTAATCTATATGAGAGCCCTTTCTCGATGCAGGCAACCTACAGGAGAATAAGATGAAGAAAAATTAATATTCTTCATGAGTTGATCGAAAGCAGAGGCAGGAAGAAGAAGAACATAAACCTGTTCTTCACGCACAGTAGCAGAGCAAAATCTCCTTCGACCAAATAGCTTTTAGGATTCGATGAATAAGGTTATTTATAGGATTTTAGGGATCCTAATAGGGTTAGAGTTGTATTGGAAGCAATACTTCCATGATAGAGTCCTTACTATTTTCCATCTTCGATGTAGTTATCCAAAACTTGCTATGGATAGACTCCTGGTCGAACGAAACTCGAACTGAATTCACGCCTTAGGTTAGGTCGTGTGTTTTAATTGACGACGTCGTCCTAGTCGTTACTTATTAAAAGCGCGCCCAAGGTGAGGGCGTTTCCTTTCCTTTCCTTAATTTTATTTCCCGTTGTTTGAAATTTGACGCCCTAGTGTGTAGGCGTCCTTTTTAAATTAACGCCTTAGACAGAGGCGTTTCCTTTTGAATTAGCACCTTGATAAAAGGCGTTATTTTTCCTTCTTGCTTATTCTTATGTGTTTAGGCTTTCATCATCTATTTACTTATCTTTTATTTTAATTTGATCCATTTTCAAAATCTTTTTTTTTTCCAGGGTTGCTACAGATTCAGCTGTTGAGCTCTTCATGAAAGTGGTAGAGGCCGAATAGAGTAAAAAAGGGATATATTTTATGAAAGGTTTGGTGGAGATTTGACTGGAGAAAAGTATTTTCTAGTACCGGGTGGTCGGATCTGGATAGCATAAATAGAACTGAATTTGGGGGAAAGACAAAACTTCTAAAAATAGGTAAAGGGCTTTTGAAATTTGACGAAAATTTGTGGAGGATGGAAATGGTGGACAGAACCTTCAGTAAAATTGTAGGTTCAAACAAAAATCAAGAAGTGGGTCGAAAGGGGGAAACTCAGAGTTGCTATAACACTGGATAGACTGCAGGCAGAACTTGTGGATTGGGAGGCACGAAAATGGAAAAATGGAAAACGATGACTGGAATTTTTTTTAATTTTTCTGTGACGTGGTGACGACCTCTCGAACTCACCCTGAAAATCTCAGCTCCATATGATGTCGGAGTTGGGAGCTATATTTCTTGGAGTAAGTCTCTATCCAGTAAAATAGAACTTGGACAACACTTCAGAAGGATGCTCGCGGTGGCTCGTTGGCGGCACGAACGGCGGCGGCGGCGGCAGCAGAGATAGAAATTAGAGATAGAGGGGCTAAGATAGAAGGGTTCTACAACCTGAAATGTTAAAGGAGGAGGAAGGAACCAGAGGGAGAGAGGAGGGGGCGCACCAAGCTCCAATGCACAATGCAATATTTTCTTCTCATTAATTCACACAAATGGAAATTACATGCCTTATATAATAAATGGAAAATGACCACTTATGCCCTCAGATCTAGGATTTGGGAGGGGTATACAAGGTTTAGAACTAATTAGTTCTAATAGCATTTTTTTTCAAAAATTAAAATTAGACCAAAAGGGGGGGGGGCCCTTGACCAAGGGGACAAGGTAGGTAAGGTAGGTAGCCTCCATTGAAATTTTAAACCACTTGTCTCCCCATGTGTCAATTGACTAGTCAATCCATCTAGAAGGCCACCTAGGACCTTGACCAACCCCACATGGCTTAGGTGGACCAATGGGGAAGGACTGGGGGTCCCCTTGCTAGACCTACTGACATTTTGCACAAAAACCCACTAAGACTTACAATTGTGTACCCATATATCACAAGGGTATACATACAAATACAAAAGGACATAAATGCCAACAAAATGTGAGCGGTCTTGCCTTGATGTCCCCATCACAAGGGTGTTCCCCCGTATGGGGGATGTAAATAACGCCGTGGCCTTTATGGCAGGGCGGGTTTTGGTCCCGACCCGAACCACACAATCGTCTGATTAGTCAGATCGCGCGCACTATGGGCTTCCACGAAGCCCGAATAAATCATCACATTGTGACTGGCACGCCCTCGCACTAAATAAACGAATTAACCCGATCAACAAACGAACCAATTCTTTTCAAATTTTAGTGCGTCCACAGACATTCATTTCCCACCGTAGTATGAGCTCCCCGTGTACCGGAAATATGACGGGAATGGCAACCCGTTTATTCATGTCAGGGAGTTTCTCTATGAATCGGCACAATTCCAGCATGACGACTGCCTAATGGCGTATCTGTTTCGCCGATCCTTGGACGGGGTCGCCCTTGAATGGTTCTACACATTGCCTCTAGAGGAGGCAGAAAGTTTCAAGACTATGAAGGAGAAGTTTATCCAGAGATTTCAAGAACGGGTTGGGCCCGAGTATTCTTTTAAAGACTTGGTAGCAGAAAAGATGAAGCCGGACGAAGACTTTGCTGCATATGCAGATCGATGGAGGCAGATGGCCTCACGTGTGCCCGGGCAGATCCCGGAAGAAGAAAAGGTTAAATTGCTGATTTCTAATGCTACCCCGACATTCCGAAATATATTGGCAATGAACGATATATCTAACATGCACCAGCTATACAGCCGGGCCCGGTTTATCCAGACCCAATTTAAAGACTCTCCCATCCATTCACTGTTTGAGACCCAGAAATCCAAAACTACCCAGAAATCCCAAGGCCCAGTAACTGAGGGAGTTCAAGTCAATGAGCAGGTCCAGGCTGTTCAATTCCCTAACCAACCTGCTCCACCCCGTTCCCAGCAACCTCCTCGCAACCCCCAGTTCTCCGCTCCACAAGCTCCACGACCCACCTTCCAAGCTTCTCAACACCCACAACAACCACCACCACCTCAACAGCCACAACCGCCACCCCAGTACCATAACGTCCCTCCTCCTGCTGGTTATGGGCCTGCTCGACCGAGACCCAAGAGGATCAACTACCCACCGCTTCCAGAAACCCTCCCCGATATCTTTTCGGCTCTTATGTACACTAGTTGATGGGAATCGACGCCGAGCATTAACTTTTATTTTTACATTTGAGTCCTTTTATTTACTTTTATATCCTTGGGAAAGTATATGTACAATTGTAAGGCTTTGTAAGCCAATGTGTCATTCCCTAGGATTGTGTGGGTTTTTGTGCAAATGTGTAGTAGGTCTAGTTAGGGGGCCCCCTCCCCTTCCCTATTGGTCCACCTCATCCATGTGGGGCTGGTCAACCATCTTAGGTGGCCATCTAGAAGGTTTGAATGCTAAATGACCACATGGGAGACAAAGGGATTAAAATTTCAAAGGTTGGCCACCTACCTTACCTACCTAGTCAAAGGAGTGCTCCATTCATATGTAATTTATTTTTTTTGAGTTTTGACCACATGGGGGAAGAAAATGACTTATTTCCCACGAAATTCCCAGCCCCCCACCCCTTGCCATTTTCTATATAAGCCTATGTATAGTGTCATTAGAAATTAATGAAGAAATGAAGAGAAAATTGTTGGAAAATCAAGAGTGTTCTTGAGCCCCTCCTCTCTCCCTCTGGTTTCTCTCCTCCAACCTCAAGTTCTAGAGTGATTCTACCTTCTATCATCCCCTCTCAACCTCCGGTGATCGTCTGTGGCGCCGCCGCCGTCGTTCGTGCCGCCATCACGCCGCCATCGAGCCGCCTCTGCAGTTCTATCTTCGTCTGACCACAGCAGCTTCCACGCATTTTTTGTCTCAGCCACGAGTTTGGATTGATCTGAATTTTTTATGGTGTGTTCTACCCTTGCATCCCAAGTGCCACCTAAATTGTCACGCCAAAATTTCATCGTTTAGTATTTTCCCATTTTCGTGCATCTTTCATTCCTAGTTCTGTTTTGTTTCTATCTACAGTGACAGAACCTTTGAGTTCTCCCCCTCCTACCATCTTTTTAATTTGTCCAAACCCTCCCAATTTTACTGGGAGTTCTGTCCATCACTCCCTACCTCCACAAATTTTCTTAATTTTTTATCAGCCTTCTATCTATTTTTAGAAATTCGTGTTCTTCCTCTGCTACAGTGTTTTCAGTCAGATCCCAGATCCGACCACCATCCACTTCCAAAATCATAACAAATCACCACCACCTCCAAAGCCAAATCCAAAAATATTCCTGGTTTCCTTGTTTGATTTCCTACAGCCTTGTTGAAGAACACATCTTCAAATTCGGACATCTACTTCACGGTCAAAGGCAATCAATAGGAAAGTCCTCTGCAGATCTGAGTCTTCGGTTACTGTACAACAGCAGCATATAAAATTCGCCAACACAAAGTATAAATCTGGTGAATTTTTCTTAAGCCCGCTAGATTTTAGTACTTCGAAGCAGCTTTCCAACGGCTCTAATCTCCTTGTATTCCGACACTGGGGCTGATCGCAGCGTCCGTTCTCGCCGGAGCGCGCGCTGAAATACAGAACCGGCAGATTTCTGATCGGTTTTTCCGACCGGTGCCGAACGGAGCCGCCCGGCCTCCGACCGGCGAACCAGCGTGCCACCAGCCCGGGGAGCGCTTCTCCAAGTGTCTCCACTACAGCGGTACCACCGGGTCCCACACGGTCCCTCCGGACAGCACGTGGGCCCCACGGTCGTGAACACGCGTGCAGCCGAATAAACACACGAAGCTGCCCGTCAACCCGAATTCGGTCCTCCCGGGCCCATTTGTATAGCCCTTTACCTCCCTGCGTGGAGTGGACATGTTCCCATTGCTGTAATTATTGTGTGTTAAGTTTCCCGGGAGTACGCGTTTTCGGCCGGGTCCGTCTTCCCCACGCCGAGCGCGTGGAGGTATCGTTCTCGCTCCCTACACTCGGCATTTGCTTACTTTCATATATACTTGTTTATGCCGCTGCTAGAGAGCATGCTTTAGGTCCGTTAGCTTGCTATATTATCATTCACCGCTGCTGCGAGAGAGTGCGAGACCGTCCCGTGACCCGATCCGGGCACACGAGAGAGCCGATCACCCTAGCTCATTGTCGGTTTCTCAACCGCGCACGTCCAACGCTTCCCTCGTTAAGGGACAGTCACGAGCTTGTCGTGTCCGTGGTCTCGTCCCGCATCAATTTGGTATTAGAGACAGTTTGAGTCTAGGGTGTCCAAAAAAAAAGATGTCATTTACGTCTAGTCGTTTTTAGGGTCATCATTGTTTCAAAACAAAAAAAAAGTGTCTTTTTGCATCGCATCCCTTTACTCGGTATATCAAAAGGTGTTGTCCGAACGCTAGGCTACGCCTATCGGGAAGGCCACACACTTGCGCGAGTGGTCTTCGGATCGCTTATCTCCGCCACGTACCGAGTCTTGGTTTACGTCTAGGGTCCTTAGTGTGCATGCATTCCAAACTTGCATAGTCGGTCTAGTGTCTTGTCACCGTGTGTATGCATGTCCATGTCCGCTACCCATGGCCGTTCCCCAAGACCATACGTTCGAGTGGTCAACCTTTTTGGCCAAAGTCAATGTCCTCATGGACCGAGCCCTTGGTTTTACCCCTCTCACTATGAAAGTCGCTCTGCCCAACGGGTCCACAACGGAACTCCATTTCACCGATAGGGAGTCGGGTAATTGGGTTTCTCTTGACATCGTGGAGTCTCTCTCCAAGACAGGCGAGATTGTCCATGATGGTGATTTTGCTTTTGTTGAGTTCTATAAGAGGATCGGATCTGTTCTCTACACCGATGGTGCATGGTGCAGGATCGGCACACTTACTGGTTCATGCATCATTTTAGGGCAAAAGTGGTTAGGAGAGAGAAGGGCCAATCTTGACTAGGACAAGAGGACTTGCACCTTATGCCCACCTTACCTACCCGGTAAGATCACCCTTAGGGACCCCGTATGTCCAGCCACCCAGCCCCAGCGGCCCACTCCCCCTTCGGATTCGCGCTTGGAGCCACCTCATCCCGAGCCACCCGTATTTCTAACCTCTACATTATACATAGCCGAGCCGCTTCTTAGTTGGCTCAAGGATGGCTTGGTCCCACTCCCTTACCCGTCTATGGACCCTACCCTACCTTTAGTGCCCGCCAACTCCTACCATACTACGTTCCGATATCGTCACCATGTTGACACATTGGGTGACCTTATCCTTGGTTTAGGTTGCCAATGGCAGTTGACACATATGTTGGCCCGAGGTTTCGACCAACCCACGAGTCGTAGCTTCACCCATCCGGCCTTCGGGTCCATTACCTCCGAGTGCACCGTGGGTTGTGTCACCACGGAGGTTCTTCTACTTCTCCCGCTACTGGATGAGCCCGACTTCATGACTTTGCTTCCGAGGGAGGAGTCATATTTCCTATACACGGTCCCATCTACCATGACGGAGGAAGGTGACCACCCGCACCTTCAATAATTTCACCATTGGGACCATGTCATGTTGGAACCCACCATAAGGGGTCATACCTTGTTTGATCCCTTTGACCCCTTCCCTAGTGGATCCCTAGACCCTTCATATTCCCTTCACTTCTTCGGGGAAGTCCACCTTCATACCCCTTTCCTACGGGTCGGGTCCTCCATACCCACCAAGCCCGTCCACGATACGCCTACACCCGGCTCTTCCACACCCGGCTTTCCTAGCCCACTCAAGTCTCCTAAATCTAAAGGGCCATCCATGCATGACTGGGTCATACTTGGATGTTTAGGTGTTCCCCATACCACCCATCTCCGGTTACATAACATGCATGCATGGCACACATTCGGGTGTCCTGGTCCGCCGTCACCTATGTACGGGTCGGACTAACCATAGGTGTGTCTAGAGTCATGTATGAGTCGGTTTCTTATTTGTGTGGTTTGCATATGTGTGTTAGTGCATGGTGAGTCTGCATATGTCGTGTGCAAGCTCGTCGATGTCAGTCCCTTATGAGTGTGAAAGCGAGTAGACTCACTCGATGAGTATGGGATCGGTTCTACATCTATACCCGGATCAGTCACCTACAGGGACTCAGCGGTGATTCCTAGTGAGTCTTCGAGCTGCTTCCTTCCCTTTTGAGAGTGCCCCACCCGGAGTGTCCACCTCTAGTCCGTAGCAGCTTGTCATATCGAGTATATGTGGATTGAGCAGGTGACGGTCACTTGGAGTGGAGCATACCCGCGCTACTCGGCACGGTGACGGATCCGCCGGAGTACTCGAGCATCCATACCCCTACTCGACGGGGTCGAGTTCCTCCCACCCGGGGAGAGTTGATGGGAATCGACGCCGAGCATTAACTTTTATTTTTACATTTGAGTCCTTTTATTTACTTTTATATCCTTGGGAAAGTATATGTACAATTGTAAGGCTTTGTAAGCCAATGTGTCATTCCCTAGGATTGTGTGGGTTTTTGTGCAAATGTGTAGTAGGTCCAGTTAGGGGGCCCCCTCCCCTTCCCTATTGGTTCACCTCATCCATGTGGGCTGGTCAATCATCTTAGGTGGCCATCTAGAAGGTTTGAATGCTAATTGACCACATGGGAGACAAAGGGGTTAAAATTTCAAAGGTTGGCCACCTACCT
This sequence comes from Amorphophallus konjac, assembly GCA_022559845.1. Taxonomy (NCBI): domain Eukaryota; kingdom Viridiplantae; phylum Streptophyta; class Magnoliopsida; order Alismatales; family Araceae; genus Amorphophallus; species Amorphophallus konjac. The sequence goes on from CM040118.1 coordinate 431,027,022, forward strand.
TACCTACCTAGTCAAAGAAGTGCTCCATTCATATGTAATTTATTTTATTTGAGTTTTGACCACATGGGGGAAGAAAATGACTTATTTCCCACGAAATTCTCAGCCCCCCACCCCTTGCCATTTTCTATATAAGCCTATGTATAGTGTCATTAGAAATTAATGAAGAAATGAAGAGAAAATTGTTGGAAAATCAAGAGTGTTCTTGAGCCCCTCCTCTCTCCCTCTGGTTTCTCTCCTCCAACCTCAAGTTCTAGAGTGATTCTACCTTCTATCATCCCCTCTCAACCTCCGGTGATCGTCTGTGGCGCCGCCGCCGTCGTTCGTGCCGCCATCACGCCGCCATCGAGCCGCCTCTACAGTTCTATCTTCGTCTGACCACAGCAGCTTCCACGCATTTTCTGTCTCAGCCACGAGCCTGGATTGATCTAAATTTTTTATGGTGTGTTCTACCCTTGCATCCCAAGTGCCACCTAAATTGTCACGCCAAAATTCCATCGTTTAGTATTTTCCCATTTTCGTGCATCTTTCATTCCTAGTTCTGTTTTGTTTCTATCTACAGTGACAGAACCTCTGAGTTCTCCCCCTCCAACCATATTTTTAATTTGTCCAAACTCTCCCAATTTTACTGGGAGTTCTGTCCATCACTCCCTACCTCCACAAATTTTCTTAATTTTTTATCAGCCTTCTATCTATTTTTAGAAATTCGTGTTCTTCCTCTTTTACAGTGTTTTCAGTCAGATCCCAGATCCGACCACCATCCACTTCCAAAATCATAACAAATCACCACCACCTCCAAAGCCAAATCCAAAAATATTCCTCGTTTCCTTGTTTGATTTCCTACAGCCTTGCTGAAGAACACATCTTCAAATTCGGACATCTACTTCACGGTCAAAGGCAATCAATAGGAAAGTCCTCTACAGATCTGAGTCTTCGGTTACTGTACAACAGCAGCATATAAAATTCGCCAACACGAAGTAAAAATCTGGTGAATTTTTCTTAAGCCCACTAGATTGTAGTACTTCGAAGCAGCTTTCCAACGGCTCTGATCTCGTCGCATTCTGACACTGGTGCTGATCGCAGCGTCCTTTCTCGCCGGAGCGCAGGCTGAAATACAGAACCGACAGATTTCCGATCGGTTTTTCCGACCAGTGCCGAACGGAGCCGCCCGGCCTCCGACCGGCGAACCAGCGTGCCACCAGCCCGGGGAGCGCTTCTCCAAGTGTCTCCACTACAGCGGTACCACCGGGTCCCACACGGCCCCTCCAGACAGCACGTGGGCCCCACGGTCGTGAACACGCGTGTAGCCGAATCAACACACGAAGCTGCCCGTCAACCCGAATTCGGTCCTCCCGGGCCCATTTGTATAGCCCTTTACCTCCCTGCGTGGAGTGGGCATGTTCCCATTGCTGTAATTATTGTGTGTTATGTTTCCCGGGAGTACGAGTTTTCGGCCGGGTCCGTCTTCCCCACGCCGAGCGCGTGGAGGTATCGTTCTCGCTCCCTACACTCGGCATTTGCTTATTTTCATATATACTTGTTTATGCCGCTGCTAGAGTGCATGCTTTAGGTCCGTTAGCTCGCTATATTATCATTCACCGCTGCTGCGAGAGAGTGCGAGACCGTCCCGTGACCCGATCCGGGCACACGAGAGAGCCGATCACCCTAGCTCATTACCGGTTTCTCAACCGCGCACGTCCAATGCTTCCTCGTTAAGGGACAGTCACGAGCTTGTCGTGTCTGTGGTCTCGTCTCGCATCACTAGTGACATTCAATTACCTCTGGAGCGTCAGAATTGGACTCCGACAGCCGATCAGTCAAGGTATTGCATATACCATCGGCAGCCCGGGCACACCATAGAGAGATGATACCAGTTTAGAGACTTGGTGTATGATTTGCATGAGGGCCAGAGGATTGATTAGGCCCAAATGCACAAGTTGATTGAAGATATCAAGGAAAGAAGAAGACAAACCAGGCCGCAGTAGGCGGCAGCCCAGCAGTAACAGTTCCAGCCACCTCTACAACAACAACAACCCCCACAGCAGCATCAGCAGCACCAAGACCTCGAGATTCATCAGAACCCCATGCCAAAACATCCTCCCGCTCCTTAACAACAACCACAGCCGCCGGCACCGGCTCAAGTGAATGCAGTCCACCTCCTAGCTCCTAATGTTGGGTGGTCTTTTGACGATGAGACCCCCGCTCACCTTTTGGTATTACACCACACCAACTTCCCCGCACCTTCTGTTCCTTCCATTATCCGGCCCACCACCTTGGCCACCGCTCCACTCCCTGTCCTCTCCCAATCACCTATTGCACCCCCCACGTTCCCCACCATTCCGCCAACCCTTCCACCATTACCCGCTATGCCCTCCATCATCACCCCTCCATTTAACCCTTCACCAATCATTACCACTCCGCCAGGGCCTGTCAGGCCAACCTCCGCCATTCTCACCCCCATTTCTACCCCTTCCACTTACCCCACTGGGCCAATCGGGGGTCCATCTAATGCTGTGCTGGCACGATAATGCGCCCTCTAGAGCGGGCGTCTATTCCACCGCACTTACCCTTTCACTGGTCCGTCTGCACCCAACCCTCAAGTTCCTTCCTCAACAGTTGAAGCAGAAGAAGTAGATCCCATGCTGGGCACGAAATATGACTTGCTACATCATTTGGACCGGATGCCAGCCAAGATATCAGTTCTGGAGTTGATCAAAAGGTCCACGCTACATCAGGACGCCCTCAGGGCTTTTTTGCAGAAGGTTATGGTCAATGAGGACGTTGCGGTGGACAGCTTGCTGTCGGTGTTGGCAATTATTACCAGGGGGCCTTCCATTTCATTCTCTGAGTCAGAATTGGCACCCCCAGAGGCACGGCAGATGCCACACTACATTACCATTTCTTTGAACAAAGTGGCGATAGAGTCAGCTCTAGTGGGTACAGGTGCTTCTATCAATGTGTGTCCACTCAGTACACTACATACCTACAACATTTCGGAAGATACGCTCAGGCCAACACCAACTACAATTGCAGCGTATGACAACTCCAGACGAGCGTGCCATGGGGTCGTGATAGTTCAGGCCGAAATAGGGCCTTTGGTGATGGATGTGGAGTTTTACGTGTTGGACATAGACCCGATGTTCAAGGTAATTATAGGTCGTCCATGGATATACAGTTTGAATGTTGTGCCTTCAACCACCCATCAATGCCATAAATTCCCATTCCAAGGCCAGGTAGTTAAGGTGAAGAGTATCTCCATAGTTCAATCAGTTGATGTGATTACTGATAAAATTCTTCCCACTCTGTGGCCGAGTAACAGGCCAGTTCTTTCTGTAATGGACTTAGATTACCCATGGGCATATGTGTCATGCAAGCCCAGCACTGCGCCAGTAAATGTGAAAATTAAGTCCAAGATCAGAGATTCAAAAGGATGGCATATGATTTTAAAGTTAGGCTATCAGCCGGGCTTGGGCCTTGGCGTACAACTGCAAGGGCGAACTAAGCCCGTTTCTAAAGGCAGAAAGATGGGCCAGAGAGGCCTTGGCTACCGGGAGTCAGCATTATCTATCCTGGGAGACTCCGAGTCACTGACGTGGGATTACCGTCAACACTTTGTGAAAGGCCCATTGTAGCCCGATACCTTGAAGAAGCCGTCGCCATGTCCTGGTGAGAAGATTGATGCCACCCATGCTGTTGCTGACCCACCGCCGCCGCTGAAGGTGCTAGTGGGTGATATGGAAGATTTTTGCAGCTATTTTGAGAAGCTGTTCCAAGAAGAAGAAGTTTGCCCGAAGAAGAGGGAGATGCAGCTGGTAAAGCATTCTCCGACTGAGCTAGCTCACTGGAGGCCACGGGAAGCAGGGAGCTCCATTACTACCTTTTCTTTATCCCTGTCCCGTCTTGCCTCCTTGTTTCAGCAATTGGGGATTGTTCTCCGTTCCCCTCCGATCATGGTCGACCCGTACTTCACGGAAAGACCGCCTGAAATCCTGTTTGTGCCATGTGCATGTGGGCGCTTCCCACCCATTGATTTATCAACCATGTTTACTCCTCCTTCCCCCAATGCCCAACTCCACGAAATGTGGTTTTCATCTTCCGACCCATTCTTCGATTGCATCTTTCCCTATCGGTTTCCCATGCAACTCCCACCTCCCCCGTCTTATTCTTCATGTTACGTGATCTCCTCCGACTTCCAAAAAAAATGCCAATTTTAAAATGGAGGTTTCAATGGAGGATTATGCTATTTTGAGTCCATCCTCTTCCCAGGGGCATGAGACTCCTGCTTCTTTCCCTGTAGACTTCCTGTTTCCTTGGGTAGATGTACATTCCGCAGAGTCTCCTAGGTTGGTAGAGTAAGTCGGGGTAAAGTCTAGTTCTAGTGTGGTCATCCCATCCACGTCCACGGCGCACCCTGTGATGCATCATCCTAAAACCGTTCCAGATAGGTTCCTCCAAGACTTAGCTCAGAGATGTCATGCGCTTCTTAAATGCCCTGAATTTGTGGAGACCGTGATTGTTTTAGAAGATGGTGAGGAATTAGAAGGGGTGTGGAGCAATGAAGGATTAGGTGTATATGAGATCGTAGATGAGAAGGACCCATCCGATGATGAGGAAAGTGATGTGGATGACACCACCGATCTGTACGTGCATGGTTTGAAGAGGTTTGATGAACCGTCGTCGGCGGTGGATGAACCCATCAAAGAGATTAATCTTGGAACCGAAGAGGACCCTAGGCCCATAATTATTTCTACTAATCTCCCTCCTCAGGTTGAAGAGGAGCTGATCAAGGTTTTGAGGGAGTACAGCGATTCATTTGCCTGGTCCTATGAGGATATGCCGGGTCTTGACCCCACGTTGGTCAAACATCCACTCATTCTTAAACCAGGGGCAACACCTGTTAAGTAAAAGGCGAGAAGGTTCCACTCGCAAATGGCCTTAAGGATAAAGAAAAAAGTCGATAAATTGCATAAGACCAGGTTTATCAGAGTGGTTTTATATCCGCAATGGGTGGCGAACATAGTCCCGGTAATGAAGAAAGATGGAAGAATTTAGATTTGTATCGATTTCAGGGACTTAAATAAGGCATGTCCGAAGGATGATTTCCTACTTCCTCACTTTGATGTACTGGTGGACAGCACGGCTGGGTATGAGGCCCTCTCATTTATGGACGGGTATTCTGGTTACAATCAAATCTGCCTTGCTCCTGAGGACCAAGAGAAGATCTCTTTCACCACGCCCTGGGGCACGTACTGCTATGTCGTTATGCCATTTGGATTAAAGAATGCAGGTGCCACATATCAACGGGAGATGATGTCTATCTTCCATGACATGATGCATGTGTACTTAGAAGCTTACGTGGATGATATCCTGGTAAAGTCAAGGTCCAAAGAATAGCATCCCGCCATTTTAGCCAAGGTGTTGCAAAGGGCTAGGGAGTACAAATTGAAAATGAATCCAAAGAAATGCGTATTTGGAGTTGCATCAGGGAAATTGCTGGGGTTTATAGTTAGCAAACGGGGGATCCAGATTGATCCGAATAAAGCTAAGGCCGTTATGGAGATGTCACCGCCTAAGAACATCACTGAACTCAGAGGTCTGATTGGGCGCTTGCAATTCATTAGAAGATTTATATCTCAACACTCGCAAAGGTGCCACCCATTTTATGAATTGTTGAAGGTGGGAGCTAAGTTTGAATGGAACGAACAATGTCAGAAGGCCTATGAGGATCTTAAGGTCTATCTTTCCAATCCTTTGGTTCTGCAACCACCCATCCCCGGGAAACCCCTGATCCTATACATTTCTGTGATTGAGGACTCCCTATGAGTTGTTCTTGCTCAGGTGGATGATGAAGGAAGGGAAAGGGCAGCATACTACCTTTCGAGGTTGTTTAATCCTGCTGAATCCAAGTATACTGCCATGGAGAAGACCTGCGTAGCGTTAGTATGGGTAGCTCAGAAACTCAAACACTATTTCCTTGCCCATGAGGTTAAGCTGATCTCTAGAATGGACCCCATTCATTACCTGTTAGAAAAACATGTCCTTTCTAGCCGATTGGCTCGCTGGCAGAGCTTTCTTTCCCAATTTGACATCACCTTCATTGTTCAGAAGGCGATCAAGGGATACGCCATTGCTGAACATCTTGCTCACTCTCCTATCTCTCGCACTGATTCAATCCAGGATGAGTTTCCTGATGAACACTTGGCTGTAATCACTCATCTTCCTTTTTGGTCTCTTCACTTCGATGGTGCTCTCAATTCCCAGGGCCGTGTAATCAGTGCCGTTCTCCTCACTCCGGAAGGAGTGACCATCCCTATCGCTTATCAACTCTCTTTTCTTGCCACTAATAATATAGCAGAGTATGAGGCTCTCCTTGTAGGTCTGAAGCACGCCTATCTCATGGGCGCGCGATACCTAAACATCATAGGAGACTCTCAATTGGTGCTGCGTCAAGTTCTGTCCACTTACCGCACCCGTGACCCCAAACTCAAGCCCTATCAAGATTTGGACATGCTCTTGGCTAGGCAATTCTGGAAACTCATCTACATTCACACTCCTCATTCTCAGAACATTCTGGCCGATGCACATGCATCGCTGGCTTCTTCCCTTTCCTTCCTGCTTAGTCGTTCCACTGAGACCATTGTGGTCCAGCGGATGGATGCTCCCTCTCTCCAGGATCCTTGGTTCGATACCCTTAGGAAGGATGTGGAGAAGAAAGCTGAGAAGGAAGATTTGAAGGAAATTTCATTAACTGAGCTCGAGGAGATTATAGAAGAAGAGGAGTTGCCGTGGTATTACGAGATAGAGCAGTATTGTAGGGATGGTTCTTTTCCCGAGACGGCAAACGTCGAGCAGCGTAAGGCCATTCGAAGAAATGCCGCCAAATACACGATTATTGCGGGAGAACTATATAGGCGGGCTCTCAATGGAGTTCTAATGAGGTGTTTGGATGACAATGAGACTTGGAAAGTAGTAGAGGCCGCTCACTCCAGTGAGTGTGGAGGGCACGTTAATGGGTAAGCTTTGGCAAAGAAGATTCTTAGGCAGGGCTATTACTGACCAACCCTAGAAGAAGACTGTTCTCCCTATGTCCGTAGGTGTCTTCAATGCCAGCTTCATGCCGACAAAATCCACGCCCCGACTTCTTCTCTCCATCCTCTTTCTGCTCCTTGGCCATTCTCGATGTGGGCCTTTGATATCATTGGACCACTTGGTGATCCTAATGCTCAAGTTAAACAGAAATCCTTCATTCTGACGGCTACAGAGTACTTCACCAAGTGGGCGGAAGCTGAAGCTTATGAAGAAATCAAAGCCACCATAGTATGCCGCTTCATTCTCAAGAATATCATCTCGCGGTTTGGAGTGCCAAGTGATATTGTCACCGACAATGGGCCTCAATTCGTTTCTCAAGAACTTCGGGACCTCTGTAAGAAATGTAATGTTGCATTGCATCACTCATCACCATACTACCCTCAAGGTAATGGCCAAGCTAAGGCCATGAACAAAACCCTTCTTAAAATCATTAAGAAAACATGCGAGTCGCACAAGTTTGCGGATTGGGCCGACAAACTGATAGAAGCTCTATGGGCTTATCGCACCTCCATCCGTACTCCCACAGGGCAAAATCCATTTGCTCTCACCTATGGGATGGAGGTGGTACTCCCGTACGAGATCTTGATCCCTTCCCTAAGAGTACAACTAGATAAAGAACTTAATCTCGACGAGCGTCGAGAGGCGTTGCTAGTCCAACTGGAACTCTTAGATGAGAAGAGGCTAAATGCGGCCAATCACATCTCGGTTTATCAAAAATGTGTCTCGCTATATTTTCAAAAGAAGGTTATTGAAAGAAAATTCCAAGTGGATAACATGGTTTTGAAACGTAAATTTATCAGATCAGTAGGTCCCACGTCTAAGCTGCAACCCAACTGGGAAGGGCCGTTTGTAGTTAAGAAAGTCTATCCTGGTAACGCGTATCGTTTAGTTAACGCAGAGGGTGAAGAATTGCCAAATCCATGGAATGGGCTATATTTAAAACATTTTTATCCATAGAGTCAAGCCAGCAATGGCTCGGTGGCGGGGCATGCCTCTACTTGATCGCGAAGGAAGACCCCCGGTTCAACATACACACACAACACGACCCCCTGTAGTTCGGTTTGCCGTTCTTTGCGCAACACCGTTTCTCCCTTGGCCATGCTTTGGGGAAAGTGAACATCCTTATTTTTTTCTCCTCTCTCGGCTGAAAGTAGGGGCAAGTGGCGAATAAGGGGGCGAGAACCGATCTAGACCCCCTAATAAAAGAGGTCTCAAATAGGGGCAGTCCGTTATGACCTTATTCCGTAGATATAAGAGCAAAGGAAAAAGAAAGAAAAGAAATGGAGAAAAGGGGCAAAAATCAAAGATCAAAGCTAAAAGCTCACCCAAAGCTTGAAGCTCGAAAGTCTAAAGGTCCCCAAAATAATGAAACTAGGCATGGCAAGAGTGGCAGTACAGTTTTCCCGCGGGACGTTATGAGCTCGGTCGTATGCGTGCCTAGAGCGGATGTAGTTCGATGACGGACACAAAGCCCCGGCGCAACAGACCAAATTCTTTGAAAAGGGGTGTCATGAGAAGAACTCAAGCCCTAAAAATCTTTATACCTATCACCAGCTTGTCTATCAAATTCTCGTTTATTTTCCAAGGAATGGATCCCACCCCGGGTATGGCCTCAATAGAGGCACCGTTAAGCGAAATCGGCCCCGGCCACGGGCGGTCCTTTATAACGCACGTTGAACCCAGGAGACCCCAAGTGAGATATGAGGTTCCCCGTCGTAAGGTTTGAGCTGGTTTCAAAATCTAAAAACATCAAATATTTCAAAATCTAAAAAAATTAAATATTTCAAAATCCAAAAAAAGTCAAATATTTTAAAATAAAAAAATAAATATTTTAAAATCTAAAAAAATTAGATATTTCAAAATTCAAAAAAATCAGATATTTTAAAATCTAAAAAATCAAATATTTCAAAATCACAAAAAATGTTTTCATCGTCATGATTTACATTCCACAGCATGCATTGCATTCATTTCTATTTTTGTTACTTGCCTATTTAATAAGGCTTATCCCCTTGACCAAAAATCAAGAGATGGTCATTTCCTAACTTGCTACAGGCAAGGGGTTAAGCCTAAAATAGATTTAATTTATTTTCGTTGATTATGTGTGCGCAGGGGCATGTTGAAGTTGAAGGTTCAGTCAGTCCGTGACCGTGTGCATTTCGAAGTCATATCCCAATTCACTCAATCACATAAAGTAAAGCCCAAACTCAAACCAAGCAAATCATCAACTTTATTCATTCATATATCAAACTCTCTAAGCATAAGTCTCTACATCAGCATCATGAAAAAAAGGAAAAATCACTCAGTCCTCCACTAGGCATCCCCCTGGGGACGTATCTCTCTCAGCTCTCCAACGTAGGCCTAGCGTGTCGCCAGAATCTCTGCAACCTCCGCTGGAAGGGTAAGCACCCTGCTCACCTCCCACATGATCAGGGCACTCTTGACTGCCTACTCGTCCTCTTCTAAACTGATCCTCCTCGCCTGTAGTACGGGAAGGTGGGGTAGTGCTGGAAGAACGGTCCTGGGTAGTCCAACCTGTAGGTAGCACCGGTGCGGGCTGTACATCGCCAGTGCAGTGTCGCTCACAAGCCTCAAATCCAAGCTTGGCCTCCTAGGTACTCTGACAGTGGTGTCGCGGAGGAAGTCAGGTCGCATCATGAACCAATCCAAGGGTAACCTATTGATGTGCAGTCGCCACTCATCCCTGGTCTTATTCTCTGCTATCCTGCACTCTACCTGTGGAGAGAATCCGAATGTGCCACCTATGAAGAAGAGGGGGTGGCTCCCGAAGATCCTGCTGGCTGAAGTGACATCCTCCTTGTGAATGAATTTCATCCTGACACCCATCCAGCACTCTAAAAGCATCATAGAACCAAAGAGAGGACCTCCTAGGGCTGCTGAGGTAAGACCCTCATACAAGTAGGCAAGGACGGCCTGGGAGATTGTGGGCGCCAAAAAAATGACGATGATGATCATGGCGACATTCGCGTCTACACATTAGAGCACGAGTCGAAGACAAAAATGCCGAATAAACCTCATGCCTCGCCCGATCAGGACGAGAATTCACTTGGTGGTCCGCTACCCGCTAAGGAAGCCCCCTAAGCAGAAGATACAGCTACAACGCTCTGACCGGCCATGTCGAGAGCTGAATCAGAGAAAAGTGGGGAACTCCGGCACAGTCTCGGCATGCACCGAAAGTCACGTAGAATCTGAGACCGAGTCCCTGAGGCTACAAACGGAATATTACGGAGGCCATGCATTGCAACCAGAATGTTCTGGGAATGCCGACATTCATATAAACGGCCGCGACTTCGAAAAGAATCAATTTGAGGCTTAAAACGGCACGGAAGGGACTTAAACCGGCGCGCTCTAAACTGGCGTGCCCCCCCTCAACATCTTAATCCGGCGCCACCATAAACTGGCGCGCCCCCATTTCCCATTTGCCCTTGAGGTTGCCTTAATACGGCGTACTACTATTCCCTTGGCTTTAAGCCTTTCCCCTCATCCTGATGCTAATCCGGCGCGCTCACCTCCCGCGCCGGTTTAACCCCATCCTGTCCCGTCGGCATGACGATGCTCTGTTTTGCATCATTATGGCGTGCAGAGGACATTCAATGCTCATAACTCTGCTTCTACCTTCGTTCGACAGCACACAAGCAGTAGCAGCAAGGCAAGCTCCTGCAGATCTCTGAGCGTCCCATCCTCAGACGAGCAGCAGTGTACGGGACAAATGAACAGCGTCCAGCACAGCCGGTCAACTCCCGACTTCGTTGCGGACGAGGTGGAAATGGCAGGAAGTCTCCCAGGCTGGCTGATGTATATAAGGGGAAGCATTGTGAAGCCAAGAGAGAAGAGAGGGTCAATAGAAGGGAACAGAAGAAAAGAGAAGAGGAAGGTTGAAGAAGGAGAGGAGAGAGGTCTTCTCGAGAGCTCTCCAGCCTCCGAAGAGAAGAAGCTACAGCCATCCGTTCACGCCTGCAAGGTGAAGAAAGAGAGGGAGAGGGTGAGAGCAAGAGAGGGGAGAGAGGGGGGAGAGCTTGTGCTCTGTTCCTTCTTCTCCCCCGCCGATGTATCTTCTTCCCCCACCTCAACATTTAGCTTTTCTTTTATCTTCTCCGTTGTATTCTTCCTTCCCTTTCCCTTGAGGATGAATAAAAGAATGACTTTGTGACCATGCGCAGTATTCTATGGCTCTGATCCTTTCCCCCCTTTTTCTTCCGTTTTGTTTCTCTGGTTCTCTGAATCACCTGGGGTCCTCGGGAGCTTGCCCTTCTGTGGCATGAACTCTGAGGGAACCCGTTCGAAGGGTGAACAGTCATGGCCACCTGCGGCCTACATCTGTCCCGTTCCACGAACTCATCGCCCGTGAGTTGTGAGAGCTCTTGAAGGCTAGTCCTCGAGCTCTCCAGCACTCACATCTGGGTTATTGGACCGCCATGAGGTCTAGATTCGAGGTGCACCCCTGAGTTATCCGTTTGGTGTTCCTTATTATTCTCTGGCAACCCCCAGTCCATGGGAGGTGCTGCCCAAATCTCGCCAGGATGAGAACACTCAAGACCAGACGAACAGGATGAGTTCTCTGAGCATAAGAACAGCTGAAAAAGCCAAGGCCTCTGGGAGTAAGAACAGCATCTGTCTGAAGCCGTCTCTGAATCAAACTGAACAAGTTCCTGCATAATCTGATGGGGACATCACCTCCCATGCCCACGTTCACAGCTCGTCTCCTCGCCCCGGTTGCATCCGGCATGGTCTAGTCATTTAATTTTGAGTCCTATGTAATTTTTATTTGAGTCATTTGATGTATTTTCCCTTTTATTTGAGTCATGTCCCTAGGTCTTGTGCTTATTTCCCTAAGTTTGAGAGTCATTATGTTGTTTAGTTAGTTATTGGCCCCAATTCATTGGGTTTGGCCCAAGTGCACCCCCTACCCCCTCGGTTATTTGTCATTGAGTCTTTTGTCAGGGACTTATTGTAAAATGTGGGTTGCCTATATATAGGACCCCATTCCCCCCATTTCAACTTAATGAATGAATGAATCAATGAATGAAAAAACTTACCATTTTGAGAGTTTACACTTCTTATTTAGTGGAGAGATTCTATTTTTTGGGTGAGAAACCCTAGGGGAGAGATTCCCCACCCTTCCCTCTCTTAATCTCTCTTTTTCACACCACTTTCTCTCTCCTCAACACCCAAATTCGAATTTTCTTCTCTCTCCTCCCTTCCCAACCACCTCCACTGCCCACCTACCCCATTTAAGCCTCTTCCCATTCCCCACAACCCTCATCAATACTCCACCCCTTCCCAAGACCCCCTCCACCAATCCTCTCCTCACCATCCAACCCCCAACTACCCCTCCCACTTTCCCAAGCACCCTTCCCACTACCCCAAGCACCCCTTCCCTTCCCCAACACAACCCCCCCATTCCCAAGACAAAAAATTAACCCCACCCTTAAACCTATTTTTGAATATCCTTTCCCTCTCTCCATTCCAACCAAATTCGCAGCCCCCACTACCACCATCTATTGGACTCTCTTCCAGACCTTATTCTCCACCTCCCACACCTTAGAACACCCCCTCCAAGACCCCCTTACAACCAGGGGTCACTCCCACACTCATCTACCCCCTTCCCCTTCTTCTTTCTTGGTCATTGGAAGCTACTTCGAAGTTGCAGTTTGCTGTCCAGAGGTTACAGATGAACCAGCAACTTGCAGCAGCCATCACGACTTCCTCCGGATGAGTTGGAAGGCACAAGAGGCATCCACAGAAGCGTCTCCCTGTCTTCTTTTCAACAGAAGTTGTTTCGTCTTCATCCGAGCTGTGTGCTGCCCAGGAGCTTCGTTCTTCCACAACGGCGCAGAGCTATCCCTGCTGAGTACCAGAACCGGATTAGAAGCACTGCCACGACGAACCTCGGAGGAATCAGCCCCCAAGACCTTCTACAAAGTTCTTCATCGCTCTGTCTACTTTCAGAATCAAGAAGCGGAACTCCGTTCGGCATCCAGTAGCAGAAGTTATTAATTTTCTCCCTCTGCTGCACGGATCTACTTCCCCACAGTCTACCCCGACCAGTCATGCTTGTTCATAGCCTCCAGGTCTTCTCCGGCATCTTTTAGCATCCCCGTCAGTTTTGCTGTGAAGAAGACTCGTCCACAATTCCAACAACTCTGGAGGTTCTTGATTTGGAGTTCGGGAGCCATCGAAGCATTCTCTGTAACCTGCGGTTGGAAATCTGAAGCTGCCAGTCTCATAAATTTCCACTATGTTCAAAGCTCCACCCCGGTCAGCAGTTGTACCAGAAGAAATTCAAAAAAATCTGAGGTGTTCCAGTACCAGTCACGAAGAGTTCCCCCCTCGTCTCGCCATCATAAAAATTCTGTATCAACTTCTGCAGCCCCAACTTCGACTGTCAGTCCTCCCTCCCAGACAGCAGGCAGATTCGGCTTCCCAACTTCTTATCGCTTTTGGTCCTAGTTTCCCCCTCCCCGCTTGGCCGGCTGAAGGCCCCTCCCTGTGTGGAGGTAGTATTGATTGTAATATCATTAACCCCCACCCCAAGGTCCCCCTCCTGCGAGAGGTGTAGTGTTGTAACTTCTTTGGGCAGGTCAAGCGACACCGCCGCGGCCTGTGGGGATCCACTGGCCTCCCCGCTCGCCCTCGTCTCCGAGCGGGATCGGTTTCTTCAAACCGATCGAGTAAGTGCTCCAAACATTGCTCTAATTTATTCTTGTTCTTTCAATATTAGTTCATAAACTCCGCTGGCCGTGAATCAGAGCCCGATCCTTAAGCTCTTGTGCTATAAGTGATCACCGTGGGAAAAGAGAGAAACCGGTGCCTTTGGCACTTGGTCGGCCCCTTTGTCTTGGGCTTCCACATCCATTGGGAATCAAGTCTTGGCCTTGCTGGCCCTCTACCAGCAAGGGCTCAACCCCTCAACCTCACCTTGGCATTGCCAAGTTACCCCGGGCTTGGGTGAGCGACGAGAGAGCGGCGGCCCAAATTGGCCCATTTAGATTGCGAATGTGCTTGCTTGCTTAAGTCCAAGGTCGTGTCACATCAATTGGTATCAGAGCAAGTTCTAGACTTGTCTCTACTAAGTCTTGTCCTAGGGCCATTGCATACATCACCCTTGTCCACTATCATGACTACCTCATACATGGCATATTCGCCACTCTTAGGCCCATTAGAAGCCTTTGTGTTTGATGGATCCCGCCCTAGCATATATCTAGAATGGGAGAAGTCCATAGACCAACACTTTGGGAGATTTACCCTGTCAGGGCTTGTCCAAGTCAACTATGCCAAGAGTTTGCTTTGGCGCCAAGCTAGGAAAGAATGGGAGAACATTGTAGGTTTGAGAGAAGCCAAAGGGGAAGCACCCATTGAATCTTGGGATGAAATGAGGGCCGATCTTAGAAAGATCTACGCACCCCAACCCAAACCTCTTCAACCAACCGATCTTTCACCCCCGAACCCAACTCCCACCCATGAACTTCCCCGACCAAGCCCAACCCAAGTCCACCCATGTTCACCACCCCGAGAGTACCATGCACTGACCATTATCACTCCACCCACCATAGACTATCCTACCCCATTATCACTGGAAGTTGTGGCCCACACTCCTACCCAAGTGGAGATGGATGCCAATCCGGATTCACCTCCCACCATAGAGAACATCCTAGACCCCCCACTTCCACCCACCTCTCCTAGTTCGGGTCCTCATGAGCCGCACACCCTAACCATGAATGAGTCCATACTCCAATGGCTTAAGCAAGGCCCCACCATTCCTAGCTCACCACCTTACCTCTCACCCTTGGCATATCAAGTCCAAATTATGCCCACCCAGTCTTCCCATGTCAGACTTCAAACCTCCTACTTTGTGGAAGGCTTAGGGGACCTAGTGGACTGTTTACAATGGCAAGTCTACCTGACCAATATGCTAGCCATAGGACCATTGGAGTCTAGCCCCATCTACTCTAGTGGACCCTTCCTAGCTTACCCCGCCACCGGTTCCATCACCTCCATCTACACTAGTGGCCATTATACGAGTGAAATCCTCCTCTTTCTCCCGAAGGATGAGAAACCAATCTTGGCCCACTTCCGACCGATCAAGATTCCAATTGCTTTAATTGGCCAACACACTAGAGACCTTGGCCCAATTATCTTGGAGGAGGATGACTCACCGTTTGGGTACCTTGAAGACATAGAGTGCCACCCTCTAGGAAGACCTTTCCACTACCCCTTTGATCCCTTCCTATGGGAGCCTAGACCCCTATGTGACCCAACCACCTTATCCACCACCCACCTTTCCCTAACCCAACCGACCATGTTTGACCCAATCCACCCCATCCTAGACCCGGGTTACACCTTGGGAGTCATGACCTTGGGCCACATATCCCTAGGTAATAAGGTTGTGCTCCACCCCATGATGACCACCTTCTTAGATCCATTCGATTCTTTCCAATGGGAGTTCAAAGGTTGTCCCACACCTATACACATGGAAGTCACCCTTGGGAAAAATATGCATGTGTCTAGGCTTACCACACCACTTGGCATGAACACTATGTTGGGTCCATTCATTCATATCACCCACATGTGAAGTAAAAAGTATGAGTGGTCCATGTTCGGATGTAATGGTCCACCTTCATTCATCATGGGTCTTAAGCATGTCAAAGGCATCTACGGATGTCCGGGTCCCCCGATATTTATCACCACTTTGCATGATAGGGCCACCTACGGGTGCCCCGGCCCACCTAGGCTGACCAAAGTATACACTACATCATTACATGATAGGTCTACTTTTGGTTGCCCAGGTCCACCCATCACCCCTAGAATGTCTGCATTCACAACATTGCATAAAGAGATCCGCAAGCACATTAGCAAGAAGAATGTGACTTATAAAAGGCGAGCCGACTCTCATCGACGTCACCAAGAATTCCATGAGGGTGACTTTGTGATGGTAAGGACGGAGAGGCTCTCCCCGGGAGCCATCTCCAAATTGAGGCCATGTGGGGCTGGTCCCTTCCAGGTCCTGAGGCGCATTGGTGCAAATGCCTATGAGTTAGATCTCCCCGAGGAATATGGGGTAAGTCCCACATTCAGTGTCGCCGACCTAGTGCCATACATGGGACCCACGGTGGTACCTAGTGAGGATATTGAGCCTATTCCCTCTGTTGAGAGAGCACCCACCCGTGAGGAGAGTCCACCAGCCAAGAGAGCCCAGCGTGAGCGCATTGAACGAATATTGGATGAACATGTCCCTACCACCAGGAGCAAGGTATACGAGCGCTATCTCGGCAGGTGGATGGATCGGTCTCGTTCGGAAGACTTGAGGGCAGTACCACTTCTACACCCTTCAAGGAGGGAAGGACACTTACTCGACGGAGTCGAGTTCTCCGCACCCCGGGAGTATGATGGGGACATCACCACCCATGCCCACGTTCACAGCTTGTCTCCTCGCCCCGGTTGCATCCGGCATGGTCTAGTCATTTAATTTTGAGTCCTATGTAATTTTTATTTGAGTCATT
Source organism: Amorphophallus konjac (assembly GCA_022559845.1). Lineage (NCBI taxonomy): Eukaryota > Viridiplantae > Streptophyta > Magnoliopsida > Alismatales > Araceae > Amorphophallus > Amorphophallus konjac. The sequence goes on from CM040118.1 coordinate 431,043,626, forward strand.
TGATGTATTTTCCCTTTTATTTGAGTCATGTCCCTAGGTCTTGTGCTTATTTCCCTAAGTTTGAGAGTCATTATGTTGTTTAGTTAGTTATTGGGCCCAATTCATTGGGTTTGGCTCAAGTGCACCCCCTACCCCCTCGATTATTTGTCATTGAGTCTTTTGTCAGGGACTTATTGTAAAATGTGGGTTGCCTATATATAGGACCCCATTCCCCCCATTTCAACTTAATGAATGAATGAATCAATGAATGAAAAAACTTGCCATTTTGAGAGTTTACACTTCTTATCTAGTGGTGAGATTCCATTTTTTGGGTGAGAAACCCTAGGGGAGAGATTCCCCACCCTTCCCTCTCTTAATCTCTCTTTTTCACTCCACTTTCTCTCTCCTCAACACCCAAATTCGAATTTTCTTCTCTCTCCTCCCTTCCCAACCACCTCCACTCCCCACCTACCCCATTTAAGCCTCTTCCCATTCCCCACAACCCTCATCAATACTCCACCCCTTCCCAAGACCCCCTCCACCAATCCTCTCCTCACCATCCAACCCCCAACTACCCCTCCCACTTTCCCAAGCACCCTTCCCACTACCCCAAGCACCCCTTCCCTTCCCCAACACAACCCCCCCATTCCCAAGACAAAAAATTAACCCCACCCTTAAACCTATTTTTGAATATCCTTTCCCTCTCTCCATTCCAACCAAATTCGCAGCCCCCACTACCACCATCTATTGGACCCTCTTCCAGACCTTATTCTCTACCTCCCACACCTTAGAACACCCCCTCCAAGACCCCCTTACAACCAGGGGTCACTCCCACCCTTAAACCTATTGGAAGCTACTTCGAAGTTGCAGTTTGCTGTCCAGAGGTTACAGATGAACCAGCAACTTGCAGCGGCCATCACGACTTGCTCCGGACTAGTTTGAAGGCACAAGAGGCATCCACGGAAGCGTCTCCCTGTCTTCTTCACAACAGAAGTTGTTTCGTCTTCATCCGAGCTGTGTGCTGCCCAGGAGCTTCATTCTTCTACAACGGCACAGGGCTGTCCCTGTTGAGTACCAGAACCAGATTAGAAGCACTGCCACGACGAACCTCGAAGGAATCAGCCCCCACGCCCTTCTACAAAGTTCTTCATCGCTCCGTCTACTTTCAGAATCAAGAAGCGGAACTCCGTTCGGCATCCAGTAGCAGAAGTTATTAATTTTCTCCCTATGCTGCACGGATCTACTTCCCCACACTCTGCCCCGACCAGTCATCCTTGTTCATAGCCTCCAGGTCTTCTCCGGCATATTTTAGCATCCCCGTTAGTTTTTCTGTGAAGAAGACTCGTCCACAATTCCAACAATTCTAGCGGTTCTCGATTCGGAGTCCGGGAGCCATCGGAGCATTCTCTGCAACCTGCGGTTAGAAATCTGAAGCTGCCAGTCCCAGAAATTGCCACTCTGTTCGAAGCTCCACCCCGGTCAGCAGTGGTACCAGAAGAAATTCAAAAAATTCTGAGGTGTTCCAGTACCAGTCATGAGGAGTTCCTACCTGGTTTCACCATCAAAAAAATTCTGTATCAACTTCTGTAGCCCCAACTTCGACTGTCAGTCCTCCCTCCCAGACAGCAGGTAGATTCGGCTTCCCAACTTCTTATCGCTTTTGGTCCTAGTTTCCCCCTCCCCGCTTGGCCGGCTGAAGGCCCCTCCCTGTGTGGAGGTAGTATTGATTGTAATATCACTAACCCCTACCCCAAGGTCCCCCTCCTGCGAGAGGTGTAGTGTTGTAGCTTCTTTGGGCAGGTCAAGCGACACCGCCGCGGCGTGTGGGGATCCACTCGCCTCCCCGCTCGCCCTCGTCTCCGAGCGGGATCGGTTTCTTCAAACCGGTCGAGTAAGTGCTCCAAACTTTGCTCTAATTTGTGCTTGTTCTTTTAATATTAGTTCATAAACTCCGCTGGCCGTGAATCAGAGCCCGATCCTTAAGCTCTTGTGCTATAAGTGATCACCGTGGGAAAAGAGAGAAACCGATGCCTTTGGCACTTGGTCGGCCCCATTGTCTTGGGCTTTCACATCCATTGGGAATCAAGTCTTGGCCTTGCTGGCCCTCTACCAGCAAGGGCCCAACCCCTCAACCTCACCTTGGCATTGCCAAGTTACCCCGGGCTTGGGTGAGCAACGAGAGAGCGGCGGCCCAAATTGGCCCATTTAGATTGCGAATGTGCTTGCTTGCTTAAGTCCAAGGTCGTGTCACATCATAATCCCTCTTAATAAGATATTCAATCCGCATGCTCATTCATCTTAACAAACGATTAGAAAGCTTTAACCACCTTCTCTATCAACTTAATCCATCAATTAAGTGAATAAACCAACCAAAATATCAATCTGTAAGTTGAAGAAACAAGAACAGAGCAAAAAGAATCAAAACAGAGCAAAACAAAACCTCGTAGAAGCTTAACCCGGCGCTCCCTAATCCGGCGTGGGCTAACCCGGCGCGGTACCCCCCCACGCCGGTTTAGCCTTACACTCAAAACCCCTTTCATTTTCTTTGCCACTAACCGGCGCTGCCCCCTAAAACCCCCGCAAGGGGCGCTGCCCCCTTGACCCCCGCGACCTGACCGGGCAGGTCGAACCCCGCGACCTGACCGCGCAGGTCGATCCGCGTGTGAGGGCGCACGTTATTGAGCTCAGGCTACGCATTTAACAATTCACTCCCTCGGACTGGGTGCAAAGAGAAAATCAACGACGCCTTGTGGTATCGGACGTGGTTTACGGAACTTCCGACATGGCCATAATCTGAAATCATCTCCGGCCAACAGTCTATCAACTTGACCCATCCCTACCGGGATCCAATCCCGCATTCTCATTAAACTTGCCTTGTTCATGGCAAACATTCGCGCGGTTTTGCTACCGTCTTTTATACTACAAACACGGACCTTCATCCAAACATGAAGTGGCCCATGAGTGGCCGACATAGTCTTAGCGTTCACGTCCCGATACGGGTTTCTAGCATAGTTCGTCTTTCACTATCCTCCTGCATTATTAATATTCTCTGTAGGTCGTAGGGCCCTTATTCCCGGCAATCAATCAAGGGTGTTCCCCCGTATGGGGGATGTAAATAACGTCGTGGCCTTTACGGCACGGCGGGTTTCGGTCCCGACACGAACTACACAATCGTCTGATTAGTCAGATCGAGCGCACCATGGGCTTCCATGAAGCCCGAATAAATCGTCACTTTGTGACTGGCACGCCCTCGCACTAAACAGAAGAATTAACCCCGATCAACAAACGAACGGATCCCCCCTCCGAATTTTAGTGCGTCCACAAGTCTGGCACGCCCGGTGGGACCGAAATTACCCTTCATCTCTTTACCGAGACTAAGGGCCCTACGGCCCCTTTCTTGTAATACTAATTATTTGATTGGCAAATGCAGGTCGCATTCCGAACACCATGATGGCCGCCACGTTCGGCCAACAGGCCGTCGAGAGCCATGTTCGAAACGGCTACTTGGCCGTCCCCCTCAGCTTCGGGAGCTTCCCTCCCGCGGTAGGCTTCCCCAACTTCCTTGGGGTAGCCTTCACGAACCTGCTGGACGTGGAAGCGTCTGACAGGACTGAAAGCAACGGTCCCATCCGGGGGCCCGCCAAAGCTGCTGTCGGCCGATCGATGGCCGAGACTTCCAAGACCGTCCCGACTGGGACGCTGAGCTGCAACGTGCACCACGTGCACCAAACTGCCGGCCCTTCTCACCCAGGGTCGGCCTCTCACCAAAGGAGGCTCCGAAGGAGCCATGCCACAACATCATACCGAGGTCGGTTCTCCAGCACCGGCAAGTCGGCTGTCATCGGGACTTTCCGGGTGCATCTTAACGGACGACGTTCCGGGGTGATCCCGGATCGCATTGTACCTGCCGTACCAGTGCGCAACTCTTTTCAGGCACTGGAGAAGATGAAGGGCAGGATGACGCCCGCCATTCAGGCCCCAGCGCCACAACATCAGTCAGCCTCCAGGCCCACCAAAGCTAAGCAAGTTTGGGTTCCCAAGGGGGCCCGGTTCACCTCACCAGCCCAGGCAAGGCCCAGCACCTTCCGCCCGACAAGGGCACAACAAGGAGATCGGGTCAAGACATCGGCCCCCATCTACCAGACGACATTAACTACACCGTCCCCACTGGACAACATCCACCGTCGACACTACCGACGCCACTATCAGGCTGCCCGTGTGGAGCCTGCAACCCACATGCCCGTTGCTGCTGACAGGGCGACATCATCAGCTTCTCCTCCTGACCAGAACTGGGAAGGAGTGGAGCAAGCCATGAAGAACTACTTGCGGGGCCCGGGGAGCACTCCCCTGGGTCGCCAGAGATTACTGGAGGTAGTAGCCTCTACCTTTGAAGAAGAAGACACCCGGCCAGTGCCCACTGCCGAGTCAAGAAACTACTCTGAGGAGCATTATCAGTCCCCGGCAAGGGAAGAAGTGAAGCCGTGGAGAGCGGTCTTTGACAGATTGGTCTTTCCAGGTAGGCCATCGAGAAGAACAACAAGAAGAGGCAGAGACCTAAGAGTTTGTACTTGCAATATGGCAGGGGTATCTGGCCGGTACGGGGCTCTACCAACCGAGCCCGAAGAAGTAGCCAGGCTTGCCACAAGGCCAGGACCTCTTACCAGAAGAGGGAAAGCGGCATCTGAAAAGACACAAGTCCACACTGGAGGAGCTAACTATGAGGAACCTTCAACATCCTTGGCTACCAATGTTATTACAGAAGGCACGGCGGGAGGACCATCCACTTCATCTGAAGAGGTGCCGATCGAAGAAAGGGGGGGCACCCCTAGCCTTCCCATGAACAACCCCGCGGTATTGCACATGATGCAACAATATCAACGGGAGATCGAATTGTTGAAGAAACAACTGACTGAAAGAGCCGCTCAGCCCTCAACATCCGGGCAGACTGAAGCATTACCAGAGACCCCTGGGGGCAACGGGCAGGCCTCGGAAGCTTCTCCACAGGCGACGGTGTCTCCCCTAATACCTACCTACACTGGAGGCGTACCCTTGCATCAGCCACAACATGTCACACCGGCCCCGCCATCGAACCTGCCATTCCAAGGGTCCACTATTGCACCTCAGGCGACAGTGTTAACAACACCGCTGATGCAACCGGCCCATTTCTATCCAAACCCGGTTGACCCGGCAACAGTGATTAGACTAATGCTTGAACAAATGATAGATATGAAGCTGGCGGAGAGGAGCGATGGTGATCATACGCCATTCGACGTATACCGGGTACCTTACCCGGCACACTATGCTGCAAAGAGGCTGCCAGCCGGCATTACCAAGCCGCCGAAGTTTGAGAAATTTAATGGGCAAGGGTCTCCCAGGGAGCACATTGCCTATTATGTGAATGTTATGGGGGATCTAGCTGCGGATGAAGCTTATCTTCTCAAGTTCTTTGGCTCAACACTTACCGGGCTCGCTTTCGAGTGGTATTCGAGCTTGCTCACCGGGTCCATTGCAGACTGGCCTGATATGCAGAAGAAATTTAAGGAAAGATTCTACATAGCTGAGCGGGAGGTGACCGTGGCAGAGCTTTACGCCACGAGACAGAGAAATGAGGAGTCGGCACTCGACTACATAAAGAGATTGAGGAACCTCAGCATGAGGTGCAAACGTCCCCCGCATCAGGAGGACGCAGTGCAGATCTGTAAATAGAATCTGAAGAAGGAGATCCTTGAGAGGATGATCGGTGCTGAGGTGAGGTCGTTCGACCGCCTGAACAACATAATGGCAGAGATCGAAGCATTCCTCGCTCGATACTCTTCCGCTCCAGCTGCATCAAGTCAGAGGGTCCGTCAGGCCGAGAGGAGGCCAACACCTCCAGAAGTTCATACACTGGACTTCGAAGCTTTCGAGAAACAGAAAGAGAAAGCCAAAGAGATGGCCAACACCTCCACTGAACGGCAGGAAGGTCCCTCCCTGCGGGAGAAGATGAGGAACAAATTGTATTCCTTTCCTCGAGACAAAGCCTGAGTCCTATTTGAATGGGCCACCAGGTACAACAAGATCACATTACCAGATCCAAAGAGGCCTGGTGACTTGAAGAAGAAGGATGATCCTCATTTCTGCCCATACCATCAGATGCTTGGGCATACCATCGAGGATTGCTACATCTTCAAGGATGTCATTGAGTCCTTGATCAAGAAGGGAGAGCTGGACATGGGGGAGCTCAGAGTGGATCCTCCGCAGCCGCACGAGATGCCGAGCCTTGGCACCACTGTCAACATGGTATCTTTATACCAACAGTTGCCTGAAGAATGGGCAGAGTCCAGTACGCAGGCCACTTATCAAGCCTTCATCATGGCGCCAGCTCATGATCAAGGAGGTTGGCAACCGCGCCAACGAAGAACAGAAGAAGAAGACAAGCTCCTTGGCCCACTCCAGAGGTTCGCATTAGGGGTGTTACACCCCAACCAGCACCGCCACCGGTGACACCTGTTTTGCATGACACAGCCCCCCGGCTCATTATGAGACGGCCCACTCACAACAAGAAGAAACACATCCCGATGCGGGTGCACAAGGAAACCAGCCCTGCGGTAGAAAGGCTCCAGGCCATCATTGATGGGCTTGAAGACTATGAACAGCCCGAGATCCAGCCTATGGAGTTGAAGGAGTATGTCCCCTGGGAGGAGTTTGAGTCAATCGAACTCGCTCCAGAAGCGGAAGCCGAGATGAAAGAAGAGCCTCTCTTGTGGGGTGAGCTTCCCCAAGAGCAGTTGCCAGCCACTGAAGAGAAGAAGAAAAAGAAGAAGAGAAGACCTAGAAACAAGAAGAAGACTGGGGTTGTCCTTTCTTGCAACACCCTCTCAACATTGTTTGACACAGCCCTCTCCTTGAGAGAGGAAGAGGAAGAAGTGCCCGTCAAACCGTCAGAGGTGAATCAAGCTAAAGCATCCACCTCCCAACATGCCACCAGGTCGGGAAGGAAGTGGGGATGTCCTCCTCAGGCCGACCACAACATCCTGCTTAGGGGAGAACAACCGTATCATATCCCCGAGCCTAGGGTCCAAGGCATGGAGATTCCCCCTCCCTTAGGTCTCTACCCTGGAGAACCGGTCGGCCAGGCCGCCCCTTCATTTATGGAATTTCTTACGACTCAGAGGGGAGAGCAGTCATGCCCCCGCGAGTCCCGGCAGACCCAAGGGGCAGGCAACCCCTCGGCTCCGTCTGTAGCAATCCCTCCTCGGCCAAGGGAAGAGCCTGACAACGTCCCAAATCTTGTCGAGTTCTTGCAAGAAAAGGAAGTGACCCAGCAGGCCCCACAAGCTCAAGCGGCATCTGACCCAGTGTAGGAGGCACCCGTTGAGCCGGCTCCCCAAGCCCAGACTGGGGGCAGGCGCAGTAGAGCCGAAGAAATGAGGTTGCTCGAAGTCCGAGCTAGCAACAGAATAGTCAAACACCTGAAGAAGATCCCAGCCAGGTTTACCGTCTGGGAAATCCTATCCTTAGATGAAGAAACACGGCAAGCTGTCATCGCCGCACTCCAGACACCAGCATATGTTGAAGCCTGCCTTACAGAAATGTCACCTGAGGTACCTATGGCCTTCACTGAAGAGGACATGCTTTTACCAACCTGCAGTCACAACAGGCCACTCTACATGAAGGGGCAGCTGAATGGGCATCCCATCAACAGAGTCTTGATCGACCCTGGGGCAGCACTGAACATACTCCCCTATCGGGTGTATCAGAAGCATTACTTTGAGGTACACCTGGTCGAGGTCAGGAACGTCAAGATTGCCGGCTTCAACCAGAAGTGCGAAGTCCCTATGGGGGTCGCAGAGTTCAACCTCTCCCTCGGTGACTTCACCACCAAGGTCCAATTCCATGTGATCAACTCCAACACCTCTTACAAGGCGTTGCTCGGCCGACCTTGGCTACATCAAAATAAGGTGGTACCGTCCACTCTGCACCAATGCATCAAGTACCCTGGCAACGGGAAAGAGGAGAGAATCTTCTCCGACCTCCATCCTTTCGAAGTGTTCGAATGTCACTTGTCGGATGCTAATCTTTATTTGGAAAAGCCGAAGCAAGCCTCCCAAGCTACTCAAGACAAAGGAAAGAAAAAGGCAGAGCTTGACAGCTGGTTCCCTCCACCACCGCCTGGCTATGTGGCTCCCCCTCAGGTGTCATTCGTTTCTGAAGCAGAAGGGGTATTCCGGGCCACTTACCTTCCCATCTACCCTACACCGGGAACACCATACCTTGAAGACTTGCTGGAAGACATCCGGGTCCCTTCCGGGATCATCAAGCCTCTTGCAGAAGCTGATTGCCAGGTGGCTGAACCGTTAAGGACCTTCGAGGTGCCCAACCCCGAGGGTCTGCCTACCATCTTTTATGTGGCCAAGGAGCACCCGGTAAAGGGGGATGATGATTGTAGACTGCCCGATGAGCTGCACGACCCACTCGTCCTAATAATGGGACTTCCTGACACAGCCGGTCCTGTGGTCAAGATGGCCAGAAAGCAAGGGATCCCCTTCTGCCAGCTCTCCAGTCGGAAAGAAATGTTCAAGAGAATGTGGAACCCGCCAAACCTGGACCGGCGGTTGTTGCAAATCACCCGACATCCAGGATTGGGCTTTTCACTAGAAGATTCCTATGAAGCTGATGTGATATCAGTCTCGGCTCTAGGCTGCAATAGCCACGCAGGCACTGCAGGCCCATGGCAGGATAAAGGCCGTCAGCACCTTATGCCTTTGGGCAACGAAGAACAAGATGAAGAAATATTCCTATGGAATCCACCTCCCTGCAGGAATAAGGGGAAGACCCCGTCCTCCACCGGGGGACCAATCTCGAATGACCACAGCAGCGGGGTGCCATCGCCCTCGTCTGACACTGACCCAAAGGATGGGGAAGCGGGCTGAGCCCCGAACCTCACTCGGTGCGACTCTACCCTACTCGCCCTATACTGCAGGCAACAGCCAGAGATCGAAATGCTGAAGGTTCGCTTGGCCGAAATGACTGTACTCATTAGAGGCATCCTCTGTCGACAAAGCATCGGCGCGCACCGGTCCCCGAACACCATCCCAAACGCCCCCGGGCACCTGAAAGGGGAGGCTAGGGATGTAGCTGCTTCCCTGGTCAGGCGATCAGTCGAGCGAAGCCCCACGCTGCGGGAGAAGATGCAAAGACCCTACTCTTTCCCAAGGAATAAAACCCGAGGAATTTTTGAATGGGCCTGCTACTATGGCAAGGTCTCCCTCCCAAGGTCAAAGAGGCCGCAAGATGCTCGCAAAAGCGGTGACCCCTCGTTCTACCCCTATCACCAAATACTGGGCCACTCCATCGAAGACTGCTACGTCTTCAAGGACATTGCTCAAGACCTGATTGAGAGAGATGAGCTCAGAATGGGAGATTATGTGGTCGCTCCGCCACGCCCCCATGTGGCAGGCGGCCATGAATGAAGTGTTTACATGGTGTCAGTTCAGCACCAGATTTTTGAAGATGCAGCTGAGAATGGGCGGCCCCAGCCACCAGCAGAGCAACAGCCCCCAGTATGGCAATCAATCACCTTAGCCCCTGCAAGAGCCATCTATGACAATTACAAAGAAGATCCCGAAGAAGTCATTTACTTCTCCACACAAGATAGCCCCCAGAGCCGCACACAACAAGCCTAATAGAGGGGGAAACAAGCAAAACCTCGTTACCCAATGAGGCAGAGCAAGAAAACACCTATGGTGTCCTTGAAGCAGAAGATGGTGAAGATAAGGATTTCATTGACCTGCTACCAGCGCCTCCAGAATTTGAAGATGGCGGCCAGGCCACAGTGGATGAGCTCATTGAAATTAATCTAGGCACAGAAAGCGACCCCAGGCCGACCTTTCTGAGTGCCCTTCTTCCTCCACAAGAGAGGGGACAATATGTCAAGTTGCTGCAAGAATTCCGGGACTGTTTCACCTGGAACTACAAAGAGATGCCCGGTCTGAGTCCCGGCGTGACTCAACATATTCTGGCTATTGATCCCAAGGTGGAGCCGGTGAAGCAGCCCCCCAGGCGTATGAGGCCGGAGCTGATAAAATTGATTTGTAAAGAAGTCGACAAGCTCATAGATGTCGATTTTGTAGCTAAAAACCAATACACTACTTGGTTGGCCAACATTGTGCCGGTGAAGAAGAAGAATGGGCAGATCAGGATCTGCGTGGACTTCCGTGACCTGAATAAAGCTTGCCCAAAAGATGACTTTTCGGTGCCCGTCACTGAAGTGATGATTGATGCAACTACCGGCCATGAGCCCTTGTCTTTCATGGACGGATCGTCCGGCTATAATCAGATATGGATAGCTGAACATGACCGAATTCATACGGCCTTCCGGTCACCTAAAGGGATATTCCACTACAAAAGGATGCCCTTCGGCCTCAAGAACGCTGGCGCCACTTACCAGCGAGCGATGACCAAGATATTCGACGAACTGCTATATAGCAAAGTCGAATGCTACATCGATGATCTGGTCGTCAAGACAAAGAGAAGGGGGGATCACCTGAATGACCTTAGAGTCATCTTTGAGACACTCCGGCAGTACGAGCTGAAAATGAACCCAATGAAGTGTGCCTTCGGTGTCTCTAGTGGAAAGTTTCTCAGCTTCATTGTCCGATATAGGGGGATCGAGATCGACCCCTTTAAAATAAAAGCCATTCAGGAGCTACCTCCTCCGGAGAATTTGGGAGAGTTAAGGTCCCTGCAAGGTCGGCTAGCCTACATCCGAAGATTTATCTCCAATTTGTCGGGGCACTGTCAACCATTCCACAAATTAATGATGAAGAATGCACCTTTCAACTGGAACCATGAATGTCAGAAGGCCTTTGATCGGCTGAAGGATTACTTAAAGACCCCGCCTGTGCTAGGGGCACCTGTCAAGGGGAGGCCGCTTATTCTATATATAGCTGTCACTGAATGTTCACTGGGGGCAATGCTCGCCCAGAACAATGATGAGGGGAAGGAGCAAGCTCTTTATTACCTTAGCCGAAGACTAATGGGGGTAGAAGCAAAATACACCCCGATTGAGAAGGTTTGTCTCGCCTTGGTCTTCGCAGTCAAGAAGTTGAGGCATTACATGCTCTTGCATGAAGTGAGCTTAATCTCTAAGGCTGACCCAGTCAAGCACATTCTCTCCCAGCCAGTACTGAAGGGACGTCTCGGCAAGTGGGCCGTACTGTTAATGGAATTTGACATCATCTACGTGCCTCAGAAGGCCGTTAAGGGTCAAGCCATGGCCGATTTCTTTGCAGCACACCCTGTGCCTGAAAATTCCCCACTGGCCATAGAGTTGCCTGAAGATGAAACACTGGAAGTGGACCAAGCCCAACTGATCGCCTGGCAGCTACACTTTGATGGAGCTTCGAGAACAGAAACAACCCCGTCTGGGCACACAAAAGTACGGGCCGGGGCCGTCATCGTCCTTAAATCCCCTGAGGGAGAAGTATTGCACACATCCTGCTCCATTAGCAAGCCCTGCACAAATAATGAGGCAGAATATGAAGCTCTGATCATTGGTCTCCAAGTCACTTTACAGATGGAGATTAAAATATTACATGTGTTTGGCGATTCATTGCTGGTCGTCAAGCAGGTCCAGGGACAGTTTGACGTCCGAAAACCCGAGTTACTCCCTTACTACACTAAGGCGAAACGGCTCATGCAGCAGTTCTACCTCATTGAGATAGGCCACGTTGCCAGAGGAGAGAATGCACAAGCTGGTGCACTGGCAAAATTGGCGAGTTCATTGGCAGTCCCGCCAGATGGATCCCTCAGCATCCGGGTGGTGAATCAACGCCAAGTGCCTAGCATGATAGAAGGGCCAGAAGAAGAAGAGCTCGAGGTCACCACAGCGGAAGCCATCAGCCTGCCCGACTGGAGGGACCCCCTTTTGCAGTGGTTTAAATATCAGCAGCTGCCCAGGAAAAGGGAAGAGAAGATCAAGTTAATCAGAATGAAGGACTCTTACGAGGTCCGGAACGGGATCCTATTCCGAATTATGGCAGACGCCAAAAGGAAGGTGCTCCTCCTATGTTTATCCACTGAAGAAGCTTGGAAAGTCATGAAAGAGGTTCACGCTGGAATAGCTGGTGCACATCAGGCAGGATCGAAAATGAAAATTGAAATAAAGAAGCTCGGCTACTATTGGCCGACAATGTTCGACGACTGCTGCAAGTATGCCAAGTCTTGTCAAAAATGCCAGGAGCATGCGACGGTGCCCAGGAGACCGCCCGTACCCCTACATCCAACACTGCCCAGCTGGCCCTTTGCCCAATGGGGAACAGACGTTGTGGGTCCACTACCCGCATCATCAGCTGGGTGCAAGTACATCTTGGCCGCAACTGATTACTTCTCCCGCTGGGCGGAGGCTATTGCTTTGAAAGAAGTGACTAGGGAGATCGTCACCAGATTTGTCCGTCGCAACATCATATTCCGGTTTGGCATTCTGAACCGAATTATCTCAGACAATGGAAGTCACTTCCGCAACCAAAAGGCCTACCGGCTGGCAGAAAAGTACAAGATCGACTGGAGGATGTCAACCCCCTACAACCCACAGGCCAATGGCTTGGCCGAAGCTTTCAATAAGACTCTTTGCACTCTCCTGTCCAAAATTGTTAGTTCTAACAAGAGAGACGGGGAAGAGAAAATGTACGAGGCCCTGTGGGCATATCGAACTGTGTACAAAACTCCGACGGGTTGTTCACCCTTTTCCCTGGTATATGGCTCAGAGGCAATTGTCCCTATCGAGCTGGAAATACCCTCCCTCCGGGTCGCAGTCCAACACGGGTTGGTCCGGGAAGAGCAGACAAATATCGAGCGAAGGCTCGAAGAGCTCTCCAACTTGGAGGGAAAAAGGCTCCAAGCCCAGCAGAACATCCAGGTCTATCAGGCCCGGATAGCTCGCGCCTTCGACAAGCTTGTCAAGGAACGCGAATTCAAGAAGGGCGACCTTGTTATGGTGAAGAGAAGAGAAGTCATGGCTTCCAACCCCAAGGGCAAGCTGAATGAGAATTGGCTTGGACCCTATGTGATCCAGAAAGTCTACGAGGGCGGAGCGTATGTAATCGTCGACCATCGGGGGGAGGTCCAGTTTCCGCCCCTTAATGGTAGACATCTGAGGTTGTACCATGCTCCGATTCCCCCATTCGAGGAATAATGTTTTTCTCCACCCTGTCCCTGGCAAATTTGCATTACTATTGTCCAGATGGATTGGGCACTATTTATCTAGCATGTCAAAAAAAAAAAAAGAGAAAAAAAAGAAGAGAAAAAAAATATAAAAAAAAAGAAAGAAGAAAAAAAAAGAAAGAGGAAAAAGGGGGGGGGGGAGGAATCGGTCTCCCTTTATTAACACTCACTCTTATCTCCAAGAATATTTCAACAGACAAATCAACCATGTCAGCCTCTGACATCCTGTCGGCACTGACGAAGAACACCCCAGCCGAACCTTTCGTTCGAGGTCAGGGAATCAACCTTTTCTCCTTACTTTGGCACCAACCCCCGTGTCAATGAATGAACCACGTCGATCTCCGACACCCTATCGACATCGACGAATAAATCGGTGGCCCAGACCTTTCGTCTGGTTCCATGAACGAAAAGACCCTTGCTTTGGCACCAACCCCGTGTCAATGAATGAACCACGTCGATCTCTGACTCCCTGTCGACATCGATGAATAAAACGGAGGCCCAGACCTTTCGTCTGGTTCCATGAACGAAAAGACCCTTGCTTTGGCACCAACCCCGTGTCAATGAATGAACCACGTCGATCTCCGACACCCTATCGACATCGACGAATAAACCGGTGGCCCAGACCTTTCGTCTGGTTCCATGAACGAAAAGACCCTTGCTTTGGCACCAACCCCGTGTCAATGAATGAACCACGTCGATCTCCGACACCCTGTCGACATCGACGAATAAACCGGTGGCCCAGACCTTTCGTCTGGTTCCATGAACGAAAAGACCCTTGCTTTGGCACCAACCCCGTGTCAATGAATGAACCACGTCGATCTCCGACTCCCTGTCAACATCGACGAATAAACCGGTGGCCCAGACCTTTCGTCTGGTTCCATGAACGAAAAGACCCTTGCTTTGGCACCAACCCCGTGTCAATGAATGAACCACGTCGATCTCCGACACCCTGTCGACATCGACGAATAAACCGGTGGCCCAGACCTTTCGTCTGGTTCCATGAACGAAAAGACCTTTGCTTTGGCACCAACCCCGTGTCAATGAATGAACCACGTCGATCTCCGACACCCTGTCGACATCGACGAATAAACCGGTGGCCCAGACCTTTCATCTAGTTCCATGAACGAAAAGACCCTTGCTTTGGCACCAACCCCGTGTCAATGAATGAACCACGTCGATCTCCGACACCCTGTCGACATCGACGAATAAACCGGTGGCCCAGACCTTTCGTCTGGTTCCATGAACGAAAAGACCCTTGCTTTGGCACCAACCCCGTGTCAATGAATGAACCACGTCGATCTCCGACACCCTGTCGACATCGACGAATAAACCGGTGACCCAGACCTTTCGTCTAGTTTAATGAACGAAAAGACCCTTGCTTTGGCACCAACCCCGTGTCAATGAATGAACCACGCCAATGAATAAACCACCTCAATATTACAACTCCAGTCCCACAGGCGAATAGACCCTTGGCTTGGACCTTCCGCCTAAGTCGATGAACAAAAAAGAAAACGCCTTTGCTTGGCTCGGATCTTTTATCCGAGTCGATGAACAAAAAGAACCTCCTTGCTTGGCTCGGACCTTTCGTCCAAGTCGATAAAAAAAAAAAAGAACCTTCTTGCTTGGCTCGGACCTTTCGTCCAAGTCGATAAAAAAAAGAAAGAACCTTCTTGCTTGGCTCGGACCTTCCGTCCAAGTCGATGAACAAAAATAACCCTCTTGCTTGGCTCGGACCCTCCGTCCAAGTCGATGAAGAAAAAGAACCTCCTTGCTTGGCTCGGACCTTCCGTCCAAGTCAATGAACAAAAAAAAAAGAACCTCCTTGCTTGGCTCGGACCTTTCGTCCAAGTCGATGAACAAAAAAAAAGAACCTCCTTGCTTGGCTCGGACCTTCCGTCCCAGTCAATGAATAAAAAAAAGAAAAAAAAAGAAGAATCTTCTTGCTTGGCTCGGACCTTCCGTCCAAGTCGATGAATAAAAAAAAAAGGGTACCGCCTTTGCTTGGCTCGGACCTTCCGTCCAAGTCCATGAACATAAAGAAACCCATCATTGCCTGGCTCAGACCATCCATCCTAGTTCATAAACAAAAGTGCATCCCACTACTCGGCTCGGACCCTCCGTCTGAGTCGGTGAATGAACAACTTTCCTAAGCCCAGCACGAGTCAACAACTCCCTCTTTGGGGTTGGCCTCGTCTAAGTTGTTTTGGGCCTTTTGCCTGAGACGACACATAGACCCTTCATTCTCGCTTCGGTATTCACCCCATGCCGATGACTAAACCCTCACTCTGACATCTCAGTCCGCGTGCATATGCGGTGAAGCGATCCCCTCATCCCTTCGCTGAAGGAGTGAGCGATTTCCCGTGAATTTGCACCGGACCAGTAACCCAGTGGCTCAGAAGAATAGACGTCATGTTGAAGAACTCTACACTCGCGGGCCCCGCGCACTCATCCCTCGCTTGCGCCGCCCGTGAGTGGGGGGCATTTGTGGGCGCCAAAAAAATGACGATGATGATCATGGCGACATTCGCGTCTACACATTGGAGCGCGAGTCGAAGACAGAAATACCGAATAAACCTCATGCCTCGCCCGATCAGGACGAGAACTCACTTGGTGGTCCGCTACCCGCTAAGGAAGCCCCCTAAGCAGAAGATACAGCTACAACGCTCCGACCGGCCACGCCGAGAGCTGAATCAGAGAAAAGTCAGGAACTCCGGCACAGTCTCGGCATGCACCGAAAGTCACGCAGAATCTGAGACCGAGTCCCTGAGGCTAGAAACGGAATATTGTGGAGGCCATGCATTGCAACCAGAATGTTCTGGGAATGCCGACATTCATATAAATGGCCGCGACTTCGAAAAGAATCAATTTGAGGATTAAAACGGCACGGAAGGGACTTAAACCGGCGCGCTCTAAACCGGCGCGCCCCCCCTCAACATCTTAATCCGGCGCCACCATAAACCAGCGCGCCCCCATTTCCCATTTGCCCTTGAGGTTGCCTTAATACGGTGCACTACTATTCCCTTGGCTTTAAGCCTTTCCCCTCATCCTGATGCTAATCCGGCGCGCTCACCTCCCGCGCCGGTTTAACCCCATCCTGTCCCGTCGGCATGACGATGCTCTATTTTGCATCATTATGGCGTGCAGAGGACATTCAATGCCCATAACTCTGCTTCTACCTTCGTTCGACAGCACACAAGCAGTAGCAGCAAGGCAAGCTCCGGCAGATCTCTGAGCGTCCCATCCTCGGACGAGCAGCAGTGTACGGGACAAATGAACAGCGTCCAGCACAGCCGGTCAACTCCCGACTTCGTTGCAGACGAGGTGGAAATGGCAGGAAGGCTCCCAGGCTGGCTGATGTATATAAGGGGCAGCATTGTGAAGCCAAGAGAGAAGAGAGGGTCAATAGAAGGGAACAGAAGAAAAGAGAAGAGGAAGGTTGAAGAAGGAGAGGAGAGAGGTCTTCTCGAGAGCTCTCCAGCCTCTGAAGAGAAGAAGCTACAGCCATCCGTTCACGCCTGCAAGGTGAAGAAAGAGAGGGAGAGGGTGAGAGCAAGAGAGGGGAGAGAGGGGGGTAGAGCTTGTGCTCTGTTCCTTCTTCTCCCCCGCCGATGTATCTTCTTCCCCCACCTCAACATTTAGCTTTTCTTTTATCTTCTCCGTTGTATTCTTCCTTCCCTTTCCCTTGAGGATGAATAAAAGAATGACTTTGTGAGCATGCGCAGTATTCTATGGCTCTGATCCTTTCCCCCCTTTTTCTTCCGTTTTATTTCTCTGGTTCTCTGAATCACCTAGGGTCCTCGGGAGCTTGCCCTTCTGTGGCATGAACTCTGAGGGAACCCGTTCGAAGGGTGAACAGTCATGGCCACCTGCGGCCTACATCTGTCCCATTCCATGAAGTCATCGCCCGTGAGTTGTGAGAGCTCTTGAAGGCTAGTCCTCGAGCTCTCCAGCACTCACATCTGGGTTATTGGACCGCCATGAGGTCTAGATTCGAGGTGCACCCCGGAGTTATCCGTTTGGTGTTCCTTATTATTCTCTGGCAACCCCCAGTCCATGGGAGGTGCTGCCCAAATCTCGCCAGGATGAGAACACTCAAGAACAGACGAACAGGATGAGTTCTCTGAGCATAAGAACAGCTGAACAAGCCAAGGCCTCTGGGAGTAAGAACAGCATATGTCTGAAGCCGTCTCTGAATCAAACTGAACAAGTTCCTGCATAATCCCTCTTAATAAGATATTCAATCCGCATGCTCGTTCCTCTTAACAAACGATTAGAAAGCTTTAACCACCTTCTCTATCAACTTAATCCATCAACTAAGTGAATAAACCAACAAAAATATCAATCTGTAAGTTGAAGAAACAAGAACAGAGCAAAAAGAATCAAAATAGAGCAAAACAAAACCTCGTAGAAGCTTAACCTGGCGCGCCCTAATCCGGCGTGGGCTAACCCGGCGCGGTACCCCCCCGCACCGGTTTAGCCTTACACTCAAAACCCCTTTCATTTTCTTTGCCACTAACCGGCGCTGCCCCCGAAAACCCCTGCAAGGGGCGCTGCCCCCTTGACCCCCGCGACCTGACCGGGCAGGTCGAACCCCGCGACCTGACCGCGCAGGTCGATCCGCATGTGAGGGCGCACGTTATTGAGCTCGGGCTACGCATTTAACAATTCACTCCCTCGGACTGGGTGCAAAGAGAAAATCAACGACGCCTTATGGTATCGGACGTGGTTTACGGAACTTCCGACATGGCCATAATCGAAAATCATCTCCGGCCAACATTCTATCAACTTGACCCATCCCTATCGGGATCCAATCCCGCATTCTCATTAAACTTGCCTTGTTCATGGCAAACATCCGCGCGGTTTTGCTACCGTCTTTTATACTACAAACACGGACCTTCATCCGAACATGAAGTGGCCCATGAGTGGCCGACATAGTCTTAGCGTTCACGTCCCGATACGGGTTTCTAGCATAGTTCGTCTTTCACTATCCTCCTGCATTATTAATATTCTCTGTAGGCCGTAGGGCCCTTATTCCCGGCAATCAATCAAGGGTGTTCCCTCGTATGGGGGATGTAAATAACGTCGTGGCCTTTACGGCACGGCGGGTTTCGTTCCCGACACGAACTACACAATCGTCTGATTAGTCAGATCGAGCGCACCATGGGCTTCCATGAAGCCCGAATAAATCGTCACTTTGTGACTGGCACGCCCTCGCACTAAACAGAAGAATTAACCCCGATCAACAAACGAACGGATCCCCCCTCCGAATTTTAGTGCGTCCACAGAGATAGAAAGACCATGCCACAGGCCACTGATGGTACTAAGAATATGAATGTCTAGAACATGATCAACTGAGGGGAACAAGATAGCCCCGCACAAGCAAATAGACGCGGCCTTGGCTATGGCCTCATCCCACCTACACCTATTCCTACAATGTTCAACTACCCACTGGCTAAGAGGAAGAAGGTGGATCTGGCGTGGGCCTATGAAGGTATGGATATCCCTGCTATCTGGTATAAACCCTCCCAAGATAAGCCTAGGGTCAATGGGGGCAATGGTGTGACACACTAGGTCCTCCTCACCCACCTTAGACCTACGAAGAGAAAGATAGGTCTCTACCTCCTCCAGTAGGATAGTGGGCTCAAAAGATGGAAATATGAATGTATGGGTCTGAGGGTGCCAGATTTCTACCAAGGCAGAGATGTTGTGCCAGTAAAGGGAGAGCTTTGGGTAATTTTGGCCTAATACCAAGAGTGGGTGTAGGTGCCAAGACTTCAGGATGGATATCACTCCTAGGGGCAATGCGCGGATCATGGGAACCATCCACTTTAAAGTGGAGTAGCGTTTGGAGCCAGGGAGAAGCTGAGATGGAAAAGAGAAAAAGAGAAAGAGAGGAAGAATGTGTAAGTAAGTGAATAAACTTATTTGAATGAAATCATGCAAACATACCTCTCTCAAAGGACTCGAGCTTAGATGATGAGGGATAGTAGTTAGCCGTTGCAGCACTTCACGCTCCTTCCTGGTCGGCTTTGGCCCTTCATAAGCTGCCCCCTCAATGGAACACCCCTCTAAGGACCTTTTCATGATGATTTGATGGAGAATAACAAAGGTTTGAGGCCAAGAAAGAGGGGTGTGGTATGAGTTGCGAATTTAGACCCCTTCCTACTTATAGGGATTTGGTAGAGGCCTAAACCCACTAGAAGTGATGTAGGACAGGCCTAGATCGAGTTGGGATAAGGATTAGCTTGGTTTAGGATGTCTATCTTCGGGTTAGGACTCTCCAACAGAGTCCCGTTCGAACTCTTAGGTCATGCCATTGAGCGGTCTCTCGATAGACCGCCCTACTCATTGAACGGTCTTATTAAGGCCGTTCAGAAGCTTCTATACAGTTCGAATCCTTGAGGTCAAGCAGTCTGTAATCGACCGTTCTATAAATCACACGGTCAGAACGGAACCGTCCTATTATTGGAGCGGCTAACATTAAACCGTTTGATCACCTCGGCTGAGAGGCTCTGAACGGTCTATAAGAAGGTTGTGTGGCGGTTTGAGTGGTCCCTTTTCGATCGCCTAGGCATCAAGCCCTATTTTGACCTATTCTTACCTATATCACTCAAGTGGTGGTCTCGCCTCTCTCACCTAGTCGCATTTGTCTCTCTCTCAGTTTGACGTCTCGCAGTTTGGCGTCTCTCAGTTTGGCATCTCTCAATTTGGCGTCTCTCTTTCGGCGTCTCTCTTTCCCACTCAATTTTGGTGTTTCTCGTGGTCGTAGTCGTCCCTCACCCGCACTCGCAGTCGTCTCACTCTGAGTCGGCGTCTCTCTCTCACTCTGAGTTGACGTCTCTCTCTCACTCTGAGTCGGCATCTCTCTCTCGCTCTAGTCGGCATCTCTCTCCTCACTCGCTCACTCGTGCCGTCTCTCCCTCGCTCGTGTCCGTCTCACTCGTGTCGTAGTTAGTGGGTCAGTATCAGTCATTTGCATTTATTCATACATGCATAGATCCACAAAATCAAAATGAAAAGCATATCACTATCATATCATGTACAAAAGGTCGGGCCCCGAGTACAAGTCAGGCCTGTCCCTCTCCCTGACCCCCCTCGCTGTCTCCACCGCCCTCATGCCTCTTCGGGGGAGGCATCGCTAAGGTCGCCTCATCGCGAGGCTGCCGACGTTGCACCTCATCCTCATTCCTCTGGTGGCCGGAAGAAATTGTAAAGTAACTCCTCACGGAGCCATGAGTGCCGTGGATGCCGCTCGGAGTCCCGCTGCGTAATCACCGGCTCATCTCCTTATAGGTCCGCAGCTCTCCACTCAGCCCGGATGCCTCCATCAGAGCCTGATCCCGCTCGGCCTGAACCCGCACCAGCTCCTCCGCTCCAGCTCGGAGTCGCTCTAGCTCAGCCCGTAGGAGTGCCGTCTCCAGCGTGTCTGTCGGTTGGCTCTGTGCTGCCTCCTCCCGCACACGGGCCACCTCCACCCGAGCCGCTGCCCGGCTCTGCTCAAGCTCGGTCCTAAGGGTGGTCAGCTTAGTCGTCTGCATATACATCGTCATGGTTAGTCAATAGCATTTCATACATTTCATAAGCATAATCAACCTGGAAAGTGCAGTAGATGCGTACCCTCTCGGTGAGCGCCACCTCGGCTGCCTTGGCCCACGCCACCATCCATGAGAAGTCAGCATCCCGCTCAACTCGGTCTGCGAGAGTCTGGGTGGAAGAAGAAGAACAAGCGTCTGTCCCCTGGCACTGGGTCCCCTCGGCTCGCTGCATCCAAAACTTCAGGTCAGTCACAGGCATAATCATAAGCATTGGCATAATTTAAAGAGTTTAGGGTTTAGAAAACTCACCAGTAGGGCCAGTGCCTGGCGGGCCTTTTCGCGCTCGCGGATCATCGCGTGGAGGAGCCCCTGCAGCTCTGCGATCTGTCCCTCAGGGTCAATCTGCATTTAGAAAGTTCAAGCATCAGTGCATAGGCATATAGGAAGCATAATAGGAAAAGCATTTAGGGTTTAGAAGTCGTACCGGTTGGCGGGCACCACGGAACACCTAGTCCCGTTAGTGCATGGCGTACGCTATGTAGTACGCTGCATCGCTCTCTTCACAGGCGGTCATCACTCGCCCGTGTGCTGTCCAGTCAATAATCTGCTCCACGGCTCGCTCTCTCCAGTCCACCACCGTCGCTGCTCCCCGCGGGTGCCGGCTGACGCACTCTCCCGGCGTTGGAAAGTCCACTGCTGGCTGTGGGATGCCGGTCGTCCTCATCACCAATCTGTAGTGTAGTGGCTCCACCACGTTCATGCAGTGCAGCCATACATCACGTCCAGAGAAGGCAAGGGCCTCGGCCACCTAGGGCTGACCCTCGTGCCCCTCCCCTGCATAAGGAGTCCACCGTACCTATCAAGATAGAGAGTCACATCAGCATCATAATCATATAGAATTACATTTAATTGAAGAGTCTGAGTTTAGAGTCGTACCGAGGTGTACGGTAGAGTGTCCATGTCATCCTGGAGCTCCCGGACCTGTCTCCAGAGACCTCTACTCTCCCGAGGTGCGGTCCACCTCCGGGCAATAGGTAGTTGGTCCGAGTGGGTCTCCTCGCCTCGCCCGAGCCTGCGTAAGTACACGTAGGCCCATACCTACATTGCATGTCACTACGAGTCAGCATATGGTAGTCGTAGGAGTCCTATAGCTAGATGCATAGTAAGAGTCAGAGTCGTACCTGGAGTAGAAGGGATAAGCCCCCAAGCATCGTCCGTCGGGACGTCGAGCTCAACGTGTCAAAGAGAAATGCAAGTACGGCAGCTCCCCACGCACAGTCACCCACGTGGCTGAGGTCTTGGAGCAACGGCAGGAAACAACAACTGATGACGTCTCCTCGTGTATCAAACAGTAGTCAGCCGAACAGCAAAGTCAGGAATCGCCACAGTACTCTGTCCGCCTCTGGTCCCGCTGCAGCTGCTACTCTCGATCGCGCCAGATCTATCAGCCTCTGTAAATGCTGCTCGGGTAGCTCTCCGGTCGCGATCCCTGCTCGTCGAAGCCCCAGGATGTCCTGCAACGCCGCACGAGTCAAGGTGGTGGACTGCCGCTCACGATTTCGCAAGTCCAATCCCAGGAGCTCTTGGGCCATCTCCCGGTTGACAGGATAGGTGCTCCCGCTGACCGGAGACCCATGCACGCGAAGGCCAGTAAGTCGGGCCACGTCCTCGAGAGTGGGGACCATGTGTCCCCACGGAAAGAGAAACGTGTGACTCACTGGGTCCCAGCGGTTGTGCAGAGCGTAGAGTAGCGGTGTGTCAAACTGGCTGACCTCCATGCTCAGGAACTCTGAGAATCCCATGACTCTCAGCCTCTCACGCTAGAAGTCGGGCAGCGCGAGGTACACTGCACGAACCTGCAGCCATGAGATCCAGGTCCTACACTTTCCCTGCATACATTTAGATTAATTACATCTTAGTTTAGAATTTTGGCATTTAATTTAATAATTCACTCTCAGCTCACTAAACGGTCCCTTATGAGCCATTTTCCCATCCAACGGTTGAGCTCTAACCGTTTAAATAAGTCCCACGGATCACCATGAGCCGTCTTTCTATCTGATGTTTGCTCTAAAACGGACCACATTTGGCTGTTCAGTAGTCACGCGGTCCCCACCTGACCGCGTCCCATCCCTTTCAAGTGGTTAGTCGTTTGGGGTTGCACGGTCTGTCGACCAGCCGTTGAGTATTTCGCGGCTTGAATCCAACCGTTCTATCTTTAAGTGTTCCAAGTTCTAAGCGGACTAGGTAAATCCGTCCTAGGTTCCACTGTCTGATGAACACCGTTCTGTTTTCAACGTTCCATATTCTAAGCGGACCACAATGGGCCGCTCTATCCTCAGACGGTTTACAGGAGATCGCCCTGTGATGTCGATTCACATTCTTTGAACGGCCACCCACGGGCCGTGTTTTCTTTGAACAGTTCTATAGGAACCGTGTTGTTCTGTTAGGCGGTTACTGTTAAACTGCGCTTTTACCGTCGTCTCCGACGACGGGAAACCCTCTCACCACCTCCGTTCACGGCCCAAATGGCCTTCCATGGTATTTATAAGGGGTCGTGTGCCCCTATTCCCCCCTAAAACTAACATGCACGAAATAAAAAAGATGAAATAGGGGGGGGGGGGGGTTTAGTGCACCTACCTCGGTCAGACGAGGTCCTTTGGCCGGCCTCTCCATCGGTGCCCCCTCATCGACATCTCCGTCCCCGGGTATAATGGCTGCAGCTTCTTCCCCGGCCTCGGACGACGGCGGGGGAGCCTCTCCCGCGGCGGGCGACGGTGTCAGCATCTCCTCTACCGGTGGTACCTCCGCCGCCACGGCGGTCGTCGACTGCGGGTCGTCCACGTTCATCGAGGGCCGCCTACCTTGGTGCTTCAAACGCATACGGGGGGAGAGGAGATGCATGTGAGGTTGGGGAATGGGAAGAGTAGAGGCAGGAGGGGAGTGGAGAAAGGTGGCGTTCTCCTTCCCTCCGGCCGTCGGTTACGGTGGGGAGGGAGGGAGATGAAAGGTTTTTTGTTTAAACGTCGCCAGTATTGCGTGGTCTATCGACAGACCGTCCCAACTTCGAGCGGTCCACATCTGACCGTTTATAAACCAACGACACTTTGCATTGCGCGGCTAAAATCTGGCCGTTCACTATTTAGCACGGTCTACATATGGGCCATGTATTATCTCGTTCATGTTCAAATGGCTGATGATTGAACGGTCTCGTGTGAGCCATTCTGTGGTCTGGGCGGTCTACTTTTGACCGTTTGTGTGCTTAAATGATGTGGTTTGGCCCCTTTAGCGCTGCATTATGTGATTCACTGATAAATTTAACGATATATATTGCAAATTGTAACCATCTTTGCTGCATCACTTTCGTTTGCCATTTTGCCTGCAAAGGTAAGTCAGGTATGGCTTTCTATCCCTACATCCCTTATTGCATTACATTATGGTACTATGCTATATTATCTCGAGAACTAGTTGGCTGCTCACGTGTTCAAGGATCTGATGTTCCCCTTTAACAAAAATAATGATGATCCAGGTTCACGTGTTTAACCATCGGATAGGCCGTTAGGTTGGGAAAACATGGGGAGGATGGTTCTATCCCGCACGCTGTGGTTGCGGATAGTGTCTTGACTCTGATTCTGCCAGCTTAGCAATACTATTCTCGAGTATTTTATATTTTATTTTTTCTTTGCATTTGTTTTAATGATTTCTTTTATTTTAGCCCAGCATGCATCATAGGCATTTTTTAAGCATTCATGACCCATGATTTGCCTGTTGATGTCCCACCAATGATGGATAGCTGTGTGTTTAGTGTTTGGGTAAGAGGAACAATTCCACTTTGAGTTGGAAGGTTCTCTCTATTTTTTTTTCACTCGATTTGGTTGATTAGGAGGTCCCCGTCTGGAGTTTTAGTCCATCTCTTTACTTTCGCTTATTCTGGTCTCCTCATTGGTCTTCGGGATTGTGTCCCCCATGAGGTTGATCTTGTGTTCCCTTTAGTTAGTTCCTCCAGATTGGTGTCACTTTTGGTCTAGCTATTCCTTGTGGTTAATTCAGAGTTTTCCAAAAAATTTCTATCGCTTGTTGGAAAAACGGGTGTCGTTTTACTTTAACGCCCACTTTTCAATCCGTTCCGCTGCATTTCCGCTTCATCTCCATGTTCCACTTCGCTTTCGCTTCACCTCCGCTCGCTCCCCTGCAAAGAGGACGTTAGGAGGGGCATCTGTTGACGCCCATTTTTTGCCGATAAGTTGAATCATTTCTCTTACTCTCATTTATTGATGCCTCGAGTTGTCCATTACTCATTAGGGCTATTTTTAGGCAGCTTATTAGGCCTATTTTATGGGTACCTCCCTCCTGACTAGGTTTACTTAAAATCGGGGCTTAATGGGCCTTGATTTTGCTTGATTTATCACATTTCTTTGATTTTCAAGTGTCCATCCATTGCGCGGTCTATTGCTTGACCGTTCCGTTTTGGAGCGGTTGACTATGGACCGTGTCACTATTTATTAGGTATTAAGGTGATTTATTTGAATTTCCACTGACAAGCTTTTGCACGGTTCATAGCTAACCGTTCAAATTGATTGAACGGCCGATATATGACCGTCCATATCTCAGAGTCCCAGATTTGTTGATTGTTCAGATAATTATCTAATTATCTAATGTATTCTGATTTACCACCGACAGGCATTGGGCGGTTGGGCTATTGCCGTTCTATGGCCTGGGTGGTCCATTTGTAACCGCCCAATTCATGAGAGTCCAACGGTGAAATCATCGGGCAGTTCGATGGATATTTGGATAATATTGCTTATTTACTTAAATTCCACCGACAGGTTGGACGGTCTTGTGACCGACCACGCAATGGACTAGGCGGTCTATCGCACGACTGCTCAATGGTTCGATGGCTGAAAAATTAAGGGTCTTTTCTCTCTCTATCCATGGTTTTATCCTTGATTTGTTCCAACCATTTCTCCGTGGTTTCTCAACCAAATGGGGTGCTGTTTGAACGGGTTGGAATATAATTATATTATCTACGGATTTTATGTTGATATCTCAAGCTGATTTTCATTGGAAACCCTAATTTCGAGGCTGGTCTCTTAGGCTCTATAAATAGACCCTTAAGGCCAAGCTTTAAAAAGGGGGGGAGATTTCAAGGTCACAGCGAAGCTCTGTCGAATTCTCAAGCGACCTACAGTCAGGGAGGGAGGCTTTCTACGTCCATACAAGCCTCCGGTTCAGGGAGTACTCGGTGTTTTGAGTCTTCATTCTCATAGTTCCACCATTCGCTTATCGTTGCATGCATTGTTTTTCTTTGTTCTTCACCCACGTTTTTCATCATCACACTTCATCTCACACACCCTCCTATCTTTTTGACGCCCCTGGGGGTTTAAAAACTCCCAGGTATCCCCCATTTCATGTTAGTTAGTTCATTTTGTGCAGTCTCTTATAGTTGCTACACTTCGCAGTACTGATCTTGGGTTCTTTTTGTGTTCTATATGTTGTTTTTGCAGCAACGCGAGGCCCATTCCCTCCGGTCGGCTGGAAGGAGTGGAGGATCAGGTCCCCCAACCTTGGAGTCTGGAGTTTTGGATGGTCATTCTTCATCCGTTTGCAGATTTGAGCGGCCTTCCATGAGCCGTTCAAGCCCTTCGAGCGGTTTTCTGCAAACCGTCCAGTTTCTAGACCCGTCAGAGTCCCGCTTCCCTCTTCGGCGCTGTGAGCGGTCTGTCGAGCGACCATTCCTTACACTAAGAGGTTCCTCCAGGACCGTTTGATTCTGCCACACTGCAGTCTTTAGGCGAGTGTCTCCCCTTCCTTTCCAAGGTGCGGTGTATTTGCTTACATTCGGCACCTTGGTGGCGATCACACACACTCTACATCCTTCCCCCTGTTCTTTATAAAGTGTTTAGTTATTTACAATAGCATAGTGAAGAAGGGGTTGAAAGGATAATTAAAAGGGGAAGGTAGGAAAACAAGTCAACAACGGACAGGGACCCTGACTTCCCCCAAGCATGGCCAATGAGAAATGGTGTTTACATAACTGGGGAACCTGACCAGGGACGTTGTGAAGTGTATGATTTGCCAAACTCGGGATCCTCCTTCGTGATCGAGAAAAAGGACAGTTTGCTATCGGGCTTTCATTAGCCTAACTCTAAGGAAAGAAACTCTTAAGATACAACCCATTCCAAGTCTGAGACAGCTCCTCACCTCCTACGTTGACTAAGGGATATGCATTCCCTGGATAAGCCTCTCTAACAACAAACAGAGCTTCCCAGTTAGGCTGTAATTTGGACCTGGGACCTCCAGACCTAATAAATGTGTGTTTCAAAACCATATCTCCTACTTGAAATTTGCGCTCAATTACCTTCTTTTGAAAATAATGCGAAACTCTCTTTTGATAAACGGACACGTGATCGGTCGCATTCATCCTCCTCTCATCCAAGAGTTCCAACTGGACGAGGAACGTCTCTTGACATTCATCGAGATTAAGTTCCTTATCGAGCTGTACCCTTAGGGAAGGGATCAAGATCTCATATGGGAGCACCGCCTCCATCCCGTAGGTGAGAGCATAGGGTGTTTGCCCCATAGGAGTACAGACAGAGGTGCAGTAAGCCCATAGAGCTTCCACTAAGCGTTCAGGCCAATCAGAAAATTTGTGAGATTTGCATGTTTTCTTTATGATTTTAAGAAGGGTTTTATTAGTGGCCTCGGCTTGGCCGTTGCCTTGAGGATAATATGGAAATGAATGATGCAATACAATATTGAACTTCTTACAAAGGTCCTGGAGCTCTTGAGAGATGAACTGGGGTCCATTATCGGTGACGATGCTGCTTGGCACTCCGAACCGCGAGATGACATTCTTCATGATGAAGCGGCACACCGTGGTAGCTTTGATCTCTGCGTACGCCTCCGCTTCGGCCCACTTGGTGAAGTACTCAGTGGCGGTAAAGATAAAGGATTTTTGCTTGGTCTGAGAATTGGGATCACCGAGCGGGCCAATAATGTCAAAAGCCCACATGGAGAATGGCCAAAAAGCAGAGAGAGGATGAAGACATGAAGCCGGAGCATGGATTTTATCAGCGTGGAGTTGGCATTTAAGACACCTCCGGACATAGAGGGAGCAATCTTCCTCTAGAGTGGGCCAATAGTAGCCCTGCCTAAGGATCTTCTTTGCTAGAGCCTGGCCATTAACATGACCTCCACACTCACTCGAATGGGCTGCTTCGGCCACTTTCCAAGCTTCATCATCATCAAGGCATCTCATGAGCATTCCATTGAGAGCGCGCCTGTACAATTCTCCAGTAATGATAGTGTACCTTGAGGCGGCTCTTCTAATAGCCTTACGATGTTCGACATTTGCCCCTTCAGGGAACGATTCATCTTTGCAATACAACTCAATTTCATGATACCATGGCAATTCTTCTTCCTCCATAATATCTTCTAACTCAGTTAAAGAGACTTCCTTCAAATATTCCTTCTCAGCCCTAGCCTCTACAGTCTTCCTAAGGTTGGCGAACCAAAGATCCTGAAGAGAGGGAGCATCTAATCTCTGAATGATGATAGTCTCAATGCTACGACTGAGAGGGAAAGATAGGGAGGAGGCAAGTGATGCCAGCGCATCGACAAGGATATTCTGAGATCGAGGAGTATGGATGTAGATTAGTTTACAGAATTGCCTAGCCAAGAGAGTGACCAAGTCTTGATATGGCTTGAGCTTTGGGTCACGAGTGCGGTAAGTGGACAGAACTTGCCGCAAGACAAGCTGAGAGTCTCCTATGATGTTTAAATAACGTGCACCCAAGAGATAGGCGTGCTTTAATCCGTCCAGGAGAGCCTCATACTCGGTGATATTGTTGGTAGTAGGAAAATGAAGCTGATAAGGAAAAGGGATCGTCACCCCTTCCGGAGTGAGTAGAACGGCACCTATCCCTTGGCCTTGAGAGTTGAGCGCACCATCAAAGTGCAGAGACCAGAAGGGATGATTGGTAAGAACAGAGAGATGCTCATCAGGGAAATCATCCTGAATAGAGTCTGTGCAGGGGATAGAAAGATGGGCAAGATGCTCAGCGATGGCATATCCTTTGATTGCCTTCTGAACAACGAATGTGATATCGAACTGAGAGAGGAAGCTCTGCCAGCGAGCTAACATACTAGAAAGGACGGGTTTTTCTAAGAGATAGCTGATTGGATCCATTCTAGAGATCAGCCTAACCGGGTGGGATAGAAAATCATGTTTTAGTTTCTGAGCTACCCACACTAAGGTGGCACAAGTATTTTCCATGGTAGTGTATTTGGTCTCCGCTGGGTTAAATAACCTAGAGAGGTAATAATCTGCCCGCTCTTTACCTTTACCGCTTACTTGTGCTAAGACCGCCCCTAAGGAGTCCTTGATGACAGAAATGTATAGGATTAGGGGTTTCCCAAGAACAAGAGGTTGCAACACCGGGGGATTGGTCAAATATTCCTTTAAATCCTCATAGGCCTTTTGACAATCTCGATTCCATTCAAATTTGACCCTCGCCTTTAGCAATTCATAAAACGGGCGGCATCTTTGAGAATGTTGGGATATGAATCTTCTAATGAATTACAATCTACTAATCAGTCCTCGAAGTTCCGTGATATTCTTAGGCGGAGGCATGTCCATGACGGCCTTTACTTTATTAGGATCAATCTGAATCTCCCGTTTGCTAACTATGAAGCCTAGCAACTTCCCTGAAGAGAATCCAAAAATACATTACTTTGGATTCATTTTTAATTGGTACTCTCTGGCTCTCTGGAGCACCTTAGCCTGAATGGCGGGGTGTTCTTCTTTAGTCCTAGACTTCACCAAAATATCATCCACGTAGGCTTCCATATAGACATGCATCATATCATGGAATATTACCATCATCACCCTTTGATAAGTTGCGCCGACGTTCTTCAACCCGAATGGCATGACCACATCACAATATGTACCCCAGGGCATGGTGAAGGAGGTTTTCTCTTGATCTTCCGGAGCAAGACGGATTTGGTTGTATCCTGAATAACCATCCATGAATGATAATGCTTCGTACCTGGCGGTGTTGTCCACCAAGACATCTATGTGAGACAGCGGGAAATCATCTTTGGGACATGCTTTGTTAAGATCCCTGAAATCAATGCAAATGCACACCTTTCCATCCTTCTTGATGATAGGGACTATGTTCGCCACCCACTGAGGATATAAGACAACTCTGATAAACTTGGCCTTGTACAATTTTTTGACCTCTTCCTTAATCCTTAAGGCCATGTGGGGGTGAAATCTTCTAGATCTTTACTTCACGGGTGTTGCCCCTGGTTTAAGTACGAGTCGAAGTTCCACTAAAGAGGGGTCAAGACCTGACATATCCTTGTAAGGCCAGGTGAAAGAATTGCTATACTCCCTTAGAACCTTGATTAGATCTTCTTCAACCCTTGGAGGGAGATTAGAGGCAATAATGATGGGCCTGGGGTCTTCATTAGTTCCCAAATTTATTTCCTTTGTAGGTTCATCCACCGCCGACGATGGCTCATCGAATCTCTTTAATCCTTGCACATACAGATCGACAGTGTCATCTACATCATTGTCCTCACCATCAACCAGGTCTTTTTCATCCATGATTCCATAAACACCTAGTTCGTCATCGCTCCATACCCCTTCTTGCTCCTCATCTTCTTCTAACACAATCGCCGTAGCGATGAACTCCGGGCACTTCAGAAGAGCATGACATCGCTGAGCTAGATCTTGCAAGAACGTATCAGGAACGGATTTGGTATGACCCGCAAGCGGGCACGGCTCAGGTGAGGAAGGGTTGGACGACTTAGAATAAGACCCTACTTCTATAGATCTAATAGACTCCACTTCCCTAGACTCGACGGACCCTACATCTACACTAGGAGAAGGGAAATCTAATGGGAAGGAGGCAGTAGGGGCCTCAGGGCCCTAGGAGGAGGATGGAGAGAAGACATCGTAATCTTCCACTGAGATCTCCATTTCAAATTTGGCATTTTTTTTTAGAGGGGATCAGTGGAGATCATGTAGCAAGAGGGAGAGGAAGGTGGAGGAGGGAGCCTGAGAGGGTACTTGGAGGGACAGAAGATATCGAGAAAAGGATCAGAGGAGGAGAAGAATGGAGTAGACAGATCAATCGGAGGACAACAAGTGCATGTCCTGACAATGAGGAAATCAGTGGGGATTTGAAATAGCATCGGATCAATCATAATGGGAGGTGAACGGAGATAAAAAGTCCAGCTGCTGGAAGAGAGACATAAGATGAGAGGGAGACCAAGTAAAGACAATGGGTGAGCTCCCCCTTTCCCGTGGACGGTAAGTTGGCTTCTTCGGCTGATAACATACAAGCCGTACATCCTGATCTTCCTGACGACTTTCTTCTTCATAAAATAACCTTTTAAATGCATGGCTACAATCAATCATATCATCGACCAGCCCATTAAGCAGCAATGTTTGGCTGGCAAATAAATGAGCTACATCTTCTTCTTTCTTAGGCTGACTCGGCTGTGCTTTTAATGTGCTAGGCTGGAGAGGGCCTTTGACAAAATGCTGGCGGTAGTCCCAGGTCAAGGGCCCAGAATCGCCCAAGATTGACAATGAGGATTCTCGATAGCCAAGGCCCCTCCTATTCATCTTTCTTCCTTTGGGGACCGGCTTGGTCCGCCCTTGTAGTTGTGGGCCGAGACCTCTCCCCGGCTGATTGCCCAATTTCAATATGATGTCCCAGCCCTTTGAATCTCAAATCTGGGGCTTCACTTTAATATTCACTGTTACAGAGACGGGCTTGTGTGGTGCATATGCCCATGGAAAGTTCAAATCTAGTACTGAAATAACATGCCGATTGCTAGGCCATAGTGTTGGTAAGATCTTGTCGGAAATGGCCTTGACAGACTGGACCATGGACATGCTCTTCACCTTAACCACCCTCCCTTGGAAAAGGAATTTGAGACATTGGAGGGCAGTAGATGGTACGGCGTTGAGGTTGTCAATCCACGGACGACCCAAGATAGCCTTGAACATAGGGTCGATGTCCAGAACATAAAATTCAATCGGCATGGTGAGAGGCCCAAGCTCGGCCTGAATAGTGACCACCCCATGACATGCCCTTCAGGAGTTGTCATATGCTGCTATAGTTGTAGGGGTCAGTCTTAACAGATCTTCTGATAAATTACAGGCTCTTATGGCAGACATTAATTAATGCCCTAGAATCTACTAGTGCTGCATCTATGCTGACTTTGTTCAAAGTTATAGAAATGCATAGCAGCATTTGTCGGGCTTCCGGTGGTGCTAATTCAATTTAAGATAAAGTGATTGCCGGCCCTTTAGAGATTGTGGCCAGAGCTGTCGGCAGGCTATCTACTGCCATGTCTTCATTGACAATCACCTTCTGTAAGAAACTTCTGAGTGCCTCCTGGTGAAGGGTAGACCTTTTAATCAACTCCAGCATAGAGATCTTTGCAGGTACTCTATCAAGATGATGTAACAGATCATATTGTGTCCCCGACAGCGGTTATATCTCCTCTTGATCAATAGCATATTGAGGAGACTGGGGATTGGGTGCGGGTGCACCAGTGGAAGGATAATTTCTATGAAACAAATGCCCTCTCCGAAGGGCTAGGTTGTGGGCCGGCACGGCGTCAGATGGGCTCAACACAAGCGGCTTAACGGGCCTGGTGGAGTAAATGAGCGGCGTGGGGGAAAGTGTAATGTGGGTAGTGGAGATGATGGGCGAGGGGTTTGATGAAGGCGGGGTGATGATTGGTGCGGGTATCAGTGATGGGGTAGAGGTAGATGGAAGGAGGATGATGGGTGAATGGTTGGCTAAAGGTGTGGTGGTAGCGAATGTAGATGGTGGTGGAGTAGGGATAGACGGGTTAACAGGGGAAGCGGATGGTAGGATGAGTGGTTTAGTGGATGTAGAGGATGGCGGGGTTTGATGGTTAAGTGGGAGGATGACGAAGGGAGAAAGGCTACGGTGGTTATGATGAAGGGCCATGAGCTATTGTACCGATGCGTCGTTGTCATAAGACCACCCGGCATCGGGAGTCGGGGGTTGGACGAGATTAACTTGGGCCGGTGCTGGGGGTTGCGGCTGAGGAGCAGGAGGATGATTTGGCATGGGGTTTTGATGGATCCCCAAGTCTTGAACAGGCTGTTGTTGCTGCTGCGGTTGCTGCTATGGCGGCGATGGTTGTTGCTGCTGTACTTGCTGTCTCGGCGGCTGCCTTCTTTTCAATTTTATTTCCATGATGGCCTTGTGCATCTCGACCCAATCTATACGCTACCCTTCATGAAGGTCATATACCAAATCTCTGAAATGAAAACAACCCCCAATGGCAAGACCAGGCTGCCTGTGGAACATGTAATATTTTTTCTGATCGATGACTGGGTTCCAATTAGGCCGTTCTGGAGGAAGTTGAATAGCATTAATTGACATGAGTGCTGAGAAAATGTCCGTGAGGGACTCGGGCAAATGAGGGTATTGGGCTCTCTTCGGAGCCGGGCGCTTGTTGTTAGTGTAGCCGTTGGGTGGGGGGACATTATGGTATTGTGGAGGTTGTGGCGGTTGTTGTGGAGCGGGGAACGTGTTTTGTGGAGTGGCGAAGGTAGGGTGAGAGTTTTGTGGGGTAGAGAAAGTGGGTTGGGTATTCTGTAGGGTGGAGAATTGGGGATTGCGGGGGTTTTGTGGAAAGCGGAATGGCACGGATTGGAAAGGGAATGCAACGGCTTGCACCTGCTCATTTGTTTGGACTCCCTCGATGACAGGCCCCTGAGGCTTCTGGTGATATTTTGGCTTTTGGGCTTCAAAAAGAGAGTGGATGGGGGAGTCCTTGAATTGTGTTTGTATGAATCTCGCCAGGCTATATAGTTGGTGCATGTTTGATATGTCATTCATGGCTAGGATGTTACGGAAGGTAGGGGTAGCATTTGATATTAGCAACTTGACTTTCTCTTCCTTCGGAATGTGACACGGTACGCGTGCGGCCATCTGTCTCCACCAGTCAACATAGGTGGCAAAATCTTCATCTGCTTTCATTTTCTCGGCCACCAGATCCGTAAAAGAATACTCCGGGCCAACCCAGTTTTGAAACCTCTGAATGAATTTTTCTTTCACCACTTTAAAGCTTTCGGCATCCTCGAGTGGTAAAACATAGAACCACTCCAAAGCCACTCCATCTAATGACCGGCGGAATAAATATGCCATAAGGCGATCATCATATTGGAACTACACTGATTCATACATAAAGTCCCTCACATGAATGAAGGGATTGCTATTCCCGTCATATTTACGGTATGTGGGGAGCTCGAACTGGGGAGGGAACCATATGTTGTGGAAGCTAGGAACCGGAACATCTGCCAAAGATTGAGGGCCAACCCGCTTTTGAAGAAAATCAAGTTGTTGTTGCATAGCGGCCCATTTATCAAGGAGCACTTGTTCCCAAGATGGTGCAGGCAAAGCAAGAGGAGTGGGCTCAAAGCAAGGAGCCGAAGGATAGACCGAAGGAGTGGGAAACCCATAAGAAGGATATTGGGCCGAAGGATGACTCAAATTGGAATGGACATGGGCTGCCCTTTGCTGAGGGCGAGAAAAATCGGATGGGCCGACAAGAATGTGAGGCGCCGAAGGGATGGGCCTATAGGACTCGGCCTGGGTGAATGAGGGAGAACATACTTCCCTTTATCAAGAATTTGATAGGCCGAGCAAGAGGACTGGCCTGCTTCTAGATTGGAGAACTGAAGGGTCTTGGGTAGAACCGGGGTAAGATCAATTGGAATGGGTGAGACCCCAGGTGCAGAGATAAAGATATTGGACAGACCTTGTGCAATCGTGGGAGATGGGGCATTGGACCCCTGCAAGGTCTGATAGAGGGCCTTAAGTTGGGCCGGATCTAATCGGGCCATCATATGCAAGATCTGGCCCGTAGGATTGTTGGAAGCAAGGGAGGGCTGGGCACCCTCCATGGAGGTAGCAGATGGAGGAGGGACGATCCCTTCTCCTGATTGAAATTGGGTGACCCTAGGTGGGTCCTCCAAGAGACCTTGAGGAAGGGATTCGTCATGAGAACGGGGAAGATCATAAGAAGACATGGTGGATTCAAAGAGAGGATTGGAATAAGAGGTGAAGAATCGAAGGAATTGCTCCTAGAAGATGAATCTAAGGACCGGAAGCAACTCCACATGCAATGGAATACCTTGACACAAAACAAACAACACCAACAAACACAAATGAGACACTAAAACAATGACTCCAAATTTATGAAGACAAAGAAAAGGATGAGAGGCACTCAAAGTCAACCAAGTTATAATGATGCCCCAATTTTTATATGTTTCCTGCTTTAGAACTGTGGGGGATGAGATCTTTATTAAGAAAATATTATTCCTTAGGGCGTGCCAGTCACTAGGTGATGAGTTTATTATGCGCTCAATCTGACCCGAGTCGAGCGAGAGTGAAGTTCATGTTGGGACCGAAAGTTCGCCATACCATAAAGGCTATGGCGTTAATTACATCCTCCAATAAGAAGGAAAACCTCTGATTAATTGTCGAGATAACGAGCCGTTCGAGGATGAAATAGAATGCAAGAAGTTGCATGCGACGATGAAGCCCCTGAGGCCGGATGGAATGATTCATTGGTTATTTTCTTAATCATGCAAGGCAGACAAAGTTCATTAAGTTCGAGCTCTCGATACGAGGCGGAGAACGTAAGTCCGAAGACCACCATCCCGCATAGCCAAGATTTTCGGTCGGGCATGACTTGGCCTTCCATCGATGCCATTTGATATAACGAGGTCTCATTAAGGCAAGCATGCACTAAGAAAGCACATCAGAATGCATATCTATGTCTAATGCATGAACTAGCAAATGCATGATGACAGATGATTTCAATTTGAAGAGTTTCTTTTTATTTGATTTATGGTTAATTACGTTGATTGACACAAGCCGTGGGAGGCAAAAGTTGACTCGAGAACGAGAGGAGTTAAAACGGCGCGACATACGCATTTTTATTCAAAATCGGCGCGGGGTAGCGTAGGTATAAGGGTTATACGACGCGGGGTAGCGTAGGATTAGGGGTTTAAACGGAGCGGAGGGGGGAGTGGCTTTAACTGGCGCGCCCCGCCCAGGGTGCACCGGGTGGTGGCCAAATGAAAATCAAAAGATTTGAGTGTGAAGCTATTCCGGGGGGGGTACCGCGCCATATTAGGGTGCGCCGGATTAGGACCACGCCGGATTAGCTGATTTTTGAGGCATTTTTAAGTATTTTGAGTTTATTTAGTTTATTAAGATGCATTGAGTTGATTGATGAGTGAATTGAGGTGTAGGATGCCCTTGAGACAGGGTTGAGACTCGTGCGAGGTTCATACTCGAGCACGGAAGTTAATTATTTTGAAAACATGTTTTTATTAAGCCCGAATTATGAGGGCAAGTAGTCAAACATATCTGACGAAATTTTGGCAGCACCTCCCCATCTCTGGAGGGTTACAAGGGGAAAGCGGAGGCATACCCACGGATGGAGTAAGTTCCTTAATATTGGGTGGCACAACGGCGGCCAGCAGACCCAAACGGATGGAAGACCCAGAGGGCTAGCCTACGAGGTGCACCAGTATTCCATGGGCCAAATCATAATTGAGAGAGGGATGACCAGTAAGGAAGGAAACCTCGAGGGCTAGCCTACGAGGGGCACACAACCCATGGCCACCACCATTCCCTTCGGGACAGTGGGTTTAATGTTAGGGGATGAACCTGTTAACATTCACCTCTTGTGGCTCAGAAGGGAATATGCCATGTGATGCGGGACGGACCACGGACTCGACTCCAATTGGGAATGCAGCCCTCGGACTCTAAACAAGCTCGCGATCGTCCCTTTTCGAGGGAAGCGTCGGACGTGCGCGGTTGAGAAACCGACAAGAGCTAGGGTGGTCAAGTCACAATTTCGTGCCCGGATCGGATCACGGGACGGGTCTCGCTCTCTCTCGCAGCAGCGATGATATAAAAAGATATCGAGCTAACGGCCCTAACACATGCTCTCTAGCAGCGGCATATAAAGCATATACCAATAAAGCAAATGCCGGGTAAAGGAGCGAATACGATACCTCCACGCGCCTGGCGTGGGGAAGATTATCCCGGCCGATCTCGTACTCCCAGAATAATTATTACACAAGTATTACAGCAAATATGAATGCCCACTCCACGTAGGGAGGAAAAGGGCGACACAGCGGGACCCGTGAGTAGCGGGTTCGGGTTGACGGGCGCCTTCTTGAGTAGCTTCGGCGGCACACGTACTCACGACCGTGGGGCCTACGTGCTGGTCAGTGGGGCCCTGTGGGATCGGAGACACCTGGAGGGGCGTTCCCTGGGACGGCGGTGTGCTGGTTCGCCGGCCGGAGGCCGGGCCGCTCCGATCTCCACTCGCCGGAGTTGCTGGCCACGGATCTGTAGTTCTGTTTTGCAGCGCGTGACCCGGTGAGATCTGCTGCTGCGGTCACTCCCCACGTCAGATCGACACACAAGAGGTACCGATGGAAAGTTGACTTGAAATCCTTCGATAAAAAATGGAGAAAGAAATTTGAGTTTCTCGTTGATGGCCTTTGTCAAATTTTCAAGCTGCTGACTCACAGGATCTGAAAACTTAGGGTAGAACCAAGGTTTCCTGAGAGTTGGCATTAACCGCGATCGATTCAGCCTTTGAGCCCTTCATGAAAGTTGTAGAGGCCAACGAGAGGAAAACGGGGATATATCTTATGCAAGATTTGGTGGACGTTTCAATTTTTTGAAGATTTTATACTAACCCGGGGTCGGATCTGGACAGCAGAGACAGAACTAAATTTGGGGGAAAGACACAATTTCTAAAAATGGGTAGAGGGATTGTGAAATTCGGAGAAAATTTGTGGAGGATGGGGAAGGTGGACAGAACCTCCAATAAATTTGTAGATTCCAACAAAAATCAAAAAGGGGGTCGAAAGGAGGAAGAACTAAACTTCTGCTCTACAGATCTGAAAAGGGACAGATCTGAAAGACAGAAAGACACGAAAATGGGAAAATATAAAAAGAAGTTTTAATGATGTGATTTTTTTACTGGAGGTTGGGAATCAAGAGAGGTACCAACCTTGAAAATATCAACTCCCGATGATGTCGGAGTTGGGAGATAAAATTCCCGGAGTGAGACTCTATCCAGCCAAACAGAACCTCAGACAGAACTTCAGAGGTGGCTTCGTGGCTGCTCGAAGGCGGCACGAACGGCGGAGGCGGCACCAGAGATGAATCTAGAGATAGAGGGGCTCAGGTAGAAGGGGTTCTTAACCCTAAAATGCAGAGGGAAGAAGGAGGAACCAAGAGGGGAGAGGGGAGGGGCGCAGGTTTGCTCCTTGCACAATTCAACAATTTCCTTCTTCATTAATTCACACAAATGGAAATTACATGCCTTATATAATAAATGGAAAATGACCACGTATGCCCTCAGATCTAGGGTTGGGAGGGGTATACATGGTTTAGAACTAATTAGTTCTAATAGCATATTTTCCAAAAATAAAAATGGGGGGGGGGGCCTTGACCAAGGGGACATGGTTAGGTAAGGTAGGTGGCCTCTTTGAAATTTTAAACCACTTGTCTCCCCATGTGTCAATTGACCTTCTAGATGCCACTTATGACTTTGACCAGCCTCAAATGGTGCCACATGACTAATGAGGAAAGAGTGAGGGCCCCCTTGCTGGTCCTACGGACATTTTGCATAAAAAACCACACATTCCTAAGGAAGAACAAATAGGCTTATAAAGCCTTACAATTGTGAATCTACATCCCCCAGGATATAAAAATAAATAAAATGACACAAATATAAAAATAAAATGTACATGCTCGGAGTTGATTCTCATCAATTCTCCCCGAGTGGGAAGAACTCGACACCGTCGAGTAGGGGTACGGCTGCTTGAGTCGCTCCGACGGATCCACCACCGTGCCAAGTAACGCGGGTACGCTCCACTCCAAGTGATCGTCACCTACTCATTCCGTATATACTCGATATGCGCATGCTACTATAGGAACGAGGATAGTGGTGGAACACTCCGGGGTGGGGTCACTCTCAAGGGGAGGAGGCGGCTCGAAGACTCACTAGGAATCACCACTGGGTCCCTATAGGTGACTAGATCCCGGTTATAGATGTAGAGCTGATCCCATACTCCTCGAGCGAGTCCACTTGCCTCACACTCATAGGAGACCGACAACGAGCTTGCACAAGACACATGCAGACTTACCATGCACTAACACACGTATGCAAACCACACAAACAAGCCACACAAACAAACCACATAAGGAAGAAACACACTGACTCATGCATGACCCTAGACTTAAGGTGGTGGTAACATCAATCCCACTAAGCGGCCGCATCCTGAGCATCGGTAAGCTCCTCCTGAGCTTCGTACTCATCAATGAGTTCCCGATCGGCCTCGTAACTAACGGACACAAGCCCAGAATGCGAGGGTTCTCCAACCCCTAGGGCTAGTGTGGTA
This sequence comes from Amorphophallus konjac, assembly GCA_022559845.1. Lineage (NCBI taxonomy): Eukaryota > Viridiplantae > Streptophyta > Magnoliopsida > Alismatales > Araceae > Amorphophallus > Amorphophallus konjac. Next base: position 431,082,842 of record CM040118.1, read on the forward strand.
CGAGTGGGACATTGGTTGACAAAGTGGCCAAACCCATGACAATGGAAAAACTGTAGATGGGACCTACTACTCTCTCTGATGAGAGGGCCCTTACCCTTATCCTCCCGACGGACAGGGGGTGTAGGCAACAGGGGCGGAGCTGTAGGTGACGTGAGCAATAGGGGTGGGGGTGCTGGTGCCTGAGGGTGAGCAATGGGTGCCGGGGGTTGGGATGGAGGTACATCTCGGGGTGGGGGAGGGTGAGGCTATGGAGTGAAATGCTCCTGACGGGTGGGCTGCTGAGATCGAGCCATGGGGGACAGCTGAGGTGGGCCGAAAGAGTGGCGGGGCTCGGTGCTACGAAGAGGGGTGGGACCTGATCGATGGCTAGGCTCGAACTCTCCCTCAAATTGCTCCAACTCGAGAGCAACTTGATATGCTTCTTCCAACGTCTTGGCATTGCGGCGGAAAAGCTCATACTGATAGTGGGGTCGCAAACCACGTCGAAAGCGGGAAACGGGCATGGTACTCTCCTCCGTGACACCACATCGTACAAAGTACTCATCAAATTCAGCAATGTATTCGGAGACGGATCGGTCTCCCAGGCTAAGACTTTGCCACCTATCGATGAGTCGCTGACGGTACGTGGGAGGAAGGTACTTTTGCCGAAGCTTAAGCTTCATTTCGCCCCATGTGTCAATCGGGGGCTCTAGCCGCTGAAATAACAGGCTCTCAACATTCTTCCAATAGGTTTGTGCCTGTCCCATGAGCTTCATGGTAGCAAATCGGATCTTTCGATGTTCCGACATGTCGTACTAATCGAAGTATCGGTCCATGCCGAACTCCCAATCTAAATAGACTTTCGGATCTAAAGACCCGTAAAAAATGGGAGGATCCGCTCGCACGGTCTTAAGGACCCTATCGTCCTCCTCATCTCTCTGTGGTTGGAGGCCATGACGGCATTGACCATACCCCTCATAGGCGTTATCAGACCCATAGTCCTCGAGACCAAGGTCACGGCGCGGTAGTTTGGGGACCCGAGGAGGGGCGGGTGGAGAAGCCCGTGGTGGCTGAGGAGCATGTGCGGGAGGGTCCTGGGCCACATGGACGGGCTGGGCCTGGGCTATGGGAATGGCTTGGCCTTGGGCAGCCGCTTGAGCGGGTGTGAGTGGGCCTTGGGCCACTATAGGAGGGTCTCCATGCGACATCTTATCCAATCGTCCGAACAGACCATGGACGGATTTGTCGGATGACTCCATCCGTTCCTCCATGGTGTTAAAACGGCCATCTATGCGATCCAAGAAGCTCTTAAAGGTTGCCTCGGTTTGGTGCATCCGGTCTACGAGGGTCATGATCGCCTCGCGCAAGGACTGAAGGTCTCCCGAGATGATATCCTGTGGGTTGGCCATAGGTGCAAGGCGATGTTATTGGGTACCTCGCCGAGTGGGCATGCAAAGGACACAAGGACTAGGAGACACAGACCAATGCAAACAAGTGATGCACCTAGACTTAACCAAGACTCGATACGTGGCGAAGTTAATCGATCCGAAGATCACTCGCGCAAATGTGCGGCCTTCCTGATAGGCGTAGCCTAACGTTCGGACAACACCTTTTGATATACCGGGTTATTGGGATGAAATGTAACCTAGACCGACTTAGACGATGACTAGACGTAAATGACACTTTTTTTTTGTTTTTGACCAAATACTGCCCTAGACTCAACTGGCGCTCTGATACCAAATTGATGCGGGACGGACCAAGGACTCGGCTCCAATTGGGAATGCAACCCTCGGACTCTAAACAAGCTCGCGATTGTCCCTTTTCAAGGGAAGCGTCGGACGTGCGCGGTTGAGAAACCGGCAAGAGCTAGGGTGGTCAATGTAGACACCCAATTTTGGCCGATAAAATTGAGCATTTTCTTTATTCTCCTAGTTGATGCCCCAATTGATCCTTAGTTGGTTGATTTTCTGGGTTTTTTCTCTGTTCTTGGCCAACATTTCAATTCCTTACCTTGGATCTGATCTTAAGTTTGGCATTCCCGCGCTATCCGCTCTTATCGTTTTCTTGTTCATAGCGCGTTATGGATCTAATTGAAGTTATCCTTTGAGCAGTTGTTATTTCTTGACACTTGATCATTATAGTATCCCCTTTGGATGTTTTTCTCATTCAATATTTGATTAAATGACTGCCTAAAGGATAGTTTTTCTTTTCAAATCATTTAACGGGCTTTTAGTTATCGCGCTATATCGTCATAGCGCGTTCTTCATGAACGCGCTATGGTTGTATAGCGCGATATCAGACAGAGTCCCTCTCCAGGACGGGCTCCCTTCTTTCGATTCAGAGGCCTTATTGGGTAAGTTGCTGACTGTGTTTCTTATCCAGGAAGGTTTCTAAACCTATCAGGAGTCTTTCCCCCTCATTAATCGGCAAGATTACCTCAATTTGAGCCGCCAAATCTTTGAATTGAATCAAACTCCGACCTAGGGTTTCTTCTTCATCTTCTTCCTATAAATTCACCCCTTTGGCCGTCATTTGTGGGGGATGCAACTCGAGTTATTGACGAGGAGGAGGAAGTACTTCGTGCACAAACAACAAATCCTCGCTCTTCGCACATTCAAGGGAGTATTTAGGGCTTTTTCTTGTGTTCTTCCTCGTTCATCTTTCTTTTCCCCAACATCTGGATTTTAATCTTTGCATAGCATCGCATCCTGGTTTCAAAACACTCCTTTTACAAAATATATGCATTCACACACACCACACCTATCTTTTGCCCATCCATAGGGGTTTAAAAACCACCAAACCCCCAGGTAATCGAGCCCCCCTTTTATATGCTTTTGATTAAGAATAGGGGCAGATTCTACTCAAATCTTGATCTAATGGGCCTTCTATTTATTGTTTATTATTGTTTACAGGCACTAGAAGATGGATACGTGGAGCCCTTGCACCTTGGCCGCCCTTGGAGCAAGGAAGGAACGGATCCAAACAAACCCCGCTACCTGTCTGATATCGCGCTATACGAAGATAGCGCGACCTGAAGAACATGCTAGGCATATATAGCGCGTTAATCTCCAGGCCCACAGCTGGTCCTCATGAATTTCTGAGGTATGTAGCATGCCCCTATCCTAATTTCTTATGGTTTGGCATGTTTCTGGCCTCAATGGCGATCACGGATCTTAATTGTTGCATGTGATTTCCTCCTATTTGTGTCATTAATTGAGTGCTATATATTGCCCAAATAATATCACCATCTTTTATCAAATTTGGGGGTAATCATAAATTTAGAATCCACAAATTGGCGATCACGGTGGGACACTTTGTGCTACCATGTTCGTGCTTCTAGTTGCCTGCTTATCAGTACATCAGTGTGTGTGTTTATTTGATTTTGAGCCCTTCCTCACTGTCGAATATCGCGCTATGTGTCCATAGCGCTTTCTATAGATCGCGCTGGGGACATATAGCGCGATAATCACCAGAGGATATTTCACCTACATCCTCTGTCGGGGTTCTGATTGCCATCTTCTCTGGTTGCATCATTGTACACTTCCTGTTGTATATTCACTTCTTTCATCTATTATCCTTTTATTGTGCTAGTTTAGATATTCTTCCATAGCATTGCATTCATCTTTGCATTTGGCTTGAGAGACCTCCTCTCTCTACACTAGGATTCCACACACCCTCTTGGTGAAGGAAGGACCCTCCATTGAGCATTCCGTCTCTTTGGATTGGAAGTTCCCAAACCAAGCCTCCATAAGTCCCCGCACCCGTGGATTCCCTCACGGACGCCGGGCAGGTTGTACCCTTTTGAAGTCCCGAGTTAGTTGGCCTATACACGGTGAGAGAGTGTTCCTAGTTGGCACCGGAGTTCAAACCATATTGAAACTAGGATCCTCCCTTGTGTGAATCACACCAAACTTTGTTAAAATTCATTAATTCATCAAGGTTCAAACAAATTAAGAACAAAGGTAACCATTCCAACTTGTGTACTTTTTGCATATTATTTTGAACTTTGATTGAACAATGGCTTACCATGATAAGAAAAACAACATGTTTAATCCAATTCATGAGGATGCACAACCATGCACATCTTATTCTCCTCAATTTCAACATGTTCATCAAAATTCTCACCATACTTTCAAGGGACCACGTCCTCATTCTTATGGTGTTGCCCGACCCATGGGCAATATCCAATCCCATGGTCCTTCACCTCAATCGCCAGTCACTATTCCTATGGGACCGTCTCGTCCCAATGATGAGAAGGTTTCCCAAATCATTCATGCATTAGATCATCTCACCCCTCAACAGATCCAAGCCCTTAAGGCCACCGTTGAGGGTGCATCTCCTTCATCTCTTCCTCCTTCCAACCCTACACGGGTGGTCCATCACCCACCTCCCTCTTCTATTCACAATCCTAATCGGGTAGCCCATTACCCATCCTCTTCTATTCACATTCCTCCCCGGGTGGTCCGACACCCGCCTCCTTCTATTCCTCCTCCATCACGGCCCCGAGGCCCATTTATTTCTTGCAAACCGGCTCATCCGGTTTCTTCTGCGGGTCATCCCGTTAACTCCCCTCCACGACCCTGTTATGCCACCCCTCCTTCAATGCCCTGCCAACCCTTGGTTGCTCAAGTTACACCCCTCCAACGGTCTCTTATTGACAGAATCACTTTGATGGAGGAACAATTAAAGAGGGTCACGGCTCCTCCTACTCCGGTCAATCCTCTCCATGCTGCTCTGGACGAAATTACAAAGATGGAGAGAGAATGGAAGGATAGGAGAGATGATTATGGTATTGGCAGCTCAAGCAAGCAACAGCCGGCAGATTTTGACGATCAAGTGGACACCGTCTGCCCTCCACCCATCCGCACACTTCATTCACATGGCCTTCCACCTCCACATACGCAACATCATTACATTCCCCCATCCACATATACGCCTCCACTACAGTGTCCACTTGCATTTGATGATGAAGAACCGGCAATTGAAGAATTCGCGGCATATGACGATGAAGCTCCGCAGGCATCCCTTCCGAGTTTCCTTCGCCGTCCTCTTCTTCCACTGTCGGAAGACCCCTATGCTCAGGACTATGCCACAGTCCCCGATCCAACCCCCATTTATGAGACCTCTTGGTGTTACAATGATGGGTCGATACTCCAATCACCCGTACCGCCGCACCATGAGTCTCCTCCTCACCCCAATACTTGGTGTTACAATGATGGGTCGATACTCCAGTCACCCACACCGGTGCATCATGCGCCTTCCCCTATACCTGACACCTCTCGCCCCATCCGACATTTTCAGTGCACCAAACCCTTTCCTTTTACACCATTAACCTCTATTCCATCAGCCTCCCTGATGGGGACATCGCTTACCCCTTCACATGGTCCAGCTGCTCGCCATTTTGTTCACCATCATTTTCTGAGTATAGCCATGTAGTTTTCTCATTTTTTCTTGGGTCTTATCTATGTAATTTTCTCTTTATTGAGTCAAGTACCTAAGTAGGTAATGTCATCTACCTAAGTCCAAGGTCACATTAAGTGGTTTAATAGGATAGTGGGTTAGTAGGCCTTAAGGGGCCACTTCTTTGGGCCTGGCCCATGGGCGCCCCATTCCCCACCCCTTGGTCTTCTGTCATTAGTCCATTTTCCAGGGACTTCTATGTAATTGGGGTTTCCCTATAAATAGGGCCCCAAGCCACCATTTTGAGGTAATTGATGAATGAATGAAAATTGAACCCACTTGAATCCCCTTGAGTCTTCTCTCTCTCTCTCCCTCTAGTTCTCTCTCTCTCTCTAATTCTCTCTCTCCCTCTCTCCTAGGGGCGAACCCCCTCTCTCTCCTCCCTCCCTCTCTCTCTAAAATTTGAAATTCCCCTCTCTCCTCACCCCTTGCCACCTCACTTGCCACCTAGGCAAGTCTCTTCACCTCCCAAGACCCCCATTACTTCACCATTAATCACTCCACCTCCCCAAGCACCCTTTTGACCTTCCCAAGGCATCCCTCCCCCTTCCCCAAGCAACCTCCCACCTCCCAAGGGCCCTTTCCCCTCCCCAAGGAGCCCCTTCACCTCCCAAGGTCGTCCACCCCCTTCCCCTCCCTCCTAGGGTCGACCCCCTCAACCCCTCTCCACCCTCCCATTGCCTTGGCCGACCCCTCCACCCCCCCCCCTTTTGTCAACTTCAGTTCTGTCTGCAGGCTGACCTGCAGACCAGCCTCAAGTTGCAGCGACTACCACGACAACATCTTGAAGCTTCTGGGGCTGTGGCCTACCTTTCTGGAAAGGCCTCCCTATCCTCTTCGCAGGTGAGGTGGAATCACCCCATTCTGAGTTCGTGGCCGTTCGTGAGAGCTATCCTACCCCGACTGCGCCAGACACCACCTGCAGAAAGCCTGAGCCCTATTGGAAGCTGCTTCACGACCAACGGCGAAGGAATCAGGCTAAAGTTCCTTCTTCAAAGTTCTTCCTCCCCCTGTTCCGGACCAGGAGAAAGAAGCAGAGATACATTCGGCATCCGGGACCCCAAGTTCTGATTTTTCTCCTCCAGTCGCACGAGGCTGTCTTCTCCAGTCTTCTGCAACCAGCATACACTCATCGGTGTCCCCCTGTCCACCCAGACCTCAGAAGGTGTTGCTGTCAGTTTTTCTGTGAAGAGGCTTTGTCCACGGTTCCAGCGACTCCGACGGTTCGTGAATCGGCATCCGGGAGCGGCCGGGACAACTTCTGCAATCCACTGCTCGCATCTGGTAGCCGCTGCGGCCAGAGTCTGCAACCTGGTTCGTCGCTGCACCACGGCTAATCGTGGAGGATTCAGACCCACAGCCCTTCATCAAAGTTCTGCTCCTCCCGTCCCTCTTTCAGGATCAGAAGGCGGAATGGCATTCGGACACCGGGGAACAGAGATACGAATTTTCTCCCTCAGTCTCGCGGGTCTGTCTCCTGCAGTCTGCAGCGACCAGGGCCCACTCTCCTGGGCACACCATCCACTCTCAGCATCGGATTGCAGGTCTGTCGACTCCTGCTGAGATCCACCTCGACCACGGACGCTCCAGAGCTGATCCTGCCACATTTGAGTTCCGGGAGTGTTCGTGGCAGCCAATTCTTCAAGCCCCTGCTCCTGAAACCTGTGCAGACCAGAACACTTCGGTCCTGTTGCAGAGCTCCTACCGGCCAGCGAAGACCACCAGAAGCCCGGCCAGAATTTACAGACCTCCAGGAGCCAATCACCATCAATTTGGCGCCAGTCCCACGCCATTCTGAGGTCATCAGCGAGCTCGGGAACTTCCACAGCATAGACGGGTCAGCAGATCGGGCAGCAAGCAGAACTCGGGAAGATCATTTCAGTTCTTTCCCTAGTTTCTTCGCCCCTTTGCCTGGCCGGCTTACCGCCCCACCCTGCGTGGTGGTAGTGTTTGCTGTAATTAATCAATTCCCACTCCCGAGATCACCCTCCTGCGCGAGGTGTAGTAATTGTACTCTTGACAGGTTTTTGAAGCTACACCGGCGCAGTGTGCGGGGACCACACTTCCCCGCTCGCCCTCGTCTCCGCCTGGGTTCGGCATCTTCACGCCGATCAGGTGAGCTCTTGGCCACTCTTCTTTGCTGGTTATTACCATTGCTTGCTTAGTATTGCTTTTAGTTGTCCGTCGGAGGTGAGAGGAGCGCCCGATCCTCAATTCAACCAATTATAGTGTTTCGCCGCGGAGCGAGTTGAGAGAGTTCCATCACATCCCACGCCCTCGGCGTGCCGGCTACCCATGAAATTGGACATCCCTGGCCCATTGGGATCTATCCCTATCCGGCCGACCCTTGGAACCGCGAGGTCCAAACTCGGACCCTAACCCCCATCGCCGGTCCTCCTCCGGATCCGAGTGTGCCTACGCGAGTGAGTCCGCTAGTGTGACGTTACCAACTTGTTGTGTTGCTTGCTATCCTAGGTCCAAGGGAGTCGTATCACATCAAATTGGTATCATTGTCCTCCGCTGCATGTTGTGTCACATCAAATTGGTATGAGAGCCAAGTTCTAGACTCGTCTCTACTAAGTCTTGTCCTAGGGCAATTGCATTCATCACCCGATCATCATGCATACCCCTCGTTGGCCAAATGGTCCGATTGACCCCCTCCACATGGACTACATTGTAGATGAGGACCTTCATTTTGATGGAAATCCTCATGCCTATCTTAGGTGGGAGAATACCATGGAAAGGGACTTTGAAAGTACTTGGGTATATGGATCCGAGAGAGTCCGTAGGGCCAAGGCACGACTTCGGGGTCTAGCTAAGAAAATGTGGGAACACAAAGACAGATTCAGAAGGGTTTGGGGGCAGGAGCCCATTTACTCATGGGATGACATGAAGAGGGAACTTAGAAAGATCTATGCTCCCCGACATTCCCCTACCCACCCGAGAAGCCCTCCCACAAACCCGTTCCCGCCCAGTCCATCTAAACCCTCCACTAGGACCAAAACCCCACCACCCAAAGGACCCCAAGACTCATTAGAAGAACTAAGGATTGAGATTAAGAATATCTTCACCTCCCTTAGGGTCCAAACTCCACCACCCCAAATAATTCCAACTTGCACCACCCCATCGCCAAAAGGCCTTCCCACTCCCCTGGAGAGCAAGACCCCCACACCACAAAGGAATGAGATTGAAGTTGAGGAATATGAGGCCTCCCCCGAATGGGAAGAGGAGTATGAATCACAATATCATGGGTTAGGCAAAGAAGTTCCCATCCCAAGTGGAGGAAGCATTATGGCTCAATCCACCCTCACCATTCCAACCCGTATGGACCCCATGTCCATTCCACCTAGGCCCATGATGGCCACCACCACCCCACCCAAAACTCTCCCACAAACCCACACTCCACAAACTTCCCTGGTCCCCAAAACCACCCCTCCATCTTCCCCTAAAAGAGACACACCCCCTAAAACCAACCAACCCAATCCTCCTCAACCCATCCATCTTCCACTACCAATCCCTATCCAACACCAACCTAGGCCTCCACTTCTCCCCTTACCGATCCCAAACCAAGTGCCCCTTTACCTCCCACCTCGGGGGTACCACACACCTATCCTCACCACCACACCCTCACGGGACCATCTCACCTCCTTGATAGAGGAACACATGATTCCCATACCCGACCCCATAAAGGTGAACACACCAACCCCCGCCATAGAGATCACCCATGTCCAGGAAGAAGAAGGAACTTCACATGGTGGTCTTAACCTTACACCACCCTCCTTAATAGGGACCGAGCTTATCTTAGGAGAACCTCTTTCACGTTGGCTAAAGGAGAACCCATTTGGAGATCTCATGGTCCATGCTTACCCACCCATGGAGCAAAACCTTCCTATAGTACCCTTATCCACCTATCACACCACAATCCAATCATCCTATCAGGTGGAAACATTAGGGGATTTTCTTGAGGGTCTAACTTGGCAAATGAAGCTAACTGGTATGTTGACCACGGTAGCCGACCAACCTAGGAGTCTTAACCTCCTACATCTATGTGTCGGGTCCATCTCTTCCATTTACACTGTGGGTTGCTACACTAGCGACCTTCTTTTATCCCTCCCCATACCCGAAGAGCCCGATGCTATCCACGAATTGGAGTTAATTTTTTCGGGTAGGATACCAAACCCTCCAAACATGACCAAACAACCCTCCTCGAACTTCGGTTCAATTACTACATTTGAGGAGGAGGACTCACCCTCATTTGGAGACCTTGAGGTGAAAGAATACCTCACCCTTGGTAACACATTCCACGACCCCTTTGATCCCACCCCGTGGAAGACAATGAATCCATGGGACCTGGCCGCCCTACCCACCACCCACTCCCTCCTACCCTTACCAACCATGCTAGAACCAACACACCTCGTCTTAGACCCAGTCCACACCAAGGGAACCATGACCATGGGCAGTATACACCTAGGGAACAAGGTAGTGCCCCACCCCATGATGCATACCTACTATGATCCCTTCGACCCTTACAAATGGGAGCTTAAAGGTCACCCCATACCCACACACATGGTCATCATCTCTAGGAGAAGAAAGCACCCATCTTGGCATGTCACATCATACGACAAGGGTCATGAGTCCAGCCCTCCCATGCATGTCACACACATTTAGGCTCAATGCATAACTGGCCTACATTTGGTTGTGCTGGCCCACCCACATTCTTCATAGCCCTTACCCTTGAATGGAGCACACGTGGATGTCCGGGTCCCCCGGTAACTCTCACAGCCATACACAATCGATCCACCTATGGTTTCCCAGGCCCCCTTGAGTCCACAAGATGCCTCATCACATCCATGAATGATAGGTCTATGTATGGTTGCCCCGGTCCCCCTTTGCATACCACATACTTCCCACCCCCACCGCACCATCACTCAAAGCATACTCATTCAAGCAAGCATCCAAATATGGGTAGTGACGATCATAATGAGCGGGCTATAACTCACGGGTGGCACTTTGAAATCCAAGGAGGAAACCTCGCGATGGTGGCATTGGAACGACTCTATCTTAGGGCCACCTCCAAATCGAGGGCACGAGGACTTGGACCTTTCATGTTCCAAGTGGCTTTGGCCAACCTGGCTTATGGATTAGATTTACTAATGGGCCATGGGATATACCCCAATTCTCATGCGACTGATCCGGCACCCCATATGGGCACCGCGGTGAATCCCAGTGAGTACTTTGAGCCTATAACTTCCTTTAAGAGGGACACCCCGGAGAGCTTCCACCAAATAGCCTTGAGAGCCCGACGTGTACACAGAGGGGCAATACTATGCAAGCAGGGTTCCACCGCCAGCATGAGGGTGTGTCCAGGCCGCCTTGAGAGGATGAAGAGTCGTCCCCTCGATGCAGGTGCAGGTTGGGTTTGGAGATTGTAGGTCGCCCTGAGCTGCTTCCTCGGTGGGCCCTTACTCGACGAAGTCGAGTTCTCCGCACCCCGGGAGTATGATGGGGACATCGCTTACCCCTTCACATGGTCCTGCTGCTCGCCATTTTGTTCGCCATCATTTTCTGAGTATAGCCATGTAGTTTTCTCATTTTTTTCTTGAGTCTTATCTATGTAATTTTCTCTTTATTGAGTCAAGTACCTAAGTAGGTAATGTCATCTACCTAAGTCCAAGGTCGCATTAAGTGGTTTAATAGGATAGTGGGTTAGTAGGCCTTAAGGGGCCACTTCTTTGGGCCTGGCCCATGGGCGCCCCATTCCCCACCCCTTGGTCTTCTGTCATTAGTCCATTTTCCAGGGACTTCTATGTAATTGGGGTTTCCCTATAAATAGGGCCCCAAGCCACCATTTTGAGGTAATTGATGAATGAATGAAAATTGAACCCACTTGAATCCCCTTGAGTCTTCTCTCTCTCTCTCCCTCTAGTTCTCTCTCTCTCTCTAATTCTCTCTCTCCCTCTCTCCTAGGGGCGAACCCCCTCTCTCTCCTCCCTCCCTCTCTCTCTAAAATTTGAAATTCCCCTCTCTCCTCACCCCTTGCCACCTCACTTGCCACCTAGGCAAGTCTCTTCACCTCCCAAGACCCCCATTACTTCACCATTAATCACTCCACCTCCCCAAGCACCCTTTCACCTTCCCAAGGCATCCCTCCCCCTTCCCCAAGCAACCTCCCACCTCCCAAGGGCCCTTTCCCCTCCCCAAGGAGCCCCTTCACCTCCCAAGGTCGTCCACCCCCTTCCCCTCCCTCCTAGGGTCGACCCCCTCAACCCCTCTCCACCCTCCCATTGCCTTGGCCGACCCCTCCACCCCCCCTTTTGTCAACTTCAGTTCTGTCTGCAGGCTGACCTGCAGACCAGCCTCGAGTTGCAGCGACTACCACGACAACATCTTGAAGCTTCTGGGGGCGTGGCCTACCTTTCTGGAAAGGCCTCCCTATCCTCTTCGCAGGAGAGGTGGAATCACCCCATTCTGAGTTCGTGGCCGTTTGTGAGAGCTATCCTACCCCGACTGCGCCAGACACCACCTTCAGAAAGCCTAAGCCCGATTGGAAGCTGCTTCATGACCAACGGCGAAGGAATCAGGCTGAAGTTCCTTCTTCAAAGTTCTTCCTCCCCCTGTTCCGGACCAGGAGAAAGAAGTAGAGCTACATTCGGAATCCGGGACCCCAAGTTCTGATTTTTCTCCTCCAGTCGCAAGAGGCTGTCTTCTCCAGTCTTCTGCAACCAGCATACACTCATCGGTGTCCCCCTGTCCACCCCGACCTCAGAAGGTGTTGCCGTCAGTTTTTCTGTGAAGAGGCTTTGTCCACGGTTCCAGCGACTCCAACGGTTCGTGATTCGGCATCCGGGAGCGGCCGGGACAACTTCTGCAATCCACTGCTCGCATCTGGTAGCCGCTGCGGCCAGAGTCTGCAACCCGGTTCGTCGCTGCACCACAGCTAATCGTGGAGGATTCAGACCCACGGCCCTTCATCAAAGTTCTGATCCTCCCGGCCCTCTTTCAGGATCATAAGGCAGAACGGCATTCGGACACCGGGGAACAGAGATACGAATTTTCTCCCTCAGTCTCGCGGGTCTGTCTCCTGCAGTCTGCAGCGACCAGGGCCCACTCTCCTGGGCACACCATCCACTCTCAGCATCGGATTGCAGCTCCGTCGACTCCTGCTGAGATCCACCTCGACCGCGGACGCTCCAGAGCTGATCCTGCCACATTTGAGTTCCGGGAGTGATTGTGGCAGCCAGTTCTTCAAGCCCCTGCTCCTGGAACCTGTGCAGACCAGAACACTTCAGTCCTGTTGCAGAGCTCCTACCGGCCAGCGAAGACCACCAGAAGCCCGGCCAGAATTTACGGACCTCCAGGAGCCAATCACCATCAATTTGGCGCCAGTCCCACGCCATTCTGAGGTCGTCAGCGAGCTCGGGAACTTCCACAGCACAGACGGGTCAGCAGATCGGGCAGCAAGCAGAACTCGGGAAGATCATTTCAGTTCTTTCCATAGTTTCTTCGCCCCTTTGCCTGGCCGGCTTACCGCCCCACCCTACGTGGTGGTAGTGTTTGCTGTAATTAATCAATTCCCACTCCCGAGATCACCCTCCTGCCCGAGGTGTAGTAATTGTATTCTTGACAGGTTTTTGAAGCTACACCGGCGCAGTGTGCGGGGACCACACTTCCCCGCTCGCCCTCGTCTCCACCCGGGTTCGGCGTCTTCACGCCGATCAGGTGAGCTCTTGGCCACTCTTCTTTGCTGGTTATTACCATTGCTTGCTAGGTATTGCTTTTAGTTGTCCGTCGGAGGTGAGAGGAGCGCCCGATCCTCAATTCAACCAATTATAGTGTTTCGCCGCGGAGCGAGTTGAGAGAGTTCCATCACATCCCACGCCCTCGGCGTGCCGGCTACCCGTGAAATCGGACATCCCTGGCCCATTGGGATCTATCCCTATCCGGCCGACCCTTGGAACCGCGAGGTCCAAACTCGGACCCTAACCCCCATCGCCGGTCCTCCTCCGGATTCGAGTGTGCCTACGCGAGTGAGTCCGCTAGTGTGACGTTACCAACTTGTTGTGTTGCTTGCTATCCTAGGTCCAAGGGAGTCGTATCACATCAAATTGGTGTCATTGTCCTCCGCTGCATGTTGTGTCACATCACTCCCCCAAGCCTTCCACTATAAAACCTCCACATATTGAGCCTTTAGCCTCCACCGAGCCTACCATTGAACCTTCCCCAATTCAACCTTCCATTATCCATTTAACCCTAAAACCTACTTTACCTACTCCACCACTTAACCCTTCACCCTTACCTATGGTTAATCCTGAGCAGGATCCACCCTTTTTTGCACTCGAGCCAACCCCGACTGCTTCCGAGCAAAGGGAGAAACTCGACGTGTTTGAACCTCCGCCTCCCTTCACCCATTTACCAACACTTTCCACTACACCTCCCCTTACACCTTCCATTAAACCTCCATTATCCACAAAGCCCTCCGCCTCACCTCCCTTTACTACTCGGAAGGGGAGGGCTTCTGCAAGAACTTGTGCCAAGGATAATCAAGCGCCGCGCAAGGAGAATTTGGCCGTGGCTATGCCGTTCAAGATTCAAGAATTTATTTACCCGATGCAGATCCGGGTTATTGTGCCAAACATGGTCGAAGGGGCCAGGTCATCGTCATTGCTCAGAGAATGCCAAGCGTTGATGTCATCCAAGGGCCGGGCAGGGCACCCTTTGTTCCATCTTCCAAATCTTGATTCCATTCCTCCTTACAAGGGGCGAATGCCCATTTTGTTCAACACTTCTTATACACCACAATTAATGGGCATGTCAATGCTTCCTGTATCAACTTTCCAACTCCCTTACATTATTGATCCTTGCCTTCCAAGGGGGTTGTCATTCATTAGTGAAGCTTCTTCCATTGGGCCGTTTGATTGTACACTTTCACTGCCGTGGAGGGGTAGTTATCTTAGTGCTAAGAGGCCGTCCCTTATTTGTTCCACCTTCTATGCATCCATTGCTATCACTTTTTCTTCATGGGCCATTCCCGGGGTTAGGAGGATGATCTCGTCCTCTCACCCTTCACATTCTCCATCTTCTTTGCATCTCACGCATTTTGTTGCATTCGCGCATTCACTGCATTCATCGCATCCATCATTTTGCATACACCTCCTGATTCCCGGGTTTCCAAACCCGTATCTTCCCCGCCCTCCGGCACCTCCGGATATTCTGAATTTCCCATCTTATTCATCTTCATCCTCGGGATCTTTAGGTCCCCTTACATTGCTCGGGCGTTGCCCCCTCCCCACTCTCTTCTCAGGGCATCGCGTCCCTTTTCAGCTCTTGTATCCGGACCCTCCGGATCTCTCTTACTTTCTCCCAGGGCATCGCGCCCCTTTCCACTTTATTCTTCCGGAACCTCCGGACTTTCTCCCAGGGCATCGCGCCCCTTTCCACCTTATTCTTCCAGAATCTCCGGACTTTCTCCCAGGGCATCGCACCCCTTTCCACCTTATTCTTCCGGAACCTCCGGACTTTCCCCTCGGGCATCGCGCCCCTTTCCATCTTAATCCACCGAAACCTCCGGATTCTATTTCCCTCTTCTTTGGGCATCGCGTCCCTTCCCTTCTCATTCCTCCGGAACCTCCGGATCCTTCATGCCTTTCCTTCGGGCACGACGCCCCTTTCCATTTTCTTCCTCCGGAACCTTCGGACCATCCATCTTTCTTTCGATTCATCTTTCTACTCTTCCAGGACATCACATCCTTCGTTTTCTTCTTCCTTTTCCATCATCTTTTTCCCTATTTTTTCCTAGGGCATCGCGTCCCTTCTTTCGTCATCCCTGCGGAGTCTCTGGATGATTCCTCCTATCACGATTCTCCTCCTTTACTTCCGGACCCTCCGGATCCGCCTCTTTCCATCTATCAATTTCTTCTTCCAGTTCCCCCTAATTCTGGGTCCGACCCAACTTCTTCCACATCCACTGCCTTGGGCATCTGCCCATTCTCCCACTGCTTTCGAGGCTTTAGTCCTCACTCATCCTTCTAATTCTCCGCTTCTTCTGTAGACCTTTCATATGATCAGGGTTTCCACGCCTTAGTGAGGGAGTTCTAGCCCTTGCCTCTTTTCCTTTTCTCCTTATTCGTCTGAGTCTGGTCCTGGCACCACTCCTTCTTGTTAAGCCACTTTCAGTCCTTTGCTTCCAATCTTTTTATCTGCCAAAGAGGACTATCCCATGATGATCAACCTCGCCTCTCAGAGCTGCTTCTACAAAGGTTACAAGGTAGCATATTGGCGTAAGTACGTGTTTTTATGATATCATTATCTCATTGCTTCACGCATGATTTTCAAAATAAAGTGCTTCTTAACAAGATTAAAAGTGATGTTTTAGACCTTTATCTTAGGCTTTTGTTTAATTAAATTATTCTCAAAAGAGTCTTTAGACTTACTTCTGCAGCACCATTGGTTAATAAGAACCCCGCACTGGGAATTCAACGTTCTCTCCCCGCTTGTTAAGAGTAACCCTCAGCTGGGCACCGCACACACTTTACGGCGTCCTTAGCCGGCTCCTTTGGTTAAACACCGTTGCTACCTTGGCCATGCCCAGAGAATTCCTGAAAGTCTTTTCTCTTCTTTATTCGGCCGAATGCAGGGGCAAGAGGTTGACGGATGAGATGACCAACTTCGGTAATCCCCAATACGAGAGGAGTCTCAAATAGGGGCAGTCTTGACCCAAAATCAATATGAGTTTTTATATGAATTTCATGATATACATCTCGCCAAAAGGGCTATTATGAAAATCAAGTCAGAATTTCAATAAATGAAAAATTATGAATTATGGCATGACAAGAGTGGCAAAGTCCCCGCAGGGAAAACCCTGGTCGTATGCATGTCAAGGGTCTAAAAATCAAAGGCACAAAGCCCCGGCACAACAGACTACCTCTTTGAGGGGAAATACTTTGGAACGAATTCAAATCTCGACATCTCTCATCCTGCATAAAGCTTATCTCCAATTATTCTTCTCTTCTCCCGCTAAGACCGAACGTTTCTCGGGTATGGCCTTGGTAGGGGCACCGTTAATCAAGGGCAGTCAGTTATAGGGCGTCACCCTTCAATGCACGCCCAGCTGTGGGCACTTTTAAGCAAAAGGGGAAGGAACAAGAACCCCTAGCCAGTGGTTTGAAACATCCATTGATGCTGCATTAGCAATGTCTAAACCAAAAATTCCAAAGAAATTTGAATATTGCCAAAAATTCCAAAGAAATTTGAATATTGCCAAAAATTCCAAAAAAATTGAACATTGCAAAAAAAGGAAAAAACAAACAAAATCTTCAAATAATTTTCAAAATCCACATAAAAATTCAAATATTTTCAAAACTCATAAAAAATTGCATATTTTTGAAAATTCCAAAAAAAATTACATTCTATTTTCTGGTGGCATCCTTTTGAAGAGGCACGCAAAATGAAAAGCAATCACACAAGCTGCAACAAGTACTAAGAACTGTCTCATTCCACTATAACATGTCAAGAGTACAACATAACATGGATACAACAAACCCTCAACTCTCCCCTCGACCCTCCTGGTCTCCCCCTCTACGTGAGCTCTCAGCCTCCTCCTGTCCTCCCCGGGAAGACCTAGGAGGAGCCATCTGTGCCCGGGAAGCCGAAACCCTGTCACCATGTGTTCCCCTCTCTGCATCCTCTCTCCTCTGGTGCTCAGAAGAAGTAACTAAGTAATCTGTGCTCGAGTAGGCTCGAGAGTATCCCTCACGCTGGGCCCGCTCACGTCCCCGTCGGTAGCGATCCTCCGCATCCTTTGCCCGTTGCTCGGTGATCCCTAATCGAGTACGTAGCTCCACTCTCTCAAGCTCCCGCTCCACTCTCTCTTGCTCCCATCTCTCCCTCTCTTTCTCCCATCTCTCCCTCTCTCTGTCCTGATCCTCTCTCTCTCTCTCTCTGCCGCTCACTCCTCTCCACCCCGAGGAGAAGGCGCAGCTCTGCTACATCTCGAGGGAGCTCCTCTGCATCGCGCCGCCTCAGCTCTGCTTCTGCCACGCGCAGCTCCTGTTCCTGCATCCAAAATCTTGATTAATAATTGATAATTGATAAAACTCCAAGACTAAAATTAAAAGATAGATTGCTTACTCTCTCCTGAAGGGAGGCCTCGGCTGCCTCTGCCCGAGCCACTGCACTGGCGAGCTGGCTCTCTAGCTCGGTGTGGTCGCAGACGGGCTGTGAAGAGGATGAAGCGCCATGTGAGGATCGGACTGCCTCCAGCTCCTCACGCTGAAAAGGAAAGCATTACCATTAATTGAATTCCGAATCCAATCATTCTAAGTTTCAAGTGCTTACCAGCTCATCGACGGTTTGCTGGAGCTCCTCGCGCTGTCGGACTGTGGAATCAAGGAGTCCCTGTATCATGGCCAGTCTCCCCTCTATGTCGAACTGTAATAACACATGTTAAAACACATATCAATAACCAGGTTTTATAATGGAAGTGCAAATAATTAAAAGCATACCTGTCCGCGAGCGCTCTGATAGACTCGGCTGCCATATGCCTGTGAGTATGCCTGAAGGTAGGCATCATCTGAATCCGTTCCCGCAGGGACTGCTCGGCCACGCTTCTTCCAATCTGCCAACTGCTCTCGGGCACGCTGCCGCCAGTCGTCTGTACCCTGCAGGCCTCGGAAACGTCACCCAGGTCGTGGGTCCGTCGCCTGGGTCGGGAACTCTACTACCGCCTGGTGGAGCCCTAGTGTCCTCATGATCAGTCTGTGATATAGGGGCTCGACCAGGTTCAGGGCATGTAACCAGATCTCTCTCCCAAAGTATGGGATGGCCGCCTCCACCCAAGGCATCACCCCGTTGTCCCTCTGATAGGGAGTCCAGACCACCTGCATAATTCAATTTATCATTGCCCTCGATTCCACTCATAATTCAATTCAATTCAATTTCAATTCAATCTTACCTCTATGTGGGGCATCATGTCTAGCGTCTCCTGGATGTGGGTGACCTGGTCCTTCAGAGACCGGCCGTCTCGTGTAGGGATCCATCGTCTGGCCAAGGGCAGTAAATCTCCCCGATCCTCCCAGGCGCGCCTGAGGGTAGGAAGATATAGATAACTCCAAACCTGAAATGAAACTCATGTGATCAATATAAGAGGAAAATGCATAACTTAATCATTGGAGTTTAAGGCTTAAAGAGAAAACCTGAAGTAGAGGGTAGAACCCCCCGAGTGAAGACTGGAGTGAGGAGATGCCGAAGCTGTCAAACAAGTGGGCTAGGACTGCCGCACCCCAAGCATACCGTCCGACTCGGCCCAGATCCTCCAGTAAAGGTAGAAAACGGTAGCTCACTGCGTCGCCCTGGGTCGCTAAAAGTAGCTTGCCGATCATCAGAATGAGGAACCTCCTCAGCTCCAGGTCTGCCTGTGGACCTGCCTCGGTCGTAAAACTCTCCCTGGCCCCTGCCTCCAGCCTCTTCTCATGAGCTGTCAAGGTCTCTCCCACCACCCTCTGTGTGTGGAACAGGCCCAGACTCTCCTGCAGGATGATCCTCGACACCAGTGAGGTCCGGCCTGTACCCTCCAGCTCCAAGCCCAGCAGCCTGCGCGCCATCTCCCGGTAGTCGGGGTAAGTGTAGCCCGTCATTGCCGATCCGTGCACCCGCAGCCCGGTGATGCGCGTGACGTCCTCCAAGGTCGGGATCATATGACCCCAGGGAAAGAGGAAGGCCTTGCATCCCGTGTCCCATCTGGCTTTTAGGGCCCTTATCAGCCCCACGTCAACTCTCAGCACTTCTATCTCCATAAATTCCCCGAAGCCCATATGACGGAGGCGGGCCCTTTGAAACTCCGGTAGTGCGTGGTATGCGGCCCGGACCAATGTCCAAGAAATCCGGGCACGCACTGCACCCTCCACACCCTGCACACAACATAAAAGAAGAAATAATCAATTTCTGTGATCAATCAAACAAAAGACAAATCAGAAAATGAAAAAAACTTGTTTGCTGTTAGATGTCGCGCTATATCGTCATAGCGCGTTCTTCAAGAACGCGCTATGAAGACATAGCGCGTTCCCCTTCTGTAGGTAGGGGGTGACCCCCGTTTCCCGCAAATTTGTTCTATGGGCGTTCTGCCCTACATTTTGATCTGGAGGGGCATTCTCCTTTCCGTTTTCATCACATAAGGAAGAAAAAAATAAGAAAATAAATCAAAAACAAGTTTAGGGTGATTTTCTTACCACCCGGCATTTTCGGGCCGCCGCGCCTCCGACGGGCTCCGCCGCCACTTCCTCGGCCGCCGGGGCGCCCTCAACTTCTTCGGCCTCGTCCGGGTGAATGTCCATTTCATCCCCTTCAAGTCGGGCCGAGACCGTCGCCTCCGAGTCGGCGTGTTCTTCCGCGGGAGAGGGTGCCCGTTCTTCTTCCATGTGCGATCTTTGCCGGCCGCGGGTGACGCGCCGTTTGGAGCATCGGGGAGCGCCTCCCTCCATCGAATTGATGCGAATGGGGGGTTGGGCTGTGAGAGGACGAGAGGGCGAGAGAGGGAATAGAGAGAGGGAAAGAGTGTTTGAAATAATAGAAGGGGGAGGGCCGGTTTTTGAAACCCTGCGGCTAGATGACGCGCTACTTGTTCATAGCGCGACATTGTCGCGCTATGTACATATAGCACGATAACCAAAGTAAAAGAAAAAATAATAAAAATAGAAAGGAAGGGAGAGAAGAGGACATGACATGAGAACATATGATGAGAATGAGTGAGAACTTGTGTTCTTTTGCTTATATATGCTGGAATTTGCTTGAACATGCTTGAATTTGCTTAACATTGAGGTTGCATTTGCTTGAACTTGCTTGTGCCTAACATTGAGGCTGCAGGAAAGAAAAGGTCGAAATAAAGTGGCACGTCATCAGGTAAGTATTTCTTTGTCCTTTCTTTTATTGCATTACTATATGCTATTTATATTATTATATTATCTCAAGGACTGGCTGGTTCTCTGTATGTTTCGGGATTTGAGTTCCCCTCTACCAAAAACAGTGATGATCTAGAAACATGCAGTTAATCGTCGGATAGGCCGTTAGGTCAAAACAAATTTGGGGACGATGGACTTCATCTCGCACGCCGTGGTTGCGGATAATTCTTGACCCGAATCTATTTGATTTAGCAATATTATCCTTGAGTATCTTATATTTTATCTTTTCTGGGCATTTGTTTTGATGATTTCTTTTATTTTAGCCCTGCATGCATCATGCCATTTTCGCATTCATAATCGCCCAATTCTTCTTCCTAATTGAGGATCGATTTTGCTTGTGTTCTTGAACTAAGAAATTCAATTCCATTCCGAATTTGAAGGATTGCTCCAAGTTGAGCACTGGATCTCGCTGGTCAATGTGACCCCTGCCTAGAATTTGCTTATCACCTTTTTAATCCAATCCCCTTCTTTTGATCCACTCCTTAGCTGTGAACCGCACGATGGCGTTGATGGATCCGCCAGGCTCGCGTCTATTCCACTAACTGAGTGAAATTCGTAGTTGCTACGCGCTGCGGATGCCTCTTTTGTACAAGAGGTTGATTAGTTCCATTTTTCTTGTTCCGTGCCTATCATTCTAGGCAGAAGTCACTGATGCTAGCTTGATCTTGTGGTTAGCTCGGAATTTTCTGAATTATTCCTATCATTTATCGGTTATGATGGGTGTCTTTTTCTCCTTGATATCCACTTATCAGTCCGCTCCATTCCTTTTTTACTTCATCTTCCCGTCACTACCATTCCGTGTCGTCTCCGTTTCACCTCCGTTTCGCTCCCCTGCAAAGCGGATATCAAGGAGGGGCATCTGTAGACACCCAGTTTTGGCCGATAAAATTGAGCATTTTCTTTATTCTCCTAGTTGATGCCCCAATTGATCCTTAGTTGGTTGATTTTCTGGGTTTTTTCTCTGTTCTTGGCCCAACATTTCAATTCCTTACCTTGGATCTGATCTCAAGTTTGGCATTCCCGCGCTATCCGCTCTTATCGCTTTCTTGTTCATAGCGCGTTATGGATCTAATTGAAGTTATCCTTTGAGCAGTTGTTATTTCTTGACACTTGATCATTATAGTATCCCCTTTGGATGTTTTTCTCATTCAATATTTGATTAAATGACTGCCCAAAGGATAGTTTTCCTTTTCAAATCATTTAACGGGCTTTTAGTTATCGCGCTATATCGTCATAGCGCGTTCTTCATGAACGCGCTATGGTTGTATAGCGCGATATCAGACAGAGTCCCTCTCCAGGCCGGGCTCCCTTCTTTCGATTCAGAGGCCTTATTGGGTAAGTTGCTGACTGTGTTTCTTATCCAGGAAGGTTTCTAAACCTATCAGGAGTCTTTCCCCCTCATTAATCGGCAAGATTACCTCAATTTGAGCCGCCAAATCTTTGAATTGAATCAAACTCCGACCTAGGGTTTCTTCTTCATCTTCTTCCTATAAATTCACCCCTTTGGCCGTCGTTTGAGGGGGATGCAACTCGAGTTATTGACGAGGAGGAGGAAGTACTTCGTGCACAAACAACAAATCCTCGCTCCTCGCACATTCAAGGGAGTATTTAGGGCTTTTTCTTGTGTTCTTCCTCGTTCATCTTTCTTTTCCCCAACATCCGGATTTTAATCTTTGCATAGCATTGCATCCTGGTTTCAAAACACTCCTTTTACAAAATATATGCATTCACACACACCACACCTATCTTTTGCCCATCCATAGGGGTTTAAAAACCACCAAACCCCCAGGTAATCGAGCCCCCCTTTTATATGCTTTTGATTAAGAATAGGGGCAGATTCTACTCAAATCTCGATCTAATGGGCCTTCTGTTTATTGTTTATGATTGTTTGCAGGCACTAGAAGATTGATACATGGAGCCCTTGCACCTTGGCCGGCCTTGGAGCAAGGAAGGAACGGATCCAAACAAACCCCGCTACCTGTCTAATATCGCGCTATACGAAGATAGCGCGACCTGAAGAACACGCTAGGCATATATAGCGCGTTAATCTCCAGGCCCACAACTGGTCCTCATGAATTTCTGAGGTATGTAGCATGCCCCTATCCTAATTTCTTATGGTTTGGCATGTTTCTGGCCTGAGTGGCGATCACGGATCTTAATTATTGCATGTGATTTCCTCCTATTTGTGTCAATAATTGAGTGCTATATATTGCCCAAATAATATCACCATCTTTTATCAAATTTGGGGGTAATCATAAATTTAGAATCCACAGTCAACTCACAATTTCATGCCCAGATCGGGTCACGGGACGGGTCTCGCTCTCTATCGCAGCAGTGGTGATATAAAAAGATATCGAGCTAACGGCCCTAACACATGCTCTCTAGCAGCGGCATAAAAAGCATATACGAATAAAGCAAATGCCGGGTAAAGGAGCGAATACGATACCTCCACGCGCCTGGCGTGGGGAAGACGATCCCGGCCGATCTCGTACTCCCGAAATAATTATTACAGAAGTATTACAGAAAATATGAATACCCACTCCACGCAAGGAGGTAAAGGGTCACACAGCGGGACCCGGTAGTAGCGGGTTCGAGTTGACGGGCGGCTTCTTACGTAGCTTCGGGGGCACATGTACCCACGACTGTGGGACCCATGTGCTGGTCAGTGGGGCCCTGTAGGACCGGGGTGGCACCACTGTGGTGGGGACACCTGGAGGGGCATTCCCTGGGACGGCGGTGTGCTAGTTCGCCGGCCGGAGGCCTGGCGGCTCCGATCTCCACTCGTCGGAGTTGCTGGCCACAGATCTGCAGTTCTATTTTACAGCGCACGACCCGGCGAGATCTGCTACTACGGTTACTCCCGATATCAGATCGACACAAAAGAGGTACCGATGGAAAGGTGACTCGAAATTCTTCGATCTATGGCTGGAGAAAGAAATTTGAGTTTCCCGTTGATGGCCTTTGTTGAATTTTCAAGCTGCTGACTCACAGGATCTGAAAACTCAGGGTAGAACCAAGTTTTCCTGAGAGTTGGAATTGACTGCATTGTAGACCTTTGATTCAGCCTTTGAGCACTTTACGAAAGTTGTAGAGGCCGAAGAGAGGAAAACGGGGATATATTTTATGCAAGATTTGGTTGACGTTTCGATTTTTTGAAGATTTTATACTGACCCGGGGTCGGATCTGGACAGTAGAGACATAACTGAATTTGGGGGAAACACATAATTTCTAAAAATGGGTAAAGGGCTTTTGAAATTTGTAGAAAATTTGTGGAGGATGGGAAATGTGGACAGAACCTCCAATAAATTTTAGGATTCCAACAAAAATCAAAAAGGGGGTCGAAAGGGGGAAGAACTAAACTTTTACTCCACAGATCTGAAAGATAGAAAGACACGAAAATGGAAAAATATAAAACGAAGTCTAAATGACGTGATTTGTTTATTGGAGGTTGAGAATCAAGAGAGGAACCAACACTAAAAATCTCAAGTCCAGATGATGTCAGAGTTGGGAGTTAAAATTCTCGGAGTCAGACTCTATCCAGCCAAATAGAACCTTGGACAGAACTTCGGAGGCGGCTTCGCAGCGGCTCGAAGGCGGCACGAACGGCGACGGCGGCACCATAGATGAATCTAGAGATAGAGTGGCTCAGGTAGAAGGGGTTCTTAACCCTAAAATGTAGAGGGAAGAAGGAGGAACCAAGAGGGGAGAGGGGAGGGGCGCAGGTTTGCTCCTTGCACAATTCAACAATTTCCTTCTTCATTAATTCACACAAATGGAAATTACATGCCTTATATAATAAATGGAAAATGACCACGTATGCTCTCAGATCTAGGGTTGGGAGGGGTATACATGGTTTAGAACTAATTACTTCTAATAGCATATTTTCCAAAAATAAAAATGGGGGGGGGGGCCTTGACCAAGGGGACATGGTTAGGTAAGGTAGGTGGCCTCTTTGAAATTTTAAACCACTTGTCTCCTCATGTGTCAATTGACATTGTAGATGCCACCTAGGATTTTGACCAGCCCCACATGGACCCAAATGGTGCCACATGGACCAATGAGGAAGGAGTGAGGGTCCCCTTGCTGGTCCTACGGACATTTTGCATAAAAACCCACATAATCCTAAGGAAGAACAAATAGGCTTATAAAGCCTTACAATTGTGAATCTACTTCCCCCAGGATATAAAAATAAATAAAAGGACACAAATACAAAAATAAAATGTACATGCTCGGAGTTGATTCCCATCAATTCTCCTCGGGTGGGAAGAACTCGACCCCGTAGAGTAGGGGTACGGCTGCTCGAGTCGCTCCGGCGGATCCGCCACCATGCCAAGTAACGCGGGTACGCTCCACTCCAAGTGATCGTCACCTGCTCATTCCGTATATACTCGATATGCGCATGCTGCTATAGGAACGAGACTAGTGGTGGAACACTCCGGGGTGGGGTCACTCTCAAGGGGAGGAGGCGGCTCGAAGACTCACTAGGAATCCCTGCTGGGTCCCTATAGGTGACTAGATCCGGGTTATAGATGTAGAGCTGATCCCATACTCCTCGAGCTAGTCCACTTGCCTCACACTCATAGGAGACCGACAACGAGCTTGCACAAGCCACATGTAGACTTACCATGCACTAACACACGTATGCAAACCACACAAACAAGCCACACAAACAAACCACACAAAGAAGAAACACACTGACTCATGCATGACCCAAGACTTAAGGTGGTGGTAACATCAATCCCACTAAGCGGTCGCATCCTGAGCATCGGTAAGCTCCTCCTGAGCTTCGTACTCATGAATGAGTTCCTGATCGGCCTCGTAACTGACGGACACAAGCCCATAAGGCGAGGGTTCTCCAACCCCTAGGGCTAGTGTGGTCCGAGTGGGACATTGGTTGGCAAAGTGGCCAAACCCATGACAATGGAAACACTGTAGATGGGACCTACTAATCTCTCCGATGAGAGGGCCCTTACCCTTATCCTCCCGATGGACAGGGGGTGTAGGCAACAGGGGCGGAGCTGTAGGTGCCGTGGGCAATAGGGGTGGGGGTGCTGGTGCCTGAGGGCGAGCAATGGGTGCCGGGGGTTGGGATGGAGGTAGATCCCGAGGTGGGGGAGGGCGAGGCTGTGGAGCGAAATGCTCCTGACGGGTGGGCTCCTGAGATCGAGCCATGGGGGCCCGCTGAGGTGGGCCTAAAGAGTGGCGGGGCTTGGTGCTATGCAGAGGGGTGGGACCCGACCGATGGCTAGGCTCGAACTCTCCCTCAAATTGCTACAACTCGAAAGCAACTTGATATGCTTCTTCCAACATCTTGGCATTGCAGCGAAAAAGCTCATACTGATAGTGGGGCCGCAAACCACGTCGAAAGCGGGAAATGGGCATGGTACTCTCCTCCGTGACACCACATCGTAGAAAGTACTCATCAAATTCATCAATGTATTCGAAGACAGATCGGTCTCCCTAGCAAAGACTTTGCCACCTATCAATGAGTCACTGACGGTACATGGGAGGAAGGTACTTTTGCCGAAGCTTAAGCTTCATTTCGTCCCATGTGTCAATCGGGGGCTCTAGCCGCTGAAATAACAGGCTCTCTACAATCTTCCAATAGGTTTGTGCCTGTCCCATGCGCTTCATGGTAGCAAATCAGATCCTTTGACGTTCCGACATGTCGTACCAATCAAAGTATCGGTCCATGCCGAACTCCCAATCTAAATAGACTTTCGGATCTAAAGACCCGTAAAAAATGGGAGGATCCGCTCGCACGGTCTTAAGGACCCTATCGTCCTCCTCATCTCTCTGTGGTTGGAGGCCCCTACGGCGTTGACCATACCCCTCATAGGCGTTATCGGACCCATAGTCCTTGAGACCAAGGTCACGGTGCGGTAGTTCGGGGACCAGAGGAGGGGCGGGTGGAGGAGCCCGTGGTGGCTGAGGAGCATGTGCGGGCGGGTCCTGGGCCACATGGACGGGCTGGGCCTGGGCTATGGGAATGGCTTGGCCTTGGGCAGCCGCTTGAGCGGGTGTGAGTGGGCCTTGGGCCACTATAGGAGGGTCTCCGTGCGACATCTTATCCAACCGTCCGACCAGACCTTGGACGGATCTGTCGGATGACTCCATCCGTTCCTCAACGGCGTTAAAACGGCCATCTATGCGGTCCGAGAAGCTCTTAAAGGTTGCCTCGGTTTGGTCCATCCGGTCTACGAGGGTCATGATCACCTCGCGCAAGCACTGAAGGTCTCCCAAGATGATATCCCGTGGGTTGGCCATAGGTGCAGGGAGATGGTATTGGGTACCTCGCCGAGTGGGCATGCAAAGGACACAAGGACTAGGAGACACAGACCAATGCAAACAAGTGATGCACCTAGACTTAACCAAGACTCGGTATGTGGCGGAGTTAATCGATCCGAAGATCACTCGCGTAAGTGTGCGGCCTTCCCGATAGGCGTAGCCTAACGTTCAGACAACACCTTTTGATATACCAGGTTATTGAGATGAAATGTAACCTAGACCGACTTAGACGATGACTAGACGTAAATGACACTTTTTTTTGTTTTTGACCAAATACTACCCTAGACTCAACTGGCGCTCTGATACTAAATTGATGCGGGACAGACCACGGACTCGACTCCAATTGGGAATGCAACCCTCGGACTCTAAACAAGCTCGCGATCGTCCCTTTTCGAGGGAAATGTCGGACGTGCGCAGTTGAGAAACCGACAAGAGCTAGGGTGGTCAACTCACAATTTCGTGCCCGGATCGAGTCACGGGACAGGTCTCGCTCTCTCTCGCAGCAGCGGTGATATAAAAAGATATCGAGCTAACGGCTTTAACACATGCTCTCTAGCAGCGGCATATAAAGCATATACGAATAAAGCAAATGCCGGGTAAAGGAGCGAATACGATACCTCCATGCGCCTGGCGTGGGGAAGAGGATCCCGGCTGATCTCGTACTCCCGGAATAATTATTACAGAAGTATTACAGCAAATATGAATACCCACTCCACGCAGGGAGGTAAAGGGCGACACAGCGGGACCCGGGAGTAGCGGGTTCGGGTTGACGGGCCGCTTCTTGCGTAGCTTCGGCGGCACACGTACTCACGACCGTGGGGCCCACGTGCTGGTCAGTGGGGCCCTGTGAGACCGGGGTGGCACCACTGTGGTGGGGACGCCTGGAGAGGCGTTCCCTGGGACGGTGGTGTGCTGGTTCACCGACCGGAGGCCGGGCGGCTCCGATCTCCACTCGCCAGAGTTGCTGGCCACAGATCTGCAGTTCTATTTTACAGCTCGTGACCCGGCGACATCTGCTGCTGCGGTCACTCCCGATGTCAGATCGACTCACAAGAGGTACCGATGGAAAGCTAACTTGAAATCCCTCGATCTATGGCTGAAGAAAGAAATTTGAGTTTCCCGTTGATGGCCTTTGTCGAATTTTCAAGCTGCTGACTCACAGGATATGAAAACTGAGGGCAGAACCAAGTTTTCCTGAGGGTTGGCGTTGACCGTGATGTAGACCTTCGATTCAGCCTTTGAGCCCTTCATGAAAGTTGTAGAGGCCGAAGAGAGGAAAACGGGGATATATCTTATGCAAGATGTGGTGGACGTTTCGATTTTTTGGAGATTTTATACTGACCCGGGGTCGGATCTGGACAGCAGAGACAGAACTGAACGTGGGGGAAAGACACATATTCTAAAAATGGGTAGATGGCTTTTGAAATTTGGAGAAAATTTGTGGAGGATGGGAAAGGTGGATAAAACCTCCAATAAATTTGGAGATTCCAAAAAAAATCAAAAAGGGGGTCGAAATGGGGAAGAACTAAACTTCTACTCCACAGATCTGAAAAGGGATAGATCTAAAAGATAGAAAGAAACGAAAATGGAAAAATATAAAATGAAGTCTAAATGACGTGATTTTTTTACTAGAGGTGGGGAATCAAGAGAGGAATCAACCCTGAAAATATCAACGCCCGATGATGTTGGAGTTGGGAGGTAAAATTCTCAGAGTGGGACTCTATCCAGTCAAACAGAACCTTGGACAGAACTTCGGAGGCGGCTTCGCGGCGGCTCAAAGGCGGCACGAACGGCGGCGGCGGCACCAGAGATGAATCTAGAGATAGAGGGGCTCAGGTAGAAGGGGTTCTCAACCCTGAAATGTAGAGGGAAGAAGGAGGAACCAAGAGGAGAGAGGGGAGGGGTACAGGTTTGCTCCTTGCACAATTCAACAATTTCCTTCTTCATTAATTCACACAAATGAAAATTACATGCCTTATATAATAAATGGAAAATGACCACTTATGCCCTCAGATCTACGGTTGGGAGGGGTATATAAGGTTTAGAACTAATTAGTTCTAATAGCATATTTTCCAAAAATAAAAATGGGGGGGGGGGCGCCCCTTGACAAAGGGGACATGGTTAGGTAAGGTAGGTGGCCTCCTTTGAAATTTTAAACCACTTGTCTCCCCATGTGTCAATTGACCTTCTAGATGCCACCTAGGACTTTTACCAACCCCACATGGACCCAAATGGTGCCACATGGACCAATGAGGAAGGAGTGAGGGCCCCCTTGCTGGTCCTAGGGACATTTTGCATAAAAACCCACATAATCCTAAGGAAGAACAAATAGGCTTATAAAGCCTTACAATTGTGAATCTACTTCCCCCAGGATATAAATATAAATAAAAGGACACAAATACAAAAATAAAATGTACATGCTCAGAGTGGATTCCCATCACCATGAATGGACATACCCCTATGACCCAATGGTGACTCAAGAATGTTGATGGGGAATGTCCCCCTCTCCCCGGGCCGCTGGACCATCATGTACACGGACAGTAACAAAACACGACGTTATTCATACATAGTAAGAGGTGGTAATTCAACTGTTAGCCCACCGAGACTCAGATATACATGTAATAGAGTTAGCCAGTCAGCTGGTCAGCATGTTAGCGGATTAACATTAGGAAGATAGCAGGCTAGTCTATGAACTCTGTAAGTTAGCATACGAGCTACGGAGATTAGTAGAGGCAAATCCTCGAACAACCATTGGGTAATATGCGAAGAGGCGATCATATGAGAGGGCCCTACGCCCAGATTATAGGGACAAACGTGTTCCCTCCAATTCACAGCAATGAATGGATGAACTACAAGGGCAGTCCCAGAGGTAACCAGAAATGCACATAAGCGTGTGCCTCTGGAGATAAAGCCTCGTTAAACACGGGAAAAAACCCGAAGAGACCATTCCATTGAGGAGAGACCCCGGGGAAAGGGGGATACAATGTTAATATTGCCCTGGAGAGAACCAGGGCTCACTCGGTGTTCATGGGAGGAAGTCGAGCAGTCACGCCCAAGAAACGGAAGATCGAATAGACTCAGAGGGAGGGGAAAAAGCATACAAAGGCATTGCCACATCCAACATCGTCCATTTCATTATCGAAAAAGGCCCAATACAACATGCCTACGGTGCGGCATGGCGTTGTCGCTCATGAGCCGGCCACCAGTATCATAGACGGGAATCAATCCTAGTTACAGAGGAGGAAGAAGCAGAGGAACGAAGAGGAAGACGGGCTTATATCATCGCCCCTTCAACTTCACTCATTTACAGGAATATCACCCAAAGAAAATAGAAAAAAAGGGGAACGGGGAAATCGACGGAACCCACCTAAAACCTTTGCCGCAGAAAACATAGTATCATATAAGGGCCTTCCTCTCCGACTTCGGGCCTCCTCAGATAGACGGATGACCTAGAAGGGCGGCGATTCTTCGAGGCTCACTCTCAGAAACCCTACTTCTTTCCCAAGCTTTTCCTTCTCAGGCGATTGACTACCCTCTCCGCAGTGATATTTTCTTCTTCGATATTTCTCTTTTTTTCTCTTTCTTCTCAATTCGTTCTATATATAGCACGCCTCAGTGTGATTCCTCCCAGGCGTGAGGTGAGCGCGCCTAGAAGAGGGTCGAGCTGCCTTTGCGCGCCGGGGAGAGGGCGCCGGAAAGGGGGGCGCGCCGGGAAGAGGGCGCGCTGGATTAAGCCCATTCCATCGTGCTTGGTTGACATGAGCCCGATAGTGGGCCCCGGACTGACCCCGGGCGTCACTGTGACCCTTCATCTCATCCTGGTCTCACAAAACCACAGCAGGAAGTACTGACAGAGCTTTCAGACCATTGAACGGCTGCTTTCAGAATCTCGTGCATCCTTAGCTCGGACACACGGGTTTTCCGCTGACGTGGCCTTCGGCACAGTGATTTGTGCTGTTGGCTCGACTTAACCTGCATTGGTAGCTTTTTCGGGGAGTGGGATACTACCTAGGGTGTCTTCGCCTTCACTGGGAGGTCATTTGGTCACTAACAGACCTACTTTGCTGAGGAGCCGTACCCGTGCCGGGTTGTCTGGGACTTCCACTGATGGAGCCTTTGGTTCCTTAGTCTGAAGGTCCAGAGACATTCTATCACCTCAGGAGGGTCTCTTGTCAGGTGACAAACCACCAGGTGCATTCTCGTCCTTGGTCAGACGACGAATATTATTTATGCGACACGACTGAGTCGAAACCAGTTCATTGGACAGGCCTGATGACACTGTCGATTTGTTGTGAATTCTTCTCGACTCTCCGGAGGTGAAGTCCCCGGCATTCATACTGGGTGACCTGCGGCTCTGGCAGCTTGAGAAGGCTTCAGTGTATTAATCTTCTTCGGCTTCTCTGCTTCAATGGGCCGCATCATTTGTCTTTGAGGCTTGATCGCCATTGAATATATTTTGAGTGCCAACAACTGCCCCCCAGCCGCGGGTGCTGCGAGCAAGGCACGAGCAAAGCAGGACCAGCAGATGAGCTCCGTCTGGGTAAATTTCTATCTGGATGATAGAAGCTTTGAATGGGCCCTTAAACCGGTGCGGATGCTAATCCGGCTCGGTTGGGATTGGAGGTTATTATGGCGCGCCCTTAACCGGCGCGCCTTTTGCTTGAGAGGGGTTAATACGGCGCACTAAATAGCATGCCGGATTAACCAAAGGGGGGCTTCCATATATAAACCCCTCTTCTTTGTTTTTTCCTTCAAGCTAATTTATTTGCAATGTTTCTTTCTCTCTCCTCCCATCCATCTCCTCCTTCGGCGTCGAGTGAGTTCGGTAGAGCACGGCCGAGTCCTTCGAGTGGGTGAGGGAGAGTCTTTGCTCTTCTGTTCTTGGGATTTAAATCCCTCTTCTTGGGCCCCAAGAGGCTCCTAGTAGGGCTTGCCCTCAGAGCTATTCCCCTGGGTGTTTCATTTTGGCCTCGGTGCGACACCCACGGCCTATTTTAGGGACCGTCTCTTGATGGACGTGTTCCGCTTCTTTCTGGCAATCTCCCGGGCTGGGGAGACTCTGCCAAAATTTTGTCAGAAATCTTGTTTCTCATCAACTGTTTCTGACTTTGTTTATTCTTCTTGTCATGCTTTTTGCAGATAAGATGACATCTGCTTCTTCTTCTTCTGCTTCCCGTGCGGTGGTGACATGGGAAAATGTGAACTCCCTAGATCGGGGGCATGAGCAGCTTGCTGTGGTCACAGAATCCTCGGACTCTGAGATCGACATAGTGGACACTAGCCGCCTTCTCATCATCGGGGGCGATTCCTTTAATTATGACCGCGGTGATGCTGTCAAGAGGGATCACCCAAAGGATAAGCACTTAATGTCCTTCCTTAGGCGATTTAACCTTCAAGGGAAGAGGGACTTGTTCCTTGTTCAGAAAGATGAGCAGGCACTGCTTGTTGAAAGAGACGGTCTGACTGACTTTGTAGTGCGGGGCAGACCCATTTATCTGCCTGGTGAGCCCCAGAAATGGAGTGTTGTGCTTGGACGGCTGGACCTGGTTACAGTGGACGGGTTGCAAACCAGAGCACCCGAATTTGTACCGACTCACTGGAATGACACTACGGGTCGTGTCGACTGAGAGAAGCCTATATTCAGTCTATTTCTTGCCTCTATGAAATGGGGATATAGAGAGGAATCTTTCTTGCTGGACTGTCTGGCGGTCCGTTTCAAGCACCAGATTTTTGTGGGATGGTTCGCTGAGTTGAAGGTCGCCGATGCCCATGCATTCAGTCCCAGAGCAGTGGAGTTCACGGACTATGTCCTCCAACAATATGCTCCCATCTTGGCCAAGGCCGATGTATACCATAGCGTGTACACCTCAAGGTATCGCTACCCTATGCGCAAGGGTTTTTTCTATGGTATGATCGAGGTATTCTGCCCGGAGTATAACACCTTCTACACTTCGGAGGGAGAGACCTCTTTGGACCTTTGGAGTCTTTCACAGCTCAGCAGCTTGCCGATTGACGGTGAGCCATATGAAGAAGTCTGCTGGCCAGATTGGCTGAAAGATCAGACTGATGGTGAGGGATGATATGTAGCGGGCTTTGCCTATCAGTATCTGATGAAGGCGTACCGCATGCTTTGCCACTCATCATATGATGCCAAGGAGGCACGCATGCCTGGTGAGAAAAGGCGTGTGCGGATGGGCACATGGCTTCAATATTTCTTCAGCGGGGAGCACAAATATGAGGACTTTCCTACAGTAGCACCGACTGCTTTGAAGCGGAAGAAGAGAGTCCAACGACAAGCCGCTTTCTCGCCTATCTTGAGAGAAGGGCAGCAAGGAGGCTCGAACCCCGCTGGTGTTGATGCAGCCACGCACTATGCTACATATCTAACTTACTGGATTTATTCATTCGATCTCCCGCAAGGTGACGAGAGCGTAATCAGGGCAAAAGCCATCTACCCTGCTTGTCTGATGGCTTGGGGCACGAAGCTGTCACTCTGCCCAGTGGCTTTATGCCTCATTTACAAAATGTTGGGGGACTTGTACTGGAACCGTCTCCCCAGGAATTTGCAGACGGTTGGTCCGATACACTTTTTTAATGCATGGGTCTGCACCCTATTTCCAGAAGCTGCTCCCCGGGGGTTATAGTTTGCACGCCTTGTTCCAAGGATGATCGAGTTTGCTAGCGCTGAACCGTCATCGATAGCGGAACAACACTTCACCATTCGGGGGAAATTATCTAAGGTCCCCACGGATGCACCTGGGGTCCTGCACTTTTGGAGCCTGGCAGCCCATTCTAGTCCGCTAGTAAATCTGACGCGGTAGTGCAGTCTCTTCGAGGCGGAGGAGTTCATCCATCCAATCTCTGGTGCTAAGTGCACACGGCCAATCCTAGAGCTAGAGTTGGTTGACTGGGCGTTGGCTATCAGACCAAGCATCCTTATCTTTCAGAAGAGTGGCATTCTGTGGCTGGAGGCATATTACCCATTCCAGTTCAGTCCGAATTTTGGCTACGATCAGCACATCCCTCCTTCTTCTTCGCAGTTTGCGTTGACGAATAGGCATATAGCCAGCCAGGTATCCAATGACGATGCCCGAATATGGTGGGATTACTTCCACCGCCCAGAGGAGGTTTCATTCAGAGTCCCGGCTCCTGCCCATTTTCCCTACGTTACCCCTGAATATATCAGATGGTGGAATGGGCAGACGGGATTTTACAAGAACTCCCGTCGAGACTGTTGGGCTGTTGCTGAGCACAGATTTTTTGGACTCTCAGCCAGAGCCGATCTTGGACATCGATCCTTCCTACTTGAAGAAGTTGCAATCATGGACCAATACGGAGGGGATGGCTTATCTGGAAGCCCGGAAGGCTGTGAAATGTCGCTCGCCCAGGGTTGAGCCGAAGTTGCCCGAGATCCGCAGGGATGACTATGTAAAGACACTTCGGGGGCTATGCTGGGTGAGCAGTGAGCGGGTGGTTCTTCAGGAGATCACTTTACAAGTGGAGGAACCCATCCCGTCTGTGGCCGACTGGCGGCCTGCGCGCGACAGCTTGCATCCTTACCGGACCTTCATTAGAGGGGAAGACAGGCAGGACGCACTGTACAGCAACACCCCCTGGCTATTTGCACTGCTCTGCTCCCATAAGCTCTCGGTGGGTGGCCCGACCGAGGCTATTCTGGACTAGCCCCTTTTTATCTCCTTCAAGTACGCCGACGGATGGGGGTTTGACCACCTGGGCTTGTATTATCATTTGTTTTATTGTGGCCATGCAGACTTGGCGTCGCTAGTTGAGCAGAACGAGAAGATAGGGGATGTGTGTTGGCTTGTTCACGAGGCTGCCTCAAGAGACAAAGTGCCCTCGCTGTTCTATTGGCCCCTTTCTCCTTTCTATACGGGACCGACAGGTATCTTTCATTCCTTCATTTCAGCCTTTCAGCCTGTTTCCTTTCTTCGTTATAGCATATGCCATTCTCACCTTTGTACTTGTCCAGTTTGACTCACTTTGGAAGAAACCCGGCACTTCGGGGAGTTGCTGATAAAAGCTCAAAAGCCGACATACTTTGAAACTCCTGAAGCGGCCCCGACTACGATGCCGCTGCCTCCTGGTGATTCGCGAAAGCGAAGAAGGTATCAGGTGAGGGAGGCTATCGGTAAGGCCAAGGTGGTGGTCACGCAGATGACGCGGGCTCGCCGGAGGCAGGCTGTGGGGCAGGAACCAGGTGTCTAGAACTGAAGGTATACCCTCCATTCTTCATATTCTATTCCCTGTTCTGGATGCATCGGGTGATTTCTTCTTTGCAACTGCCGCTGCTCCCACTACCACGATCGCGCAAGAAACCATGATTGCTGCCTCAGTCGGAGAGATGGAAGGGGGCGCGCCCATAGCTCCCGTGGAGGGGGATCTGCCTTCTCCAACACCCAGCCGTGAGATGAAAGGTAATTTGTGGTTTATTCATAAGACCATACGATTCGTTATGCCTTCAGTCTGCTTGACTATTCCTCATTTGAATTTCAGTTGAGATACAATTGCCCTCGCTTCCTGTTGCCGGGATTACCAAAGGGACTTTTGCTGTGGAGAAAGCTATTCTGGGGAGCGATCCTGCCCTCGAAATTCATTTGACCAGTGCTCCTGCCGCAGAATCGGCCGAGCAAGCCTTTGTTGAGGGAGATGCTGCCCCCGTGGATCTTGAAGCTGGAAAAGTGCCCCTTTTGGTAGAGGAGCATCAGGTAACGGTCGAGAGCTCATCTTCTTCGGAGCAGGTTGACTATGGTGGCAATTCCAATGACGGGGAGTTCCCGCCTGTGGAGACAGAAACTGAAGATGCCGGGGCGTCATTAGCTTACGAAAGTGACTACACGACCTTTAGTCCGCCCCAGCTGGCATGGAGCAGTCTTGGGCCATCTGGTCCACTTGTGAGCAAGGGGGCTGGGCCTATGGAGGCCATGATTTCCACTGCTGCAAGCTTAAGCTTAGTGCCGACGGAGGTAAGGGATTCTCTGCCGCTTTCACTTCGTAGTCCTGATGGGAATCAACTCCGAGCATGTACATTTTATTTTTATATTTGTGTCCTTTTATTTTTTTTATATCTTGGGGAAGTAGATTCGCAATTCTAAGGCTTTATGAGCCAATTTGTTATTCCTTAGGATTGTGTGTGTTTATGTGCAAAATGTCAGTAGGTCCAGGAAGGGGCCCCCCAGTCCTCCCCCATTGGTCCGCCTAGGCCATGTGGGGCTGGTCAAACCATCCTAGGTGGCTTCAAGAAGGGTTGAATGTCAAATAAACACATGGGAGACAAGTGGTGTAAAATGTCAAAAGTTGGCCACCTACCTTACCCCTTGGTCAAGGGGGCGCCCCCCCATTAGAATTAATTAGAAATTTTATTTTTTTTGTTTGATCACATTTAAATGTGAAGTCCCTTAATTACCCCTCCTGACCCTAGATCTACGGGTAGATTAGGTCATTTGTCATTTATTATAAGTACCTTGTATTTCCATTTTTGAAGAATTAATGAGAAGAAAATATAGAATGAGCCTTGGAGCTTGGTGCGCCCCTATCTCTCTCCTCTTGGTTTCTCCTTCTTCCCTCTGCATTTCAGGGTTGAGAACCCCTTCTACTTGAGCCCCTCTATCTCTGATTTCATCTCTGGTGCCGCCGCCGCCGTTCGTGCCGTCATCGAGCCGCCGCGAAGCTGCTTCCGATGTGCTGTCCAAGGTTCTGTTCTGCTGGATAGAGGCTCACTTCGGGATTTGTAACTCCCAACTCTGACATCATCTGGAGTTGAGATTTTCAGAGTTGGTTCCTCTATTGATTCTCAACCTCCAGTAAAAAAATCACATCCTTTAGACTTCGTTTTACATTTTTCCATTTTCGTGTCTTTCTATCTTCCAGATCTGTCCCTTTTCAGATTTGTGTAGCAGAAGCTTAGTTCTTCCACATTTTGACCCCATTTTGACTTTTTTTGGAGCCTTCAAATTTATTGGAGGTTCTGTCCATCATCCCCACCCTCCACAAATTTTCGTTGAATTTCTAAAGGCATCTACCTATTTTTAGAAATTATGTTATTTCCCCAAATTCAGTTCTATCTCTGCTGTCCAGATTCGACCCCGAGTCAGTATAAAATCCATAAAAACTCGAAATCTCCACCCAACATTTCATAACATATATCTCCGTTTTCCTATCTTCGGCATCTACAACTTTTATAAAGGGCTCAAAAGCTGACTCGAAGGTCTACAATGCGGTCAACGCAAACTCTCAGGAAAACTTAGTTCTGCCCTGAGTTTTCAGATCTTGTGAGTCAGTAGCTTGAAAATTCTACAAATGCTATCAACAGGAAACTAAAATTTCCTTCTCAGCCATAGATCGAAGGATTTCAAGTCAGCTTTCCATCGGTATCTCTTGTGCGTCGATCCGACGTCGGGAGTGACCGCAGCAGCAGATCTCGCCGGGTCGGGCGCTGCAAAATAGAATTGCAGATCTGTGGCCAGCAACTCCGGCGAGTGGAGATCGGAGCCGCCCGGCCTCCGGCCGGTGAACCAGCACACCGCCGTCCCAGGGAGCGCCCTTCCAGGCATCCCCATCACAGTGGTGCCACCTCGGTCCCACACGGCCCCTCGGACCAGCACATGCGTCCCACAGTCGTGAGTACATGTGCCGCCGAAGCAACATAAGAAGCAGCCCGTCAACCCGAAACCGCTACTCCCAGGTCCCATTGTGTCGCCCTTTACCTCCCTGCGTGGAGTGGGCATTCATATTCATTGCTGTAATATTTGTGTATTTACTGTTTCGGGAGTACGAGATCGGCCGGGAAGTCTTCCCCACGCCCAGTAGCGTGGAGGTATCGTAGTCACTCCTTTACCCGACATTTGCTTTATTTCGTATATATTTCTTTATGCTGCTGCTAGAGAGCATGCTAGGATCATTGCTCGCTATATTTTTTATATCACCGCTGCTGCGAGAGAGAGCGAGAACGTCCCGTGACCCGATCCGGACACGAATTTGTGAGCTGACCACCCTAGCTCTTTGCCGATTTCTCAACCGTGCACGTCCGACACTTCCCTCGTTAGGTACGATCGCGAGCTTGCTTAGAGTCCGAGGATTGCATATCCATTTGGAGTTGAGTCGCGTGTCCATCCCTCATCAATTTGGTATCAGAGCGAGTTTGAGTCTAGGGTGTCTAAAAAAAAAAAAAAAAAGAGTCATTTAAGTCGAGTCTAAGCTTAAGTCAGTCTAGGTTGCATTTGCATACCATTAATCGGTATATCAAAAGCTGTCGTCCGAATGTTAGGCTACGCCTATCGGGAAGGCCGCACACTTGCGTGAGTGATCTTCGGATCGATTATCTCCGCCACGTACAAAGTCTTGGTTGTGTCTAGGTTGTAGTCGAGTCTCATTTTAACTTTCCATGTGCATCTCATTCTAAGTCGTGTCTAGGTGCTTGCATTAACAAAAATAAAAAAAAATGGCCTTGCATATCCATTCCTAGGGGATCCAACCCCCTCTTTGCAACCATGGCCGCACCCCGAGTCCATAGTCCTGAGGAAGTGGCCGAAATGTTCCGAGCTCTTATGGGAGTAATGAAGGGGTTGAGTACAAGCCTGGATCGGTTGACTACAGGGGTAGATCGGATGGAAGAGTACTTCCCGGTGCCACTCCAGTCGGGGAATCCTTCCCCACCCATGAGAGCTCCATTATCATCACCCTCATCTTCCGATCTTATTTTGGAGCCCTCTCATTTGGAGCCACCAAGGTCCGAGCCACCCGTGTTTCTAACGGGTACGCTTTTCATCGCCGAGCCAATACATAGTTGGCTCAAGGATGGCTTGGTTCCACCTTCCTGTCCACCTATGGACCCGACACTACCAATAGTGCCCGTCAACTCCTACCACACAATGTTTCGGTCTAGTCACCATATTGATACATTGGATGACCTTATTAGGGGATTAGACTCACAAATGAAGTTGACGCATATGTTGGCCCGAGGCTTCGACCAACCCACGAGTCGTAGCTTCACCCACCCCGCCCTAGGGTCCATTACCTCCGTGTACACCATGGGTCAAGTCACCACGGAGGTTCTTCTATTCCTCCCCATGCCGGCCGAGCCCGGCTTCATACCCTTTTGCCCAAGGGAGGAATCTTATTTTTACCACATGACCACCGTCCCATTCACCATGACGGATGAAGGTTACCACCCACACCTTCAAGAATTTCATGATTGGGACCGTGTCATATGGGAGCCCATCTCGGGGGGTCATATCTTCTTTGACCCTTTTGACCCCTTCACTAGTGAACCTCCCGAGCTATCGTCATCACTTCACTTCCTCCGCGGAGTTCACTATCACACCTTTTCCATTCGGGCCAAGCAACCTCCACATAGTAATAGGTCTGAACCAACATTTGGGAACAAGGAAGGCTTTGGTTCCTCCGGCACACCTAAACCACCCGAACCTCCCGGACTTCCCACGTTCACGCCTACTGCCCATGACTGGTGCATCATAGGATGTCTAGGAGTTCCCCATGACGTCAACAACCGGTTACGTCAGATGCATGCATGGCACACATTCGGGTGTCCTAGTCCACCATCGCCTATGCGTAGGTCAGAATAACATTAGGTGTGTCTAGGGTCTTGTGTGTCTTGTGCAAGCTTGTTGATGTCAGTCCCTTAAGAGGCGAGTAGATTCGCTCGAGGAGTATGGGATCGTCTCTACATCTATACCTGTATCTAGTCACCTACAGGGATCCAACGATGATTCCTAGTGAGTCTTCGAGTCGCCTCCTCCCATTTGAGAGTGCCCCACCCGGAGTGTCCACCTCTAGCCTCGTTCCCACAGTAGCTTGTGCATATCGAGTATATACGGAATGAGCAGGTGACAGTCACGTGGAGTGGAGCGTACCTGCATTACTTGGCACGGTGACGGATCTGCAGGAGCGACTCGAGCAGCCGTACCCCTACTTGACGTGGTCGAGTTCTTCCCACCCAGGGAGAATTGATGGGAATCAACTCCGAGCATGTACATTTTATTTTTGTATTTGTGTCCTTTTATTTATTTTTATATCATGGGGGAAGTAGATTCACAATTGTAAGGCTTTATGAGCCAATTTGTTATTCCTTAGGATTGTGTGGGTTTATGTGCAAAATGTCAGTAGGTCCAGCTAGGGGGCCCCCAGTCCTCCCCCATTGGTCCACCTAGGCCATGTGGGGCTGGTCAAACCATCCTAGGTGGCTTCTAGAAGGGTTGAATGTCAAATAAACACATGGGAGACAAGTGGTGTAAAATGTCAAAAGTTGGCCACCTACTTACCCCTTGGTCAAGGGGGCGCCCCCCCCAATTAGAATTAATTAGAAATTTTATTTTTTTTGTTTGATCACATTTAAATGTGAAGTCCCTTAAGTACCCCTCCTGACCCTAGATCTAAGGGTAGATTAGGTCATTTGTCATTTATTATAAGTACCTTGTATTTCCATTTTTGAAGAATTAATGAGAAGAAAATATTGAACGAGCCTTGGAGCTTGGT
This sequence comes from Amorphophallus konjac, assembly GCA_022559845.1. Classification (NCBI taxonomy): domain Eukaryota; kingdom Viridiplantae; phylum Streptophyta; class Magnoliopsida; order Alismatales; family Araceae; genus Amorphophallus; species Amorphophallus konjac. The sequence goes on from CM040118.1 coordinate 431,123,032, forward strand.
GCACCCCTATCTCTCTCCTCTTGGTTCCTCCTTCTTCCCTCTGCATTTTAGGGTTGAGAACCCTTTCTACCTGAGCCCCTCTATCTCTAATTTCATCTCTGGTGCCGCCGCCGCCGTTCGTGCCGTCATCGAGCCGCCGCGAAGTTGCTTCCGAAGTGCTGTCCAAAGTTCTATTCTGCTGGACAGAGGTTCACTCCGGGATTTGTAACTCCCAACTCCGACATCATCTAGAGTTGAGATTTTCAGGGTTGGTTCCTCTCTTGATTCTCAACCTCCAGTAAAACAATCACATTCTTTCGACTTCGTTTTACATTTTTCCATTTTCGTGTCTTCCTATTTTCCAGATCTGTCCCTTTTCAGATCTGTGTAGCAGAAGCTTAGTTCTTCCATCTTTTGACCCCCTTTTGATTTTTTTTGGAGCCCCCAAATTTATTGGAGGTTCTGTCCATCATCCCCACCCTCCAAAAATTTTCGTCAAATTTCTAAAGCCCTTTACCTATTTTTAGAAATTGTGTTACTTCCCCCAATTCAGTTCTATCTCTGCTGTCCAGATCCGACCCCGAGTCAGTATAAAATCCACAAAAACTCGAAATCTCCACCAAACCTTTCATAAGATATATCCCCATTTTTCTGTCTTCGGCATCTACAACTTTTATAAAGGGCTCAAAAGCTGAGTCGAAGGTCTACAATGCGGTCAACACAAACTCTCAGGAAAACTTAGTTCTGCCCTGAGTTTTTAGATCTTGTGAGTCAGTAGCTTGAAAATTCTACAAATGCTATCAACAGGAAACTAAAAATTCCTTCTCTAGCCATAGATCGAAGGATTTCAAGTCAGCTTTCCATCGGTATCTCTTGTGCGTCGATCCGACGTCGGGAGTGACCGCAGCAGCAGATCTCGTTGGGTCGCGCGCTGTAAAATAGAATTGCAGATCCGTGGCCAGCAACTCCGGCGAGTGGAGATCGGAGCCGCCCGGCTTCTGGCTGGCGAACCAGCACACCGCCATCCCAAGGAGCGCCCTTCCAGGCGTCTCCACCATAGTGGTGCCACCCCGATCCCAGACGGCCCCTCGGACCAGCACATGGGTCCCACGGTCGTGAGTACGTGTGCCGCCGAAGCAACACAAGAAGCAGCCCGTCAACCCGAAACCGCTACTCCCGGGTCCCATTGTGTCGCCCTTTACCTCCCTGTGTGGAGTGGGCATTCATATTCATTGCTGTAATATTTCTGTATTTACTGTTCCGGGAGTACGAGATCAGCCGGGAAGTCTTCCCCACGCCCGGTAGCGTGGAGGTATCGTAGTCTCTCCTTTACCCGGCATTTGCTTTATTTCGTATATATTTATTTATGCCGCTGCTAGAGAACATGCTAGGATTGTAGCTCGCTATACTTTTTATATCACCGCTGCTGCGAGAGAGAGCGAGACCGTCCCGTGACCCGATCCTTGCATGAATTTGTGAGGTGACCACCCTAGCTCTTTGCTGGTTTCTCAACCGCGCACGTCTGACGCTTCCCTCGTTAGGGACGATCGCGAGCTTGCTCAGAGTCCAAGGATCGCATATCCATTTGGAGTCGAGTCGCATGTCCGTCCCGCATCAAGTCCCTTTCATTATTTTCTATATCAGATGCCTAACGCATGTTGTATTTGCGGTGCAGGCCGATGTGGTATTGCCAACTATAACTGTGTAAATACCTCTCCCGACTTTGGGTGCGGGACAATCGACATTTCCACCAGTATTGTTGCCCATCGCTTTGAGGTACCCCAAGGATTACACTGCGGCAGCAAGGTTGGACATTTCGGGGGCACTTATGTGTGCTGCTGACTCGACTGAAGCTGCGGAATCCCGGTCACCCATTGCCAGCAGAGGACTGCTCCCGAGGGAGAAGAGTCTTCCCGAAATAGAAGTGGGACAAATTGTCGAAGAGGAAGCTGGATCTCCTAGGGCTTTAGCCATTGTTACAGAATCGGTGATGAGGACATCAAGAGCTTATGAGTTGTATTTTGTGTATTGGCTTGGATTGGTGTGTATTATGGGTTGTATTGGCTTGAAGTGTATGTAATTTTTGATTTCTTTCATTTGGGCCATCCTTGTAAGGCTTATATCAAGCCAATGGGCCATTTGTTATGTCAAGTCAAAGGCTAGGTTGCCATTAGTAGAGTCCATTAAGAGTGTTACTTCATAGTGGGTCATTAAGGCACTTAAGGCCCAAATTGGGTTCCACTCTCTCATGGGCCATCTAAGTGGGAGTGGCCCAAGTCTAGCATGATCTAATGGGAGGCTCTTGGCCCATGAATGGCCTTGGCCCATGGAAGGGGGCGCAAGGTTCCTTGTCTTATTAGGCATGGTAGTTGTGGTTTAGGTGGTGTTTGAATACATCTAGTCCAAGGTTGAATAAGTATGGTCAAATTAGATTAAACTAATGTATTAAATGTGTGATTCACATTGTATCCCAGCCCTTCAATCCAAACCCCTACATCCAAGGGTTGAGGTTGAGTTTGGTTGGCATCCTATATAAGGTTGTATTTTTCATATTGAATGAATTAATGAAGAGAAAATTGGCATTTGCCCCCAAGTGAGATTTGCACCCCTCCCCTCTCTCTCCCTGGTTCCTCCACCTCCAGCCCCCTTTCTAGAGTGTAATCCCCTCCCCCTTGATCCCCTCCAGCATCTGAAGCAACTCCGGTGATCGCCGCCGCCATCGACTCGCCGCCGACGCGTCGTTGCCAACGGTTTTGGTGTTCTATCCACTCAGGACAGATCCTTCTTCTCCGAATTCCTGCTATCATTCCCTTCGTCTTCTGAAGATCAAAATTTCAGGGTTGGTTCCCCTCTAGAACCCTTATCCCCAAAAAAAAAATCACGTCAAAATTCATCCTTTAGCTATTTTTTGATTTTCGTCCAAGTCTAAGTTCCAGATCTGTCCTAGTTCTGTTTACTGTTCATCAGCTCTGAGTTTACCCCATTCGAACCATCTTTTTATTTTTGTTGGGTCGCCCAAATTTATTGGGAGTTCTGTCCACATATATCTACCAGCAGGAATTTTCTTAATTTTTTTTAAGGTCTCTAGGTATTTTTCAAATTTCGTCCAAGTTCCCAAGAACAGTCTGCCCACAGTTTCCCAGATCCGACCCAGGTCTAGTACAAAAATCCCAGAAAATGCATTTCTTCTCCAATCAAAAAACCAAAAATAATCCCGGATTCCTCCCTCAGATACCTTCAACTTTGCTGAAGAAATCATTTCCAGATTCGGAGGTCTTCTCCCCGGTCAACGTCGATCTTCAGAGAAGTCAGAACCTGCCCCTGCAGTTCTGGCCAGATTCCAGCAAGCTTGTAAAATGCATGATCAGAAATACAGATCTGATTATTTTTTTTGAAGACCCCTACGTCGAGGTATTCTGAGTCAGCTTTCCAACGGCGCTAACCGCGTCGCATTCCGACGACGGGGCTGATCGCAGCAGCAGTTTTCTCCGAGTCGCGCGCCTGCAAACAGAATTTCCATATTCGTGGCCGAGTTCCCGCGAGCGTCGTCCGAGGGCCGCCCGGCGTCCGGCGGTCGTTCCAGCAGCTCGCCATCCCAGGGGAACGCTTTTCAGGTGTCTCCACAGCAGAGGAGTCATCAGGCCCCACACGACCCCTCCGGTCAACACGTGGGCCCCCACTAGCACGAGTACGCGTGAAGCCGAAGCATTGCCCGAACCGCCCGTCAACCCGAACTTGGTCCTCCCGGGCCCACTTGTGTCGCCCTTTACCTCCCTGCGTGGAGTGGGCTTTTTTGTACCGCTGTAAACATAATGTACTAAGTTCCCGGGAGTACGAACTTCGGCCGGGTGCCGTCTTCGCCACGCCGAGAGCGTGGAGGTATCGCCTTCACCCTTACACTTGGCATTGGCTTAATTCTTTATATGCTTGTTTATGCCGCTGCTAGAGAGCATGTGTAGGGATACCTAGCTTGCCTTCAATTTATAATATCACTGCTGCGAGAGAGAGCGAAGCCGTCCCGTGACCCGATCCGGGTGCAAAAGAGAGCCGACCACCCTAGCTCACAGCCGGTTTCTCAACCGCGCACATCCGACGCTTCCCTCGTCAAGGGACGATCGCGAGCTTGTCGTGTCCGTGGTCCCGTCCCGCATCAATTTGGTATCAGAGAGAGTTGAGTCTAGGGTGTCTAAAGTCAAAAAAAAAAAAGAGTGTCATTTACATCGAGTCATTAGTCGGTTTAAGTCGAGTCTAGGATCATCATATTTTCAAAACAACAAAAAGAGTCATTTTTGGGTCGCATACATCCCTTTACTCGGTATATCAAAAGGTGTTGTCCAAACGTTAGGCTACGCCTATCGGGAAGGCCACACATTTGCGCGAGTGATCTTCGGATCGATTGCCTCCGCCACGTATCGAGTTTTGGTTAAGTCTAGGCGCATCATTTGCATTAGTGTGTTTTGCTTTAGTCGGCGTCTTCTAGTCGGTGTGTTTGCATGCCCACTCGTCGGGGTACTCAGTACTCACCCCCACCACCACCACCTATGGCCAACCCACGGGATACCTCGGGAGACTTCCACTCCCTACAAGAGGCGATGATGGCCATTATGGCTAGGTTGGACCAATCCGATGCTAACTTTCGGACCTTCTCCGAGAATATGGATGGTCGCCTTAGGGCCATGGAGGGACGCATGGAGACCTCCGATAGGTCGGTCCAAGACCTCGTTGGGCGGTTAGATAGGATGTCACACGGGGACCCTCCTGGGGCATCCCAAGGTCCACCCGCACCTCCTCCCGCGGGGGCCCAAGTCCAACCCGCTCCCATGGCCGAAGTCTAGGCCGCTCCCGCGGCCCAAAACCAGCCACCACTGGTTCCTCCACCCGCCCCTCCTCGGGTTCCCCAACTACCACACCGTGACCTTGGTCTCGAGGACTATGGGTCCGACAATGCCTACGAGGGGTATGGTCAACGCCGTCGTGGTTTTCAGCCACAACGAGATGAGGATGATGATCGGGTCCTTAAGACCGTGCGAGCGGATCCTCCCGCTTTTTACGGGTCTTTGGATCCGAAAGTCTACCTAGATTGGGAGTTTGGCATGGACCGTTATTTTGAATGGTATGATATGTCAGAGCGTCGAAGGGTCCGATTTGCCACCATGAAACTTATGGGGCAGGCACAAACCTATTGGAAGAATGTGGAGAGCCTGCTACTTCAGCGGCTAGAACCCCCGATCGACACATGGGCCGAGATGAAGAATAAACTTCGGCAAAAGTACCTTCCTCCCACATACCGCTAGCGACTCATCGATAGATGGCAAAGTCTTAGCCAGGGAGACCGGTCCGTCTCCGAATACATCGCAGAGTTTGATGAGTACTTTCTACGATGTGGTGTCACGGAGGAGAGTACCATGCCCGTTTCCCGCTTTCGACGTGGTTTGCGGCCACACTATCAGTATGAGCTTTTCCGCCGTAATGCCAAGACGTTGGAAGAGGCATACCAGGTTGCTCTCGAGATGGAGCAATTTGAGGGAGAGTTCGAGTCTAGCCATCGGTTGGGCCCCACCCCTCTCCGTAGTACCGAGCCCCGTCACTCTATAGGCCCACATCAGCGGCCTCCCATGGCTCGACCTCAAGAGCCCACCCGTCAGGAGCACTTCGCTCCACGGCCTTGCCCTCCTCCACCCCGGGATCTATTTCCATCCCAACCACCGGCACCCTTTGCCCGTCCCCCAGCTCCTATAGCCCGTCCTCTGGCACCGGCACCCCCTCCACTCTTGTCCAAGGCACCTACACCTCCCCCATTGTTGCCTACACCCCCTACCCGGCGAGATGATAAGGGTAAGGCCCCTCTTATCGGGGAGAGTAGTCGATCGCGAATACAGTGTTTCCACTGTCACGGGTATGGCCACATTGCTAGTGAGTGTCCCGCTCGCACCACCCTAGCCTTAGGTGTTGGCGGATCCGCACCTCCTGAGCTTGAGCATGTCGATTACGAGGCCGATGAGGCACGGGCCGATGAATACTATGCCATGGGGGAAGAGCTGGGCGACCCTTCGGCCGCCCAGGATGTCGCCACCTAGTGGGTTTGATGCTACCACCTTAGTCTAGAGTCGTGCATGAGTCAGTGTGCTTTCTTTGTGTGGTTTGTTTGTGTGGTGATTTTGAGTCGATTGTTTGCGTGGTTTGCATTCGTGTGTCTGTGCATGGTGAGTCTGCATGTGTCTTGTGCAAGCTCGTTGTCGGTCTCTTACGAGTAAGAGGCGAGTGGACTCACTTGATGAGTATGTGATCGGTTGTACTTCTATATCCGGATCAGTCACCTATAGGGACTCAGCGGTGATTCCTAGTGAGTCTTCGAGCTCTCTCCTTCCTTTTGAGAGTGCCCCTTCGGAGTGACCACCTTTAGCCATAGCAGTTCGCATATCGAGTATATATGGAATGAGCAGGTGCCGATCACTTGGAGTGGAGTATACCCGCGCTACTTAGCACGGTGACGGATTCGCCGGAGTACTCGCGCAGCCATACCCCTACTCGACGGGGTCGAGTTCCTCCCACCCGGGGAGAATTGATGAGGACATCAAGAGCTTATGAGTTGTATTTTGTGTATTGGCTTGGATTGGTGTGTATTATGGGTTGTATTGGCTTGAAGTGTATGTAATTTTTGATTTCTTTCATTTGGGCCATCCTTGTAAGGCTTATATCAAGCCAATGGGCCATTTGTTATGTCAAGTCAAAGGCTAGGTTGCCATTAGTAGAGTCCATTAAGAGTGTTACTTCATAGTGGGTCATTAAGGCACTTAAGGCCCAAATTGGGTTCCACTCTCTCATGGGCCATCTAAGTGGGAGTGGCCCAAGTCTAGCATGATCTAATGGGAGGCTCTTGGCCCATGAATGGCCTTGGCCCATGGAAGGGGGCGCAAGGTTCCTTGTCTTATTAGGCATGGTAGTTGTGGTTTAGGTGGTGTTTGAATACATCTAGTCCAAGGTTGAATAAGTATGGTCAAATTAGATTAAACTAATGTATTAAATGTGTGATTCACATTGTATCCCAGCCCTTCAATCCAAACCCCTACATCCAAGGGTTGAGGTTGAGTTTGGTTGGCATCCTATATAAGGTTGTATTTTTCATATTGAATGAATTAATGAAGAGAAAATTGGCATTTGCCCCCAAGTGAGATTTGCACCCCTCCCCTCTCTCTCCCTGGTTCCTCCACCTCCAGCCCCCTTTCTAGAGTGTAATCCCCTCCCCCTTGATCCCCTCCAGCATCTGAAGCAACTCCGGTGATCGCCGCCGCCATCGACTCGCCGCCGACGCGTCGTTGCCAACGGTTTTGGTGTTCTATCCACTCAGGACAGATCCTTCTTCTCCGAATTCCTGCTATCATTCCCTTCGTCTTCTGAAGATCAAAATTTCAGGGTTGGTTCCCCTCTAGAACCCTTATCCCCAAAAAAAAAAATCACGTCAAAATTCATCCTTTAGCTATTTTTTGATTTTCGTCCAAGTCTAAGTTCCAGATCTGTCCTAGTTCTGTTTACTGTTCATCAGCTCTGAGTTTACCCCATTCGAACCATCTTTTTATTTTTGTTGGGTCGCCCAAATTTATTGGGAGTTCTGTCCACATATATCTACCAGTAGGAATTTTCTTAATTTTTTTAAGGTCTCTAGGTATTTTTCAAATTTCGTCCAAGTTCCCAAGAACAGTCTGCCCACAGTTTCCCAGATCCGACCCAGGTCTAGTACAAAAATCCCAGAAAATGCATTTCTTCTCCAATCAAAAAACCAAAAATAATCCCGGATTCCTCCCTCAGATACCTTCAACTTTGCTGAAGAAATCATTTCCAGATTCGGAGGTCTTCTCCCCGGTCAACGTCGATCTTCAGAGAAGTCAGAACCTGCCCCTGCAGTTCTGGCCAGATTCCAGCAAGCTTGTAAAATGCATGATCAGAAATACAGATCTGATTATTTTTTTTGAAGACCCCTACGTCGAGGTATTCTGAGTCAGCTTTCCAACGGCGCTAACCTCGTCGCATTCCGACGACGGGGCTGATCGCAGCAGCAGTTTTCTCCGAGTCGCGCGCCTGCAAACAGAATTTCCATATTCGTGGCCGAGTTCCCGCGAGCGTCGTCCGAGGGCCGCCCGGCGTCCGGCGGTCGTTCCAGCAGCTCGCCATCCCAGGGGAACGCTTTTCAGGTGTCTCCACAGCAGAGGAGTCATCAGGCCCCACACGACCCCTCCGGTCAACACGTGGGCCCCCACTAGCATGAGTACGCGTGAAGCCGAAGCATTGCCCGAACCGCCCGTCAACCCGAACTTGGTCCTCCCGGGCCCACTTGTGTCGCCCTTTACCTCCCTGCGTGGAGTGGGCTTATTTGTACCGCTGTAAACATAATGTACTAAGTTCCCGGGAGTACGAACTTCGGCCGGGTGCCGTCTTCGCCACGCCGAGAGCGTGGAGGTATCGCCTTCACCCTTACACTTGGCATTGGCTTAATTCTTTATATGCTTGTTTATGCCGCTGCTAGAGAGCATGTGTAGGGATACCTAGCTTGCCTTCAATTTATAATATCACTGCTGCGAGAGAGAGTGAAGCCGTCCCGTGACCCGATCCGGGCGCAAAAGAGAGCCGACCACCCTAGCTCACAGCCGGTTTCTCAACCGCGCACATCCGACGCTTCCCTCGTCAAGGGACGATCGCGAGCTTGTCGTGTCCGTGGTCCCGTCCCGCATCAATCGGCCCTGGTGGAGGCTGGTCAGGCTGGACGCGAAGAACAAGCATCCTCAGCTGTTGAGATTCTTGATGCCGCCACATCACAAGAGGCTGGCAGGGACGTTGTTGTTATCGAGGCTTCCTCCACTATGTTAGTTGCGGGGGTCTGATGTGAATCTAGAGGGGGGTGAATAGATCAATCACCTATTAAAAATTCTACAGCAGCTAAAATGAGTGCGGAATAAAATCGAACTACTGTAGGATGATCTGGAAACACTTAACCACAACCAGACTAGAATAGCTCAAGTAGATCGGTGCTCAATCAATCCTATGCATGCATCTATGCGATCAAGTGAGAGTAAATAAATCAACCACACAAGACAATATGTTTTTAGGTGGTTCGATCTCCTACAGAGATCTATGTCCACCCCACACTCAACCAAGTGTGGCTTCACTACTGACAAATATCTTGGCCACTGATCCACAACTTCGGGGAACGAATCCTTACGCACCGCTGAGCCTTATAGCTTATGCTATCCAGAGGAATCCTCCTCTCCCACTGAGGTTTACAGCTTAACCTGTCCAGAGGAATCCTCCTCTCCCGCTGACACACAACTTGAAGAGTAGAGTTTCAGAAAACAAACGAAAAAAGCATAAAATCAAAATACAACGAGAATGTAGCTCAAGACAATGAGCGGATCAGCTCTAGTTCTTAACTAAGAGACTTATAACAAAAGCTCTCACAAACACTTCTCTCAAGGCTCTCTCACATATCTTCTCTCTCAATCTGGCTTGATCATGCTTGCTCTTCCTCTCTCTACTTGTATCTCTCTACGAAGGCTCTTCTTTCGTCAATTATCATGGTACTCTGCTCTCTCTTACTACATCTATATATATGGAGGCTTCTGAGAGATGGGCACGTGGAAATCACATTTCTCGCCCAAGCTTTTTGTCCAAATCTAAATTTTCACAAGGCCACATGGCAGCATTAGGATTTAAAATATTTCCACACGGCATGAGCAGCGCTGTCTTCAACCTTGGATCACGTGCCCTCCTTAAAGTTTACGAACCCTTATCTTCATTCTCTGGACCTTCGTCAGTGAAGTTCCTGTCAGTATATCAACCTTTTAGTCAATATAAGATAGTCAGACAAATACAGGAATTGCACAGACTTGATAGAGTATTAGAATGAATATGCACGGACTTCATATGACATTGGAACTAAAAGTGCACTGACTTCGTGTGTGCAAGATGCCAAGGATGCACCGACTCAAAGAGCCATAAACGTATCATGCACAAACCTTAGTTAGCATGTGCGAAGGCCTGCACAGACCTTGATTGTATGCATTGCAAGATATGCACCGACTCTTATGATAAGTGCAACAGTAAACTGCACTAACCTTATATTCACTTAAAAGCAAACATGCACCGACCTGAGTCGTTTGCAATACATGACATACACTGACATCAACAATGAGATGCATAGACTTAGTTCAAGCAAACGATAGATGCATCAAGAAAATGCACCGACCTCAAAACATGCTTAGACGTAGACATGCATGAGGTGATGACTTATTATGTCTAATGTAACACTTGCACCGAAGTAAAACTTCACCAAGGCAAAACTGCACCGAGGCAAAAATGGTAACGACTTTGACCAACCTTTTTATAGAAGATGCACCGAGGCAAAAGATGCACTGACTCTAAGTCGGATGAGACGCAAGGTAAGATGCACACATGCACTGACTCTATGCCACATGAGATGCAAGGTGAGACGGACACATGCACCGACTCTATGTATGCGTGAAAGCAACACTAGCATCGACGTTGAATAGTGAATTGCACAGACCTTAAATGCATTGTGAAATAGTGATATGCACAGACCTGGTGACAAGCATGCACCGACTATATTGCACTGACCTTGCTAAGACAAGACAATGCACCGACGTTGTTTGTGCTCCCTTAGACATAGAATGAGACGCAACCTTAGACGCAACACATGCATTGAGATGCATATGCACATGTTAACAGAACATTTTTAAGTACAAATGAGCAGACATTATTTATGTGATTATCTAACATATAAAGCATGTCAAAATACACAACATCATTATGATCAAGATAGAGTTGCAAGATAGAGTTGCCAAAGTGAACTCAGCAGTCAACTAAGTCAACTTAACTATTGCCAATCAATCAAAACACATTCTGCTGATCAACCCCAGAGGAGGCCCAACATTCTCCCACTTTTTGATGATGGCAACACCCCCCAAAAAAATGCCGGCAACTCTCAAAAAAATGCAAGAGAAATGATGTATTTTGATGAGACATGAAGCACAGTCATATATTAACAATAGCCAAACTCCCCCTGAATACGTGACTCCTCCCCCTTAATCTAAATAGCATGAAATATTTCTCTTCCCTTCTCTCGCCTTTTACCAACAAAATCTCTCCCCTATAAGCACCTAAGAGCATAGAATCTCTCCCCCTTTGCCATCAAGAAATAAGAAGTAAGGGAGACAGGGGAAGATAGGAAGGGATGTAGGAAGAGGTAGGAGACAGAATAACACTCTATGCAATGGTTCAGAAGATAGGCAAATTATTGGATAATTCTTTAGATATAAGAATCAATCATTGTGTAATATTGATAGATATCAGGTTTAATAGTTATAGAAGGTAGAGTGAATTCACTAACTTTCTGAAATAGGGTTATAGAATCCGTTTATAGCAATGAACCTAAATCACATAATCATGATAGACTAGATTAAGACTGTATCCTACTGATTTCAGAATCAATGAGTGTCCTGGAGAGTGACCTGAATATGTATTGAGATTAAACAATTGACACTTAGGAGATTTGAATTTCAAGGGTTACAACAAATCTTTTTCACTTCTTATTTTGAATCTGAACTTGGTGAACATATAACTGTCATTTATACCGTTGACATTAAGGGTACACGTGGGTTAGATGCCAGTACCCCCAATTACTAAGCATAAACTACCATATCTATCTCTAATCAAAAACTACATAGGTGATTTACACCTTTGACATTAAGGGTACACATTAATCAGATGCTAGTACCCCAAGTTACTTAGTGAAACCAGCCCTATAGATTTGACCATATGAATAGAGGTAACATGATGCACTTCATGACATGAAGTCCTCTCCACTTCTTTGATGGAGGGTTCAATTTCTCAGTGCAATTCAGTCATTGCTCTGCCACTTTATTCATTTCTTTTACTGATAATTTTATTATTGCTGCCCTTTTTAATTTTCAAGGTGACTTGTTTAAAGATAATGCACTTTCTGATTTTCATAGCCTAGACTACATTAAGACTGTCATTTTCAGATACTATGAAGATCTTTTCTGTCATAGTTATGAAAGAGAGGTTGAGAGCTATAAAAGGTTTTCTACCACCTTATTCTTCTGAAGGCAGTCTTTACACTCTATAGTCTATTAAAATTAAACCATCAGTTCATTCAAGGAACAAATGTGATTCTTATAATAGAAGAGTTGTAATAATTGCCGCTCAAAATAATGAACCAAATACAAGACTGTCATCCATTCAGAATGAGAGGATTAAGAATTTCTGAGAATGACGAGAGAGTAGAATGAGTTGAATTCAGATGAGACTTTACTTAACTCCCGCTAACATCATGATGCACCGACCTTAAAATGCATAAAGCGGACAATGCACCGACTATGCATGCGTATGGTAGATAAATGTACCAACCTGTTATGTGGATTGACATAAGGTGCACTGACTTGCATGCTACTTAGACACAAGGTGCACTAACTTTGTATGCAGAATGCTCACACTATGCATCGACTAAGTGCAAGACCTGCACTGACATTTACTCGGTGCAAAAATGTGCATCGAACTCAAATGCTCATATCAAAGACCTGCACCGACCTTAGTATTGCATATGGCAAGCTCAGCTGATGTGTGATCTAGAGGAAAAACTCCCCCTATCTATATGTAATTTTATTTAACAATGCATCTATGCACATCAATTATTCAAAAATTCAGGAATGTTTATTCAGAGACAAGCTAATGCATAGTTATTTTTAGACCACTACAAGCAGCAATTCAAGCAAGAATTCTGAGTCAATTATCATGAAGAAATTTACACAAGCCTAATTCTCTTCTTAAGAATTTAAATCTTTCATTTCCCAAGGGATTTGTAAAAATGTCAACAATTTATTTTTCTGTTTCAACAATATTCAATTCAATTTCACTCTTGCTTACTACATCTCTAAGAAAGTGATGTCTTATTTAAATATGTTTAGTCCTAGAGTGATGAACAGGATTTTTAGTCGAGCATATGGCACTAGTATTATCATATAAAATTGAAATGCATCCCAAATTTATCTGATAATCATTAAGTTGGTGCTTAATCTATAGTACCTGGGTTGCACAATTTCCTGCAATGACATACTCTGCCTCTGTAGTGGATAAAGCAACTGTATGTTGCTTCTTGGAGGGCCAAGACACTAGGTAGCCACCTAAGAACTGGCAATATCCACTAGTGCTTTTCTTATCAATCCGACACCCAGCATAGTCTGCATCAGTGTATGCTAATAGGTCTAGCTCACACCTAACATGGTGCCAAAGACCTAGCTCTTGGGTGCCTGACAGATATCTAAAAATCCTCTTGACAGCACAAAAATGTGACTCTTTAGGACTGGCTTGAAATCTAGCACACAAACACACAGCAAACTGAATAACAGGCCTAGATGTAGTAAGATAGAGAAGGGATCCGATCATACCTCTGTACAACTTGTTATCTACTGGTTTACCTTTTGGGTCATCATCGAGACTTGTTGATGTACCCATTGGTGATGTAATCTCCTTGAGGTTTTCAAATTTGTATTTCTTCAGTATATCCCTAATGTACTTGGACTGAGTGATGTAGGTTCCTTCTTTTGTTTGGGTCACCTGCAGTCCAAGAAATAATTTCAACTCACCCATTGAGCTCATCCCAAATTCATGTGTCATCAAATCCGAAAATTCTTTACACATTATTGAGTTAGTTGAACCAAAAACTATATCATCCACATATATTTGAACAATGAGAATGTCTGGATGATATACCTTTGTGAACAAAGTTTGGTCAATTTCACCTCTAGAAACTTCTTATCTATAAGAAACTTGCTGAGCCTATCATACCAAGCTCTAGAAGCTTGTTTCAAACCATAGAGAGCTTTATTCAGTTTATAGACATGATTTGGAAAATCTAAACATTCAAATCCTGGAGGTTATCTTACAAAGACATCCTCTTTTATTTCTCCATTCAGGTAAGTAGACTTTACATCCATCTGCTGAAGGATGATTCCTAATGAACATGCATAAGCTAATAAAATCACGATGGCCTCTATCCTAGCCACAGGGGCATATGACTCTTCAAAGTCAATACCAAACTCTTGATTGTACCCATGAGCTACCAATCGAGCCTTATTCCTAACAACATTTCCTTGCTCATCGGTTTTATTCCTGAACACCTATTTAGTTCCAATGACAGTCCCATGATCAGAAGGTGGAACTAGGTGCCATACCTTGTTTCTATCAAATTGATTCAATTCCTCGTGCATGGCATTGATCCAATGCACATCATTAAGGGCACTGTCAATGTTCTTGGGTTCAACATGTGACACTAAAGCAAAAGCATTTAGTTCATTCTGAGCTCTAAAATAACCTCTGGTCCTATGAGGTTCATGCAAGTTACAAATTACATTATCTACAGGATGATCTCTAAGAAATCACACATTGATAACCTAATTACCTTGACCCTCATTTACCTCCCCCTGAGTACTAGGCTCCTTTGCATCTTCATCATCAGATTGATATGCAGAGCTTCCTTCTTTCAGAATTTCTCCATCATCTTGTTCCCTGCACAGACCATTTTTAGGTTTAGTAATGGTTTCATCAAAGACTACATGTGGAGACTCTTCAACTATTTTAGAATTTAAGTTGTACACTCTATATGCTCTAGTGGTTTATGAATATCCTAGGAAGATTCTCGGATCACTTTTAGGTTCAAACTTATCAATGTCTCTTTTAGCATTGACATGAATAAAGCATTTATAGCCAAACACCTTGAAGTAAGCAATTGAAGGTTTCTTACCCTTGAGAATTTCATATGGTGTTTTCTGGGTAAATGGCCTTACCATGGCTCTGTTGATTACATGGCATGCAGTATTGACTGCCTCAGCCCAAAACTTCCTTAGTAGGTTACCATCCACTAGCAGTGTACGAGCCATCTCCACAAGTGTTCGGTTCCTCCTCTCCACTACTCCATTTTACTCAGGTGTCCTAGGTGAGGAGAACCGATGAGAGATTCCATTACTCCTGCAAAAATCATCAAACTTTGAATTTTCAAACTCACCACCATGATCCGATAAAATATTCTGAATTAAATTTTCATTATTCTGTTTTATTTTTAGATAAAGCTCTTGAAATTCAGTGAATGCATCATTATTATGTGTGAAGAAAAACACCCAAGTAAATCTAGAGAAGTCATCAACTAGTACAAATCAATATCTTCTTCCTGATAAGCTGATTGATCTTGTAGGTCTAAACAGGTCCATATGAATCAGGTCATAAGGTTTGGAAGACATGTTCTTAGTTCTGGATTTGAGAGACTTCCTAGTGTGTTTGGACTGGGTGCATGCTTCACATACAACATTATTAATTTTAAATGACATTTCAGGGAGTCCTCTAACCATGCAATATTTATTCAGTTTGTGGAGAACAATATAACTGGCATGGCCTAATCTATGATGCCACAGATATGCCAAGTCATCTTTATTTGCAGTGAGGCAAAGATTAGAATGAGCTATATCATCTAGGTCAACTAGGTATATGTTATTGACTCTTTTACAAGAGAATTTAACCTTATCAGAATTAGGCTCATAAATATTACAGCCTAACGAGTCAAACACTACCTTGTGACCTTTGTCACAGAGCTAGCCAATACTTAACATGTTATAAGCAAGACCCTCAACCAGCATGACTTCATCAATACAGTAGGTAGAACACTCACCTACCTTACATGAACCGACAATTTTACCCTTGGTGTTTCCTCTGAAGGTGACAAGGCCTCCATTCTTCTCAACCAGCATGCAGAACTTTGCCCTGTCCCCTGTCATATGCCTGGAGTAGCCACTATCCAAGTACCACATATTGTGCTTGGCTGCCAGGCATACCTGCAATGACAATCACGCAGAAGAGTTTGGAACCCAAAAATGTTTGGGCTCCAGAATAGAAGTAAAGCTATTCAAACATGACAACAAGTTCTTGGGAATCCACATTTGTTTGAGAGATGTTTGTTTGGTGGATTTGTTCACATTCTTTTTATTGTTGTTCTTCTTTTCGGCATTAACAGACTGAGTCTTTCCTTTCTTGTTTTGTATCCTGGCACCATTATTATTAGCCGCTTGAGCATGGTTGTGCCAGTGCCTAGACCAATAAGCATTCAGAGTTGTGTGACCAGTGGTGGTCCTAGGCTGACCATAGGAAGTTTGTTTCCTAGAATTCCATGTCCTGGATTGCCTAACCCAGTTTCTGGCCTAAGGTTTATAAGTCTGAGTGGGATATGAATGATATCCAGACCTCCCTTGAATTCTATCTCTGCCAGACCTATTAAACTATTGTGGCTGAGCATGAAAGTAGGTGTGATAAGTCTGAACTCTGGGATGGTATGATTGACTGGTTTGACCCCTAACCTGAACTCTGCCCTGAGGTGTGGGGTAGTATGTGCTCACATGACTAGACTCACTAATTTTCTGTTTCCCCTTGTCCTTGGCACCCGGCATTTTGGAGTTAACATATTTTTTTGATGTATTCCCACTGTGCATTTTAATAACGGGTCCTTTTTGTTTCTCAACTACAAATGAAATAGTCTTCAGTTCAAAACTCCTTTTAGCTGTAGGATTGAACCCGAGACCCGCTTTTCTAAAGTTAACCTTAGACCCCAAAAGGGCATTCAGATTCTCAGTCCCTTGGGTCATGTTCTCAATAACTTGAAGTTTATCCTTGTTTTGATTTTCTAGATTTTCAATTGATTTCTTCAGTTTAGTGTTAACACCCAACACGTCAGCATACTTTTCATTTACAATTTTCATTTCATTTTCATATTTCTACAATCTCAATTTCAAATCATCAATGACATTTTTCTGTGTTTCATTTTCTTCCCTCGCATCAATCAAAGCATTTTTCAAATCATCAATTTCAGCACAAGATTTCTTTAAGACATCATTTTCAGTGTAAAGATAAGCAATTCTATCAGACAATATAGTATCATTCATGAGAGAATTAACTTTCTTCTTTAGATGCCTATTTTCTTTTCTGATGTCATCTACTTTATGGAACAAGTCACCATATGCATCCTCACAAATCCCAATCAGTAATAGTATAATGTTCAAAAGGAGAGGATACCTCATCAGCTTCATCTTCTTTATCATCATCTTTGGCCATCAGGCAGATTTGACTTTCCTCTCTGTCACTCTCAGAAGTGCAACTTAAGTTGCCCTCGTCCTCGTCCTTCCAGGTACTCACCATAGCTCTCCCTTTGGTATTCTTCTTCTTTGATTTATCTTTCATCTTTTGGAGCTCCGGGCAATCTGCCTTCATATGGCCAGCTTTCCTGCAGTGATAACAGACATTAGTGTCAACCTTTTTGGCAGGGTTAGAGTTATACCTGGTTTGTCTCCTACCTCTCTGCTGTCCTCTTACGAAATATGTTCCCTCATTTCTCAAGAATCTTCTGAATTTTCTAGTCAACATAGCTAGCTGATCTCCTCCAAATTCTGATCTAGAAAGACTCTGATCACTGGAAGATCCGCTATGACTGGATCGACTGGAATTGGCCTTCAAGGCTATAGGTTTCTTATTCTTCTCCAGCTCATCGGTCTTTGGTAGGTTCATCTCGTATGTCATGAGTGAACCGATCAACTCATCTACCTTGGTGTTCTTTAGGTCTCTAGACTCCTCAATAACTGTAGCCTTGGTGTGCCAAATTGGAGTTAGAAAGTGCAGAATCTTTCTCACTATCTCATAATCGGAGTAAGTCTTCCCGAGACTACTAAGATCGTTGGTGATAATCATGAGGCGAGCATACATCTCAGTAATTGTCTCGTTTTGCTTCATCCTGGATGCCTCATACTCAGATACAAGCAGGTTCGCCTTGGTCTCCCTGACTTGAGAAGTCCCTTCATATATCACCTCTAACTTATCCCACATCTCCTTCGCCGTAGAGTAGGATGATACCCCGGAGAATTCTGTGGGATGAAGAGCGCACTGGATGGCATTGATCGCGCTCTAGTTGAGCGTTGACTTACGGATCTCTTCTCTCGTCCATACATCCTCATTAGGATGCAACTCGAATGGTCCCTTGCTGACAACCTTCCAGATCTCATAATCCTTCACCCTAAAAAATAATTGCATACGATTCTTCCAGTATGCATAGTTTGATCCGTCGAAGTACGGATGCTTGGTGGTGGAGTGTCCCACTGCTGTCATCTCTCTAGCATCCATAATTGGTACCTCTTCAGGATGTTAGTCCCTATAGAAGAGTTAGGCTCTGATACCACGTGATGTGAATCTAGAGGGGGGTGAATAGATCAATCACCTATTAAAAATTCTACAGTGGCTAAAATGAGTGCGTAATAAAATCGAACTACTGTAGGACGATCTGGAAACACTTAACTACAACCATACTAGAACATCTCAAGTAGATCGATGCTCAATCGATCCTATCCATGCATCTATGCGATCAAGCGAGAGTAAATAAATCAACCACACAAGACAATATGTTTTTAGGTGGTTTGATCTCCTACAGAGATCTACGTCCACCCTTGTTGGCACTCAAAATATCACTCGCGGGGATCAAGCCTCGAAGACGAATGACAGGGCCTACTGAAGCACCGAAGCCGATAGACATCAACATATTGAAGCCCTCTCGAGCTGCCAGAGCTTCAGGTCACCCTGTATGAACACTAAGGGACTTCAACTCAGGAGAGTCGAGATGAATTCAAACCAACCGACAGTGCGACCAAGCCTGCCCAATGAATCGACATCAACTTCGTCATGCCGCGTACACTACACCCGTTATCCGACCAAGGACGACTATCTACCCGGTGGCCCACCACCTCATGAAAGACTCTCTTGAGGTTGAAGGACTCCCTTGGCTCTTCAGAACAGAGGACCGAGGGCTCTGTCGGCGGAAGATCCCGGCTACCCGGCACGGGTACGGCTTCCTGCCAAGTTGGGCCCGTTAGTGGCCGAATGATCGCCCGGCCAGAGCGGAACTATCCAGGGTGTTATCCCACCCTCCAAGAAGCTTTGAGCACAAGCCAGATCGAGCCAGCAGCACGAATCATAGTGCCGAAAGCCGTGTCAGCGGGAAACCCGCATGTTCAAACAAAAAGATACTCAAGGTTCTGAGAAGGGCCATACGTCGTCCTGAGAGCTTCGACAAGGCATCCCATCGAGGTTTCGAAGAACAGTGATAAGATGAATGTTCACGACGATCCCCAGAACCATCCCCGAACTCATCGGCTAACCCGTGACGTACGTGAGACGCTAATACGGCGCGCCCTCTTATCCGGCACCCCTCTATTCCAGCGCGCAAAAGCTACAAAAGCCCCTCTTATCCGACGCGCCATTCCCACGCCGGATTAAGCCCCGAACGGTTCCTGTATAAGAGGCCATTCGAAGCGAAGAAAAAAGGAAGAGAGGCAAAATGGGTTTTCGAAAGGAGAAGAGAATTGAGAAAAGGAGAGAGGGACTGAGAGCCAATCGCCTGCGAGGGAGAGAGGGTTTCTTGCGAGTGAAGTAGGGTCTCTCTGAGCACCCTTTGCCGCCATCTTCCCTCCTCTTCCTGAAGCCCTCCGGAGCCGAAGAGGAAGGAGGTGTCCCGATACTCTGTTCTTGGAACAGGTGGGTCATCTACGTTTTCTCGTCTCTCATCCGCCTTGCTTTCTCTCAATCGAATGTAAGCGAAAGGGGTAGGGGATGGCGATGATATGAGCCAACCCCTCCCCCCTTCTTCACCATCCTTCTTTCTTTTTCTATTGCTCTTCTGTGAGCTCCCCTGTAAGTAAAACGGTGGCCGTGCCGTGACGCCAGCACCGAACTTGTAACGTATGTGCAGCCTTCTTCGCCGATGGGATGATGGCATGCGTATATGAATGTATCGGTGGATTGAATGCTCAACGCATCATTTTCTCCTCCTACTGCTATTTCATTCGGTAGATATATATCGATGTCCTCCCGTGTATAGATTTCTGATTCTGGGTTCCCCCGATTCCGAATACGCCCTGGGATGCCATGGGCTACAGAGATAACCCCTCCCCGGGTCCTCCGCATCCGTGCCTGTGCATATGTTTCTCCCCATTTTAATACGAGATCTGCCCTCGACCTTCTTCCCTCTTTGCATTTCTCCGTTGCTCAGAGGAGGTAGGGGTTGCTTCTGGAATAGTGGAATCCGCCTTGTGATTACTGCGTTCTAGCCATTCGAGTATATGCGCGTGTAGATAAATCGTCCCAGTAGCATATCAACTGCCTCTCTCTCCGTGACTACTATTTGCATTCTCTTCTATGGATGGCGACCCAGTCTCGCGAGCTTTAACATCTTAACCCTGTGGCGGGTAAGCAATCAATGCCGAGAAGCCTCACTCCGATCATTTGTGGTTTACAACCACTAAACTATTCGAGTCTCGTTGGTTTCGTCTTAATCACCCGGGGAGGGGGATATTCCCCACTGCTTCACAGAGTTGCCAATTGGTCAAAGGAGCTCCACTCTTGAATGATGGATGCTTCCCATGGGCCGTAGGGCTAATAATAACAGGGGCTTTAGCCCGACAACGTCAAACCCATAGTCTATCGGGTATCTGTGGTGGCTAAGGGATGAGTGCTCCTAGTAGGCTTATCTACGGGGCTTCTCTCCCTAATGCCCTCTCGCTAGAGGATGCAGTGCACGCTGTAGGTTGCCCACCCCTCGTAGGCCAGTCCTCGGGGTGTTGCTTCCGCCAATAGCTGCCTCGTCCCTCTGTTTCCACCCACGAAACTATGGTGCCCCTCGCAGGCTAGTCCTCGGGGTATCCTGTCTGATTGGGATTTTGCTGGCTGCCACCATGCAGACCGGCTGTTTAGGGGCTTACTCCACGAGTGAGTATGACCCCGTTTCTCTCCTACAGTCCTTCAGAGACGGGGGAGATGCTGCCTAATTTTTGGCAGAATCTTTTTAACTTATAAGATCACCAACATGAAACGGCTTAAGTAAAACGTTTGTTCTAAGGGCTAAGGACCCTAGTGCTTGATTATAAACCACGCACTAGCTTATAGTTTCACTTCTGGAGGGCGCTGGGCTCCAGTTAAATAAACAATCACCTTAATTAACTTCAAAACCCTCAACAGAACCCTAATAAACTTAAATCTTGTCAAAATTCATTAAAAAATCAGCTAAAACTGCACGGTCCTAATCCGGCACGCCTTAATACGGCGCGGTACCCCCCCCCCCCGCGCCGGAATAGCCTTACACTCATAAAAACTTGTTTTCAAATGGCATGTTCCCGGCGCTCCGTAAACCGGCGCACCCCAAGCATACCGTGCCGTATTAACCATGGTTTACCTATGCTTGGCCGCGCCGGGTAAGCCTATCCCTACGTGCGGTCGCGCCGGTTTTGAAGCATTGTAATGTCCTGATCAATCACTCGCCCTCGGAGCGATCCTCGTCTCCTGCAGTCGAGATTAATGACCCTAACTAATAATAAATTGAATAAGAAAGGGGCTATTTAGGCCCGAGCTGTCTTGTTACCATGCTTTTGCTACCATGTCCGTTATCGCTTCGCTTTCATTATCATGCTTATGTTTTCACTTTCGTCCCCCTTGGGGGGAGGCTAATAATTTGATTGATCGCTGATCATCATTACAACTCTACTGCCATGCTTAGCATAATCACGAGCATCATGTGTGCATGTCTGCCTGGACCTTCGGGTATATTAAATGGCACTGACGGAAGCCCGGGTTACACCCGATCGGAAGTCTCTGCTATACGCGATGGTGGCCTTCGGATCTACGTCCTCCGCCACGTACCAAGGGTCTCTAATTTAATGAACCATGCCTCTCTTGCATGATAGATAGAAACATCTCATGTGACATCATCACGTTTATACCTTCGCATCTTTATTCCGGCCTCAACATCCTGCTATCTCGGCAATTAATCAAAGGTTTTCCATTGTCATGGGGGATGTAATTAACGCCACAGCCTTTATGGTGGGGCGGACTGCTGGTCCCGATCGAATCTCACTCTCGCCCGTGTACGGGTCAGAATGAGCGCATACTAAACTTGTCACTTATGTGGCTGGCACGCCTGCGTAGTCAATCAGTCAGTTAATTATCGGCTAATTAATTGGTTGATCGACACGTAAATAAACCAAATAAACCCACCAATAAAAAAAATATAATAATCCTCGACAAGGCACAAGGAAGAGATCCCATCGCTGAAATAGTCTGGCACGCCCGGTGGGACAAGTGTCACCTTTCATCTCTTTGTCAAGATACTCGGGCTTCGAGGCCCTCCCAATGGTTGCTGATCGTTGGTTTGTTTATCTTGGCAGGCGAACGATGATGACAACAACTGGACTGACTGGCGTCGGTTTCGGCCCTTCAATAGTGGCCGGTCATGCGCAAGGGTACCTGGCGGTGCCCATGGTGTTCGGCAACTTCCCTGCTACTGTTGGCTTCCCCAACTTCTTAGGGTTAGCCTTTGTGGATATGCTGGAGGTGGAACCCTCGGAGCCCGTCGAGGGAGCTACAAAGAAGATGGAGCCTCTGAAGGCTCGATGTTGCCACGACTCACCCAAGAGTCCAACCCTGGTCGCCAGCTGCCTGGTGCACCATGCTGTCCATGGGGTCCGCCCCGATGCTGCTAACAAGTCCGGACGTCGTCAGCACAAACAACTCCGGAAGAGCACTGCTGTGGTTATCGGATCTCTGTCTCAATCCGGTAAATCCATGATGGTTGGTGGCGTACGCGTCTTCCTCAATTGACGCGACGCATGAATAGTCCCGGACCGGGTCGTCCCCGGCGTCCCCGTCCGCAACTCATACCAAGCCCTCGCTGGAGGGAGGGCGGAAAGAGAAGTGGACGGCCGCTACGGCCAAGAGAAGTTGGCCCCCATGCCAAAGAAGTTTAAACAGGTATGGGTCCCCAAAAGGGTCCAACATGTCCACAAAGCTACACCTATCCACTATCGCCCTGCTCGCGACGGAGTGGGGGGACGGAAAGAAAGGGGCCTAGCCCCGAGAGAAGAAGAAGTGGTTGCGGACCCTCCGCGCCGCGAAAGCTTCCGGGCCTGCGCCCGCCAAGCCAACGTCCCTGCTATGGGATGAAGATTTTAGCAACCTGGCGACAGGGCTCGGCTGGCTTACATCCGTCCTGCGGGGGGTCGACAACTGTTCCCCGTGCTACATCAAGAACGGGGTCGAGAAGAGATGGCCAATTTGGTCAAGAATTATTTCCGAGGGCTAGGCAACCCCTCGCTTAGATAGTAGCGGTTGATGCAAGCAGCCGCAGCCAATGGAGACTACTGCCCTTCAATGGTAGTTGAAGAAGATGCAGGAGAAAGGATGATGGTGTCGTCGGTTGACGACAATGGCTATGATGACGGCTTTGAGATTGAAGCCGATGAAGTCGCCCCTAGGTAGGAAGAAACAAGAAGGACTTCTGTGTTCGAGAGGCTGACCTTTACGGAGCAGGCTAAGAGGAAGGTCCATCGACGGAGAAGAAGGATGCAGGTCTTCACATGCAATATGGCTGGCACATTCAGTCGATATGTGGGGCTTCCCCAAGACCCCCGCGAGTTGGCTCAATTGGCCACGAGGCTGGGGCCGAATACTCGAAGAACTGAAGCCGCAAGGGAGCTCCTGGCGATAGCTAAAGGAAAACAACCCCTAGGTTATCACCAGCGGAATGATGGAGTTGCTATCTTAACCGTGAATGTAGTGACGGTGAAAGAAGATGATGACGTCCTCCTCGACATCCTGCCCGAGGGTACGTCCAGGGAAGCAACAGAGGCTATCTCTAGCGCGGCAACTATGGACCCGTCGGTCCTGATGATACTTAAAAGATACTGGCAAGAGATAGACTTGCTGAAGAAACAGCTGATGGAGAAGACTGAATAGTGATTAGCTTCCAAGCCGCCTGAAGTCCAGGGTGAATCATCCCTGGGAGCGGTCCGTCATGTCGACCCTCCACCGCTCTACGCCATGCCTCAGTCGTCAGAGTCGAGCATGGCGACAACTCAGCAGCGGCCACCACAATCACAGCCGTTGATGCCGCCGGTGCTCCCCAAAGTGCACCAGACACCCCCACTGCTGTGTCCTCCACAGGCGACCACTCTGGTCACCCCGTATCTACAGCTGGCACACTTCTATCCGGACCCAGTTGACGCCACAGTCATGAACCGGATGATGGTGGAAAGGATGATCGAGCTGAAGCTCGTAGAAAGGAGTGATGCCTATCGGGTGCCATACCCGCAACATCATGCTGCCAAGCGGCTTCCCCCGGGGATCAGTAAGCCTCCCAAGTTCGACAAGTTCAACGGGAAGGGATCCTCGAAAGAACACGTCGCATATTATATGACCGTCATGGGTGATCTGGCCACCGATGAGTCATACTTGTTGATATTTTTCGGGTCCTCATTGACAGGGCTCGCATTTGAATGGTACTCCAGCCTCCCGGCCGGGTCGATCAGCGACTGGTCAGATAAGCAGAGGAAGTTCAGGGAAAGATTCCATGTTACTGAGAGGGAGGTCACAGTGGCCGAACTATACTCGACAAAGCAAAGGGCAGATGAGACAACCCTCGACTATATTAAGAGGTGGAGGAACCTCGGAATGAGATGCAAGCGACCCCCGCATCAGGAGGACGTTGTGCAAATATGCAAACAGAACCTCAGGAGGGAAGTTCTGGAAAAGATGATTGGAATGGAAATATGATCATTTGACCGATTAAACAATGTCGTGGCCGAAGTGGAAGCCTTTCTGGCCAGGCCTACCCCTACATCAACTGCCAGCACAACACAGAAGGGCAAGGCAGTGGAGCGGCGGCATCCGCCAAAAGAAGCGAACACTCTTGACATCAAGGCGTTCGAACAACAGAAAGGTAAAGGCAAGGAGGCGGTCGCCCCACAGCCTACGAAAGCCCTGGATGGCAAACAAGGTCCCTCGCTGCGAGACAAGATGAATAAAGCCTACTCCTTTCCAAAGGACAAGACTAGGATTCTGTTCGATTGGGTAACGGAATATGGCATGGTCACCCTGCCAGAGCCAAAGAGGCCGGAGGGCTTGAAGAGAAAAGACAGCCCAAGATTCTACCCCTACCACCAGATGCTGGGGCATCCAATCGAAGACTGTTATGTTTTCAAGGACATCATCGAAGGGATGGTGAAGAAAAATGAAATAGAGTTGGGAGAGTACAAAGTGGACCCTCCTCAACCACATGAAGCCCCTCTGAGGAGGGCAGGAGTCAACATGATCTCCCTATACCAGGCATTGCCCGAGGAGATCTCTGAAGCAAGCACGCGGCACACCTATGAAACTCATTTCTTAGAGCCCGTGAAGGAACAACAGGGGTGGCAACAGGTCCCTACAAAGCACAAAAAGGAGAGGGCACCTTGCCCGAAAGTAAGGGCACATGTCCGTGGCGTCATATCGCGACCCACTTCGCCGGTGGCAGCACCTGTGTGGACCACTCCACCTGTAGTCATCGGAATACCCACCCGCAATCAGAGGAGACAAACTCCACTGCCAGTGGTCAAGGAAACCAGTCCTGGGATCCGCATACTACAAGACATTATTGAAGGGTTAGACGAGTACATGCATCCCGAATTGAAGCCCTTGCTGGTGCGGGACCATGTCCCATGGCAAGAACTGTAGCAGCTCTCGCTCGAGCGAAAGGAAGAAGCTGATGCAACATCCGATAAAGAGGGCAGTCTGTTCTGGGGGCAGGCGCCCGCTGAAGTAAAAAAGAAGAAGAAACAAAAGAAGAAGAAAAGAAAGGCCGCTAAGGCCGATAAAGTACTGGTTTGTTGCATCTCTGTAGTTTTGATGATGACTAACACTATGAATCAAATTATTTTTATGATAATCATATTGATGCTTCTAAATGAATGATAAAGATCCTGAATTGTCTAAATATTCTCAGGATCTAATGTTGTTGTCTTGCATGCACATCTATGGATC
This sequence comes from Amorphophallus konjac, assembly GCA_022559845.1. Lineage (NCBI taxonomy): Eukaryota > Viridiplantae > Streptophyta > Magnoliopsida > Alismatales > Araceae > Amorphophallus > Amorphophallus konjac. Next base: position 431,148,964 of record CM040118.1, read on the forward strand.
AAATACTTCTTCATCATGCTTTTCTGTTTTGATGCTCCTCTATCATGTACACCCATGAGCTCATACTTGTCTTGATTATATGGGATCTATACACTTAGTGCGTTGACGCACTTGGCTGGGTGCGTAGACGCATTAGTGCGTCTTTCGCTTGCTGATTTGTCCACTGCGTCGACGCTGTACGATGAAAGCGTTGACGCATTGGCTTGTACCAAGGGCTTGAGCGTCTCGCCTATCGAGCTGAGTCGACGCTGTCACCTGAAGCGTTGACGCATTGGCTTGGTGCCAAGGGCTTGAGCGTCTCGCCTATGAAGCTGAGTCGACGCTGTCACCTGAAGCGTTGACGCATTGGCTTGGTGCCAAGGGCTTGAGCGTCTCGCCTATGAAGCTGAGTCGACGCTGTCACCTGAAGCGTTGACGCATTGGGTTGTTACCAAGATATTGTGCGTCTCGTCCAAGGAGCTGAGGCGACGCTACACAATGGAAGCGTCGACGCCTCAAGTTTTTGACCAAAGGTTCTTTTGATCAACCACCCAGCAGAAGCGTCAACGCTGTCAACTGACGCGTTGACGCATTAGTGTGTTTTGTCAAGGCACCTTTCTTCTTATATCCATTGCGTTAACGCCTTGGCTTTAGTGCGTTGACGTGCTCTTCTATCCTTTCATAAGTCCCGTGCAATTTGTGTGAACAATTTATGACTTGAATGTTTCTGAGATTGACTGAATGTTCTCTGAAACCTTACAGGGACTTAAAGACAAATTGGAACGTTACTCCAATCATGTGAGCACGTGATCCGAGGGAACAATCGTCTAACACGTGGCTCGGTTCATCAGGAAGCTTGTCTTCGCGCGTGTCTTCCAAACCCTCACTCTCTCGTGAGGTTGGATATATATATGAAGGGTTCTGCTCCTGAAAAGCTGCCGAAAACCATAAGGAAGAGGGTGAGGCCAGAGCGAGAGGAAGGAGAGGAGAAGCCAGCCTGATCCACTCATTGAGCGTACCTAGAAGAGAGAGAGAGTGGTGAAGGAGAGGGTGGTTTTCTGCTATGTTTTGTCTATGCTTCTTTAAGAAGCTACATTGTTTCTTCGTTCGATTGTCTTCGATATCTCTTTATGTTTTCAGTTGTTTGTTCTTAAATTCCGATACTCTGCTTTATCGTTCCCTCTAGGTGTAGAGGAAGAGAGGTGGATCCTCTGGGTTGCATTGTGATTCCCTCTGAATCAGATCAGAGGAAGGGAGGTGGTCTCCAGGGGTTGCTGTGTTCAGATAGTGAGGAGGCTATTTGGGTTGTTCCCTCCAGCTGTGGGGGAAGAGAGATAGTGTCTCTGAATTGCAGTGAGGGTGAGTCACTGCTGGGTTCCCTCTTGTCTAAGAGGAAGGGAGAGTTATCTCCGGGTCAGGTCTTGGGGTGTGAGACCTGGGTTCAAGCTGTGTGATCAGCGTCTGTAGGGATTTCGATCCCCAAGCTGTGGATCAGCGTGTTGTAGGCATACTGAGTCTGCGGTTCTTTCTTGTGAAAGGAAGCCTCACTCAGCCTTGAGTGAGGGATAGACGTAAGTCTGCAGGTTGCAGACTGAACCATCTAAATCTCCAGTTCTCCGTGGTATGGTTGTGTGCACCTCTATTCCTTATGATTTTGTCTGGGTTCATTAAGTAAATGTGAATGTTGATGATTGAAATCTTGGTCTGACTGCTCGCTAGGTGGTTGTGCATATGTGCTGATGACATTTTGAGCCATTTATGTTCTGCGCTCGTGAATTACGTTATATTGGTTAAGGGTCCTGCCTCGACTTAGTCAAATAATTTTTTAAAAACGGTGATCTATTCATCCCCTCCCCTTCTAGCTCACCGTCCTCCTGTCTAACCGTTGGTATCAGAGCAGGTTTACCCGAGATGTGGTCCAACGACCAGGGTAATCTTGGAACCAGTGGTCCTTGCAGCTACATAGCTGAAGGACAGTCAATCTCCCGTCCCCCATATTTTGATGGCTCTAATTCTTTCTTTTGGAAAAATAGGATGGAAGTCTTCATCCGATCTCAGAGCCACAAGCTGTGGAGAGTCATTACGACTGGACCTTATGATTTACCTCCGAATGAGGAGATGTGGTCTGAAGAACAAGTCAAATTATCCGGACTGAACTGGTCTGCGCTCAACATCATCCAGTGCGCAGTTCACCCTAAAGAATATGCCCGAATTTTGGCGTGCAAGACAGCCAAGAAGATGTGGGATGAACTAGCGCTGATTTACGAGGGTACCTCTCAGGTCAGAGCTACCAAGGTAAACTACCTAACCTCTGAGTATGAATTATTTAAGATGAAGTCAGAGGAGAGCGCGACTGATATGTACGCTAGGCTGTCACTGATCACAAACAGCCTCAAGGGGTTTGGAAAGGAAATATCTGAAGGGGATATAGTCAGGAAGATCTTGAGATCTTTGACTCCAGCGTGGCACACAAAGGCCACTGTGATAGAGGAATCGAAGGATTTAACAACCATGACTGTCACTGAACTCATAGGGTCTCTTATGACCTATGAGATGAATCTCAAGAAAACAGGAGAAGGAAGTGACAGAAAGGGCAAGAATGTTGCTCTTAAAGTTGAACGACATAGTAGTAGCAGTAGCAGCAGCAGTAGTGGAGACTCTGATGAAACTCCAGACCTTGACAGGAGTGAAAAAGCTCTGCTCACACGTCAGTTCAGGAAGTTTCTGAAACTGAAGGGAAAATCATATGGGAGAAGAAGAAATTACTCATCAGGTAAATATCCAAACAATGGCAATGACAAGGATAGGAATGCTAAAAGTGTGATGTGTTATCATTGCAGGAACCTTGGGCACATAAAGCAAGATTGCCCTGAGCTTCAGAAGAAGACACTGGATTACCATAAGAAAGGCTCCAAAGTGTACAAGAAAAAGCCAAAAGCTATGGTATGCACTTGGAGCGATGAAGAAGAAGACTCAGAGACTAACTCCTCAGGAAAGGAGACTGAAGGAGTATGTCTGATGGCCGACGAGGAAAATGAGGTAATCAATCCCTTTGTGACTTACTCTATTGATGGCTGGGAAGATAAGTATAGTGAACTGCTAGATATGTACAATGCCTTAGCTAAAGAACATAGAGTCACCAAACGTAAACTCAATGTGGTTAATGAAGAACAAGAACTCATCAAGACAGAAAATTCCAAACTAATAGCTGAATTAGATCAAATGGAAAATGTAAGAAATGAGAACAATCTTGTTAAAAAGGAGCTTGAAAAACTAAGAAAACAGCTTGATGAAACCAATCAACATACTGAAGAAAACCTGAGACAAAATGACTTACTCAGGGAAGGGTATGAAGCTGTTAAAAGGGTCAATGATGAATTGCTGGAAAACAATATATGTCTGCGGAAGGAGCTGGAAGATAAGAAGAAAACCCTTGAGAGGTTTGTTTTGGGAGAGAGTAATTTGAATGCCTTGTTAGGCACCAAAGTAAACTTTAACAGTGAGGGGTTGGGTTTCAACCCAAGTAAGAAGGAAGCATTTGGGGTAAAAACCACTACCTTCTGCACTGAGAAAGGAAAAGAGAAACTGGACATTCCATCCAGTTCCAAAACCACTGAACAACAAAAGAACATCCATAGACAACAGGCTGATTTTGGAAAAAACATGTTCAAGAAATTCAACAAGCCCACGCACCATAAGCAAGGTGTCTGTCAATTCAACAACTATGACTCTAATAAAAGAATGGGCTAGTTTAAAAGCAACATGGGAACGACTAATTACACACAGAATACTGTCAATAAAATGCCTTCATCCAGACAGGTTAAAAATTATGGTCTGGCTGGGACCCAAATTTTCATCAACAGAAACTGGACACAACTTGAGAAACAAAAAGAAACAAATGAAATGCACATCAATAACAAACCTGTCAACCCTCAGCACAAAAAGAAAAAGGGGTTAAAACATATCTGGATTCCCAAGACTGTGCTTAATGAATTGAACGGTATTTTTGGACCCAACTTACCTTGGGTTCCAAAGCACACAACTTAAATTGTTATTGTGCAGGTGGGCCTAGCAGCCGAGAGCAACAAGTGGTATCTCGACAGTGGCTGCTCGAGGCACATGACAGGGGATCAAAGAAAGTTCAGCAAGCTTGAATTGAAAGCAGGAGGGTCAGTTAAGTTTGGAGGTAAAAACAAAGGCCAAATCATTGGGACCGGAACCATTGGTAAGAAAACCTCCAACTCTGTTGAGAAAGTCTTGTTGGTTGAAGGTCTGCAACATAATTTATTGAGTATTAGTCAATTGTGTGACAAGGGATACAAGGTTCTTTTTGATGAGCATGTATGCAAAATTTTAGAACCAAACTCCGATAAAATAAAGTTCATTGCAAATAGAGTCAATAATGTCTATATTGTGGATCTTGATGTTGAGTCTGAGTCTAATCTGTGTCTCACTGCTGATTCAGAGAATAACATGTTTGACTAGCATAGGCGACTAGGCCATGCTAGCTTTAACACCTTGCATAAATTAGCTAAGTTTGATTTAGTTAGAGGCATGCCTAGCTTGAAGTTCAATTCATTCTCTAAGCCTTGCGAGGCCTGTGCTCTAGGCAAGCAAACTCGAGCTTCCTTTAAAATTAGGTCTGAGAGCTTGTCAACAAAGATCATGGAACACTTGCACATGGATCTCTTTGGTCCTACCAGAACCCAGAGTCTAAATGGTAAGAGATTTGGGTTTGTCATTGTCGATGACTACTCTAGATTTGCATGGCTGTTTTTCTTGGCAAATAAGAGTGATGCTTTTCAAAAATTTGAATATTTTTTTAATAAGCAAAAACATATAGGGCACAAGATCACTGTTATTCAATCAGATCATGGAGGAGAGTTTGAGAACTCCTCATTTTCTAGCTTCTATGACAAGGAGGGACTGACTCACAAATTTTCTTCTCCCAGGACCCCAGAGCAAAATGGAATTGTGGAGAGAAGGAATCGAACAATAGTGGAAATGGCAAGAACACTACTAATGGAGAGTCAGCTACCTAAGAGCTTTTGGGCAGAAGTAGCAAACACAGCCTGCTACATACTTAATAGAGCTTTGGTAAGACCCATACATAAAAAAACACCATATGAACTCCTGAAAGGTAAGAGGCCTAATGTCTCATACTTCAAAATTTTTGGTTCAAAATGCTTCATTCATAATAACAACAAGAGAGACTTAGATAAATTCGATGCTAGAAGTATTCTAGGAATATTCCTAGGATACTCTGAAACATCTAGAGCCTTCAGGGTCTTTAATAAAACTGATAGAACTGTAGAGGAAACCCCTCATGTTATTTTTGATGAAACAAAAATCTCTAACAATCCAAATGATGATAACAGGTCTACAAGTCATGATGGAGAGTTCCTGGAACAAATGCAAGAGGAGGAAGTACAACCGGCAGAAGAACCCACTGATTTGAACCCAGTAAGTACAGTTGAACAAGGTGAGTCATCAACAAATGTCAGAGTTTTAAAAGACCACCCTGTAACCAATATTATTGGTAGTCTTAATGATCCCCCTAGGACAAGATCTCATTTTAGAAATGTTCAGAATCAGGACTTAATTGCTTTAGTTTCTCAAATTGAGCCTAAAACCATTGAAGAAGCCTTAAGTGATGAGAATTGGGTAACTGCTATGTGTGATGAACTAGGGCAACTTGATTGAAACAATGTCTGGGAGCTTGTACCTAGACCTGAAAATTTCAATGTAATAGGAACAAAATGGGTTTTTAAGAACAAACTGAATGAAGAAGGTGTCATCTCTAGGAATAAAGCTAGACTAGTAGCTAAAGGCTACAGTCAGGAGTATGGAGTGGACTTTGATGAATCCTTTGCTCCAGTAGCTAGAATGGAGGCTATCAGAATTCTATTAGCATTTGCTTGTTCAAACAACATAAAACTTCAACAAATGGATGTTAAAAGTGCTTTCTTGAATGGAATTCTAAAAGAAGAAGTTTATGTTGAACAACCTCCTGGTTTTCAGTTTTCGACTAAACCTGATCAAGTTTTCAGGTTAAACAAAGCTCTTTATGGATTAAAGCAAGCTCCTCGGGCCTGGTATGAAAGGCTGACCAGTTTCTTACTAAATAAAAGATATAACAGAGGTAAAGTTGACCAAACCTTATTCACTAAGAATTCACGACAAGATCTCATCATAGTTCAGGTATATGTGGACGACATCATCTTTGGATCAACAAATCCTGAACTGTGTAAAGAATTTTCACAGCTTATGTCTGCTGAATTTGAGATGAGTTTAGTTGGGGAACTGACTTATTTCCTTGGCTTGCAGATAAATCAGATGACAGATGGCTGTTTCTTCCACCAAACCAAGTACACGCTGGATATCCTAAAAAGGTTTGGGATGACCAACCTGAAGAAAATTTCCACCCCAATGAGCACAAGCATGACCCTTAATGCAGATGAGTCAGGTAAACAAGTGGATGAAAAACTCTACAGAGGTATGATCGGATCCCTCTTGTACCTAACTACCTCTAGGCCAGACATACAATTCAGTGTTGGTTTATGTGCAAGATATCAGTCTAGGCCTACTGAATTACATGTGTCTGCTGTAAAAAGAATCTTTAGATATCTGTCTACCACACATACACTAGGCTTATGGTATCCTGCTTCACGCACATTAGATTTAGTTGCATACACTGATGCAGACTTTGCTGGATGCAAACTAGATAGGAAGAGCACCAGTGGCCACTGCCAATTCTTAGGAGGATGCCTAGTTTCTTGGAGTTCAAAGAAACAACATTCAGTGGCTCTTTCCACTGCTGAGGCTGAATACGTGGCTGCAAGCAGCTGTGGCACTCAGGTTATCTGGATCAAGCATCAACTTCAGGATTACCAAGTAGAGACAGGTTGCACTCCCATCTTTTGTGATAACACTAGTGCCATAAACATTGCAAAGAATCCTGTTTTACACTCATGAACAAAACACATTGAAATCAGGCACCACTTTATCAGAAATGAAATTGCAAATAAAACATTTGAATTAATTCATGTTGGGACTGCAGATCAAATTGCTGATATTTTTACAAAACCTCTAGACACTGAAAAATTCACTTCTTTGAGAAGAGAACTTGGTATTTACAAACTCTGACTGATTTGAGGCAATAGTTTCTGGTTCATGTATCTCAATAAAGTTAGTGGTAGTTTTGTCTTACTTTCTCTGGTGGGGGTCCCTATGTGAGGGGGAGCGGGTGTGTGCATTGAGTAAAGTCAATTCTGCTTCTCTGCTATTTTCTGAGTAGAATAGGAGATAGAGCTACTAGAGAGGGGGAGCTTGACTAATTAGAAACGCTTGAAAGATGGGTGTTATTGCTGGATTAAATGTTAGAATTGATCTTGAATATTCCTCTTAATAGAACCTCATTCATTTCCTACACTCTTAAGTTTGTGCAATTAAAGTCTAGCTAGAATCCTCTTCTAGTAAGTCTTAAGAGGCTAAGATTAACCTTCAAGTATATCCTCTTACCTTGTTGCATGACTCATGAACAAGCTAGACTTGTAAGAAATGGTTTCTATCTATGAGCTTCTCTTTGGACATCTTGATAAGACCTCCAATATTTTCCCTGGGCTTTGTCTTTAAACAACCCCTTGTTGAGCTAGTTAAACTTATCTGTGCTTAAAACTACATACTAAGAAACTAGGAATCCCATCAATGAAATGAGAATTTCCTATGTCATGAGGTATCAGTTCTCATAAACAAAATCAAAAGAAAGAAATACTATTCAAAATTATGCTTGGCAGAGCAATGATGACAAAATGGTGAGTAACTGGGGATTCTGGCCTCTGATCAAGGTGTCTCCTCATGAAACAACCAATGGTCACTATCTCTGTTCTCTAATTGAGAAGTGATGAGGCTCTTACACTGAGTAACTGAGGATGCTGGCCTCTGACCAAGGTGCATACTTAATGTCAAAAGTGTAACTGGCCAAATACACTCTATAACTGTGCCTTCTCTGCCTGGACTGTTTGTCCTCAATGCCTACAGGTTGTCTTAGTGGTTCAGACTCTTGTTGTCTCTTTGACAAGCCTTAACAGCTACCTCAGTCATACTTGTTGCCACTTGCTCTTCTCTCATAATCATAGTAAGTTGATAAACTTCAAGTTTATTCTGAATCTCCTTCTCTTACCAGAACTCCAAGATTCTTCACTGGACCTTACAGCCCCACTTAAGCATCTAAGATTTGACAATGAGTGTCTACTGTTGGAATCCTCTCCATCTTTTCTCATCAGTCCAGCGTCAACATCTCTCTTTCTCCTTGTTTTGATGATGTCAAAGGGGGAGAAGGTTGAAAGGGGGGAGTAAAAGTAAAAAAAAAAAGTTGAAAAGTCTGACAAGGGGAGAAGGTTGAAAGGGGTTGCTGCCCTTATTGAGAATGTTTTAAGTTGGTATTTCTCCCTTCACTAAATTTGACTCATGGTGTTGCCATCATCAAAAAGGGGGAGATTGTTACATCTCTGTAGTTTTGATGATGACTAACACTATGAATCAAATTTTTTTTATGATAATCATATTGATGCTTCTAAATGAATGATAAAGATCCTGAATTGTCTAAATATTCTCAGGATCTAATGTTGTTGTCTTGCATGCACATCTATGGATCAAATGCTTCTTCATCATGCTTTTCTGTTTTGATGCTCCTCTATCATGTACACCCATGAGCTCATACTTGTCTTGATTATATGGGATCTGTACACTTAGTGCGTTGACGCACTTGGCTGGGTGCGTAGACGCATTAGTGCGTCTTTCGCTTGCTGATTTGTCCACTGCGTCGACGCTGTACGATGAAAGCGTTGACGCATTGGCTTGTACCAAGGGCTTGAGCGTCTCGCCTATCGAGCTGAGTCGACGCTGTCACCTGAAGCGTTGACGCATTGGCTTGGTGCCAAGGGCTTGAGCGTCTCGCCTATGAAGCTGAGTCGACGCTGTCACCTGAAGCGTTGAAGCATTGGCTTGGTGCCAAGGGCTTGAGCGTCTCGCCTATGAAGCTGAGTCGATGCTGTCACCTGAAGCGTTGACGCATTGGCTTGGTGCCAAGGGCTTGAGCGTCTCGCCTATGAAGCTGAGTCGACGCTGTCACCTGAAGCGTTGATGCATTGGGTTGTTACCAAGATATTGTGCGTCTCGTCCAAGGAGCTGAGGCGACGCTACACAATGGAAGCGTCGACGGCTCGAGTTTTTGACCAAAGGTTTTTTTGATCAACCACCCAGCAGAAGCGTCAACGCTGTCAACTGACGCGTTGACGCATTAGTGTGTTTTATCAAGGCACCTTTCTTCTTATATCCATTGCATTAACGCCTTGGCTTTAGTGCGTTGACGCGCTCTTCTGTCCTTTCATAAGTCCCGTGCAATTTGTGTGAACAATTTATGACTTGAATATTTCTGAGATTGACTGAATGTTCTCTGAAACCTTACAGGGACTTAAAGACAAATTGGAACGTTACTCCAATCATGTGAGCACGTGATCCGAGGGAACAATCGTCTAACACGTGGCTCGGTTCATCAGGAAGCATGTCTTCGCGCGTGTCTTCCAAACCCTCACTCTCTCGTGAGGTTGGATATATATATGAAGGGTTCTGCTCCTGAAAAGTTGCCGAAAACCACAAGGAATAGGGTGAGGCCAGAGCGAGAGGAAGGAGAGGAGAAGCCAGCCTGATCCACTCATTGAGCGTACCTGGAAGAGAGAGAGAGTGGTGAAGGAGAGGGTGATTTTCAGCTATGTTTTGTCTATGCTTCTTTAAGAAGCTACATTGTTTCTTCGTTCGATTATCTTCGATATCTCTTTATGTTTTCAGTTGTTTGTTCTTAAATTTTGATACTCTGCTTTATCATTCCCTCTAGGTGTAGAGGAAGAGAGGTGGATCCTCTGGGTTGCATTGTGATTCCCTCTGAATCAGATCAGAGGAAGGGAGGTGGTCTCCAGGGGTTGCAGTGTTCAGATAGTGAGAAGGCTATCTGGGTTGTTCCCTCCGGCTATGGAGGAAGAGAGACAGTGTCTCTGAATTGCAGTGAGGGTGAGTCACTGCTGGGTTCCCTCTTGTCTAAGAGGAAGGGAGAGTTATCTCCGGGTCAGGTCTTGGGGTGTGAGACCTAGGTTCAAGATGTGTGATCAGCGTCTGTAGGGATTTCGATCCCCAAGCTGTGGATCAGCGTGTTGTAGGCAGACTGAGTCTGCGGTTCTTTCTTATGAAAGGTAGCCTCACTCGGCCTTGAGTGAGGGATGGACGTAAGTCTGTAGGTTGCAGACTGAACCATCTAAATCTCCTGTTCTCCGTGGTATGGTTGTGTGCACCTCTATTCCTTATGATTTTGTCTGGGTTCATTAAGTAAATGTGAATGTTGATGATTGAAATCTTGGTCTGACTGCTCGCTAGGTGTTTGTGCATATGTGCTGATGACATTTTGAGCCATTTATGTTCTGCGCTCGTGAATTACGTTATATTGGTTAAGGGTCCTGCCTCGACTTAGTCAAATAATTTTTTAAAAACGGTGATCTATTCATCCCCTCCCCTTCTAGCTCACCGTCCTCCTGTCTAACAGGGTTGTCTCCTGCAATACTCTATCAGCACTCTTCAACTTGCCCGGAGATGAGGAAGAAGAGGAAATCTGCTTCATACCCCCTGTTGAGGGAGGCAAGGACGAAGCCGCGACTGCTATACATGTAATAGTTGCAAATGCATGCCGCTAATACATCCACTACCAAATTTATTTATCGGCCCACAAATTAATTATAAGAGAATAGTTAAGCAGTGAGTCCGAGTCGAATCCACCGGGAAATTCAGATTTTAAGGTAGGAACTCTTGTGTTTTGTTTTAACTAAAAGTTCTTGACAAATGGACACTAAAATAAGAGTTGACAAATTAAAATTAACTAACCTAAATGAAGGGATTTAAACAACTAAGACACCAATTAAATTAAACGAGTGCAAAGAAGATATCAAACAAATCACACTTTGAGAAGAGGAAATGAGAAGCAATTGAAGTTTATGAATAAAAGTAGAACACTTTTACTAATTGGAAGGAAGTGTGTGTTTACGACTCAATTCATTAAATCTAAAGTAACCAAGATTAACTAGACTAATACAATAGATAACTAACTAAAAAGAAAATGAAAATGACTTGATGGGAATTATTGATGAACAGGAAGCAAAAAAATGACATGGAGGGGGCCTCCGCCCTCTCCCTTCTCTCTGTCGCGTCGCCACCGATGCCAAGCAAAGACTGGAGACGCTGCAAGCTTCCGCACTCAGGAGGTTCGCCGTGGGTGCCAGACGATGCAGCAGAAAGGACTCACGGCCGCAAGTGACGAAAGCCCGCGGACGCAAAGGGACTCGCCGTGACTGAGAAGCCTCCCGTCCGCAGATGGCACACACGTTACAGAGGCGGGCTCACCACGAACGGCACCAATGCAGCAGAAGAGGCGAGATCATGTTGCCGAGTGAAGTCGCGGAAGATGGACGCGGCATCTCCCTCCGCTCCGTTGCAGATGCCACATGTTGCAGAAGATGGGACTCCACGGGAGAACTGGCCGACGCTGCACCGCCAAGCCGAGGAAGCTCACGAGCGAGGCGGACAACTACCGTGGTGAGGCTCCACGTGAACCGCATGCAGAAGGAAGCTTGCTGCGGCGAGGGATGCTCGCCGGACCACCACCCGAGAGAGGCCTGAAAACCAAACTAAAACCCAAGAAAAGAAAACCAAAAGCAAAAGCCAACCAAAAACCAACCCGAGATAACCCAAAAACAGCAGACGAAACCCAAAAAAAAAACAACCCCAGAACAGAAGACACGATCTCTCAAGAACTCCCAAAATCAAAAGCTAAGACTGGAAACTCAAAGAACGGAGATGGAAAAATTCCAACAATCAAAAATCCAACAGGCTGAACTGAAAGCATCAAAAAAAAACTCTCCGCCCTCCGTTCCCTGTGTACCACTTTTATAGGGGAGAGCCTGATCCTTCTGCGGCAGCTATAGGCGCTCCCCCTTTTGAAAAGCTTGTTGCCGCTATTCACGGTGCGTCCACCTTATCTCGTTGGTGGCATGCGTCTTGAAGCTCATCCCTACCGCGAACTGCCACCCACGGAAGCGAACGGCCCTCACAGCTACACTCGAGCGGATGGACTCCGCTAGCTTCGCTATCTTTATCCTCTGCTGCGAACGTTGTACCCGGAGCTGAATTACCTCCGATATCTTCTCCATCTCACCTGAGCATTTGCTGCCGATATACGTGCTGACGCTCCCTTGACTGCATCCCACATGCACGTACAAAATAAACTAATGGTCTTGCCGATGCATGCATATGCCTCTTGCTTGGCCATGCACGTGATGTCCTTACGTGATATCATGCCACCACCTTGCTGCTTGTTTGATTATTATAATGCCATCGCACCCTACTTAGCCATCTTCATGAAGGAACCCCACCTCCTTGTGCTTCATGCAAAACCACGTGGATACCTACGTGATGCCACCATGCACACATGCATTCGGCCATGTGCTATTGTTGAAGTCTTCATGAGCCATATAGCACCAACACCCTTCATATGTAAAAATGATGACTGCAACGTCCTGCTATTTAGAAAATGTGCATATTGATTGTAACACAAAGTTTTAATCAATGTAAATCTTATTCACAAATATGCACTCGAGTTTTAATTATTCCCAATAATTCATCATTTTTTTTCATGAAAGCTCAAGTGTTAACAAAAATAGATTTTGGTGAATATTTTCACACATAATCAACAATTTTCTTAGAATATTCTCTCAAGTGTACAGAAATAATATGAGAAAATATGAAGCTATCACACCCCCCAACTTACTCATTGCTAGACCCTTAGCAATGCAAATAATTATAAATTAGGACTAACAAGAGTTCATAAATCACGTTTCATGATAAGAATGTGAGCATTGTGATTTACACTATAGAATATTGCAAGTTCAAGCACTAAACGTCAAGAATAAACTTCGTCAATCCATGTAATTAGGCACTTCCTCAGGTTACACTCATAAATTTTTGTATCTCTTCGTGTATGTGTTCCAATTTGATTAGTGGACATCAGACAACCGGATGCATGAGCCTTCTATTTATCACTTAACGATGATTTTCAATTCTACCTTTTGCAAATCAGACTCTCGAATTACAGGTAGCTTCACTCTGCCTGATCATCATCATTTTTTTTTTCATCATGGTGCTGCACATTCCTTCACTGTTTGACGCGAACCTCAACTCTTGCTAGGAGAAGCAGGCCCGGTTACTAAGATCAGGAGCATTTTCCATGAGTTATTTTTCATCATTCATTTTTTTCTTTCTTTCTTTTTGGTGCTTTGCACTTATTTACAGGCAGGTAGCTTTTTCCTCACGATAGATCTTCAATGACTAGGCAGAATTTTCAATCCTTGCCTAAGTTTTAAGTAAAGAGCTCATCATCCTTGTGTTTAATACCTACTATTCTCATTAGTGTGCAGATGTGTGTGAGTTCAAAAAAATCTGAGTGTATTCCAAGGAAGATGCTAAAAACATAACCGACTAATTCACCCTTTAATTCAATGCTGTCACAAGTGGATATTCTAAGCCTTATCATTTTGACAAGTTTCTTATCATGAAAAATGACCCTGAAGCATTTGTTAGGGGAATTATGAAAGATTACATCATTTTGATGAAAATTTAAGCTTAAGCTACCCCCCAACTTAGGTGATGTTGTCCTCAATGACATGATTAAAATAGAAGACTGGGACAAAATAGAGTGAATGTATTGAGAGGGAAAGGTACAACCTGAGCAAGATGAAATGTTGCTGTAGAGAGAGATGCTGCCCATTCTCCATGTTTCTAGAAAGAAAAGCAATCAGTCATTCTCCTTTATTTATGAAAAAAATAATTGGGTTGCCTCCCAATTAGCGCTAAGTTTAATGTCTTCAGCCAGACATCAGCGAATTCAACTTGGTTCAATTAATGCAATTTCTTCCACAATCAGTTCATTTGAGATTCCTTCAATGAAGGGTTTGAGTCTCTGGCCATTGACTTTGAAAGTGTTGCCACTTTTGGGGTCACAGATCTCAACAGCACCATGGGGAAATGAATTAACTACAAGGTATGGCCCATCCCATCTAGATCTAAGCTTCCCAGGGAAAAGTTTCAATCTAGAATTGAATAACCAAACCTTTTGATTAGGTTCAAATGTTTTCCTGGAGATGTGTTTGTCATGAAAAGTTTTCATCTTGGCCTTATAGATTTTGGAGTTCTCATAGGATTCCTCACGAAGCTCCTCTAACTCACTTAATTGCAAGGCCCTGTGTGATCCAGCTTGGGTCAAATCTAGGTTAAATTGTTTGATTGCCCAATAAGCCTTGTGTTCTAGCTCCACTGGGAGGTGGCAGGCTTTTCCATAAATCAATCTGAAGGGTGACATTCCAATTGGGGTTTTATAGGCCGTTCTGTAGGCCCACAAAGCATCATCCAATCTCTCAGCCCAGTCTTTCCTATCAGTCCTCACAGTCTTTTGCAAAATATTTTTGATTTCTCGGTTGGAAACTTCCACCTGCCCACTCGTTTGAGGATGATATGGTGTGGCCACTTTATGGGTGATCCCATACTTTTTAAGCAAGCTTTTGAATTGGTAGTTGGTGAAGTGACTACCACCATCACTAATTATGGCCCTAGGGAATCCAAACCTAGAGAAAATGTTCTTTTGCACAAATTTCATGACCACTTTGTGGTCATTGGTTCTAGTTGCTACAGCTTCGATCCATTTTGAAACGTAATCAACAGCCACTAGAATATACTCATGCCCATAAGATGGTGGGAATGGTCCCATGAAATCAATTCCCCAAACATCAAAAATTTCGACCACAAGAATGGGGTTTAAGGGCATCATGTCTCTCCGAGAAATATTCCCCATAGTTTGACATTTTGGGCAAGAGTGACTAAAAGCATGGGCATCCTTAAAGAGAGTGGGCCAATAAAAACCGCATTGGAGGACTTTCGTAGCAGTTTTCTTTCCAGAAAAATGACCTCCGCAAGCAAGAGTGTGGCAGAAGGTGAGAATGCTTTGATGCTCATTTTCAGGGACACACCTTCGAATGACATTATCCGCACAGATACGGAATAATTCTGGATCCTCCCAAAAGTAGTGTCTTATCTGAGCATAGAATCTATCCTTCTCATTCTTAGACCAACCTTTAGGGGTCAATCCAACAGCCAGATAATTGACAATATTGGCATACCACGGGGGTTGGATGTGGCTAATGGACAAGAGTTGTTCATCAGGAAAAAAGTCTCTTATGGGCTCCTTTTCTTGCACAAGAATTCTAGAGAGATGATCAGCCACTACATTCTCAGACCCCTTTTTATCCCGAATTTCAATATCAAATTCTTGTAAGAGTAAGATCCATCTAATCAAACGGGGCTTAGCTTCTTTCTTAGACATGAGGTATCTCAAGGCTGAGTGATCAGAGTAGATGATGACCTTGGATCCTAAGAGATATGATCTGAATTTTTCAAGGGCGAACACCACAGCCAAGAGTTCTTTTTCAGTGGTGGTGTAATTCAGTTGAGCATCACCCATAGTGCGACTAGCATAATAAATCACCACAGGGCGTTTGTCAATCCTCTGCCCTAAGACTGCACCTATAGCAAAATCAGATGCATCACACATGATCTCGAAGGGAAGAGACCAATCAGGTGGCTGAAGAATTGGAGCTTTGGTCAGAGCCTCCTTCAAAACATTGAAAGCCTTTAAACATGATTCATCCAAATGAAAAGGGACATCTTTGGCTAGGAGAAGGGTTAAAGGTCGGGCAATTTGAGAAAAATTTTGGATAAACCGGCGATAGAAGCCGGCATGGCCAAGGAAAGACCGAATTTGCTTAACTGAGGTGGGTGGGGGAAGATTAGAAATGAGGTCAATTTTGGCCTTGTCCACCTCTATACCCCGCTCAGAAACTATATGGCCCAATACTATGCCTTCTTTTATCATGAAGTGACTCTTCTCCCAGCTTAGAATCAACCTCTTTTCTATGCACCTCTCCAAAATTTTTGTCAAATTATCTAGGCACACTTCAAAAGAATCTCCAAAGACTGAGAAATCATCCATAAAAATTTCTAAGAAGTTCCCCACCATATCTGAAAAAATGGCCATCATGCATCTCTGAAAAGTGGCTGGAGCATTACATAACCCAAAGGGCATTCTCCTAAATGCAAATGTCCCATAAGGACATGTGAATGTGGTCTTTTCTTGATCCTCTGGATAAATGGCCACTTGGTTATATCCTGAATAACCGTCCAAGAAACAGAAATATTGTTGGCCAGCTAATTTTTCCAAGATTTGGTCAATGAATGGTAGGGGAAAATGGTCCTTCTTAGTGGCCTCATTCAATTTCCTATAATCTATGCATACCCTCCACCCTGTGGGTAATCTAGTGGGTACTAATTCTCCTTTGTCATTTCTCACCACAGTGAGCCCATCTTTCTTAGGTACCACTTGAGTTGGACTAACCCATGGGCTGTCAGAGATTGGGTATATGATTCCTGCATCAAGCCATTTGACTACTTCTTTCTTAACCACTTCTTTCATGTGAGGGTTCAGCCTTCTTTGCATCTCCCTAGATGGCTTTGCATTGTCTTCCAGATAAATGTGATGCATGCATACTGATGGGCATATTCCCTTAAGATCGGCCACAGACCAACCTATGGCTTCCTTATGTCTTTTGAGGACATCAATCAGTTGGTCCTCCTGAGTGGGTGTCAGATCAGATGCTATTATGACAGGCAAAGTACTCTCATCCCCTAAGAAGACATATTTCAGGGAATCGGGTAGGGGTTTCAATTCTAGCTGTGGTGGGGCATGGATGGAGGGAAGTGAAGGTTCATGTTTTACATCAGATAAATGTTCAAACTGATGAAGAGCATTGACATCAGAAATGGGCTCTTTGTCTTCAGTTTTGTCAAAGTTTTCTATTCTGGTCAAGGGAGGGTCATCTTCTATCATCTCATCAATCACATCAATGATGTAACAATCTTCTTCCTCCCTTATTTGTTTGGACGCCTTGAAGACATTTAGTGTCATCTTCTGATCTCCAAAAGAGATGTCCATAAGCCCAGACTTACAATTGATGTTGGCATTGGCTGTGGCTAAGAAGGGCCGGCCCAATATAATTGGGCTTTGGGCTAGGTCTGATTTAGACTCCATGTCAAGGACTAAAAAGTCAACAGGAAAATAGCAGGTGTCTATCTTGACAAGGACATCTTCTACCAACCCCTTAGGTGTTCTAACAGATCTATCAGCCAATTGGAGAATGACAGGAGTTGATTTGAGTTCTCCCATACCAAATTTTTGGTACACAGATGTTGGGAGGAGATTGACACTTGCTCCTAGGTCCAACAGAGCATTTTCAAAGGTGACCCCCCCAATGACACAAGATATGAGTGGGGTGCCAGGATCTTTCATTTTCTGGGGGAGTTGATTTAGTAGAACAGCACTAACATCCTCAGACAATAGAATTCTTTCCAGATTCACCTTTGGTTCCCTCTTTTGAGTGCACATTTCCTTGAGAAATTTGGCATATGCAGGCACATGTTGGATTGCATCTAAGAGGGGGATGTTGAGGTGGACTTGTTTGAACAATTTCATCAATTCTTCATTCTGAAATTGATTGTTCTTCTTTTTCTTTTCTTTCCTAGTGTCCAATGCATTAGGGAAGGGAATCTTAGGTTTGTAGCATTCAGGTGATTCATCTATCTTTGCCTTCCCTTTCTCTTTGTTGATTGCCTCACTATCCACTATAGGAGTGGAGATGGGTTCTTCTTCTTCTTGGGTTTGACTGGATGAAGCTTGATTGGATTCCTGAGTTTGATGAGGATCTGACAGAGTTTTACCACTTCTTAAGGCTGAAATGGCCTTAGCATTCTCAAATTGTGGGCCCTTTGGAGGATTTGGGCCTTGTTGGAATTGCCCTTGAGGGGCAAGTGGAAGGGGCTGCTGAAAACCAGGAGGATAATTTCTAGGGTTGGGAATGGGTTGACTTGGAAGTTGACCCGGATCTCTCCTTACATTGGTTTCCAAGAGTTGGCCAATCTGGGCCTTCATTTCAGCCATTTGGGTTTGGAAAGATTGGTTTTGGGCCAAAATGAGTTGTTGTAATTGATTGATTTTGTCATCATTTTGGGCCATTGGTGGAGGTTGCATAGGTGGTTGGTAAATTGGAGGAGGATGTGAAGATTGCCCATATGCGGGCTGAGCAAATGAGGGTTGGCTATAAGATGGCTGGCTATAAGGGAATTGAGGTTGATTGGGTGACTGTTGTGACAATTGGCCCCTATGGAAAGTTTGATTTTGAAAATGGGCCTGAGGTTGGGGTTTGGGTTGAAAATTTTGGTTTTGCTGGGGCTTCCAAGAGAAGTTTGGGTGATTTCTCCAGCCCGGGTTGTAAGTGTTTGAAAATGGGTCATTGTTGGGCTTAGACAATCCTTGGGCTGCATAAACTTGCTCTTGGATAGCAGGTGGTAACTGGGCTACCGCTGGGCATTCATCCACTTGATGGGCTGGGCTTTCACAAAGAACACATGCCTCTTGGACTGGACCTTGGCGAGAGTGGAATGATGGTTGTGATTGAGCATTGAAAGTTTGTTTATTTAACTTAATGAGTTCGCCAACTTGTTGAGTTAGCAGGTCAACTTTCTCTAATTTTTGGGCCAAGGCATTCACATCTAACCTAGGCTCGAATTCTCCCCTCTCTTTTACCTCATACATCCCAGCTTTTCTAGATGGCCCCACTGATTTTTCATATGAAGAAAGAGAAGCATGATTGATGGAGTTCTCACTCAACGTTTCAAAGAGGGCATAAGCTTCTTCTTCACTTTTACTCATAAACGCACCTCCACAAGAAGCATCAACCATTTGCCTATAGGGTTCAGTCAATCCTTCATAAAAGGCCTGCACAATCTGCCATTTTGATAGCCCATGATGTGGGCACTTTCTCAATAACTCCTTCATTCTTTCCCAAGACTCATGGATCAATTCCCCTGGGTTTTGAACAAAGCCCGTGATAGCTCTTCTCATTGTATTGGTCCGACCTATAGGATAGAATTTTTTCAAAAATTCTTTTTGCATTTCCTCCCATGACCGAATGGGTCTTCCTAAGGTCCCTAACCAATATTTGGCTTTATCTTTCAAGGAGAAAGGGAATAGAGTCAACTTTAGGGCATCGTCTGTGAAATTCTGAATTTTCACAGTGGAACATATTTCCAAGAACTCATCTAAGTGCTTATATGGGTCTTCATTTGTAAGCCCATGGAATGAAGGGAGCATTTGGATCGTGCTAGATTTGATCTCATATTGGGCTGCTGGCACTTCCGGAAGATGGATACATGTGGAAGGTTGATAGTTAGAAGGAATGAAATATTCCTTCATCTGTTTGGGCAATTCACCTTGATTGGCCATTGGTTGGATTGGATTTTGGGCCTGATGGATCACTCTTTCAATCTCTTGGATGGGTTCAACTAAATGTGGAACTTGGGATCTTCTACCTTGCATGAACTCCAAAAATTAATTCAAATTTTTTTTGTTTTTATTTATTTATATTTTTATATTTTTATATGTAATAGCAAACACTTGTTCAACAAATTAACCGACAAAACCTAGGGCTCCTTAGACTTAAAAGCACAAATAGTGAGAATTCCCCAAAGTTCAATTGCAATCTTGCATACACCGACCTTCAAGTTGGCCAGGTAAGAGGTAGGATCGTGGGAGGTTCCCCTTGCTTTCGCAAGCTCCTAATTAATGAACCACGGATCCACTTAGGCGTAGCCTTTTAACCTCTTGCCTAGACACCAGCCTTTAGATGGTGATACAAGCACAATTTCCCTTAAGGTTCAACCACTAAGTGGGCTTAAATGTTAGCTTTCTCACAAATCAACTTGAATCCAGCCCAAGTCCACTACCAAATTTGTCCACTAGCCAGGAAAGAGGTGGGGTTGTGGGAGGCTCCCCCTACAGATGTAGGGTCCTAATTAATAAACCACAATCCCACTTAAGGCATTTGCCATCGGACCTCTTTCCTAGACACTAGTTTCCAAATTGATAATGGGCCCAAGTGAAATCAAATCTCAAAGTGAACCCTAGGGCCAATGTCTACTAGATTTTATTAGGCTTGGGAAATGCAAAATGTGGAGTTGTGATTTGTGGGCTAAGGAAGGGTGATGAAATCCCCACCTTATGTGATTATGGGTTTTGCCCTTAAGATAGATTTGAAATGAAATGCAACACCACAATATCAAACAAGGGGTTCTATGCAAATATGCATGTCATGTGATTAAGAAAAAGATAGCAGAACTCACCTTGCCCCCGCAATCTTCAACGATGCATTTAACAAAATTCAATAACAAAAACAATTCTAACCTATATGATGCATGACCTATAGCATAGAAATGTGATTGCTACTCTTGAGATGCTGATTTTTATTAAAGTTCAAGTGATTTTTTTTTTATTATTTTAATGACCCTATCTAACCACAAGATATGAAAAATAGAGAAAATAAACTCAAATGAAGGAGGGAAGTGTGAGTACTTACTTGGAAAAGCGTTCCCTCATATTTTTTTTTTTGAAATAAATGACAAAGAAAACTTACCACTTTTTATGTTTTTGATTTTTCCTATAAAAATAAGAAAAAGATAAATTATTAGTGTCAATTTATATACAAAAACACAAGATTAACGACCTAAAAATCATAAACTTCCCCGGCAACGGCGCCAAAAATTAATAGTTGCAAATGCATGCCGCTAATACATCCACTACCAAATTTATTTATCGGCCCACAAATTAATTATAAGAGAATAGTTAAGCAGTGAGTCCGAGTCGAATCCACCGGGAAATTCAGATTTTAAGGTAGGAACTCTTGTGTTTTGTTTTAACTAAAAGTTCTTGACAAATGGACACTAAAATAAGAGTTGACAAATTAAAATTAACTAACCTAAATGAAGGGATTTAAACAACTAAGACACCAATTAAATTAAACGAGTGCAAAGAAGATATCAAACAAATCACACTTTGAGAAGAGGAAATGAGAAGCAATTGAAGTTTATGAATAAAAGTAGAACACTTTTACTAATTGGAAGGAAGTGTGTGTTTACGACTCAATTCATTAAATCTAAAGTAACCAAGATTAACTAGACTAATACAATAGATAACTAACTAAAAAGAAAATGAAAATGACTTGATGGGAATTATTGATGAACAGGAAGCAAAAAAATGACATGGAGGGGGCCTCCGCCCTCTCCCTTCTCTCTGTCGCGTCGCCACCGATGCCAAGCAAAGACTGGAGACGCTGCAAGCTTCCGCACTCAGGAGGTTCGCCGTGGGTGCCAGACGATGCAGCAGAAAGGACTCACGGCCGCAAGTGACGAAAGCCCGCGGACGCAAAGGGACTCGCCGTGACTGAGAAGCCTCCCGTCCGCAGATGGCACACACGTTACAGAGGCGGGCTCACCACGAACGGCACCAATGCAGCAGAAGAGGCGAGATCATGTTGCCGAGTGAAGTCGCGGAAGATGGACGCGGCATCTCCCTCCGCTCCGTTGCAGATGCCACATGTTGCAGAAGATGGGACTCCACGGGAGAACTGGCCGACGCTGCACCGCCAAGCCGAGGAAGCTCACGAGCGAGGCGGACAACTACCGTGGTGAGGCTCCACGTGAACCGCATGCAGAAGGAAGCTTGCTGCGGCGAGGGATGCTCGCCGGACCACCACCCGAGAGAGGCCTGAAAACCAAACTAAAACCCAAGAAAAGAAAACCAAAAGCAAAAGCCAACCAAAAACCAACCCGAGATAACCCAAAAACAGCAGACGAAACCCAAAAAAAAAACAACCCCAGAACAGAAGACACGATCTCTCAAGAACTCCCAAAATCAAAAGCTAAGACTGGAAACTCAAAGAACGGAGATGGAAAAATTCCAACAATCAAAAATCCAACAGGCTGAACTGAAAGCATCAAAAAAAAACTCTCCGCCCTCCGTTCCCTGTGTACCACTTTTATAGGGGAGAGCCTGATCCTTCTGCGGCAGCTATAGGCGCTCCCCCTTTTGAAAAGCTTGTTGCCGCTATTCACGGTGCGTCCACCTTATCTCGTTGGTGGCATGCGTCTTGAAGCTCATCCCTACCGCGAACTGCCACCCACGGAAGCGAACGGCCCTCACAGCTACACTCGAGCGGATGGACTCCGCTAGCTTCGCTATCTTTATCCTCTGCTGCGAACGTTGTACCCGGAGCTGAATTACCTCCGATATCTTCTCCATCTCACCTGAGCATTTGCTGCCGATATACGTGCTGACGCTCCCTTGACTGCATCCCACATGCACGTACAAAATAAACTAATGGTCTTGCCGATGCATGCATATGCCTCTTGCTTGGCCATGCACGTGATGTCCTTACGTGATATCATGCCACCACCTTGCTGCTTGTTTGATTATTATAATGCCATCGCACCCTACTTAGCCATCTTCATGAAGGAACCCCACCTCCTTGTGCTTCATGCAAAACCACGTGGATACCTACGTGATGCCACCATGCACACATGCATTCGGCCATGTGCTATTGTTGAAGTCTTCATGAGCCATATAGCACCAACACCCTTCATATGTAAAAATGATGACTGCAACGTCCTGCTATTTAGAAAATGTGCATATTGATTGTAACACAAAGTTTTAATCAATGTAAATCTTATTCACAAATATGCACTCGAGTTTTAATTATTCCCAATAATTCATCATTTTTTTTCATGAAAGCTCAAGTGTTAACAAAAATAGATTTTGGTGAATATTTTCACACATAATCAACAATTTTCTTAGAATATTCTCTCAAGTGTACAGAAATAATATGAGAAAATATGAAGCTATCAACATGCAACCCGGTCAGGCCGAAAATGGGGGCGCCAACCGCCGCCCAACCACAACATTATATTCAGGGGAGAGCAGCCCTATAAGACACCTCCCCCGGAGGTCAAGGGAGTCCAGATCCCTCCTCTACCAGGCCTATATAACAAGAGTGGGGGCAAGGTAGTCCCTTCATTTCTTGAATTCATGAAGATGTCTAAGGGGAAGCAGCCATGCCGGGAGGCTAACCCTGCACCCAGGGTTGTTCACCCGCAGCCAGCACAGTTTGTCGAAGCCCCGAATACAGATGGAGTATGCCCTGCAGTGGCTGATGAAGAACAGCAAGGATCCGGTGCTGACCAGAAGGGTGCCGAGTCCGAAGCAGATGAAGCAGGTCCTTCAAGGACCGCAACTCAAGACTCTCCCAAGCCCAAATGGGCTGAAGAGATGAAGCTTTCCAATGTCCCAGTTGCGAGCCAGATAATGAAGCTACTCAAGAAGCTCCCTGCTAGATTCATAATTTGGGAGATCCTCTCTTTGAGTGAAGAGACTCGACAGGTGATCATCACCACTCTGCAGACGCCTACTCATTTTGAGACCTGCTTGGCTGAAGCAATGTCGGAATCCATCATGACCTTCACTCAAGAGGATATGCTGCTACCCACCATCAGCCACAGTAGGCCGCTGTACATGAAGGGGCACCTGAACGGAAGGGAGCTGAAGAGGATTCTGGTCGATCTTGGTGCAGCGGTCAACATTCTGCCCTATAGAATATACGAGAGGCACCACTTCAACGTGCATGCCGAGAAAGTCGGGGATATGCATATCACCGGCTTCAATCAAAAAATGTGAAGTGTCGATGGGGGTGGCGGAGTTCACACTAACCCTGGCGGATTTCACTACGACGGTGCAGTTCCATGTCATCGACTCCCGCACCTCGTACAAGGCGCTGCTCGGCCGCCCATGGCTGCATGAAAATATGCTGGTGCCCTCTACGCTCCACCAATGTATCAAATATAGTCTCCAGGGGAAGGAGGAGAGGATATTTGCTGACCTCCACCCATTCGAGGTATTTGAATGTCACTTGGCGGATGCCAACCTATATGCAGAGCCTCCTCAGAAGACCTTTGAAGCCAAAGCCCCTACGGGGGTGTCAAAAAATGCATCCAGTGACAATTGGTATCCACCATCGTCGCGCTAATATGTCAAGCCCAAGGTGGTCTCTCATATCACAGTATCCGGGGACGTGGGCAGAATAGCACCCCCAGCTTTATACCCCGAAGCTAATGAAGTGCAGGTCGATCGGCTGCACAACTACATAGGAGTCCCAGACGGCCTCACCAAGCCGATTCCCGGCCTCGATGACCGCACTGTCGAGCCTTTCAAAACTTGGGAGGTGGCGCAGTTGGATGGACCCATCCGCTTGTTCTATACGGCTGAAGAGCATCCTACTCGGGAAGACACAGACTGTTGCCTCCCCGAAGATATAAGCAGTCCGTCAGTCCCCATCAAGGGTCTGCATTCACAACCAGTCAGATGGCCAGGATGTTTAAGAAGCAACACATCCCCTCCGACTAGTCTCATAACAGCCAGGAAGCTTTCCAGAAAATGTGGTATCCCTCAAGTCTGGACAAGGAACTGAGGCCTATCTCTCAACACCCGGGGTTGGGCTTCACCCTGAAAGAATACTACTACAGTGGGCGATACGAGGTGGACACCATCTCCGTTCTCTACCCTGCTGAAGATAGCCTACTGGGGGCAGCCTTTGATGAATGCCCGGCGGAAGCTGAATATGCTAAGCCAGCTCAGCCCGGAAATCAAGAAGCGGAGACCGTCATTCCTTGCCGATGCTGGGAGCAGGTCTATCCCGAAGAGGCGGCCCTTCAAGCCAAATTTGATACGGCTAGCAGCAGCGAAGCCGAAGATGTTGAAGAAGCAGAGACCTGTCCCTCCAGTGGAGTCCTACTGATGATGACATCAGCACCTCTCCTGCCAATCGGGGAAGCATCAGCCAACTCTGATCAAGAGGCACATGCTGCCAGGAAAGAAAAGGCCACTTCTATAGAAAATACAACTGCCTCAGAGGGCTAGGCCTCCTCAACCTCTGCCACAAGACCGGGAGTCTATCCCAGCTCGGCAATAAGCAACCACCAACCTATCATGGCTACAACTCTATCTATGGGGGGTGAAGCTGCTCTCTCACCCTTAGAAACTGCAACGACCGTGGACTTGCTGATAGAGCAATCTGCACAGCTGCTACTGAATGAAGTAGAGGACTCCCTGGAGGCTCTGATGATGTCAAATGAGGAAATCGAGGTCCTCGGCCCCGAAGATGGCATTCCAGATTTTGTCGACCTCCAACCGGCACCTCCAGAGATAGAAGATGGAGGCCAAGCTACAGTCGACGAGCTGATAGAAGTCAACCTAGGAAGCGAGGAAGACCCTAGGCCTACCTTCCTCAACGCCCAGCTATCCCTAGAAGAACGGGAGCTATATATCCAACTGCTGTAAGAGTACCGGGACTGCTTCGCCTGGACTTACAGAGAAATGTCAGGTCTGAGCCCTGTAGTTTCGCAACATGAGCTGGTAATCAGCCCTGAAGCCGAGCCGGTGAAGCAACCACCACGGCGTATGAGGCTGGAGCTCATCACTCAGATTTGTACAGAAGTCGACAAGCTCATTGACGTGGGATTCGTCAAAGAAAATCAATACACCACGTGGCTAGCAAATATCGTCCCCGTGAAGAAGAAGAATGGATAGATCCGAAAATGTGTTGACTTCCGAGATCTAAATAAAGCCTGTCCCAAGAATGACTTTTCGGTGCCAATAACGGAAGTCATGATTGATGCTACAACCGGCCATGAGGCCTTGTCATTCATGGATGGGTCGTTCGGCTACAACCAGATATGGATCGCGGAACATGACCGGGTCCACACTGCCTTCCGAACCCCTAAAGGCATCTATCACTACAAGAGGATGTTGTTCGAACTGAAGAATGCTGGCGCAACCTATCAGCGCGCAATGACCAAAATATTTGATGAGTTGCTCTACCACAAGGTCGAGTGCTACATAGATGACCTGGTGGTCAAGACCAGAAGAAAAGAAGACCATCTGCATGACCTCCGAATCATTTTTCAGAGGCTGAGGCAGTATGAATTAAAAATGAACCCTATGAAATGCACGTTCGGAGTATCGAGCGGAAAATTCTTGGGTTTCATTGTTAGATACCGGGGAATCGAGATAGAGCCCGCAAAGATCAAAGCAATTCAGAAGCTACCTACACTAAGGAACCTCTCCAAGCTGAGATGACTACAGGGCCACTTGGCTTATATCCGGCGGTTCATTTCCAACTTGTCAGGGCGATGCCAGCCTTTTCACAAATTGATGATGAAGGATGTTCCCTTTTACTGGGAAGAAGATTGCCAGATAGCCTTTGACAAGCTGACAGACTATCTAAAGACTCCTCCAGTGCTGGGCGCACCGGTGAAGGGACAGCCGTTGATATTATATATAGCGGCCACACACAACTCTCTGGGGGCAATGCTGGCCCAGAATAATGAAGAAGGGAAAGAACAAGCCCTTTATTACCTCAGTCGGAGACTGGTCAGGACTGAGGAGAAATATACTTATATTGAGAAGATCTGTCTGGCATTGGTCTTCGCAGTCAAGAAGCTTCGACACTGTATGTTGTCGCATGAAATCAACCTGGTATCCAAAGAGGACCCGCTGAAATATATTATGTCCCAGCCGGCACTCAAAGGTCGCTTGGGCAAATGGGCGGTGATCCTTATGGAGTTTGATATCTCCTATGTGCCACGAAAGGCTGTCAACGACCAAGCTATTGCAAACTTCTTCGCAGAGCACCCAGTACCGGGAGACTGCCCGCTAGAACCGGAGCTTCCTGAAGATGAAACCCTGGAAGCGACTCAAGTGCAGCCCTCCTTGTGGCAGCTATATTTTGATGGCGCTTCCAGAATTGACACCTCGGCCACTGGGTCAGCCAGGGTCAGAGCAGGGGCAGGCATAGTCCTGAAATCTCCAGAGGGAGAAGTTGTGCACACAACTTGCTCAATAAACAAGCCTTACACAAATAATGAAGTAGAGTATGAAGCCCTAATAATCGGGTTGCAGATCGCACTATCCATGGGAATTCAGATGCTGGAAGCATTTGGAGACTCCATGCTAGTTATAAAACAGCTGGAAGGAGAGTTTGATGTGCGAAAGCAAGAGCTCCTCCCCTACCATCTGCTGGCAACCCGCCTGATGTCAAAATTCTACTTCATCAGCATCAAGCATGTCAACCGAGGACAGAATGCTCAGGCGGACGCCCTCGCTAAATTGGCCAGTTCTTTGGCAATCCCGCCAGACACAAGCCTGAACATAGCAGTGATCAATCGCCGGTAGGTCCCCAGTGTGACAGAGGTCTTGGCCAACAAACAAGAAATCGAGGTGGCAGCCGTCGAAGAGGTTCAACAGCCCGATTGGCGAGAACCTCTCCTACGATGGTTCCAGCATCAACAGCTCCCAAAGGAGAAAGAACAGAGAATGAAACCCTTGAGGGTCAAAGACTCTTACGATATGAGAAACGGAACCCTGTTTCGAATAATGGCAGATGCCCGAAGAAGAGTCTTACTTCGTTGCTTGTCCTCAGCAGAAGCTGGGCAGGTAATGCAAGAAGTCCACGTGGGTTCAGCGGGAGCACATCAGGCCGGCCCGAAGATGAAAATTGAGATAAAGAAATTGGGTTACTATTGGCCCACTATATTTGATGACTGATGTAAGTTCGCCAAGGCTTGTCAGAAATGTCAAGAGCATGCCAATGTGTCAAGAAGACCTCCAGTGCCGCTACACCCCACCATACCGAGCTGGCCGTTTGCTCAATGGGGCACAGACGTGGTAGGACCACTGCCAGCATCTTCATCAGAGTGCAAATACATCTTAGCAGCTATAGATTATTTCTCCAGATGGGCAGAGGCAGTAGCACTAAGGGAAGTGACGGGAGAACAAGTTGCATGGTTCTTCCGCCAGAACATAATATTCCGATTCGGGATTCCCAGCCGAATCATCTCTGACAACGGTAGCCATTTCAGAAACCAAAAGGTTTATCGGCTAGCTGATAAATACAAGATTGACTGGAGGACATCGTGCCCTTTCAACCCTCATGCCAATGGACTTGCAAAAGCCTTCTACAAGACACTCTGCACGTTGTTGGGGAATACCGCCAAGTCCAATAAGAAGGATTGGGAAGAAAAGATGTACGAAGTGCTTTGGGCCTATCGTACCGTCTATAAAACCCCAACCGGCTGTTCACCGTTCTCCCTCGAGTACGGGTCGGAGGCTGTGGTGCCAATTGAATTAGAAGTCCCCTGTGGACGCGTAATTTTTTATCGTTTGTTTATTTTTTGTTTATTATTTATTAGTTTATTTATTTATTTATTGATTTATTGGCGTGCCAGTCACCGAAGTGATAATTTTATTGTGCGCTCGATCTGACATGGTCAGTCGATTGTGAGTGATCGTGTCGGGACCTGAAGTCCGTCATACCATGAACGTTATGACGTTAATTACGTCCTTCCAGGGAAGGACAACCCTTGATTAAACGCTAAAGTAGGAGGCCTCGAGAGGCAAACAGATATTCACATGCTTAATTTTAAACTTCCTACCAGGGCCAGGGAGGCGAGTAAGATAATAAAATCAACCACAGAAACAGACTAGATCGTGTGATTGGCGGCTCAAAATAGTTATACTTGGTGGGAACAAGGAGATAGAAGATGCCACCACGGAACGGCAGAGCCATGACCATGATATAGGTTTAAAGCTTCGATCGGTATTTCGACAGCCTTTCCTCTTAATCTGGGTTACGCCCAGGGGGGAAATAGGCTATCACCCACGGGATGCTGGGATGAAAGCCGAGAGATAGAGAGGCCGAACCTCCCAACCCGTATACATATGGGCTATAGGGCAATGTATGATTTTCCCTTTGGAACGCTAGCGGAATTCATGCAGCGGCAGAATCCCCCCGAGCAAAAGGGTTATTCGTAAATCCGTTGCAGTTAGGTGGAACGTAGGGGTTATGACTCCCCTTCAGTTTTATCCCCGGGACATATCGGGTGATCCACAAATATCCCTTTGTGGGTTCGTTTTGGGTGTTGGAATTCATTGGGCGGTAGATTGGGCTCTCGGCACACTCTAAATGGGCACAGGCTCTCGGCACGACCCAAAATGGGAGGGCCAGGGCTTCCGGCGCCAATAACAAGAAGGCCGGGGGTTCCCGGCGCCAAGACGAGAGGGCTTGGGTTCCCGGCGCGACAAAGAAAAGCAAAAGGGGAGCTCTTCGGCGTAGGCTTCCCGGCGCGAGGAAGAAGTGCTAGAAGGGGGGTTCTCGGCGCAGCTAAGCCAAAGGGGAGGGGGCCTCCCGGCGTGGCCAAAGTGCCAGGTTCCCGGCGCGAAGGGCAGAAGGCTTCCCGGCGCGGAGGATGCAGAGAGGGCTCCCGGCGCGCAGGGAAGAAGGCCAAGGCGTATGGGCTCCCGGCGAGCGGGGATGAAAGGGGGAGGAGCTGTTCCTGGGGGTTCTCGGCGCCTGAAGAAGTGGCGCCAGGAGCTATTCACCCGGTTTACTATAGGCTGAGCCGAGAGCTGTGAGGGCGCCGGGACCAGAACAGAGCTTACGGTACTCTGTTTTGGGTTTCATGATGATCAGGTTGAAGCAAACGGACCCTGAGGAGTCAAAATGGCTCAATTCACTGGACTTCGACCTGTTTTGGTATGGATTCCCAAGGAAGGCCGGGAACATAAGAAGAGTGGGCGGGGAACAATAGGGGATAAGGAGCCTCTGTCACCACTGATAGATAAGGTCCCGGGGATGGGTTTCATGTCATCTCTGGCATCCTGGGAGAATTTTGACAGCATCTCCCCTGGACTTAACATTTTGCCAGGGAATGATAGACGATCACCCACTGAATGTCGGGGTGAAAGCCAAAAATAGAGGGGTATGGAACCCCTGGCGCCTGTGTATGCTTGGAGCAATATCTTGATATCCCTTTTGAGACCGTAGAAGCTTATGCAGTGGCAGAGCTTCCTTGGTCTGAGGGTTTATAAAAGCCGATCGGGTTTGAGGAACCGCATAGAAGAAGGGGAGTTGCTCCCAGTGGTTGTCGTCCTCGAAATGCGTGTGACGACCCAAGGCATCCCTTGACAGAAGGTCGGATTGTGTTGAGCAGCTCACAAGGATATTTACAGGGTTTATCAATGGTAGCAAGGGTTTTACGGCTTGAGGTTTACAGATTGGCCAAGAGGAAGGCCTCTCGGAGTCAATGGCAAGGATGCCAAAGAGTTCCCGGCGCGGGCTTCCCGGTGCGCTAATGAGGTGGCCAAGGGGCTCTCGGCACGGGGTCTTCCCGGCGTGAAGACAGGTCGGCCCCGGCGCGATGGCGAGAAGTGGAACGGGTGGCTCCCGGCGCGCCCGGGAGATGGGATCTCGGCGCAAGAAGGCTTGCGCCGAGGGCTGTTCATCAGCTTCACTGTTGGCGGGGCCGAGAGCTGTGAGGGCGCCAGGAGAAGAAACAAAGCTTACGATACTCTGTTTTGGGTTTCATGTTGGTTTGGGCAGGAACTGACGGACTCTATGGGCTCTAAACTACTCAAGGCATCCACTCTGAGTTGGATCAAGTCTAAAATTCAAGGGAGTATTAGGGTTCAAGAGGCATCTGGGAGGCCGAAGTCTGAATGCCCCTGTCCATCGCCATCGTCACGCAGAGCTTTGGGACATGCTTGATATGGTCATTCGTCGCCCTGGGAACCAAGAGATGGCTATCTCTGGCCCCAGGGGCGGCTTCGATGACATCAACGGAGGAAGCACATACGCTTGGAACCCCAGAGTTTCTCAAGCTTCGATCATTGCACAGCACGGCTTCATCCCAGCAGCCAAGGAATAGTATGTTCCGGGCTCCGAGGTGAGCACTAATGGTGCTACGAAGCAGAGAAAAGAAATAGGCAAATCGGATCGTCATGCTACTGGTTTACAGATAACACAGGGAAGGGCAATAGGGCTTCAGAAGAAGCAAAAATCAGGCTCAAACTATAACCCATCGTACATATATATCCATTCGTTTGGCGATGCCCATCACGGAAGACACATGGTGAGAAAATCCATATGAAACACCATTCCAATACTCAAACCGATTACAGGGAGAGAGTGAGGGAAAGGGGAACAGACAGATGCCGAGATGTCTCGGCTACATTACATGAATCCAGATAAGATTCGAAACTATTACATGAAATAGAAGAAAAGAAAACAAGGGGGAGGGCGGAGCATTGACTCCTCTCCCTCCCCGGAAGCCCACCTGGAGCTTCTTTCCTCTTGATCGTTCTCTTCTCTCTTTCTTTCTTTTCAGCGGAGGAGGCTCTCTCTCTCTCTGGCTTCTTCTCTTTTCTTTCTTTTTTGATCGATGGTCTGGCTTCCGATCCTCCGATCCCCTTTTCTTTCAAAGGGGGTATGTTTATATAGGTCTCATCCTTCTGTGCTCTCGGTGGAGGGCAGTCGGTGTGGCCAGCTTGCTTGCCACAGCTCCCGGCGCGTCCAGCGGCCCTTCGTTGAGGTTCCCGGCGCCATTCTCAGAAGCCCAATCGGCCGGCCCATTTGGTGCTTTTAGGCCTCACACTTGCCTTGTCTTCCCTTAGTCATTTTGTATTGACTTTTATCAGAACCGAAAGAGGCCCCTTTAGTAGTGACATAGCTTTGTTGAGATCATCTCGAGGTTCCATCAGTGAACGAACTGGGGTTTAACCAGTATTGCCGTATGAATGACGACAAAACCGGGTATGTTTCATCGGCATTGTCATCCGAACGGTGACAAGACCGGACATCAGCTTTAGTCTGAAAAAGACTTCGGCCGGGTGTATAATCTGTGGAGAGGATTCTTCATTTGTCCTGACTTTGCAAAAGCCTTCGCAATCTTCATTTGTCGGCTCCGGCTTCTCATCAGGGTGTGCTTGGAGGTCTTATCAGTCGAATGACTGCTGCTTTATCAGTGCTGCCGTTTGATTGACGATGGCACCGGACATCAGCTCGGCTGGCGGAGACTTCAACTGGGTAAACTGCTGTCGAGCTTCATCAGTGGTCTTCCACTGTTGGTCTGATCTTCCTTTCAGTTATGCTTCCACCCCTGTTCATTTTCAAGGTGTCAACAAATGCCCCCCACCTGCGGGCGGCGTAAGCGCAGAATAAGCGGCACGGGGCCTGCAGGTGTCTTTCATCATTCGAGGGTATATCCCTCAGTTTGATCCTTGACATTATCCTTCAGCTTGATCATGTTGTTGTAGTAACCTTCTGCATATCCATCTTTCACTTTCATATTTTCGTCTCTGCATTTCCTGACTTCATTGTCACCGTTTGGAGATTTTAGGCATTGCCTTGGACTTCTCGGCATGGTGCTCTCGGCGCGACCGTTGTCGGCGCGGCCGTCTCGGCAGGGGCTTCTCGGCGCGCTCACGCTCGCCAGGCTTCCCGGGGCGAGGGCTTTTCGGCGGTTGCTTCTCGGCGCGCCCATGGCCTTAGGGGGCTCTCGGCGCATGCCGCTCTCGGCGCGCCTTTTTCTTTGGTGAAGGGGGGGTTCCCTTGAGGTACGCAGACTTTCCTTCCATAGGGCTG
Organism: Amorphophallus konjac; assembly: GCA_022559845.1. Classification (NCBI taxonomy): domain Eukaryota; kingdom Viridiplantae; phylum Streptophyta; class Magnoliopsida; order Alismatales; family Araceae; genus Amorphophallus; species Amorphophallus konjac. The sequence continues at coordinate 431,181,501 of CM040118.1, forward strand.
ACTTCCAGTAAACAGGTCAGGGCCCCCCGTTACAAGTCAGCACTGCCAGCTTCATTGCATCGGACCGACGCGGATGGCCCGAACCCAGCAGGGGTTGATCCCATTACCCATTGTGCAGCCTATTTGACTTTCTGGCTATGCACTTTCGCTCTCCCTCAAGGGGACGAGACGATTATTAGACCAGAGGCTATATATCCTGCCTGCCAGATGGCTTGGGGAATGCGATTGTCTCTGTGCCCAGTGGCTCTGTGTTTAATTTACAAATCCTTGGGGGAATTGCATAGACATCGGACCCCCCGCTCTTCGAGGACCGTGGGTCCCTTTCATTTCTTCAATGCCTGGGTTTGCAGCATTTTCCCTGAGCTGGCCCCGAGAACTTTGCAGTCAGACACACTGCTCCCTCGTATGATTGAGTTCGCTAGCGCTGAACCTGGTCCTTTCTCAGAACAGCTGTTCAAGATGAGGGGTAGGCTAATAAGAGTGCCTGTAGACGCACCTGGCAGCATTCACTTTTGGAGCTTGGCAGCAGGTTCAGCTCCCTTGGTGGACCCTCAGAGGGAGTGCAAAATGGAGGAGGTGGAGGTTTATGTCCATCCTGTTTCGGGGGTCGCCGCCACCCGGCCTCTTTTAGAACCATAATTGGTGAGGTGGGCCATGGCCATACGGCCCAGTGTATTAGTTTTCAGTAAGGGGGGCCTGCTCATTTTGGAGCCCTATTATCCCTTCCGCTTTGGCAGAAATTTTGGTTACGACCAGCATATCCCTCCATCGGCTGCTCAGTTTCCTCTGGAGAGCCGGGCCAAGCACGGGTCTAGTATTGTTGGCGATGGTCGGATATGGTGGGATTTCTTTCATCGTCGGGAAGACACAACTTTCAGGGTCCCGACCGTCTCCAATCGTCTCCCTCGGGTCTCATCAGACTATATCAAGTGGTGGAACATACGCACCAATTTTTATAAAGATGGCAGAGGCGCTTTCTGGGATGTGGCCGAGCGCTCCTTTTTGAAGCGGCAATCAGGGCCTGTATTTGATATTGACGAGGTCCATCTGAGGAGGCTTTATTCCCAGCACCAGAGGGAGGCAGAATCTTATATCGCTGCCCGTCGGTCTTTGAAGGAGGCGGGTGCAGAACTACCCACTCCTGTCTTTTTTGAAGTTGATGTAGACACTTTCACCAGAGACTTGAGACAGCTGGGCCACATAGGGGACACTCATTTGGAGGTGCAGTATCCATTCCCCTCGGAGGAACCACTCTCGAAGGCTACTTCTTGGAGGGGTCCGGCAGACAGGTTTCATCCTTATAGGACCTTTGTGCGGAGGGAGGACTGCACCCAGTCATATTATCAGCACACCTCCTGGCTTTTTGTACTGTTAAATGTCCACGGGCTGACAGTGGAGAGCCCGGTAGCTGTCATTCTAAATAAGCAGCTTTTTGTTTCTTTCCATTATGTTGACGCCTGGTGCATAGATTACCTCGGCCTATTTCATTGCCTTGATTTCCATGGCCATAAGGACTTGGCCGCCCTGACGGAGAAGTGTCAGACTATTGGCGATGTATGCTGGCTTGTGAAGGAGGCCGCCTCCCGATCAAAGGAGGTAGCTTATATGTATTGGCCGCTTTCCACATTTTATGACGGCCCAGCAGGTGTGCTCCTTGTTTGTTTGATCATGGCTTCTTTCTTCTTATTGTCATGTTTTGCATATGTTGACTATGACTGTCTCTCTCGTGTCTCGCACAGATAGACCAGACATAAAACGGCAAGGGCTTTACAGGAAGATAATTGCTCAAGCTGAGAAACCTGCCCACTTTGAAATTCCTGAAGCAGCACCTACGACCACTCCCCTGCCTCCGGGCAAGAAGAGGAAGCCTTCTGTGGTGAAGGTTGTAGTCGCCAAGGCCAAGAAGGCCAAGGTTGCTCGGACCCGGAAGTCAGCTTCGACTGCGAAGGAAGCTGGAACCCCTCTTCCGGATATCCCTTCATTTGACGCATTCGCATCTCAGAGGGAGGCCGCACAGGCATCTGCCGAAGGTGACGGTGATAGCTTGTAGCTGGAACTTCCTTTGTCGTCTTGACCAATCTCCTAGGGAGTTCTTTGAGGCTGAGCTTCTTTTTATCTGATACAGCCCAGGAGCAGGTTGAAGCGCCTGTGGAGACGGACACAAGACTGCCTTCTCCCACCCCGATTGGCGAGGAGGAGGGTAAATGTGCTTTTTCCATTTGTTTCATACTTTCGTTGTTTTCTTTGCTATACTTCTCAGAAGTTTTCTTTTCTTGTAGCAGTGGCAGTCGGGGAGCAAGCCGAGGCCATGATGATGACAGAAGAGCTGCCTCGACCACAGGAGGGTCACAAGACTCGGCCAAAGCAGAGTACTATTCCGGCCAGATGCATAATCACTCGATCTACATCCCGCCATGCTTTAGAGGTACCGGCCCAGCATATAGCTAGTGTGGAAATATCTTCGGGCAGCTCCCAGGTCGCCTCCCATGAGGAGGAAGTAGATTTCAGCGACAGCGAAGAAGAAGGTATTGCCGAGTCAGAAGCCCCTCCTGCACTTGCGAAAGGTGTTCCGTCTCTCCGACCCGCCGAACTATCAGTGTTATCCCCTGAGGAAAAATTCCAGGAGGAGTTTGCCGGGCTCGATACTGAGATTGACATAACTCCACCACTCGCCATTTCGGCCACGGAGCTTTCTTCTCTTTCGCCCCATTTTGAGGGTGCGGACCCTGCTCCAAAGGTGGGTTGTTCTTCATGTATGCTGCTTCATTTGTTTCTTTTATTTAGTGCTGAAGGTCGCTTTGCTTTGGTCTCAGAGTATTGTTGCTGCTACCTTGGCCACCTCCACATCCTTCATGGACATTTCCCTTGTAGATTTGGCTATTGTTCCTTTTCTACCTTTAACTTGCACGGGGGCTCCTGAGATCATTCGCCCTGTGCCAGTGCGGATACAGTCCTCGACAGACTTGGCATCATTAGACTTGGGGGCTGCAGAAGAAAGTGTCATCCCTGCTAGGGCTTCAGATCTTAGAGCCGAAGCAGATCCGGCCAGGAGCTCCGCTTTCATACTGGCCGTAGTAATGTCAATCACGCCCGAGTTAGCAATTCCTGCCATAGTGGCTACAGAGTCCGAATTCCTACCTACACAGTCTAAGGCACCTCTGTCCCCATCACCAGAAAGAGCAGCTGAAGGTGCAGCCTCCATTGCAGAGATAACCCCATTATTCATTGATTCTCCTCCCGCGGATGTTCAAGGTGTAGCTCCCGAGGAAGCAGCAGAGGAGGAGTCTTCAGCCCAGCAGGGGAGTACAGAGAGATACCGGCTAGCTCTTTCGGCAGATTTGCCTTCTTCGTCCTCCCAAGCGGGCATTGGACTATGTGCAGATATTGACGGAGAGGTGACTTTCGAAGTCGTCGCATCTGCTTCCTTTGGCTTTACTTCTCCTGACAGCTTCGTCTGGCAGCATCTGGACATGTTACGCCAGCTAGTAGAGTCTCAGCCTGGCTTGACATATCTACAGCTGAAGGAAATCGCCAATCGCCTCACCGCTGGCCTGCAAGCCATGGGCTGCCCTTTGGACATATGGCTTCAGCGGGTCTTGCTTTTATTGAAATTCGTGCATCGGAGAGACTTCCTAGCACGAATCATGGTTGACAGGCTGACGGCATTGAAGTTGCAGAGGTCGGAATGCAAATCCGAGGTGGAAAAGCTAACGCTGACACTTGATGAACGCCAGGCCGAGCTACAGAGCATTATTCAGCGGGAGGAGGCTATCCAGAAATGGGTAGCCATTTTGGAGGCAGAACTCACTGAACTTCGGGCTGAGCTGCAGCAATTATCTTCTATTCGGCCACAATCCACCGAGGAGGTGGCTTTACTGGAGGATCGGGTGATGTCTTTCCAGGACCTGTCCATGAGGCTTCAGGAGGAGGAAGCGCGCCTTCATGAGTTAGGAGCCGCCCCCTATGTTGGTCTTCTGGCCTTTGAAGATATCTTTCGGCGGCCATGAATTATCTTCACTTTCTTTTCTTTTCTTTCTTCTCTTCCCATCTCTTTCTCTCCCCTTTTTTTTGTGACACAGCGTCCCCTCGGGGCCCCTTATGTACTCACTTCGTAATGAAAAGAAATCTTTTGGCTTCATGTGTATCCATCTTATTTACCATGTGGTTTCATCACTTCGGGGAAGTAGGGTAGTGGTTTTAGCAACCCCTCATGTGAATGGCTCGTATCTAGCAGGAGAGCGTCCACCCCTTCAGAGAAAGGATGGGGAACTCGCTCCATCGCGTAACGGGCATCCGAAGAGGTGCTTAAACCGGATTGTGTTGGTATCAACAAACGTCCCTCTTGGCAATATGTGCTATGAGGGAGACAATTTGCAGGAATGTGAAAGAAGGGGTTTCATCAGAATAGAAGGAAAGTCTAGACTGGGTAGAGGTTATGGCAGGTGGGACATTTGAAGGGGGCATAGTTTTCATCAGAACAGACGTAGGGTCTGAACTGGACAGGGTTTTATCATTGATCGGGCGAAATACCAGTCGATCAATAGTTGGTTTCATCATCGATATTGGGTTTATATCGAAGCAAAGGGTTTTATAAGTTTCATCAGTATAGATGAAAGGTCTAAACTGGGTAGGGTTTCATCATTGATCGGGCGAGGTGATGGTCGATCAACAATTGATTTCGTCATCGATGTTGGGTTTATATCGATGCAAGGAGATTTCATAAGTTTCATCAGAATAGACGAAAGGTCTAAACTGGACAAGGTTTCATCATTGATCGGGCAGGATGCCAATCGATCAACGGTTGGCTTCATCATCAATATTGGGTTTATATCGATGCAAAGGGATTTATAAGTTTCATCAGAATAGACGAAAGGTCTAAACTGGACAAGGTTTCATCATTGATCGGGTAGGATGCCAATCGATCAACGGTTGGCTTCATCATCAATATTGGGTTTATATCGATGCAAAGGGATTTATAAGTTTCATCAGAATAGACGAAAGGTCTAAACTGGACAAGGTTTCATCATTGATCGGGCAGGATGCCCATCGAGCGACGGTTGGACGTTTGAAAGTGGGTATGTAGGTTTCATCAGGGTAGACGTAAGGTCCACCCCGGGAAGGCTTTATCATCGGTGGGGCATAGAGCCAGATGACCGACGGAAGGCTTCATCAGTGAAGGGGAGGTAAAGGTAGCGTGCCGGTTGGCATGGAACTTTTAAATTACCACATTACTGACCCAAGTGCCCTTTCGGGTTTTCACCGGAGCCAGCCCCCTCTTGCTTTTGCCCACGCGCCCTTTCGGGTTTTCACGTGGCGGGATACCCGATTTTGCCTGCGGTGCCCTTTCGGGTTTTCACCACAGCTGGGTTTTTGGCCATTTTTGCCCTTATCCGGGATGTCCGAACAAGTCTGGCGGGGTATCTCTATTTTTAACCCCATTTTTTTTTATATATATACATATGTTTCCTGAATCGGGACTTCAGCACGGATCGGGCGATGTGCTGCTTCATTAGTGCATGTTCTTATCATCGGTATTGGGTATATACCGACGCAAGGATTTTATAGGTTTCATCAGGGTAGACGTAAGGTCTACACTGGGCTGGTTTTATCATTGATCGGGCAAGGTGCCGATCGACCAATGGTGGATTTCATCACGGCGGGACGTAAAGGGATATGCAAATTTGATAGGACGGGTTTCTTTGTTGATCGGGCAGGGTGCCCATTGATCAAAGGTGGGTTTCATCATCGGTATTGAGTTTATACCAATGCAAGGATCTTATGAATCTTCATCAGAATAGACGTAAGGTCTACCCTGGGCTGGTTTTATTGCTGATCGGGCAGGGTGCCAATCGATCAACAGCAGGTTTCATCATCGGTATTGGGTTTATACCAATGCAAAGGTTTCATGGGTTTCATCGGGATAGACGTAAGGTCTAAGCCGGATAGGTTTCATTGCTACTCGGGCGAGTGTGCCCATTAATCAGCAGCAGATTTCATCACGGTGGCACATAGTGAGACACGTAGCTCTAGTCGGAACAGATGTGAGATGTAGACGGAACAGGTTTCTTCGCCGATCGGGCAGGGTGCCCTGTCGACCAAAGATGGGTTTCATCATCGGTATTGGGTTTATACCGACGCAAGGATTTTATAGGTTTCATCAGGATAGACGTAGGGTCTAAACTGGATAGGTTTCATCGCTGATCGGGCAATGTGCCAATCAATCAACAGCAGGTTTCATCATCGGTATTGGGTTTATACCAATGCAGGGATTTCATAGGTTTCATCGGGATAGACGTAAGGTCTAAGCCGGATAGGTTTCATCATTGACCGGGCAGGGTGCCAATCGACCAATGGTAGGTTTAATCATCGGTATTGGATTTATACCAATGCAAAGATTTCATAGGTTTCATCGGGATAGACGTAAGGTCTAAGCCTGATAGGTTTCATCATTGATCGGGCAAGGTGCCGATCGACCAATGGTAGGTTTCATCACGGTGGGACAGGAAGAGATGCACGGCTCTAGTCGTCATAGACGTAAGGTCTAGACCGGACAGGTTCCTTTGCCGGTCGAACAGGGTGCCCCGTTGACCAAAGGTGGGTTTCATCATCGGTGTTGGGTTTGTACCAATGCAAGGATTTCATGAATTTCATCAGAATAGACGTAAGGTCTAAACTGGATAGGTTTTATCGCTGATCGGGCAATGTGCCAATCGATCAAAGCAGGTTTCATCATCGGTATTGGGTTTATACCAATGCAGGGATTTCATAGGTTTCATCGGGATAGACGTAAGGTCTAAGTCGGATAGGTTTCATCATTGACCGGGCAGTGCGCCAATCGATCAAAGCAGGTTTCACCATGGTGGGATTTTGGCAAGGTATGAGGGTTTTATCAGGACAGACGTAGGGTCTGAACTGGGTGGGTTTGATCATTGATCGGACGAGGTGCCGGCCGATCGACGAGAAGTTTATGACGGGAGGTGAGGTTTCTTTAGGATCACCATATTACTGGCCCAAGCGCCCTTTCGGGTTTTCACCGGAGCCAGCCCCCTCTTGCTTTTGCCCACGCGCCCTTCCGGGTTTTCACGTGGCGGGGTACCCGATTTTGCCTGCAGTGCCCTTTCGGGTTTTCACCACAGCTGGGTTTTAGCCATTTTTTGCCCTTGCTCGGAAAACCTGAACAAGACCGGCAGGGTATCTCTATTTTTAACCCCATTTTTATTTATTTTCATTCTTTTATTCTCTCTTCCCCTCTTTTTAGGAGGGTAACAAGTCGGACTGTCATTAGATCATGATAAGGGATGGCTCGGCTAGGGCGGAGTGCCGCTAGACCAAGGAAGAAGGGTAGCTTGGTTAGGGCGGAGTGCCGCTAGGCCAAGGAAAAGGGTAGCTCGGTTAGGGCAGAGTGCCGCTAGACCAAGGAAGAAGGGTAGCTTGGTTAGGGCGGAGTGCCGCTAGACCAAGGAAAAGGGTAGCTCGGTTAGGGCAGAGTGCCGCTAGACCAAGGAAGCAGGGTAGCCTGGTTAGGGCGGAGTGCCGCTAGACCAAGAAAAAGGGTAGCTCGGTTAGGGCGGAGTGCCGCTAGACCAAGGAGGAAGGGTAGCTCGGTTGGGGCAGAGTGCCGCTAGACCAAGAAAAAGGGTAGCTCGGTTAGGGCAGAGTGCCGCTAGACCGAGGAAGAAGGGTAGCTCGGTTAGGGCGGAGTGCCGCTAGACCGAGGAAGAAGGGTAGCTCAGTTAGGGCGGAGTGTTGCTAGACCAAGGGAGCAGGGTAGCTTGGTTAGGGCGGAGTGCCGCTAGACCAAGGAAAAGGGTAGCTCGGTTAGGGCAGAGTGCCGCTAGACCAAGAGATAGGGTAGCTCGGTTAGGGCGGAGTGCCGCTAGACCAAGGAAATGGGTGACTTTTAGCCTGATTACTCGGGGAATATTGGTTGGGCGGCATGATACAGCTTTAGGTGTCTACCGTTGAGTGGTGAGAATTGGATTTCCCCTCGGTGGTTAACAACCATGTAGGCCCCTCCTTCGTAGACCCTATATATCACATAAGGACCTTCCCAATTAGGATTCAACTTCCCTTTTGGGTTGGATGCCATAACTTCTCTTTTCTTGACCATGACGAGGTCACCTTTCTTAAATTCTCGTCCTTTCACGAGTTTGTTGAATGCAGTGGCCATGCGGGCCTGGTACATCTGGATATTCTTCTGAGCTTGGAGGCGCTTCCCTTCCAATTCAGCCAATTCTTGTAATCTTCTTTCTGCATTGGTTTGTTAGCCACGGGCCAGGTCATATTGGACTGCCACCCTGAGTGACGGGACTTCCAGCTCCAGTGGAACTACTGCCTCTGAGCCGTATACCAGTGAGTATGGCGAGCACCCTGTAGGTGTCTTGAAGACAGTGTGGTATGCCCATAGAGCTTCATACATCTTTTCTTCCCAGTCCTTCTTATTAGAACTGACGACTTTAGCCAACAAGGTGCATAACGTTTTGTTGAAGGCTTCTGCCAATCCATTTGCCTGTGGATTGTAAGGAGTGGAAGTCCTCCACTCGATCTTATACTTCTCGGCGAGCCGATAGATCTTTTGATTTCTGAAATGACTTCCATTATCAGATATTATTCGGCTGGGGATCCCAAACCGGAAGATAATGTTCTGTTTGATGAATCTGGCAACTAGCTCACCAGTCACTTCTCGTAATGCTATAGCTTCCGCCCATCGAGAGAAGTAATCTGTTATTGCCAGTATGTACTTATGTCCGGCTGAGGAGGTCGGTAGTGGGCCGACTACATCGGTTCCCCATTATGCAAACGTCCAGCTAGGGACTGTAGGGTGCAGAACGGCAGGTGGCCTTCTAGGCACAACAGCATGCTCCTGACATTTCTGACATGACTTCGCAAACTTGCAGCAATCTTCAAACATAGTGGGCCAATAGTAGCCCAGCTTCTTGATTTCTATCTTCATCTTAGGGCCAGCTTGGTGAGCACCTGCCGTCCCAACATGTATTTCTTTCATTGCTTGCCAAGCTTCCTCAGTGGACAGGCAGCGGAGCAAAATCTTCTTGCGTGCATCTGCCATTATTCGGAACAGAGTTCCATTTCTGAATTCATAAGAATCTTTGATCCTTAGAAGTTTCATCTTTTCTTCTCTTTTCTGTGGCAGCTGTTGGTGTAAAAACCATTGTAGCAGGTGCTGTCTCCAATCAGATGCCTGTTCTGTACTGATCGTGGCGACTTCATTTTCTTCGGGGCAGCCTTCTAGCATGCTGGGGACTTGCCGCTGATTTATAACAACAATGTTCAGTGTCTCATCCGGTGGGACTGCTATTGAGCTGGCTAGCTTTGCCAATGCATCAGCCTGGGCATTATGTGCACAGCCCACATGCTTGAGCTCAATATGATAGAATTTCGCCATGAGACGCACAGCTTTTTGGTGGTAGGGGTTCAACTCCGGCTTTCGCACTTCGAACTCACCTTGGATTTGCTTTATTATCAACATTGAATCCCCGAATACCTGAAGCATCTGGATGCCCATGTTGAGGCTGATGTGCAACCCGATTATCAGAGCTTCATACTCGGCTTCATTATTAGTGCAGGGCTTGTTTATAGAACAGGAAGTATGCACAACCTCCCCCTCTGGCGATCTTAGCACAATACCGGCTCCGGCCCGTATTCTGGTCTTTCCATCGGAGTCCATCTCTGTTCTAGATGCTCCATCAAAGAATAGCTGCCACATAGTTGACTGAGCCTGGCAAGCTTCTAGTGTCTCATCATTGGGTAACTCAGTCCCCAACATATCATTCTCTGGCACAGGATGCTCTACGAAGAAATCGGCCACGGCCTGTCCTTTTATTGCCCTCTGGGGTATATATGTGATATCGAATTCCATCAGAATTACTGCCCATTTGCCCAACCGGCCTTTCAGTACTGGCTGAGTCAATATGTATTTGAGCGATCTACTGCAGATATCAATCTGATTTCATGTGACAGCATATAGTGCCGGAGCTTTTTAACGGCAAAGACTAGTGCCAAGCATGTCTTTTCTATATAGGTGTAGCTTTCTTCAGTTCTAATCAGCCTCCGACTCAGGTAGTATAGAGCCTGCTCTTTGCCTTCTTCATTTATCTGTGCTAGCATTGCCCCCAGGGAACAGTGTGTGGCTGCAATGTATAGTATCAGGGGCTTGCCCTTAATAGGTGCCCCCAGTACTGGAGGGGTCTTGAGATATTCTTTCAGCTTCTCAAAAGCTTCTTGACAGCCCTCGTCCCAGAGGAACGGTACATCTTTCACCATGAGTTTGTGAAAAGGGTGGCATCTCCCCGACAGATTTGATATGAATCGTCGGATGTAGGCCAAAAGCCCTTGTAGAGATCTCAGCTCGTGGAGATTCCTTGGTGGAGGGAGCTCCTGGATAGCTTTAATCTTGGATGGGTCGATCTCAATGCCCCTATGACGGACAACGAACCCATGGAATTTTCCACTGGACACGCCGAAGGCACATTTCATAGGATTCATCTTGAGTTCATATCTGCGCAGCCTCTGGAACACTATCCTCAGATCTTGCAGATGATCTTCTCTTCTGCTGGTTTTCACCACCAGGTCATCAATGTAGCACTCCACTTTCTTGAAGAGTAAATCATCAAAGATCTTTGTCATAGCTCTTTGATAAGTAGCGCCGGCATTCTTGAGGCCGAACGGCATCCTTTTGTAGTGAAATATCCCCTTCGGGGTGTGGAATGCAGTATGCACTCTGTCTTCTTCAGCAATCCAGATCTGGTTGCATCCGAACGACCCATCCATGAATGGCAGGGCTTCATGGCCAGTGGTTGCATCGATCATTACTTCAGTGATTGGCACTAGGAAATCATCTTTCGGGCAAGCCTTATTCAGGTCCCTGAAATCTACACATATTCTGATCTGCCCATTTTTCTTCTTCACGGGCACTATATTGGCCAGCCATGTAGTATATTGGTTTTCTTCAACAAAGCCCACATCGATCAGCTTGTCGACTTCATTGTTGATCTGATTTATCAGTTCGGGACGCATTCTCCTGGCAGGTTGCTTCACAGGGCTTGCCTCTGGGTTATCGCCAATCGGTGCTGTGCCACATCAGAACTCAGTCCCGGAATCTCATCATATGTCCACGCGAAGCAGTCTCGAAATTCTTTCAGAAACTGAACATACTGTTCTTTGACAGCTGGCTCCAGCAATGCACTGAGGAACGTAGGCCTTGGCTCATCTGCTGACCCCAGATTCACTTCTATCAGCTCATCGACGGTGGCCTGGCCTCCGTCCTCAAGTTCAGGTGGGGCTTCTTGCAAATCAATAAAGCCTCCCGGGATATAATCTTCTTCATTCTCATGATTTTCTGCTTCATCACACTGATCATCAGCAGATGCTGGTGCATCGTATAAGGCCAATATGGCCAGATTCTGTCCAGTCTGCCCCGAGGACGTGACTGGCTCAGCGGAAAACTTCGAAGTGGAGTCTTCCGTGCTTAGAGGCTCTTCTGATGTGGGCTCCCCTGAGAGGTCATCATTATGTAGAGCTCGGAACTCTTCTAGAATGCGCCCAAACTCCAGGCACTCTTGCAGCTCTCTGGCTACTTGGTCTTCATCCGGGGTTTCGGTGTCAAATTGTGCTTCGGCCTGGAACAGATCCTCTTTGCAGGACGGATTCTCCCAGCACCAACCCTTCTTGGTCTCATCAGACATCCTTGCCTCCGGCTGGTTGTCTTGGGCTTCATTATCTGTTATGGATTGATACATAATCTCTTCATCTTCAAAGGGGTATTGATCATACCCTACTTCTGGGGAATCTTCATTCGGGTAGAAGGCTGAGATGACATCCACCTCGGCTTCGTAGTATTCTTGCAGGGTATAACCCAGTCCCGGGTGCTGTGTGACCTTCCTCAGCTCCTTGCTATCTCGAGGCGGATCCCATAACTCCTTGAATGCTTTCTTCTGAGCAGCAGGCTGTATCGATGGCATTTGCATCTTGGAGAACATTTGTGAAACCCGTTGGGTAGTATAATCCAGGCCCGTAATTGGTACCATCAGGTTTGCAGCTTCTTCAGGGGCTATGCAATCTTGATCATCTTCTTCGACTGCCTCCCCGGTGTAGAATATGATAGGGGGTTCGCCGAAGCGAGGGATTTCCATAGTCTTTAGGGGCAGCACTGTCTGGTATTCTGTGCTGGCTATGGGTTTAACTAGACCCTGAGGAACTTCCACCTGTGTGTATTTTTCTTTCATCTTTTCTTCAGTATCATCTGGGTGTATGCCAGGAGGAGTGATCCGAGCAAAATCACCAGCATAAGAGATGTGAGACACCCCGTGCTTTTTAATGTAACCCTTTGGCGGCGGCGGAGACCAATTTCTTGCTTTCGTCGTCGGCTTTTCTTGGCTGACCACAGTTTCTTTTCCTTTATCCCTTTGTGACACCTCGGTGTAATAGGATGCATCGAGCATATGGCACTCGAACACTTCGAAGGGATGTAGGTCTGCAAACACCCTTTCCTCTTTTCCTTCATGGCAATATTTTATGCATTGGTGTAGCGTGGATGGCACTATCTGATATTCGTGCAGCCACGGTCTTCCCAGCAGGGCCTTATATGTGGTGTTGGAGTCGATTACATAGAATCGTACCACTGTAGTGAGGTCGCCCAGTGTGAGATTGAAATCAGCCACCCCGAGAGGTGTTTCACATTTCTGGTTGAATCCTGCAATTTTCATGTCTCTGACCTTGGTGAGCTGTAGATCAAAGTAATATTTCTGATAGATGCGGTATGGGAGAATATTCACAGCAGCCCCTGGATCTATTAGTATTCTGCTTATCGGCTGACAGTTCAGGGAACCCCTCATATATAGCGGTCTATTATGGCCGGAATTTGGGATTAGCATATCATCCTCTGTGAATGTGATTGATGGCCCGACATTCACCTCTGTCAAGAGTGCTTCACATTGTGCCGGGGACTGCAAGGCATCCAGAATTGCTTGGCGAGCTTCTTCACTGAGAGAGAGAATTTCCCAGATGGAGAATCTGGTAGGGAGCTTCTTCAGCATTTTCATGACTCGACTGCCCACCCGGACATTAGATAGTCTCATCTCCTCTGCCCATCGGGGTCTTGGAGGTTCATGTGGTGCCTGTGGCCTTGGCTGCCCAGTCCCAATTTTATCTTCTTCATCGGTCTCCCGGAAGGCCTCTTCTGTAGCGACTGCCCCTAGTTTTGCTAGAGGATTACCTTCTTCATCTTCTTCATGCTATTTCTGCTTTCCAGCCGCTGTCTGCTGGCATTTATTGCTCCTATCTGGAGCAGTATGAGATGGTTGCTCGTCTTCTAAGCTGGACAAGAACTCCAGGAACGAAGGGGCTTCATCTGCCTTCTTTTTGTCCTGGTACAGACTGGCAGGGGGAGGAACCTGGACACCTCGTATCTCTGGTTCCGGGATTTGATAGGGTTGCTCCCCTCTGAACATGATATTATGGTTGGCTGGTGGTGGGTGCCCCCATCTTCTCCCAGAACGTGTTGCATGGGCCGAGATAGAGGCTTCGGCATGGTTAGCTTCTAGCGGAGCGTTGGATGCTTCCGGCTCATCATCCTCCCCGGGCAAGGAGAAGAGTACTGACAGAGTGTTACATTGTACTGTCGTGACCTTCTTTCCTTTCTTGGATTTGGGCCATTTCTTCTTCTTTTGGGAATTTGACTTTGCTGGCTCCTGCCCCCAGAAGGGCTCATTTTCAGCTTTTTCTTGTTCTGCCTCTGGCTGTTCTTTGATTTTCGATTCTTCGAACTGTTCCCAAAGTATACAGTCTTTCATCAGCAGATGCTTGGGCTTCTTCTGCTCGTACTCATCGAGCTCATTAATATATTGCTGCAGACGCCTGGCTGCAGGGCTTACTTCTTTATGTGTAGGGAGGGGAGTTTGTCTCCTCCGGTTGTGAGTAGGGATCCGGATGACTGGTCCGGTCTCAGCTGTACGCCATATTGGCTTTATCGGAGGCGGCTCAGGCCTTGGTGTAACACCTCGGACAACTGCTCCGCTGGTACTGGCTGCAGGAGTCTTCTTTCTGCTTTTTATGGGTATCATCTACCATCCTTCCTGATCTTTCTGCGGGGTAAGGAAGCAAGCTTCATAGGTGTGCTTGGTGCATTCTTCAACGGCCTCCGTGGGCAGCTGTTGGTAGACTGAGATCATATTGGCAGCCATTCTCCAGGGTGGAGGCTCATGCGGATGAGGCGGCTTTACCTGGTAATCTCCCAGCTGCAGCTCACCTTTCTTGACCATTCCTTCCATGATATCTTTGAAGACATAACAATCTTCAATTGCGTGCCCCAGCGCACGGTGAAATGGACAGAACAGCGGATCATCCTTCTTTGCTGCATCTACTGGTCTTTTGGGTTCAGGCAATGTTACCTTATTGAACTTGTATGCCCAGTTGAACAGTGCGGCCGTCTTATCCTTTGGGAAGGAATATGCTTTTCTCATCTTGTCTCTCAGAGAGACTTTATCTTTTCTTTCTGCTGTATCTGCCAGCGGGGGAGCTTCATCTGCCCCTTTCTTCCCCTTCTGTTGCTCGAAGGTTCGGAAATCGACGGTGTTGGCCTCAGAGTGCGATGGCCGTCGCTCATTGGATTTTCCCTTTGGCATGGTGGGGACATTGGCGGTCGGACGCTTGGACAAGAACGTCTCGACCTCTGCCACTATATTGTTCAGTCGGTCAAATGTTCTGACATCTGTACCGATCATTTTTTCTAGCACCTCCCTCCTGAGGCTTTGCTTGCATATCTGCACCGCATCTTCTTGATGAGGAGGCCTTCGGCATCTCATGGCTAAGTTCCTCCATCTTTTGATGTAGTCCAGTGCGGTCTCATCTTGTTTCTGCCTAGTTGCATACAGCTCTGCTATCGTGATTTCCCTTTCCGTGACATGAAATCTGTCGCGGAATTTTCTTTGCATATCAGGCCAATCAACCACTGACCCAGCTGGCAAGCTTGAGTACCATTCAAAGGCCAACCCAGTGAGGGATGTGATGAGGACATCTCCCAGTATTCACTATGGCACGAGGCGTCCCCGACTTCGTGACCCATTGGAGAAGTGGTTCTCATATCTATCTTTATTTTCTTGCTTATGTATTTTCTTTTATTTGAGTCATATCAGGTGTAATTGTCTTTTATTTGAGTCCACTATCTAGGTTTAAGGATTAATTAGCCATAGTGAGTCACTTGGGCCCTTAGTTGAGGGTGTTAGGCCCACTTAGTGGGCTTGGGCCCAGGGGCGCCCCCTTCTTGACTCATAGTTTTCTGTAGTTGTGTTAAATGTCAGGGGGTTTTGTGTAAAGGTCCTAGCTCTATATAAGGACCCCCCCTCCCTCCTTTGTAGCAGCTTTGATGAATTAAGAAATTTGCCACCCAATATTGTCTCTAGCTCTCTCTCTCTCTCTCTCTCTCACTCTCACTCTCTATCTCTCTCCAATTCTCTCTCATCCCCACCCCAAATTCGGAATCCACTCTCTCTCCTCTCTTTCACCTCTAATTAAGACCCCTCCCCCTTCCCTATACCCCTCATTTAAGTCCCCTCCCCTCCCCTAGGTAGAACTCCCACTCCCTAGGCATTCTCTCCCCTTCCCCACACAACCTTTCGTCTTCCCAGGCACCCTTTCATCTCCCCAAGGCCCAATTTCGAATTTGGGTGTTCCCTCCTCTCTCTCTCACCACCCCATTACCTCCCCACCTCCCAAAAGCACCCCCCTGCAACCCCAGCCACGTCCATCCCCCCCCCCTCCCTTAACCCAAACCCACAAATCCCTTCCATCCCCCTTAATCCCCCCTCCTCAATCAGCTCCATTCGCAGGCAGAAATCAAGCCCGAGTTGCAGTCGATATTGGGAGCAGTTCCAGGCAGAATCGGCTTCCGGGTTCTTCATCAAAAACGTACGTTGGCGAGTCTTCTGACCAGGCGAGGTGGAATCGTCCGGTTTCGACTTCGTGGCCATTCAAGACGGCGATTCTCCCACGACTGGTCCAGTTGTCCCCTGCAGAGGACCTGAGCTCGGTGGAAAGCTGCTCCACGACCAACGGTGCCGGAATCAGACCCAAGTCTCTTCTACGAAAATACTCCTCCCCCTGTCTGCGACCAAGATCAAGAAACAGAAGTGCGTTTGGTCCCCGGGAGCGTGATTTCTGATTTTTCCCCTCCAGACACTCGGGGCAGTCTGCTCAGGTCTGCTTCGACCCACAGTCAGTCAACAACGGCCCCCGGATCACTCCGACCCTGGAAGACATCCCCGCCAGTTTTGCTGCAAGGGGGATTCGACCACGGTTCCAGATCTTCAAGCGGTTCGAGAATCGGAGTTCGGGAGTCCCAGGTACCGTTCCTGCAAGCTACTACAACAATTCTGTGGGTACCGGCTCTCAGATCCTACCTCCAGTTCGCACTTCTACCACGGCCAGGGACTGCGTCCGATTAAATCAGTAAAATTCAGAGGTGTCCCTGGCCCAGTCACGAAGACTACGCAGGTGGTCTCGCCATCGGCAAAATTCCTGAGGGTGAGATACGACTGCTGCACCGCCTCCTGCCCCTGTCCACAGCAAGCGAGCAGAATCGACGGAGACATCCGCTCCATCGTCGGGGGCACATTTCCCCCACCCGCCTGGCCGGCTTAACGCCCCTCCCTGCGTGGAGGTACATTTTGGTTGTAATAAGTTAATCCCCACCCCGAGATCACCCCTCCTGCGAGAGGCGTAGTGGTGTAACAGTTAACCCGCAGGTTGAAGCTACCCCGCCGCGGCGTCCGGGTACATACCCACGCCTCCCGGCGCGCCCGTCGTCTCCGGCCGGGATCGGTGTTTTCACACCGATCAGGTGAGCAGCTGGTCCCTCTCCTGGTCCTTTCAATTGCTTTGCTCGTTTAGTATCGTTTCCTTAGTTCGCCGGCGGTGAGTGAGAGCTTGAGCATGAATGTTTGATTTCGCCGTGAGTATCCACCGTGGTAAGTGAGGGAGAGCCAACCTAAACCCACGCCCCAGCGTGCTGGCCCGCCCATAAAGGGGGCATCCCAGGCCCATTAGGGGTCAACCATAAGCCCACCAACCGGTGGAAACCTTGGGGTCCCACCCCGGACCCTCGCCGTCATCATTCGGGCCCACCCGGGTGCACGTGTGCGTCGTGTGAGCTCGGCCACTCGGTGAGCCATTTGAGTGCTTGTATGCTTGTGGATTGGTAGGTCCAAGGGTCAAACATCTCATTAGTGGGCTGTGCCACATCAAGTGGTATCAGAGCCAGGTTGTAGGTTTGTCCCATCAAGCATAGTCTTGGGTCATTTGCATCCTAGGTCTTAGGTGCATATCGTTCGCCGTTGCATAGCCCAACCTTGCATGACCACCCGGAGTGGTACCCCTTACCAACATCATTCAGCATCATCTTCCCAAACTACAATGGAGCCCAATCCCCATGAGGAGCCCGACCACAATGGAGCAAGACACCCCGATCCCATGGGCTTTGTAATGGAGGGTATGGCCGACATCATGGTTCGGCTTGATGACATCACTCGGCGCCTTGGCCAACTTGAGACCCACATGCCAAGATTAAATGAGAGAGTAGCCCCTCCCCCACGTGAGGAGCCCGTCAATAGGGAACCACACCATGAACTTCCTCCCGAACCACATAGGGGTCCCATACCTAGAGGAAATGAACGGCCACCCCGGGACAACCCGGATGACCACCTTATGAGGCTTGTCAAAGTGGATGCTCCCACTTTTGACGGATCACACCACCCTAGTATCTACCTTGATTGGGAGGCAGCCATGGACCAATATTTTGATTGGTACCCAATGACCGAGGATAGGCGGGTTCGGCTTGCAAGAATGCAACTAATCAAGCTAGCCAAGACCCATTGGCTAAATGTGGAAGCCCTTAGAATTGTTAGGAGGGAGGCACCCATTACCACATGGGGAGCCATGAAAGAACAACTTAGGATCAAATATGTCCCACCCTCCTACCACCAAAATCTATTAGATGAATGGCAAGCCCTGACACAAGAAGGAAAACCCGTCATGGATTATATCGAAAAATTCGATTACTACCTTCTCAAGTGTGGAGTCCAAGAGGACCCCGCCGTCACCCTCTCACGCTTTAGGAATGGCCTCCAATTCCATATCAAAAAGGAACTTTTCATGAGGCAAGTGACTACCCTAGAGCAAGCTTACCAAGTGGCTAGGGATGCGGAGAAGTTTACCAGGTTCACGCGTTTCACTCCCCCACGGGGAGTTGACCCCAAAGTCATGGCACCTCGGCCTAACCCACTCCCTCCCCAAAGGGGCCTCCTTCCCATACCCCCGGGAACCCAACCCACTAGGGTAGCCCCTCCCAACCACACTCCATTCCCTCGCCCTACTAATGGGCCCCAAAACCCCACCCCCACTAGGCCCAATCCTACGCCCACCAAAGGTGCCCAAAATCCCCCTAGTGGGCCACAATGCTTTAGATGTTCGGGGTATGGCCACATTGCCACTCAATGCCCTACTAAAAGTGCATCCAACCTCTACATAGAGGAGGCCACACCCCAAACCCAAGTTGAGTACGAGGGCGAATTAGAGGTTTATGAACCCTCCCAAGAATGGGAGGAGGAATATGAGAGTCATCTTCTAGGGGCCCACCAAGAACAACCTTCCCCATCCGCCGACTCCCCCCTCGGAGTTGTGAGGTGCACCCTTACCCAAACCCAAGAGCATGATTGGAGGAGGACAACCATCTTCCATACTTACATCCGGGTAGGGAACCATGTTAGGAAAGTCATCTTGGACAATGGGAGTAGTGTGAACGTAGTGTCACCCGACACCGTCAAACTCCTAGGCCTTACCATTACCCCACACCCCCAACCATACCGGGTAGCTTGGATAGATGCCACATCCGCACCCGTTAGCACCCGATGCCTTGTCCCCATCACCTTCCAGTCATATCAAGGGCAAGTTTGGTGTGACATCCTCCCAATGGAGGTGGGTAGCATTCTTTTAGGGCGACCGTGGATCTACGATGTAGATGCCACTTTCTATGGGAGGGTCAACACTTGTGTCTTCACCCATGAGGGGAAGAAGATCCTTCTCAACCCCACACCCCCACGCCCAAGTCCCAAGAAAACACCCCCTTCCCTTGAAGGGACTCCTACCCCCCCAATCCCTCAAAACCCCACCCCAAGTCCACCAAACCTAACCCCAAGTCTCCCTTCCCCCTCACCTAGCCTTAGTGTAGTCCAAGAGCCCACTAGGAGCCTCCATCTCGTCACTAGGCAGGAATTTGAGGAAGAGGTTAGCCAAGGGGGTCAAGTGTGTGCCATTGTCATTTGTCTTGGGGACTCCACCCCAACCAACCCCCATCCCATAGAGATCCAACAAGTCCTTGAAGAATTTCAAGATGTATTCCCCGAAGAGCTTCCGGATAAGCTACCTCCCATGCGCGATGTGCAACATGCCATCGATCTTGTACCCGGGGCTACCTTACCCAACCTTCCCCATTACCGCCTCAACCCCACCGAGCACGCGGAACTTAGGAGGCAAATCGAGGAGCTCATCAAGAAGGGCTTCCTCCGCCTAAGCAAGAGTCCATGTGCCGTCCCGGCCCTCTTAACACCCAAGAAAGATGGGACATGGCGCATGTGCGTGGATAGCCGAGCAATCAACAAAATCACGGTCAAGTACCGATTTCCCATCCCTCGGCTAGATGATATGCTCGACATGCTTGCAGGAGCCACTATCTTTTCCAAGATAGACCTCAAGAGTGGCTACCACCAGGTCCGCATTAGGCCCGGGGATGAATGGAAAACCGCCTTTAAGACCAAGGATGGTCTTTATGAATGGCTTGTCATGCCTTTCGGGCTCTCAAATGCCCCAAGCACCTTCATGAGGCTAATGACCGAGGTCCTTAGGCCCTTCATAGGCAAATTCTTGGTCGTCTACTTTGACGACATCCTCATCTATAGCCAAAGCAAGAAGGCCCACCTCGATCATCTTAGGCAAGTTTGCATCACCCTTAGGAAGGAGAGCCTCTTTGCCAACCCCGGGAAGTGCCACTTCATGACCAACCAATTGGCCTTCCTAGGTTACATAGTCTCTTCCCAAGGAGTGTCCATGGACCCCGAGAAGGTCCAAGCTATCATTGAGTGGCCCGAGCCCAAGAACATCCATGAGGCCCGTAGCTTTCATGGACTAGCCACCTTCTATAGGAGGTTCATCCGTGGGTTTAGCACCATCACCTCCCCCATCACGGATTGCCTCAAAAAGGGGAATTTTGTTTGGACCAAGGCGGCCTCCAAGGCCCTCTTAGAGCTGAAAGACAGGATGACTCAAGCCCCGGTCCTTTGCCTACCCGACTTCTCCAAGGTCTTTGAAGTCACATGTGATGCCTCGGGGGTCGGGATTGGAGGAGTCCTTAGCCAAGAAGGTCACCCTGTGGCCTACTTTAGTGAGAAGCTTTGTGAGGCTAAGACTAGATACTCCACCTATGACAAAGAGCTCTACGCCGTGGTCCAATCCCTTCGGCATTGGAGACACTATCTCCTCCCCAGTGAGTTTGTGATTTTCTCCGACCATGAGGCATTAAAATATCTCAACACCCAACAAAAGCTCAATGCCCGCCATGCCCGCTGGGTGGAGTACATTCAGTCCTATACCTTTGTCCTCAAGTACAAAATGGGTAGTGAGAACCGGGCCGCCGATGCCCTTAGCCGGAGGGTGACTTTGCTATCCACTATCCAAGCAGAAGTCACCGGGTTTGAGAGAGTGAAAGAAGAGTACCCCACTTGTCCCGACTTTGGGACCATCCATAACACTCTCTCCACCCAACCCCTTAAGGAACATGAGGGGTTCATTCTCCAAGATGGGTACCTCTTCAAGGGTACTAGGCTGTGCATACCCCGGACATCCCTTAGAGATTTCTTGGTGAGGGAGTTACATGGGGGTGGCTTGGCTGGCCACTTTGGGGTCCAAAAGACCATTGAGCTGGTAGAGAGACAATTCTATTGGCCTAGCCTTAAGAGAGAGGTGGCCAACATTGTTGGTCAATGCCGTACTTGTGCCTCCGCCAAACAGGTGAAGCAAAACACCGGGCTCTACACACCCCTCCCCATCCCAGACCGCCCATGGGAAGACTTGAGCATGGACTTCATCCTGGGCCTCCCCAAGACCCTACGCAAGCATGATTCTATCTTTGTGGTGGTGGATAGGTTCTCTAGGATGGCCCACTTTATTCCCTGCTCCAAAACCTCCGATGCCTCAAGGGTAGCCCGGCTATTCTTTGATGAGGTGGTCCGCCTCCATGGACTACCCAAGACCATTGTCTCTGACCGGGATGTCAAGTTCACTAGTTATTTTTGGAAAACCTTGTGGCACCTTTTGGGCACTCTTCTCAAGTTCTCTACCGCCTACCACCCCCAGACTGACGGCCAAACTGAGGTTGTCAATCGTAGTCTCGGAAACTTGCTCCGTTGTCTAGTTGGGGACCATCCTGGGAATTGGGACCTCCTCTTGCCCCAAGCTGAATTTGCATATAATGATTCTGTCAATAGGTCCATAGGAAAGAGTCCATTTGAGGTAGTGCATGGATATAGTCCTAGAAAGCCTTCGGATCTCATACCCCTCCCCCCTCATGCTAGAGTGTCAGTCTCAGCTGAGTCATTTGCACAACACATCAAAGAATTGCATGAAGATATCCGCAAGCATATAGGCAAAAGCAATGAGGCTTACAAAAAGCGGGCTGATGCTCATCGGCGACACTGTGAGTTCCAGGAGGGAGACCAGGTGATGGTGAGAACGGAGCGGCTCCTCCCAGGGCCCGCCTCCAAACTGAGGGCACGGGGTTCGGGACCCTTTCGGGTTCTACGACGGATTGGTACCAATGCTTATGAGTTAGACTTACCTGAGGGCTTTGGGGTTCACCCCACTTTTAATGTGGCGGACCTAGTGTGCTACAAGGGCCCCACGGTGGAACCCAGTCAGGATCTTGAACCTCTACCCCCCCTTGTGAGTGACCCTCCCGGAGCGAAATTACCACCCCAATTGAGAGGCCGGCTTGAGCAAGTGGAGGCAATACTGGATGAACAAAGTACACTTACCAGGAACAGGGTCTACCAGCGCTACCTCGTGAGGTGGAAGGGCCGTCCCCCGACCGAGGATGCATGGGTAAGCCGAGAGGACTTGATGCGCCTGGACCCGAGCCTGCTGGAGCAGTATGAGAGGCGATTGGACCCCTACTCGACGGGGTCGAGTTCTCCCCACCCCGGGGGATTTGATGAGGACATCTCCCAGTATTCACTATGGCACGAGGCGTCCCCGACTTCGTGACCCATTGGAGAAGTGGTTCTCATATCTATCTTTATTTTCTTGCTTATGTATTTTCTTTTATTTGAGTCATATCAGGTGTAATTGTCTTTTATTTGAGTCCACTATCTAGGTTTAAGGATTAATTAGCCATAGTGAGTCACTTGGGCCCTTAGTTGAGGGTGTTAGGCCCACTTAGTGGGCTTGGGCCCAGGGGCGCCCCCTTCTTGACTCATAGTTTTCTGTAGTTGTGTTAAATGTCAGGGGGTTTTGTGTAAAGGTCCTAGCTCTATATAAGGACCCCCCCTCCCTCCTTTGTAGCAGCTTTGATGAATTAAGAAATTTGCCACCCAATATTGTCTCTAGCTCTCTCTCTCTCTCTCTCTCTCACTCTCACTCTCTATCTCTCTCCAATTCTCTCTCATCCCCACCCCAAATTCGGAATCCACTCTCTCTCCTCTCTTTCACCTCTAATTAAGACCCCTCCCCCTTCCCTATACCCCTCATTTAAGTCCCCTCCCCTCCCCTAGGTAGAACTCCCACTCCCTAGGCATTCTCTCCCCTTCCCCACACAACCTTTCGTCTTCCCAGGCACCCTTTCATCTCCCCAAGGCCCAATTTCGAATTTGGGTGTTCCCTCCTCTCTCTCTCACCACCCCATTACCTCCCCACCTCCCAAAAGCACCCCCCTGCAACCCCAGCCACGTCCATCCCCCCCCCCCTCCCTTAACCCAAACCCACAAATCCCTTCCATCCCCCTTAATCCCCCCTCCTCAATCAGCTCCATTCGCAGGCAGAAATCAAGCCCGAGTTGCAGTCGATATTGGGAGCAGTTCCAGGCAGAATCGGCTTCCGGGTTCTTCATCAAAAACGTACGTTGGCGAGTCTTCTGACCAGGCGAGGTGGAATCGTCCGGTTTCGACTTCGTGGCCATTCAAGACGGCGATTCTCCCACGACTGGTCCAGTTGTCCCCTGCAGAGGACCTGAGCTCGGTGGAAAGCTGCTCCACGACCAACGGTGCCGGAATCAGACCCAAGTCTCTTCTACGAAAATACTCCTCCCCCTGTCTGCGACCAAGATCAAGAAACAGAAGTGCGTTTGGTCCCCGGGAGCGTGATTTCTGATTTTTCCCCTCCAGACACTCGGGGCAGTCTGCTCAGGTCTGCTTCGACCCACAGTCAGTCAACAACGGCCCCCGGATCACTCCGACCCCGGAAGACATCCCCGCCAGTTTTGCTGCAAGGGGGATTCGACCACGGTTCCAGATCTTCAAGCGGTTCGAGAATCGGAGTTCGGGAGTCCCAGGTACCGTTCCTGCAAGCTACTACAACAATTCTGTGGGTACCGGCTCTCAGATCCTACCTCCAGTTCGCACTTCTACCACGGCCAGGGACTGCGTCCGATTAAATCAGTAAAATTCAGAGGTGTCCCTGGCCCAGTCACGAAGACTACGCAGGTGGTCTCGCCATCGGCAAAATTCCTGAGGGTGAGATACGACTGCTGCACCGCCTCCTGCCCCTGTCCACAGCAAGCGAGCAGAATCGACGGAGACATCCGCTCCATCGTCGGGGGCACATTTCCCCCACCCGCCTGGCCGGCTTAACGCCCCTCCCTGCGTGGAGGTACATTTTGGTTGTAATAAGTTAATCCCCACCCCGAGATCACCCCTCCTGCGAGAGGCGTAGTGGTGTAACAGTTAACCCGCAGGTTGAAGCTACCCCGCCGCGGCGTCCGGGTACATACCCACGCCTCCCGGCGCGCCCGTCGTCTCCGGCCGGGATCGGTGTTTTCACACCGATCAGGTGAGCAGCTGGTCCCTCTCCTGGTCCTTTCAATTGCTTTGCTCGTTTAGTATCGTTTCCTTAGTTCGCCGGCGGTGAGTGAGAGCTTGAGCATGAATGTTTGATTTCGCCGTGAGTATCCACCGTGGTAAGTGAGGGAGAGCCAACCTAAACCCACGCCCCAGCGTGCTGGCCCGCCCATAAAGGGGGCATCCCAGGCCCATTAGGGGTCAACCATAAGCCCACCAACCGGTGGAAACCTTGGGGTCCCACCCCGGACCCTCGCCGTCATCATTCGGGCCCACCCGGGTGCACGTGTGCGTCGTGTGAGCTCGGCCACTCGGTGAGCCATTTGAGTGCTTGTATGCTTGTGGATTGGTAGGTCCAAGGGTCAAACATCTCATTAGTGGGCTGTGCCACATCAGGATGAGCCAAAGAACTTGAGCAGATAAGCTTCATCGACTGCTAGGTCGCCCATGATTGTAGTGTAGTAGGCTATATGCTCCCTAGGGGAGCCATGGCCATTAAATTTCTCAAACTTCGGCGGCTTACTGACGCCTGGGGGTAGTTTCTTGGCAGCATACTGGGGAGGATAGGGTACCCTGTACACATCATAAGTACCCGCATCACCACCAGTCTTTTCTGACAGCTTCATTTCCACAATTCTTTCAATCATCTGCTTGTGGGCCACAGCTGGATCTATCTCTTCTGGGAAGAAGTGAGCTTGTTGCTGGCTGTGAGGAGTTGTCATCACAGTGGCGCGCAAGATGGGCGCGGTAGGCTGTGTTTGAGACACAGAGGGCTGAGCCGTTGTTTGCTGTGGAACGGGTTGGCTCGGTGTCTTGCCCTTATCAGCTAGGAGAGGGTTAGCTGGGATAGCCGTCTCTGCTGAGCTGGATGTTTGCCCCGCAGGTTCAGCTTGCTTTGAGACTGATGTAGCTTCATGTCTCTCATTGAGCTGTCTTCGGAGAGCGCTGATCTCCTGCTGGTATCTTCTGAACATCATCTGGATCATGGGGTCCATAGTTGATGGGATTTGTATGTCTTCAGAAGTCCCTTCAGCATCATCAATGAAGGGGTTATCTCCATCTTCCGCTGTCACCACATTAACTATCATAGTGGTAATCCTGCGGGCTTCATCATCAATTTTCATTTTATCCTTTGCGGCCTGGCCTCTTCTTGTGACAGGACCAGGTCTAGTTGCCAGCCTGAGCAATTCATCCGGCTGAGTTGGTAGTATATCTTGCCCCCTGGCCAGTCCAGCCATGTTGCAGGCGAAGATTTGCATCTTTCCTTTTCGCCCGTAGACCTTTCTTTTTATTTGGCTAGGATATCTGAGCCGGTCCAAGACCGATATTCTTTCTTTGTCTTCTTCCCCGTGCAGGTCTTCTTCATTATATCTGGCCCTGAGGCCTTCTTCATAGTCATTTGAATCGGAGGAGGAGGCTCCGATCATCATTTCTTGGATGGTTTCTTCTTCTTCATCATCCCTGGTGCCCAAGGCACGGGATAGTCTTTGTTGACCTAGGGCAGAGCTCCCTAGGTAGTGGAAGTAGTCTTGGACTACTTGCTTTGTCTCTTCAGAGTTGTGCCTTTGCGGCTCATGTTGGAACATCAATCCTTCCTGGCTTCTTTGCTGATAGGCCAGTCTTGTTATCTGAGCATTCAAATGCTCGGCCTTGGAATATCTGAAGATGTCGGCCTGTCTGGCACATGCCCTCGATCTTCTTGGGACGGCAACCATGGCTGGTTCACACATTCCCGCATCGTCATTCCGACAGCAGTTGGCAACAACATCATGGTTCTTTCTCTGCCATCTTCTGCCCCCGGCCCTGGGGTGGGTGACAGCAAGGTCTTCTTTCTTCTCAAGTCTCCTACCCCTCATCATGGGGCGAGCAACAGTCAGTTTTCTTTCCCTATCATTTCTTTCATCTCTCCTACCCCAGGCTCTGGGGTGAGCAGCAATAGCATTTCTTGTTTCTTTTCCCTCTCTTCTTTGGCTTCCCGCCCTGAAGCGGGCAACAGCATCATTGGTAGCCTTCTCCTCATCTTGAGCTGGAGCCCAGCTCTGCATCTTCTTCGGTCGCCAGACCTGTTTGTATTTTGCTGGCTTGGGCGCCAGCGGCTTCCTCTCATCGGCCTCCCAGTTGGCATGCCTGGTGGCCAGAGTTTGGAATCTGTTGGTAGTTGGCACTTGCGGGACGATCACATCCGGCTTGACCGCCCTCGGGCAACCGTTCAGGTTCGCTCGGACACCCCCGATCATCATTGTCTTTCCGGAGTTGGAAAGACGGCGTTCAACAGCAACATACCGGCTCCTCCGGTTAGTTCTCTTCCCCTTTTGAGTAGCAGCGGGGACCATGTCCCTTTTCTGGACGTGGTGGACATAGCAGGCGACGGCCGTGGGGGCCGTCTTCTCTGGCAAGCTGTCCTTCTGGACAGTGGTCTTCATTGGGGCACTCGCAGCAGTGCCTTGCTCATTGTTATCGACCTTCAGAAGGTCGGTGTAGACGACGCCCAAGCAGTTGGGCAGCCCGACAGCTGGGGGAAACGAGCCGAACGCCAGTGGTACCGCCAAGTATCCCTCCTGGACATGCATGTCCACCGGTTGTTTGTCGAAGCAAATGGACATGATTCTAGCTGTCATTGTAGATTCCTGGAAATAAGGAAAGTACACATAATCAGAAGTTTCAGGGGGGCTTGTCGGGCCTACTACTTTAGCGTAAAGATGAAGGGAGACTCGGTCCCACCGGGCGTGCCAGACTTGTGGACGCGTAATTTTTTATCGTTTGTTTATTTTTTGTTTATTATTTATTAGTTTATTTATTTATTTATTGATTTATTGGCGTGCCAGTCACCGAAGTGACAATTTTATTATGCGCTCGATCTGACATGGTCAGTCGATTGTGAGTGATCGTGTCGGGACCTGAAGTCCGTCATACCATGAACGTTATGACGTTAATTACGTCCTTCCAGGGAAGGACAACCCTTGATTAAACGCTAAAGTAGGAGGCCTCGAGAGGCAAACAGATATTCACATGCTTAATTTTAAACTTCCTACCAGGGCCAAGGAGGCGGGTAAGATAATAACATCAACCACAGAAACAGACTAGATCGTGTGATTGGCGGCTCAAAACAGTTATACTTGGTGGGAACAAGGAGATAGAAGATGTCCACCACGGAACGGCAGAGCCATGACCATGATATAGGTTTAAAGCTTCGATCGGTATTTCGATAGCCTTTCCTCTTAATCTGGGTTACGCCCAGGGGGGAAATAGGCTATCACCCACGGGATGCTGGGATGAAAGCCGAGAGATAGAGAGGCCGAACCTCCCAACCCGTATACATATGGGCTATAGGGCAATGTATGATTTTCCCTTTGGAACGCTAGCGGAATTCATGCAGTGGCAGAATCCCCCCGAGCAAAAGGGTTATTCGTAAATCCGTTGCAGTTAGGTGGAACGTAGGGGTTATGACTCCCCTTCAGTTTTATCCCCGGGACATATCGGGTGATCCACAGATATCCCTTTGTGGGTTCGTTTTGGGTGTTGGAATTCATTGGGCGGTAGATTGGGCTCTCGGCACACTCTGAATGGGCACAGGCTCTCGGCACGACCCAAAATGGGAGGGCCAGGGCTTCCGGCGCCAATAACAAGAAGGCCGGGGGTTCCCGGCGCCAAGACGAGAGGGCTTGGGTTCCCGGCGCGACAAAGAAAAGCAAAAGGGGAGCTCTTCGGCACAGGCTTCCCGGCGCGAGGAAGAAGTGCTAGAGGGGGGGTTCTCGACGCAGCTAAGCCAAAGGGGAGGGGGCCTCCCGGCGCGGCCAAAGTGCCAGGTTCCCGGCGCGAAGGGCAGAAGGCTTCCCGTCGCGGAGGATGCAGAGAGGGCTCCCGGCGCGCAGGGAAGAAGGCCAAGGCGTATGGGCTCCCGGCGCGCGGGGATGAAAGGGGGAGGAGCTGTTCCTGGGGGTTCTCGGCGCCTGAAGAAGTGGCGCCGGGAGCTATTCACCCGGTTTACTGTAGGCTGAGCCGAGAGCTGTGAGGGCGCCGGGACCAGAACAGAGCTTACGGTACTCTGTTTTGGGTTTCATGATGATCAGGTTGAAGCAAACGGACCCTGAGGAGTCAAAATGGCTCAATTCACTGGACTTCGACCTGTTTTGGTATGGATTCCCAAGGAAGGCCGGGAACATAAGAAGAGTGGGAGGGGAACAATAGGGGATAAGGAGCCTCTGTCACCACTGATAGATAAGGTCCCGGGGATGGGTTTCATGTCATCTCTGGCATCCTGGGAGAATTTTGACAGCATCTCCCCTGGACTTAACATTTTGCCAGGGAATGATAGATGATCACCCACTGAATGTCGGGGTGAAAGCCAAAAATAGAGGGGTATGGAACCCCTGGCGCCTGTGTATGCTTGGAGCAATATCTTGATATCCCTTTTGAGACCGTAGAAGCTTATGCAGTGGCAGAGCTTCCTTGGTCTGAGGGTTTATAAAAGCCGATCGGGTTCGAGGAACCGCATAGAAGAAGGGGAGTTGCTCCCAGTGGTTGTCGTCCTCGAAATGCGTGTGACGACCCAAGGCATCCCTTGACAGAAGGTCGGATTGTGTTGAGCAGCTCACAAGGATATTTACAGGGTTTATCAATGGTAGCAAGGGTTTTACGGCTTGAGGTTTACAGATTGGCCAAGAGGAAGGCCTCTCAGCGTCAATGGCAAGGATGCCAAAGAGTTCCCGGCGCGGGCTTCCCGGTGCACTAATGAGGTGGCCAAGGGGCTCTCGGCACGGGGTCTTCCCGGCGTGAAGACAGGTCGGCCCCGGCGCGATGGCGAGAAGTGGAACGGGTGGCTCCCGGCGCGCCCGGGAGATGGGATCTCGGCGCAAGAAGGCTTGCACCGAGGGCTGTTCATCAGCTTCACTGTTGGCGGGGCCGAGAGCTGTGAGGGCGCCGGGAGAAGAAACAGAGCTTACGATACTCTGTTTTGGGTTTCATGTTGGTTTGGGCAGGAACTGACGGACTCTATGGGCTCTAAACTACTCAAGGCATCCACTCTGAGTTGGATCAAGTCTAAAATTCAAGGGAGTATTAGGGTTCAAGAGGCATCTGGGAGGCCGAAGTCTGAATGCCCCTGTCCATCGCCATCGTCACGCAGAGCTTGGGGACATGCTTGATATGGTCATTCGTCGCCCTGGGAACCAAGAGATGGCTGTCTCTGGCCCCAGAGGTGGCTTCGATGACATCAACGGAGGAAGCACATACGCTTGGAACCCCGGAGTTTCTCAAGCTTCGATCATTGCACAGCACGGCTTCATCCCAGCAGCCAAGGAATAGTATGTTCCGGGCTCCGAGGTGAGCACTAATGGTGCTACGAAGCAGAGAAAAGAAATAGGCAAACCGGATCGTCATGCTACTGGTTTACAGATAACACAGGGAAGGGCAATAGGGCTTCAGAAGAAGCAAAAATCAGGCTCAAACTATAACCCATCGTACATATATATCCATTCGTTTGGCGATGCCCATCACGGAAGACACATGGTGAGAAAATCCATATGAAACACCATTCCAATACTCAAACCGATTACAGGGAGAGAGTGAGGGAAAGGGGAACAGACAGATGCCGAGATGTCTCGGCTACATTACATGAATCCAGATAAGATTCGAAACTATTACATGAAATAGAAGAAAAGAAAACAAGGGGGAGGGCGGAGCATTGACTCCTCTCCCTCCCCGGAAGCCCACCTGGAGCTTCTTCCCTCTTGATCGGTCTCTTCTCTCTTTCTTTCTTTTCAGCGGAGGAGGCTCTCTCTCTCTCTGGCTTCTTCTCTTTTCTTTCTTTTTTGATCGATGGTCTGGCTTCCGATCCTCCGATCCCCTTTTCTTTCAAAGGGGGTCTGTTTATATAGGTCTCATCCTTCTGTGCTCTCGGTGGAGGGCAGTCGGTGTGGCCAGCTTGCTTGCCACCGCTCCCGGCGCGTCCAGCGGCCCTTCGTTGAGGTTCCCGGCGCCATTCTCAGAAGCCCAATCGGCCGGCCCATTTGGTGCTTTTAGGCCTCACACTTGCCTTGGCTTCCCTTAGTCATTTTGTATTGACTTTTATCAGAACCGAAAGAGGCCCCTTTAGTAGTGACACAGCTTTGTTGAGATCATCTCGAGGTTCCATCAGTGAACGAACTGGGGTTTAACCAGTATTGCCGTATGAATGATGGCAAAACCGGGTATGTTTCATCGGCATTGTCATCCGAACGGTGACAAGACCGGACATCAGCTTTAGTCTGAAAAAGACTTCGGCCGGGTGTATAATATGTGGAGAGGATTCTTCATTTGTCCTGACTTTGCAAAAGCCTTCGCAATCTTCATTTGTCGGCTCCGGCTTCTCATCAGGGTGTGCTTGGAGGTCTTATCAGTCGAATGACTGCTGCTTTATCAGTGCTACCGTTTGATTGACGATGGCACCGGACATCAGCTCGGCTGGCGGAGACTTCAACCGGGTAAACGGCTGTCGAGCTTCATCAGTGGTCTTCCACTGTTGGTCTGATCTTCCTTTCAGTTATGCTTCCACCCCTGTTCATTTTCAAGGTGTCAACATCCCCTCGCTGCGAGTCACTATCCAATACGGACTAGTCAGCAGTGAGTAAACTAATGCAAAAAGAAGATTGGAGGAGCTTGTTGAGCTCGAAGTAAAGCGCCTCCGTGCGCAACAAAACATTCAACTCTACCAAGCTCGCATGGCCTGTGCTTTCGATAAGCTGGTCAGAGGTCGGGAATTCAAGAAGGGAGACCTAGTAATGGTCAAAAGGAGGGAAGTGATGGCCTCCAACCCCAAGGAGAAGCTGGTCAAAAATTGGGTCGGACCATATATCATCCACCGAGTATATGAAGGGGGTGCCTACATCCTGGTAGACCACAAAGGAGTCGTCCAGTTCTCTCCCCTCAATGGAAAGCATATAAAGCTATATCACATGGCACAACCGGCATTCCGTGAATAATTGGAATACCCTTCACCTTGGTCAAGTGGCACTCCGCCCTGATCGAGCTACCTTCACCTTGGTCTAGTGGCACTCCGCCCTGGCCGAGCTACCCTGAACCTTGGTCTAGTGGCACTCCGCCCTGATTGAGCTACCCTTCACCTTGGTGTAGTGGCATTCCGCCCTGACTGAACTACCTTCTTCTTGGTCTAGTGGCACTCTGCCCTAGCTGACCTACCTTCACCTTGGTGTAGTGTCATTCTGCCCTGACCGAACTACCTTCATCTTGGTCTAGTGGCACTCCGCCCTAGCCGAGCTACCTTTACCTTGGTCTAGAGGCACTCCGCCCTGGCCGAGCTACCTTCACCTTGGTCTAGTGGCATTCTGCCCTGACCAAACTACCTTTACCTTGGTCTAGTGGCACTCCGCCCTAGCCGAGCTACCTTTACCTTGGCCTAGTGGCACTCCGCCCTGGCCGAGCTACCTTCACCTTGGTCTAGTGGCATTCCACTCTGACCGAACTACCTTTAACTTGGTCTAGTGGCACTCCGCCCTAGCCGAGCTACCCTTACCTTGGTCTAGTGGCACTTCGCCCTGATCAAGCTACCTTTACCTTGGTCTAGTGGCGCTCTGCCCTGACTGAGCTACCCTAAACCTTGGTCTAGTGGCACTCCGCCCTGATCGAGCTACCCTTAACCTTGGTCTAGTGGCGCTCCGCCCTGATCGAGCTACCCTTCACTTTGGTCTAGTGGCACTCCGTCCTGATCGAGCTACCCTTATCTTGGACTAGTGGCACCCCGCCCTAATCAAGCTACCCATACCTCGGTCTAGTGGCACTCTGCCCGGACCGAGCTCGCATATAATAAACAGCATTGTCGTTGTGGGCCTTACGCCCGAATCGGCACAAATCTATCCTTTGCGTTAGCATTGCCTTCTTGATAACGAATGAAG
Organism: Amorphophallus konjac; assembly: GCA_022559845.1. Taxonomy (NCBI): domain Eukaryota; kingdom Viridiplantae; phylum Streptophyta; class Magnoliopsida; order Alismatales; family Araceae; genus Amorphophallus; species Amorphophallus konjac. Next base: position 431,213,500 of record CM040118.1, read on the forward strand.
CCTTCTTCTCGACGCAAGACTTCGTGTCCTAGTCGACCCTTATACAACGTTGCCATTACGGGCCTTACGCCCGAATCGGCACAAATCTATCCCTTGCGTCAGCATTACCTTCGTGCTGACGAATAAACCCTTTTCCCCGGCACAAGACCTCGTGTCCTAGCCGGCCCTTCTACAACATTATCGTTACGGGCCTTACGCCCGAATCGGCACAAATCTATCCATTGCATTAGCATTGCCTCCTTGCTAACGAATGAACCCTTTTTCTCGGCACAAGACTTCGTGTCCTAGCCGACCCTTATATAGCATTGCCATTATGGGCCTTATGCCTGAATCGACGTAAATCTATCCCTTGCGTCAGCATTGTCTCCTTGCTGACGAATAAACCCTTTGCCTCGGCGCAAGAATTCGTGCCCTAGCCGACCCTCTCAACATCCTTCTTTTACATATTTAAAAATAATAGAGAAAAGAAAAATGGGGTTAAAAATAGAGATATCCCGCCGGACTTGTTCCTATATTGGGAACAAGGGAAAAAATGGCTATCACCCGGCTGCGGTGAAAACCCGAAAGGGCGCTGCAGGCAAAATCGGGTACCCCACCACGTGAAAACTCGAAAGGGCGCGTGGGCAAAAGCAAGAGGGGGCTGGCTTACGTGAAAACCCAAAAGGGCTCGTAAGTCAGTAAAGTGGTAATCTAAAAAGTTCCTCTTTCCTCTCCTCCTAATGAAGCTACAAAAAGGACGACCATCAAAAGTCCCACAGGAGATCCCCTACCAAACCCAGGTTCGACCCTCGTCATCATCTGTGAGATCGGTCGATCTCCATCCTTTAACTCGGACCTTTCGTCCCTGTTAATGAACATACCTTAGCTTCGACATGTAACCCATGTCAATGAACAAACCCAGGTTCGACCCTTGTCATCATCGGCGAGATCGGTCGATCTCTATCCTTTGACTCAGACCTTTCGTCCCTGTTGATGAACATACCTTTGCTTCGGCGTGTAACCCATATAGATGAACAAACCCAAGTTCGACCCTCGTCATCATCGGCGAGATCGGTCGACCCGTACCTTTAACTTGGACCTTTCATCCCTATTAATGAACATACCTTTGCTTCGGCATGTAACCCCTGTCGATGAACAAACCCGTGTTCGACCCTGTTGACACTTGAAATATAACAGACAATAGAAACGAGACATAATGAAAGATTGAGTGAAAGATGAAGATCCCGGAAGTCCCTGCAAGACCAGGATTATGGAAGATTTATCACTGAAGCTACCACCCGGCTGAAGCCCTACCCGACCAAGCTGATGTCCGGTGTTGTCGTCGCTCAGACGGCAATACTAATGAAGAACTGCAGTCCACTGACTGATGAAAATCCCCAGAAATATTCGGATGAAGCTATGCTAACTCACCAATTGATGGGCCTTCGCCTAGCCTGACGGACTCGAGGGACCGACAAATGAAGGGACAGATTAAGCGACTTTAACAGCTCAAGCTTACTGATGAGGAAGCATAAAATACTAAAAGATCTAAACGGACCCAGCCGTGTGGCGCCGAGAGCCCAACAAGACCCATATGAGGAAGGGGCGCCGGGAAGCCTACTGCCTCCGAATAAGGCGCGCCGGGAGCTCATCAACCGGGCGCCGAGATGATCATGCCGATAGGGAGGGGGTGCTATGCCTATAAAACCACCTTTCTCTCGAGACGAAAAAGAAGGAGGACGGAGGAGAGAAAAGAAAACCTCATCCAGAAAACATATAGAAAACAGAGAAGAGACCCTACTGAAAAGAAAGAAGAAGAGAAGAAGAAGAAGAAGCTCCAGGTGGGCTGCTTGGGGGAGGGAGAGGAGTCAATGCTCCACCCTCCCCCCCCCCATGTTTGCTTTTATTTTGATTTCCTCTGTTTGTAATGGTATATGCCTTCATGCTTTAGCTATTCAGATGAGGTCGAGAGTTCTTTTCTTCCCTGCCTCTGTTCCTCCCCTTACCCGTTTCCCGGCTTTAGCCTTGTAGTCGATGTAAGTGGTGATAATGAGATGAAATGAAATTTAGTGGTTTCCGTGCTTGATATTAGGCAATCAAAGTTTTGCCCTCTATCTTCCTATGAATGTATCTTTCATCTGAACGTCCAATATTCTAGACGTTTCGATTTTCAGAGTCATCCCCGTGAGTCTGTGTTTCAAAGAGGAAGGAAGTTAGGGCCCCAATCCTTATCTAATGGGTTATTGGGTCCTATTTCCCTCTCCCCTCCTATCTCGATGGCAGATTCTTCGCAGGCATCTGAGTTTCTTGCGAGGCCCCCAAGCCGTTTAGGAATCGGAGACATCAATCCCTTGATTTCCTGAATTGCTGGCTATAGAAGATGTGTCCCATCTGTAGATGAATGCGATCCCAGGAGGTTTGATAAGTGATGACCTTGACCCTTCGGTCCCTCAGCAAAACCCTAATGCCATGGCATCGAAGTCCACAGTGCTAGACTGATTTGATCCCCAGATACGGTCCCAATCAAATCTGAATTCCAAAACAGGGCTGTCGGAGCTTATCGGCAGCAACAACCCTCGGCGCAATGGTGAACACGCCGGGAACCAGCGCGCCGAGAACCCCTTTGCCTGTTCATCTTCCTATGCCGAGAGCCCCTATTTGGCTAATCAATCCGCGCCGAGATCCTCCTTTCAGGCCAATACACTCATACCAGGAGCCTGTCTCTTCATCTGCCTTTCAACCCTTGTCCAACCTGTTATATCGGCTGAAGGGGATATTCATGGTCGCCATATGTACCTCAGGGATGAGATTAACGGGAGGAAACCCCCCCTACATCATCTTAGATCAAATCCATTCATAACCATATAACCTAAGGGGCCATACCACTGTATAAGCCCCGACGGTTCTTGAGGGGATAGCAAGCATTGCCATGGGCATCTGCATCATCAGGGAGCCCAAGCCTTCTTTTCGGTTATCATCCCGTACCCGTGGATGACGGCCTATTTCCTTTGGCATGACCCGAAAGAAGGGAAAACACTGCCGAAATTCTATCCGATAGGGTGAACCCCGGAAGGCCAAGGGAGTGTGATCGATACGCACCCCGCTTGACTCTATCCATCGGGAAAATGAATATCATAGACCCTCCAACCGAGCAGGGAGTTCAAAGGGGAAGATCCCCCGCTGTTTATCTGGATTCCATCCTGTCGCTACGTGGATGGCTTCCTATCCCTATTTGGCATGTCTATAAGCCCGGGGGCTATGCCACCCAATTCAATTCATCCAAGCTCGACACGTTAATCGTCTGCCAGCTCCCCTTTATATGCATGCCTGTTTAGGATGGGACAGAGCCAACAAAGCCCCAATCCTCACTGTGGATTTCTGGGCCTTGTTTCCCCCCTCTCTCCCTGGATGTCATCGATGATTTAAACGTCGCGGAGTCCGTGATTTTCTTCTCAAATTTCTCAAGCCACTAGGGCCATTGCAGGGATCAGAGTTTGTCGTCTCTCGATCTCCTGGATGGTCGGCAATACTGATGGCGTGAAGCCTGTTCCTGAGAGCTCGAAGGCCCGGTGACTCTGATCCCTCGAACCCCTTTCATCTGTGACCCTCTGCTGTCAACTTGGTAGGCCCCTGGCTCTTTCCTCACTTGCCTCCTGAAACCATTCCCCAGGCCATGTCTGAATCCCGTGAAAAACCCCCAAAACAGGGTACCGTAAAACCCCATGAGCCCTCACGGCGCTCAAGCCCAGCACCTTCTCGGCGTGAATAGTTCCCGGCGCGGCGCGCGCCGGGAACTCCCGCGTCGAGATCCTCTTCTTCCTCCCTTTGGCCTAGGCCGATAACCACCTTCATGGCGCGCCGGGAGCTCCCTTCAGCCCACGCCGAGAAGCCGGGCCATACTCCTGATACTTACGCCGAGAACCTCTTTCTTCTTGGCCTAAACCTTGATCCCCATGTTGTACCCATCCAAGGGATATACGGAGAACACTTGACATCCCTTAGGAAATAAATCAATGGGGAGGACCTCCCCTACATTGTTCTGTTCCGATTCAGATTTCTTTATAACCTTATGGACCTAACAGGCTATGTCACTACATGTGCTCCGACGGGTTCTGAAGGAACATAAATCGGTGCTATGGATGTGGGTGATGACCCCGGGCCTGGTGCCCCCCCTTCTTTTCCGGCTTTCATCCCGGCATCCCGTGGATGATGGTTTATCTCCTCTTGGCATAATCCAGGATAAAGGGGATATGCTGCCAAAATTCATTCGTATCACCTTGAGTGATCATGGTATTCTCTCCTAACCCCGCTGGCCCACGGAGTTCTGCCCTTGCATGTTCTCCGATGATCTTCCGAAGGGGGATATCAATAAGACATCACGCCCGCACAGGGTGTGCCATGTCGCACCGGTCCTTATCCGGATTCCGGGGTAGATATACCCGATCTTTTATGGATCCCACCCTGCCGCTGTATAGGTGGTTTCCTATCCCCATCTGGCATAGTCCAAGGTAATGGGGACATGCCGCTGGATTTGCTCCGCATTCGATGTATCCTTGCTTCATTCAGGCCATTTAACTCCCTGCTGATGAACCAACCGTCTCTCTCGCTTGAGTCTTATTTTTGCCGCTACCTTCCTCCTATTTTTGGCGTTTAATCAAGGGTTGTCCTTCTTAGGAAGGGCGTAATTAACGTCATAGACTTTATGGTATGACGGACTTCGGGTCCCGACTCGAACTTCACAATCGACTGATTAAAAGTCAGATCGAGCGCATAATAAAATTGTCACCCCGGTGACTGGCACGCCAATAAATCAATAAATAATCCACACACACACACACACACACACACACACACACACACACATATATATATATATATATATCAAAAAAGAAGAGAACGAGAAAGCGCGTTCCACAAGTCTGGCACGCCTGGTGGGACACAGTCTCCCTTCATCTCTACGCCAAAAATAGGAGGCCCAGCGGGCCCCCCTCAAATTTCTGATTCTGTGCGCTTTCCTTATTTCCAGGAAGCTACAATGACTACTGGACTCATGTCCGTGTGCTTCGACCAACAACCGATCGATGTGCATGTCCGAGAGGGTTACCTGGCGGTACCGCTGTCATTCGGGTCGATGCCCCCTGCTGTCGGGCTGCCTAACTGCCTGGGCCTTGTCTTCACCGACCTTCTGCAGGTCGACAACAACGAGCAAGGCACTGCTGCAAGTGCCCCGATGAAGACTGCTGATAACAAGGGTAGCTTACCAGAAAGGACGACCTCGACAGCCGTCGCCTGCTATGTTCATCATGTTCAAAGGAGGGACACGGTCCCCGCTGCTGCCCAAATGAAGAAAAGAACTAACCGGAGTAGCCGGTATGCTGCTGCCGACCATCGTCTCTCAAATTCTGGGAGGACGATGATGATGGGTGACGTTAGGGTGAACCTCAACGGTCGCCCGAGAGAAGTCCGGCCGGACAGGATTGTCCCGACCGTCCAGATCGACAACAAGTTCCAAGTTCTGGCCACCAGGAGGGCCAACGGGGAAACTGATGAGAGGAATCCGCTGGCGCCCAAGTCAGCAAGATATAAACAGGTCTGGTGACCAAAGAAGATTCAGAGCTGGGCCCCAACTCGAGATGAGGGGAAAGCTACCGAGGATGATGTTGCCCGCTTCAGGGAAGAAAGCAGAAGAAGAGAAGGAAAAGACATAAGAGATGATGCTGTTGTTTACCCCAGGGCTTGGGGTAAGAAAGATGAGAAAGAAAATGAAGAAAGAAATCTGACCACTGTTCGCCCCAGGATGAGGGGCAGAAAATATGAGCGGAAGCAAGACCTCTCGGTCCCCCATCCCAGGGCTGGGGGCAGAAGATGGCAAAGGAAGAACTATGATGCTGCTGCCAACTACTGCCATGATGGCGACAGAAGATGTGAGAAAGAAGAAAGAATGAGAACAAGCGAACCAGTCGCTGCTGCCATTCCAAGAAGACCAAGAGCCTGTGCCAGACAGGATGATATATTTAGATATTCCAAAGCCGAGCATCTGAATGCTCAGGTGGCAAGACTGGCTCATCAGCAAAGAGGCCAGGAAAGACTGATGCTCCAACCAGAGCCACAAAGGCACAATCAAGAAGAGATGAAGCAAGTGGCTCAAGACTACTTCCACTACCTGGGGAATTCTGCCCTCGGTCAGCAAATATTATCCCGTGCCCTGGGCACCGTGGATGAAGAAGAGGAAGAAACCCTTCAAGAAGTGATGATCGAAGTCTCCTCCTCCGATTCCAATGATTATGGGGAAGGCCGCAGGGCCGGATATGGGAAAGAAGACCTGTGTGGGGAAGAACCTGAAGAAAGAATATCGGTCTTTGACCGACTCAAATATCCCGACCAGGCAAAAAGAAAAGTCTACAGGCAGAAGGGAAAGATGCAGATCTTCACCTGTAACATGGCTGGACTTGTCAGGAGGCAAGACATGCTACCAACTCAACCGGACGAGCTACTCAGGCTGGCAACCAGACCCGGGCCTGTCACAAGAAGAGGCCAGGCGGCAAAAGATAAAATGAAGACTAATGGTGAAGCCTGCAAGATCACCACTATGACGGTTAATGTGGTGACAACGAAAGAGGGAGATAATCCCTTCATTGATGATGCTGAAGGGACTTCAGAAGATATACAGATCCCGTCCACCCTGGATCCCATGATCCAGATGATGTTCAGAAGATACCAGCAGGAGATCAATGCTCTCAGAAGACAGCTCAATGAGAGACATGAAGCTACACCGGTCTCCAAGCAAGCCGAGCCTGTCGGACATACTTCCAGCTCAACAGAGACGGCTATCCCAGCTAATCCTCTCCTGGCTGATAAGGGCAAAGCACCGAGCCAACCTGTTCCACAGCAAATAGTAGCTCAGCCCTCTGCATCTCAGACACAGCCTACCGCGCCCACCTTGCGCGCCACTGTGATGACAACTCCTCATAGTCAGCAACAAGCTCACTTCTTCCCAGAACACATAGATCTAGCCGTAGCCCACAAGCTGATGATTGAAGGAATTGTGGAGATGAAGCTGTCTGAGAAGACTGGCGATGATGTTAGTACCTATGATGTGTACAAGGTGCCATATCCTCCCCAATATGCTGCTAAGAGACTACCTCCAGGCGTCAGCAAGCCGCCTAAGTTCAAAAAATTTAATGGCCAGGGCTCCCCCAGAGAGCACATAGCTTACTACACCACAATCATGGGCGACCTGGCAGTCGATGAAGCTTATCTGCTTAAGTTCTTTGGCTCATCCCTTACTGGGTTAGCCTTTGAATGGTATTCAAGCCTACCAGCTGGATCGGTAGTTGATTGGCCTGATATGCAGAGAAAATTTCGCGACAGATTTCATGTCACTGAAAGAGAAATCACAGTACCATAGCTATATGCAACCAGGCAGAAGCAAGATGAAACTGCACTGGACTACATCAAAAGATGGAGGAACTTAGCCATGAGATGCAGAAGACCCCCCCATCAAGAAGATGCAGTGCAGATATGTAAACAGAGCCTCAGGAGAGAGGTGCTAGAAAAGATGATCGGTGCAGATGTGAGAACATTTGACCGATTAAATAATACAGTGGCGGAGGTTGAGACGTTCTTGTCCAAACGTCCAACCGCCAATGTTCCCAATGTGCTGAAAGGTAAATCTAATGATCGAAGACCATCACATTCTGAGGCCAACACCGTCGATTTCAGAACCTTCGAGTAGCAGAAAGGGAAGAAGGGGGCAGATGAAGCTCCCCCGCCTGAGGGTGCAGCAGAAAGAAAAGACAAGGTCTCTCTAAGAGACAAGATGAAGAAGGCTTACTCTTTTCCCAAGGAGAAGACGGCAGCACTATTTAACTGGGCATATAAGTTCAACAAGGTAACATTGCTTGAACCGAAGAGACCCGAGGATGCGGCAAAGAAAGATGATCCGTTGTTCTGTCCATTTCACTGTGCGCTGGGGCACGCAATTGAGGATTGTTATGTCTTCAAAGATATCATGGAAGGAATGGTTAAAAAGGGTGAGCTGCAGCTGGGAGATTATCAGGTAAAGCCGCCTCATCCACATGAGCCTCCGCCCTGGAGAATGGCCGCCAATATGATCTCAGTTTACCAGCAGCTGCCTAAGGAAGCCGTTGAGGAATGTACCAGGCATACCTATGAAGCTTGTTTCCTCACCCCACTGAAGGATCAGGAGGGATGGCAGACGAAACCCATAAAGAATAGAAGGAAAACTCCCGCAGCCAGTGCCAGCGGGGTGATTATTCGAGGTGTCACACCAAGGCCTGAACCGCCTCCAGTAAAGCCAGTATGGCGCACAGCAGAGACCGGGCCAGTCATCCAGATCCCTACTCACAACCGGAGGAGACAAACTCCCGTACCCGCACATAAAGAAGTAAGTCCTGCAGCCAGGCGTCTACAGCAGTATATCAATGAGCTCGATGAATATGAGCAGAAAAAGCCCAAACACCTGCTGGGAAAAGACTGTATACTCTGGGAGCAGCTTGAAGAATTGAAAATTGAAGAGCAGCCAGAGGCATAACAAAGAAAAGATGAGACTGAGCCCTTCTGGGGGCAGGAGCTGGCAAAGCCAAATTCCCAGAAGAAGAAGAGACGGCCCAAGTCAAAAAAAGGAAAGAAAGTCACGACAGTACAATGTAACACCCTGTCAGTGCTCTTTTCCCTACCCGGGGAGGATGATGAGGCTGAAGCATCAAATGCCCCGCTAGAAGCCAACCATGCTGAGGCCTCTACCTCAGCCCATGCAACACGTTCTGGGAAAAGATGGGGGCGCCCACCACCAGCTAATCATAATATTATATTCAGAGGGGAGCAACCCTACCAGATCCCAGAACCAGAGGTACGAGGTGTCCAAGTTCCTCCCCCTGCCAGCTTATACCAAGAGAAAGAAGAAGCTCCTTCATTCCTGGAATTCTTGTCCAGTTTGGAGAATGAGCAATTGGCTCACACTGCTCCAGCTAAAAGCAATAAATGCCAATAGACTACGGTTAGGAAGTAGAAGCAGCATGAAGAAAATGAAGGAAGTGACCCTCTAGCAAAGCCAGGAGCTGTTGCTACAGAAGAGGCCTCCCGGGAAACAGGGGAAGAGAATGAAACTGGGACTGGGCAGCAAAGCCCACAGGCACCACATGAACCTCCAAGACCCAGATGGGCAGAAGAAATGAGACTGTCTAATGTACTGGTAGGTAGTCGAATCATGAAGATGTTGAAGAAGCTCCCTACCAGGTTCTCCATCTGGGAAATCCTCTCTCTAAGTGAAGAAGCCCGCCAAGCAATTGTGGATGCCTTGCAGTCGCCGGCACAATATGAAGCACTCTTAACAGAAGTGAATTCTGGGCCATCGATCACATTCACAGAAGATGATATGCTAATCCCGAATTCCGGTCATAATAGGCCGTTGTATATGAAGGGTTCTCTGAACTGTCAGTCGCTGAGCAGGATACTGATAGATCCCGGGGCTGCTGTGAACATCCTCCCATACCGCATCTATCAGAAATATTACTTTGATCTGCAGCTTACCAAGGTCAGAGACATGAAAATTGTGGGATTCAACCAGAAATGTGAGACGCCCCTCGGGGTGGCTGACTTTAACCTCACATTGGGGGATCTCACTACCGTCGTACGATTCTATGTAATCGACTCCAACACCACATATAAGGCCCTGCTGGGGAGACCGTGGCTGCATGAATATCAGATAGTGCCATCCACGCTACATCAATGCATTAAATACTGCCATGAAGGAAAAGAAGAGAGGGTGTTTGTGGATCTGCATCCCTTCGAAGTATTCGAGTGCCATATGCTCGATGCATCCTACTACACGGAGGTGTCGCGAAAGGGTGAAGAGAAAGAGGCTGTGGTCAGCCAGAAAAAGCCGACGACGAAGGCAAGAAATTGGTCTCCACCGCCACCAAAGGGCTATATTAAAAAGCATGAGGTATCTCACATCTCTTATGCCGGTGACTTTGCTCAGATCACCCCTCCTAGCATTCACCCGGATGATATCAATGAAGAAATGAAAGAAAAGTACACACAAGTGGAGGTGCCGCAGGGTTTATTTAAACCCATCGTCAGCCTTGAGTACCAGACGGTGCTACCACTGAAGACTATGGAAGTCCCTCGCTTCTGCGAGCCTCCTACCATATTCTACACTGGGGAGTCAGTCGAGGAAGGTGATCAAGACTGCATGGTCCCTGAAGAGGCTACAAACCAGATGGTGCCAATTACAGGCTTAGACTACACTACCCGACGGGTTTCGCAGATGTTCTCTAAGATGCAGATGCCATCACTACAACCTGCTGCCCAAAAGAAGGCGTTCCAGGAGCTATGGGATCCGCCTCGGGATAATAAAGAACTGAGGAAGATCACTCAGCACCCAGGATTGGGTTATACCCTTCAAGAATACTATGAAGCTGAGGTGGATGTCATATCTGTCTCCTACCAGCATGAAGACCCTCCCGAGGTGGGATATGACAAGTATCCCTCGGAAGATGAAGAAATCATTTATCAATCCATAATGAACAATGAAGCCCCAGACAGTCAGCCGGAGACGGGGACGTCTGATGAAGCAAAGAAAGATTGGTGCTGGGAAGACCTACCTTGCAAAGAAGATCTGTTCCATGCTGAAGCAAAGTTTGACACGGGAATCCCGGATGAAGACCAAGCAGCCAAAGAGCTGAGGGAATGCTTGGAGTTTGAGCGCATCCTGGAAGAAGTCCGGGCTCTGCAGAATGATGATCTCTCAAGGGAGTCTGCATCAGAAGAGCCTCTAGGGGCGGAAGACTCCGTCTTCGAGTTTCCGGCTGATCCAGTTACGTCCTCGGGGCGTACTGAACAGAATACAGCAATATTGGCCATATATGATGAGCCAGCAACCGCTGATGACCAGTATGATGAAACAGAAAATCATGAAACTGAAGAAGATTATATCCCGGGAGGCTTCATTGACTTGCAAGAAGCCCCGCCCGAGGTCGAAGATGGAGGTCAGGCCACCGTCGATGAGCTTGTAGAAATAAATTTGGGAACCACAGATGAGCCAAGGCCGACATTCCTCAGTACACTGCTAGAGCCAGCTACCAGGGAACAGTATATACAATTTTTGAAGGAATTCCGAGACTGCTTTGCATGGACATATGATGAAATGCCGGGACTGAGTTCTGATGTGGCACAACATCGATTGGCAATAAACACAGAGGATAACCCTGTAAAGCAGCCTTCCAGGAGAATGCGTCCTGAACTGATAAATCAGATTAACAAAGAGGTTGACAAGCTGATTGATGTAGGCTTTGTCGAAGAAAACCAGTATACTACATGGCTGGCCAATATAGTGCCCGTAAAGAAGAAGAATGGGCAGATCAGAATATGTGTTGATTTCTGGGACCTTAATAAGGCTTGCCCAAAAGATGATTTCCCGGTGCCAATCACTGAGGTGATGATCGATGCAACTACTGGCCATGAGGCCCTATCATTTATGGATGGGTCATCCGGATACAACCAGATCTGGATTGCTGAAGAAGACAGAGTGCACACTGCATTCCGCACCCCGAAGGGGATATTCCACTACAAAAGGATGCCGTTCGGCCTCAAGAATGCCGGTGCTACCTACCAAAGAGCTATGACCAAGATCTTTGATGATTTGCTCTTCAAGAGAGTAGAGTGCTACATTGATGATTTGGTAGTAAAAACTAAAAGAAGAGAAGACCATTTGCAAGACCTGAGGGTAGTATTCCAGAGGCTGCGCAAATATGAACTCAAGATGAATCCCATGAAATGCGCCTTCGGCGTGTCCAGTGGAAAATTCTTCGGGTTTATTGTCCGTCATAGGGGCATTGAAATTGACCCATCCAAGATTAAGGCTATCCAGGAGCTCCCTCCACCAAGGAATCTGTCCGAGCTGAGATCTCTGCAAGGGCGTCTGGCCTATATCCGACGATTTATATCAAATCTGTCGGGAAGATGCCACCCCTTTCACAAGCTCATGATGAAAGATGTGCCGTTCCTCTGGGACGATGGCTGTCAGGAAGCCTTTGAGAAGCTGAAAGAATATCTCAAGACCCCTCCGGTGCTGGGGGCACCAATTAAGGGCAGGCCCTTGATACTATATATCGCAGCCACATACTGTTCCCTGGGGGCAATGCTGGCACAGATAAATGAAGAAGGCAAAGAGCAAGCCTTATACTATCTGAGCAGGAGGCTGATTAGAACTGAGGAAAGCTACAGCTACATAGAAAAGACCTGCTTGGCACTAGTCTTTGCTGTCAAAAAGCTCAGACACTATATGTTGTCACATGAAGTCAGATTGATATCTGCAGTAGACCCGCTCAAATATATATTGACTCAGCCAATTCTGAAGGGCCGGTTGGGCAAATGGGCAGTGATCCTGATGGAATTGGATATTACCTATACACCCCAAAGGGCAATAAAAGGACAGGCCGTGGCTGATTTCTTCGCAGAGCATCCTGTGCCAGAAAATGATATGCTAGGGATTGAGTTACCCGATGATGAAACACTCGAGACCTGCCAAGCTCAGTCAGTTATGTGGCAACTATTCTTTGATGGAGCAACTAGAACAGAGACAGACTCCGATGGAAAGACCAGAATACGGGCTGGAGCCGGTATTGTGCTGAAATCACCTGAGGGGGAGGTCGTGCATACTTCCTGTTCTATAAAGAAGCCCTGCACCAATAACGAAGCTAAGTACGAAGCTCTGATAATCGGTCTGCATATCAGCCTCAACATGGGTATCCAAATGCTCCAAGTATTCGGCGATTCGATGTTGATAAAAAAACATATCCAAGGGGAGTTCGAAGTGCGGAAGCCAGAACTGAGTCCCTACCACCAAAGAGCTGTGCGTCTCATGGCGAAATTCTACCATATTGAGCTCAAGCATGTGGGCCGTGGACATAATGCCTAGGCTGATGCACTGGCAAAGCTAGCCAGCTCACTAGCAGTCCCGCCAAATGAGACACTAAACATTGTTGTTATGAACCAGCGGCAAGTCCCTAGTATGCTAGAAGGGTGCCCCGAAGAAGAAGAAGTCGCTACTGTTAGCACAGAACAAGCATCTGACTGGAGACAGCACTTGCTACAGTGGTTCCTGCACCAATAGCTACCGCAGAAAAGAGAGGAGAAGATGAAACTTCTGAGAATCAAAGATTCTTATGAATTCAGAAATGGGACTCTGTTCCGAACAATGGCAGATGCGCGCAAGAAGATTCTACTCCGCTGCCTGTCCACTGAGGAAGCTTGGCAAGCGATGAAAGAAGTACATGCTGGGACAACAGGTGCCCACCAGGCTAGTCCCAAGATGAAGATAGAAATCAAGAAGCTAGGCTACTATTGGCCCACCATGTTCAAAGACTGCTGTAAATTTGCAAAATCATGCCAGAAATGCCAGGAGCATGCTACTGTGCCTCGAAGGACTGGGAAGAGAAAATGTATGAAGCTCTGTGGGCATACCGCACCGTCTTCAAGACACCTACAGGGTGCTCACCATACTCATTGGTATACGGCTCAGAGGCAGTGGTTCCGCTAGAGCTGGAAGTCCCGTCACTCAGAGTGGTAGTCCAATATGACCTGGCCCATGGCGAACAAACCAATGTTGAGAGAAGGGTAGAAGAATTGGCTTAATTGGAAGGGAAGCGCCTCCAAGCTCAGAAGAATATCCAAATGTATCAGGCCCGCATGGCCACTGCATTCAACAAACGCGTAAAAGGACGAGAATTTAAGAAAGGTGACCTCGTCATGGTCAAGAAAAAAGAAGTCATGGCGTCCAACCCAAAAGGAAAGCTAAATGCTAATTGGGAGGGCCCTTATGTGATACAGAGGGTCTACGAAGGAGGGGCCTACATGGTTGTTAACCATCGAGGGGAAATCCGATCCTCGCCACTCAACGGTAGACACCTAAAGCTGTATCATGCTGCACAACCAACATTCCCCGAGTAATCGGACAAAACCTACTCTTCCTTGGTTTAGCGGCACTCCGCCCTAACCGAGCTGCCCTCATCCTCAGTGTAGCGGCACTCCGCCCTAACCGAGCTACCCTCTTTCCTTGGTCTAGCGGCACACCGCCCTGGCCAAGCTACCTTTTTCTTGGTTTGACGGCACTCCGCCCTAACCGAGCTACCTTCCTTGGTTTAGCGGCACCCCGCCCTAGCCAAGCTACCCTTTTTCTTGGTTTAGCGGCACTCCGCCCTAACCGAGCTACTCTTCCTTGGTTTAGCGGCACTCCGCCCTAACCGAGCTACCTTCCTTGGTTTAGCGGCATTCCGCCCTAACCAAGCTGCCCTCTTCCTCAGTCTAGCGGCACTCCGCCCTAACCGAGTTACTCTTCCTTGGTCTAGCGGCACACCGCCCTGGCCAAGCTACCTTTTTCTTGGTTTAACGGCACTCCTCCCTAACCGAGCTACTCTTCCTTGGTTTAGCGGCACTCCACCCTAGCGAAGCTACCCTCTTTCTTGGTCTGGCAGCACGCCGCCCTGGCCAAGCTACCTTTTTCTTGATTTAGCGGCACTCCGCCCTAACCGAGCTACCCTCTTTTCTTGGTCTGGCGGCACACCGCCCTGGCCAAGCTACCTTTTTCTTGGTTTAACGGCACTCCACCCTAGCCGAGCTACCCTTCCTTGATCTAGCGGCACTCAACCCTAGCCAAGTCACCCCTTATCGTGATATAATAACATTCTGACCTGTCACTCTCTAAAAAAAAAGAGAGAGAAGAAAAGAAAAAAGAAAAAGGGAAGAAGAAAAAGAAGAGACACAATGAGGTTAAAAATAGAGATACCCCGCCAGGCTTGTTCAGGCGTTCTGGACAAGGGCAAAAATGGCCGAAACCCAGCTGTGGTGAAAACCCGAAAGGGCACTGCAGGCAAAATCGGGTACCCCGCCACGTGAAAACCCGAAAGGGCGCGTGGGCAAAAGCAAGAGCGGGCTGGCTCCGGTGAAAACCCGAAAGGGCACTTGGGTCAGTAATGTGGTAACCCCAAAGAAATCCTCGTCTCCCACCATAAACTCCTCGTCGATCGGCCGGCACCTTGTCCGATCAACGATTAAACCCACTCAGTATAGACCCTACGTCTATCCTGATGAGACCCTCATTCACCCTATCCAAAGTCCCACCATGGTGAAACTCACCGTTGATCGACTGGCACCCCGCCCGATTAATGATAAGACATGTCCAGTTTAGACCTTACGTCTATCCTGATGAAACCTATGAATTCCTTTGCATTGGTATAAACCCAATACCGATGATGAAACCCACCTTTGGTCGATGGGCTCGCCGCCCGATCGGTAATGAAACCGGTCCGGTTTAGACCTTACATCTGTTCCGACTAGATCTGCATATCTCTTTACGTCCCGCCGTAATGAAACCTGCTGCTGGTTGATTGGCACACTGCCCGATCAGCGATGAAACCGGTCCGGGCTAGACCCTACGTCTATCCCGATGAAGCCCATGAAGTCCTTGCATTGGTATAAACCCAATACCGATGATGAAATTCGCTGCCGATCGACTGGCACACTGCCCGATCAGCGATGAAACCGGTCCGGGATAGACCCTACGTCTATCCCGATGAAGCCTATGAAATCCTTGCATTGGTATAAACCCAATACCGATGATGAAATTCGCTGCCGATCGACTGGCACACTGCCCGATCAGTGATGAAACCCGTCTGGGCTAGACCCTACGTCTATCCCGATGAAACCTATGAAATCCTTGCATTGATATGAACCCAACACCAATGATGAAACCTGCTATCGGTCGGCTGGTGCGCTGCCTGATCGACGCTAAAATGCATCCAGGGGGGACCTTCCGTCCGCTTTGACAAAACACGACACAACCCTTCAAATCAGTTCAGACCTTCCGTCTGGATAGACCATGAAACTTTATTCCTTTGCATTAATGTCGACCCCACATTAACGATGAAACTCACATTCTCAGCAAACGGCCTCGTGCTCGAGCTGCTATTTATATCCTCTAAATCAATTCTGACCTTTCGCCTAAATAGATCATGAAACCCTACTTCCCTTTGCATTGATGTTGACACCCACATCAATGATCGTGTGTCCACAATAAACATATGGCGCCATGATCCATATGATGAAAGTTCTGGTCCCAGAAAAGACAATGAAAAAGGAAAAGAGAAAGAAAACGATAAAAAAATTATATATATAAAAATGGGGTTGAAAATAGAGATACCCCGCCAAACTTGTTCAGGCATTCTGGACAAGTGCAAAAATGGCCCAAAACCCAGCTGTGGTGAAAACCCGAAAGGGCACTACAGGCAAAATCAGGTACCCCGCCACGTGAAAACCCGAAAGGGCGCGTGGGCAAAAGCAAGAGGGGGCTGGCTCCGGTGAAAACCCGAAAGGGCACTTGGGTCAGTAATGTGGTAATTCAAAAGTCCCACGCCGACCGGCACGCTGCCTTCACCTCCCCTTCACTGATGAAACCTTCCGTCGGTCATCTGGCTCTATGCCCCACCGATGATAAAGCCTTTCCGGGGTAGACCTTACGTTCACTCTGATGAAATCTACATACCCTCTTTCAAATGTCCCACTGACAATGAAACCCATCACCATTCTGATAAAGCCTGTCCAGCTCAGACCTCACGTCTGTCCTGATGAAACCTACGTATTTCTTGGCAAAGCCCCACCCGCCATAAAACCTGCTGGAATAGACCTTACGTCTGTCCTGACGAGACCTACACCCTTACATACGTCCCACCGTTGATCGACCGGCACCTCGCCCGATCAATGATGAAATCCTCTGTCCGATTTAGACCTTACGTCTATACCGATGAAACCTATGAGACTCTTTGTATCGATATAAACCCAATATCGATGATGAAACCCACCGTTGATCGACCGGCACCTCGCCCGATCAATGATGAAATCCTCTGTCCGATTTAGACCTTTCGTCTATTCTGATGAAACTTATAACACTTTCTTTGAGTCGATATAAACCCAATATCGATGATGAAACCAACTATTGATCGATCGGCACCTCGCCCGATCAATGATGAAATCCTGCCAGTTTGGACCTTTCATCTATTCTGATGAAACCTATGAAGCTCCCTTGCATCGATATGATCCCAATATCGATGATGGAACTAGCTATTGATCGACCGGCACCTCGCCCGATCAATGATGAAATCCTATCCAGTTCAGACCCTACGTCTGTCCTGATGAAAACTATACACCCTTTAATGTCCCGTCTGCTATAACCTCTGCCCAGTCTAGACCTTACGTCTACTCTGATGGAACTTCTTTATTCATATTCTTGCAAGTTGTCTCCCCCGCAACACATATGGCCAAGAAGGACGTTTGCTGCTACCAACAGAATTCGGTTTAAGCACCTGCTCGGATGCCGTCACGCAGTGGAGCGAGTCCCCCATCCTTTCTATGAAGGGGTGGACGCTCTCCTGCCTAGTACGAGTCATTCGCATGAAGGACTGCTAAAACCACTACCCCACTTCCAACAGTGATAAAACCACATGCAAAAAAAAAAAGGGATGGATACATATAGAGCCAAAGAGTCCTTTTCATTAAAAAAGGGAGTACATAGAGGGTCCCCGAAGAGACATTGTATCGCAATAGAAGACAAAAGAAAAAAGAAAAGAAATGATTCATGGCCGTCGGAAGATGTCTTCGAAGGCCAGAAGACCCACATAGGGGGCGGCCCCTAGTTCATGAAGTCGAGCTTCCTCCTCCTGTAGTCGAACAGACTCGTCCCGAAAGGATGCCACCTGCCCCTCCAATAGCGCTGCTTCTTCCTCGAGCTGCGGCTGGGAAGTTGTTATCTACGGAAGCTCAGCTCGGAGACCAGACAGTTCAGCCTCCAGAATGGCTATTCGGCCGTGCACGAACTGCTCCCGCTGCGCCAGAGACTGCAGTTGGCACTGTCGCTCTTGAAGAATAAAGTTCATTTTTTCTAGCTCAGATTTGCACTCCATCCTTTGCAACTTCAAAGCCGCCAGTCTGTCAGACATAATGTGCGCCAAGAAATCCTAGCGATGTACAAATTTTAACAGCAACAGAACCCGCTGGGTCCATATCTCTAGAGGACAACCCATTGCCTGTGAACCGGCGGTGAAACGCTCGGCTATCTCCTTCAACTGCGGATAAGTTAGTCCGGGCTGGGATTCCACTAGCTGGCGCAATATGTCCAGATGTTGCCAGACAAAACTCTCAGGTGAAGTAAAGCCAGGCAAGGGAAGTGGAGCCACTTCAAAGGTTACTTCACTGTCAATGTCTGCCCATAGGGTGATATCTGGCTGAGAAGAAGAAGACGGGAGGTCTGCCGAAGGCACCAACTGAGCTCTCTCCACAACCTCTGACGAAGCCGAGGGACCTTCCACCTCCATCTCCTCGAGGGTCACTGTTTGGATGCTCGCGGGGGTAACTCCAGTAAGTGCCGGAATGGTTGCTTCCTGGGTCTCTAATGCAATACCCGCACCTTCAACATCCTCTTCGTAGGGTACCTCCTCCTCAGATTCCGAAAGTATGGAGATAGATTCTGGGGCAGTTATAGACAATACTCCAATTTCTGTAACTGCTATCTCTCCTTCTTCCACCCCCGCTGCAACAGCCAGTTCCTTCAATGTCAAGGCTGCAGGGGTCACAGCCCGAAGAGGCAAGGGTTCACTCTCCATGATTGATGCTATGGGAATTGCTGATTCAGGCGCAATGGTCAGCACGGCGGCCGGTATAAAGGTGGAACCCCTAATTGGGTCCATCTCAGCTCTGAAATCTAGGACCTTGATGAGAGCTGGGCTTTCCCCCGAAGTCCTCAAGTCCAACAATGCTAAGTCCGTAGAGGATTGCACCCTCACCGGCACAGGGCGGATTATCTCAGGAACGCCTGCCCAGGCTACTGTCGAAGCAGGAACAATGGCCAAGGCGTCAGACAGAGTGGCTTCAAAGGCTGCAGTCATCACCGGGCTAGCAACAGGGGATTCCTGTGAACAGATCAATATAGCATCAAGCAGCGGATAAAAATGGGAAACAATGTGGAGAAGAAAAGAGACTCACTTCTAATATAATGTCAATGTCCTCAAAGTAGTGCAGAGGAGGAGAAAGTCCCGCTGCTGAAGCAACAAAAGGAGGAGTTATATCTGCCTCGGTATCCAAGCCGACGAACTCTTCTTGTAATTCCTCCTCAGGAGATGGCACCAGCAACTTGGAGGGGGTGAATAATGGAACAATGGCAGTGCATGCGGATGGGGCCTCTGATTTGGAAACACCCTCCGTCTCGCTCTCGCTGAAACCTGCTTCCTCTCCATCTGCCTCAGAAGCGGTCGCGGAGCTACTAGAAGAGATTTCTACACTATCCACGGGTGGGACCGCCATTTCTAACGTCTGCCTGGAAGAAGACCGGGTAACTATACGCCTCACAGGGACGAGGCCCCGTTTCGTCTGGGTCTTATGACCCTCCTGTGGCTGAGTGATATCACCAGCCTCTCCCGTAATTTCAGTCTCCTCCCCGACCGTCACTATAGGGAAAAGCTTGTGAGAGGGACAATGAAAAGTAATTGAAATATGCAGGAAAAAAAATGAAAAAAGGCATGCTTACCCTCCGCCTCACTAGCCGGCGTGGGAGAAGACAGCCTGGTATCCACCACAGAAGATGCCACAACTGGCTCTTGGGCTGTGCAAAAGGGAGGGGTCAGATTCAAGGACTTCTTTGAAATCCCGCAAAAGAGGATGAAGAATGCAACTGCAGGCTATTGATGTTACCCTGAACCGATGTCTGAGCAGCCTCCCTTAGAGATTCGAACTCATCAAATGACGGAATATCAGGGAGAGGGGTCCCAGTGTCCATCGCTACCGAATCTGACTGCTGAGCATGAGCCTTCTTGGCCTTCCTAGCCTTCCCGACTGCAGCCTTGACCGCAGAAACCTTTCTCTTCTTGCCAGGAGGCAGGGGAGTGGTAGTCGGTGCTGCTGTAGGGACTTCAAAATAAGTAGGCTTCTCAGCCTGCGCAATGATCTTTCTGTATAGCCCCTGGCACTTTATATCCGGCCTGTCTGTTGAAGACGGCAGAGAAGCAATGAGGTCAGTGAATGCAGAGCTTAAATATTTATCAGAAAGCACTACAGTCAGAAAAGAAAAGATCATACCTGCTGGGCCATCATAAAAGACAGAGAGCGGCCAGTACAGATAAGCTACCTCCTTGGAGCGGAAAGCAGCCTCCTTGATAAGCCAGCAGACATCACCAAATATCTGGCATTTCTCCACTAAAGCTGCTAGATCACTATGACCACGTGAGTCAAGGCATCGAAATAAGTCGAGGTGGTCCATGCCCCAACCGTCGACATAATGAAAGGAGATGAACAGTGGCTTATTCAAGATGCCAGCTAGCGGGCTTTTCGCAGACAACCCATGTAAGTTCAGCAGAATGAACAGCCAAGATGTTTGCTTGTAGTACGTCTGAGTCCTGTCCTCCCTACGCACAAACGTTCTATATGGATGGAATCTGTCTGTCGGACCCCTCCAAGGGACTACTGCCGGGAGCGGCTCTTCGACAGGAAATGGGTATTGTTGCGCCTCCAAACGAGCGCCCCCCACACGGCACAGATGTTTCAAGCTCTGCATGAAAGTGTCCTCGTTGATAGCCGCAAAGACAGGAGCAGGCGGGTCGGAATCTTTTTCCTTCAAAGCCCGACGCTGGGCCAGATATTTCTCCGCCTCCCTCTGGTGCTGTGAATAAAGCCTCTTCAGGTGGGCCTCGGGGATGTCAAACACTGGTCCGGGCTGTTGTTTCAAAAAGGAACGCTCGGCCACGTCCCAGAATGCACCTCTACTATCCCTGTAAAAGCTGGTTCGAATGTTCCACCATTTTATGTATTCTGATGTTACCCGGGGTACACGGTTGGAAACGGTGGGAAATCTGAAAACTGCACCATCCTGGCGATGATAGAAATCCCACCACAACCGGCCATCGCCAACAATGGCGGACCCATGCTTAGCCCAGCTATCCAGGGGAAATTGAGCGACTGATGTAGGGATATGCTGGTCATAACCAAAGTTCCGCCCAAAGCGGAATGGATAGTATGGTTCCAGAAGAAGCAGACCACCCTTTCTGAAAACTAAGACACTAGGCCGAATGGCCATGGCCCATCTGACCAGCTCTGGCTCCAGAATAGAGCGAGCAGTATTAAGCCCTGAGACAGGATGGACATAGGTCTCTACCTCTTCTAGCTTGCACTCTCTCTGAGAATGAATCAAAGGAGCTGAACCTGCCGCCAAGCTCCAGAAATGAATGCTGCCAGGGGCATCCACTGGCACTTTTATCAGTCGGCCCCTTATTTTGAACAGCTGATCATAGAAAGGACCAGGTTCAGCACTGGCAAACTCAATCATTCTGGGTAATACCGTATCTGCCTGCAAAGTTCTAGGAGCCAATTCAGGAAATAAACTGCAGACCCAGGCATTGAAAAAATGAAAAGGACCCACAGTCCTGAAAGAACGGGGAGTCCGATGCTTGTACAAATCTCCCAAAGATTTTTAGATTAAACACAAGGCCACCGGGCAGAGCGACAGCCTCATTCCCCAGGCCATCTGACAGGCCGGGTATATAGCTTCTGGCCAGATGATTGTCTCGTCCCCTTGAGGGAGAGCGAAAGTGCACAACCAGAATGTGAAGTAAGCCGCGCAATGTGTGATAGGGTCTACACCTGCTGGGTTGGGACCACCTCTGCCTGCACGGCGCAATGAAGATGGCAGCTCTGACTTATAGCGAGGAGTCCTTATCTGCTTGCTGGCCGTCGGACCCATGGAAGGGAAGTCTGCATATTTCAAGGGGCCGTCAAAGAAATACTGAATCCACTACCCTATCCGGACCCTCAGCTTGCTGCCTTTCTCTCGGGGATGATAGCCTTGGGAGGACCCTCTACTGTACGCCAGACAGATGGAGCGATATGCCTTCATTAGATACAGGTATGAGAAGCCAAGGGAATACTTGCCTTCACCATCGAAACTATCCTTCTCAGAATCTGCCAAGCAGACTTCTTCATGTTGTGTAGTGGACAGCAGATCTAGAGGGGAGGGGTGAATAGATCAGCCCCACTTTTCGCAATGCGGCTCTCTAAACAGCTAGTTAAAATGAATTGCAGCGGAATAGAAACTAGCTTCCAAGAATGCTATGATTCACTTAGCAAGATAAGCAAGATATATAATAATTCGATCCTAAGCATGCATCTAGAATGAATCAATCACACAAGCAAACCACACTAGACAAGATTTTTAAGGTGGTTTGGACTGAATCCTCAGCCCTACGTCCACCCCTCACCAAAACCCGGTGAGGCTTCACTTGTGCAGCGCACCAACCCGCAAATCGGAAACCACCGATTGCCTTCCTACTAACCAACGGTAGGGACGTCAACACCGCAGATCGGAAACACCTCCGATTGCCTTCCTACTAACCAACGGTAGGGATGAATCACAACTTCAATGTTTAATCAATATTGAAAGAAAAATAAATGTGAATGAACTAAGACAAGAAATTGAGTTATGAGTAGAAATGAATTGGCCCTTGTATGAAATGTTGATCAGCAACAAGGATCCTCTTGGCTTCAACTCAATCTTCTTGATTCACCCTTGATTGGATGAATGTTCTTCACGGAGTACTGTTCACGTGAACAGTACCTCTTCCTTCAATTCTTCTCTCTTGATCTTCTCTTTGAACTTGAATGAGGTTGAAAGAACTTGAATGGATGAAGATGATCTCCCTTGAGAGTGAGCTTCAATGGATCCCCTTGAGATGATGAAGAGGATGGATGGAGATTTGATGAAGAGCTTCTTCCCGGAGTATCTTGATTTCCTTCTTGAAGTATACTCCTTCTAGCTTTCTTTGATCACCCTTCTTGCCCTTGATTACTTCTTGCTTTGTAGGAGGTTGCTTGGCTTCAGATCTGAGCTTGAATCACCTTGGATGGATGAAGAACTTCCTCCCGAAACACTGTTCACGGAGGTGCTACAGTAGCTCGAAAATGGGCTCCCTTGAAGGCTTGAAGCATTCGGATTTTCATCCCCTCATGTGTTGGTTTTATAGACCTTGAATGGTCTATAGACAAGCCTCAGACCAGATCCACAATTTGTGGGTGATTAGGTGACATTTGGATTAAAGAAATCAAGGTTGAATGGCCCTTTTCGAAGTTGGAAACAAAGTCAAAAATGAAGGCTCGGGGCTGACGGTCGACCGGAATTCATGGGCCGGTCGACCGGAACCTGCTGCAGCCAGAACGTTTCGGCTCTGGCAAAACCGGTCGACCGGACGCCTGGGGGCGGTCGACCGAAACCTGTAACAATGTCAACATTTCAGTTCTGGGAAAACCGGTCGACCGGAAAAGTAGGGGCGGTCGACCGAAATCTGTAATTCCTGGAGTGTTTCGTTTCTGGAAGAACCGGTCGACCGGAAAGGCAGGGGCGGTCGACCGAAACTTGTAAAACGTGAAATTCTTAGGCTCTGGCAATTCTGGTCGACCGGCCAAGGTGTGTAGGTCGACCGGAAATACCTATACCTGCAAAAATGAAGTGTTAGACCAATGAAACATGTTCATAAGTCAAGATATTCATGTCCTCATCAATTTCATGTATTTTGGGATTGAAATCAACATAGAATATGCTTTGAGCATTTCTAAATTTTGTTCCGGGGGCTCCGCCCCCGGAAACCCCCGCAAGGGGCGCTGCCCCCTTGACCCCCGCGACCTGACCGGGCAGGCCGATCCGCGTGCGAGGGCGCAACATTGAGCTTTCATGTGCATATCTGTCATAAACACAACAGAACATATGTCAGTCATATAAGAGTGAAAAGCAACAATGACGAATAGTGTTTAGCCATTATCAAAACCAAGAATATCACAGAACACATATGACCATAGAATGATGTCGAATGACCCAAGTGACCATATGAAACTCAAATAACCACAGGGGCACAACACTTCATACGGCTCGCCATCAATAGGCAGTCCGGAAAGCTGTGATAGACTCCAGAGGTCAAGAGATGTCTCACCCTCTGATGTATAAAATATGTTGAATAAAGGGCAGAACACTTCAAACATTCCACAGCATAACCCTCGGGATATGGGATATCGAAATCTGGAAGCAAAGACACTATGATATACCCCGGCTCTGATCAGCAGAGGGGCATATTCCTTCAGAATAAACTCAGTAAACTCTAATGCTCCTACTCGAAATAGGTGGGCGTCAGTGATCTTGATATCCCCAAACCAACCAGCGGCCAAATGATACTTGAACTGAACGGCCGAACAATTCAGCACAAAAGGCTCTTCGCGGTACCCCCACTTTACTAGTGCCAGGAAGAGACCGTAGCCAGGCTTCTCCCTATGGACTCGGCCACTAGCATTATCCCACCGAGCAGGTGTGAACTCCGGGGCCCGGGTCAGCATTTTCTTTTCTGGCTCCAGCTCCGATATGCCAAGGACTGCATCCCAGTCACGCTTCTCCCAGGGAAGATATATAGCCTTCTCACGATACACTGAATCTTTTAGGCTGTCTCTCTCGACCAGAATTGCGGCTTCAACTGCACGAGCTATTCGATAGTCCCGCATTCCACCCACGGTGAAAGTCCGGATAAACGGCATCAAGTGCTTGTCCTTCGGGAAATCCGGACGATAATCAGTGCCCCGTCTGAAGCATGTTTCCATGCCAGTGGAGTATACTCGGGATGTTGACACCGTGTCGGTCTCAGAATCAGACGATTCATCAACGGAAGTGATTTTGTCGTATCCGAAGTCTAGACTGTGCACATTCAGCCAGTTTACTGTGGCCCGTGATATATCTGGCTGGGCTGACGAACTGGCCCCGACAGCTCCAGAGGATGCAGCAGCAGAGCCGGAAGCCATTGTAATATCTGCAGTCAGGAAAACGAAATGTTAAGTAAAAGACCTAAGATAAGAGGCAGTTTCGTAAGGATTATTATATGAAGCCCTTGAAAATTTCAGCAGCATCACCCCTTATTCGGGGTCTGCCCAAGGAGAATAGGGAGTCGCCAACCAAGAGGGGGCGATCCCGGAAGCAAAAGGGATTAAATCCCCAAAGAACGTCCTACCCGGGCGAAGTCTAATGAGACGGGAAGAAAGATGGACGGCCGGAGGGGAGGAACTCGCCGCCATCGCCGAGAAGGAAAAGAAACTGAAGAGAGAGAAGGGGCCATATCAAATGAGAAGGAAGAGGCTTTCGGCGCCTTAAATAGAAATCTAAGCAAAGAGGTTCTCGGCGCGGTCAAATGTGCGCCGAGAACCCCCCAGGCCGAGAGCCCCCCTTCGGCCGAAAGGCGCGCTGAGAAAGGGGCCGCCGAGAACCCCAGGTCGGGAGCCCCCATTCGGCCAAAAGGCACGCCGAGAAGTGCTACCGAGAGCCCCCTTGCCGGGCGCGCCGAGAAGCTCTCCGCCGAGAGTCCCTACCGGTGATTGCGCCGAGAAGCTACAGGCCGAGAGAGCCGTGACGAGAGTATTCAAAACAATGAGATCAAAAGTAATTGAAAGAAATTACAAGAAAAGTCAATGCAAAGAAGCTTCCAAGCTACAAAATGAAAGATCATTAGCAGTCCCAAACTGAAAAATGGGTTCAGATGCTGAATTATGCACCTGCAGGCACCGTGTCATTTATTCTGCACTCTCGCTACCTGCAAGTGGGGGGCATTTGTTGACACCTGAAATATAACAGACAATAGAAACGAGACATAATGAAAGATTGAGTGAAAGATGAAGATCCCGGAAGTCCCTGCAAGACCAGGATTACGGAAGATTTATGACTTAAGCTACCACCAGGGTGAAGCCCTCCCCGGCCAAGCTGATGTCCGGTGTTGTCGTCGCTCAGACGGTAGTACTGATGAAGAACTGCAGTCCACTGACAGATGAAAATCCCCAGAAATATTCTGATGAATCTATGCTAACTCACCAATTGATGGGCCTTCGCCTAGCCTGACGGACTCGAGGGACCGAGAAATGAAGGGACAGATTAAGCAGCTTTAACAGCTCAAGCTTACTGATGAGGAAGCATAAAAGACTAAAAGATCTAAACGGGCCCAGCCGTGTGGCGCCGAGAGCCCAACAAGACCCATATGAGGAAGGGGCGCCGGGAAGCCTACTGCCTCCGAATAAGGCGCGTCGGGAGCTCATCAACCGGGCGCCGAGATGATCATGCCGATAGGGAGGGGGTGCTATGCCTATAAAACCCCCTTTCTCTCGAGACGAAAAAGAAGGAGGACGGAGGAGAGAAAAGAAAACCTCATCCAGAAAACAGATAGAAAACAGAGAAGAGACCCTACTGAAAAGAAAGAAGAAGAGAAGAAGAAGAAGAAGCTCCAAGTGGGCTGCTCGGGGGAGGGAGAGGAGTCAATGCTCCACCCTCCCCCCCCCATGTTTGCTTTTATTTTGATTTCCTCTGTATGTAATGGTATATGCCTTCATGCTTTAGCTATTCAGATGAGGTCGAGAGTTCTTTTCTTCCCTGCCTCTGTTCCTCCCCTTACCCGTTTCTCGGCTTTAGCCTTGCAGTCGATGTAAGTGGTGATAATGAGATGAAATGAAATTTAGTGGTTGCCGTGCTTGATATTAGGCAATCAAAGTTTTGCCCTCTGTCTTCCTATGAATGTATCTTTCATCTGAACGTCCAATATTCTAGACGTTTCGGTTTTCAGAGTCATCCCCGTGAGTTTGTGTTTCAAAGAGGAAGGAAGTTAGGGCCCCAATCCTTATCTAATGGGTTATTGGGTCCTGTTTCCCTCTCCCCTCCTGTCTCGATGGCAGATTCTTCGCAGGCATCTGAGTTTCTTGCGAGGCCCCCAAGCCGTTTAGGAATCAGAGACATCAATCTCTTGATTTCCTGAATTGCTGGCTATAGAAGATGTGTCCCGTCTGTAGACGAATGCGATCCCAGGAGGTTTTGATAAGTGATGACCTTGACCCTTTGGCCCCTCAGCAAAACCCTAATGCCATGGCATCGAAGTCCACAGTGCTAGACTGATTTGATCCCCAGATACGGTCCCAATCAAATCTGAATTCCAAAACAGGGCTGTCGGAGCTTATCGGCAGCAACAGCCCTCGGCGCAATGGTGAGCACGCCGGGAACCAGCGCGCCGAGAACCCCCTTGCCTGTTCAGCTTCCTATGCCGAGAGCCCCTCTTTGGCTAATCAATCTACGCCGAGATCCTCCTTTCAGGCCAATACACTCATACCAGGAGCCTGTCTCTTCATCTACCTTTCAACCCTTGTCCAACCTGTTATATCGGCTGAAAGGGATATTCATGGTCGCCATATGTACCTCAGGGATGAGATTAACGGGAGGAAACCCCCCCTACATCATCTTAGATCAAATCCATTCATAACCCTATAACCTAAGGGGCCATACCACTGTATAAGCCATGACGGTTCTTGAGGGGATAGCAAGCATTGCCATGGGCACCTGCATCATCAGGGAGCCCAAGCCTTCTTTTCGGTTATCATCCCGTACCCGTGGATGACGGCCTATTTCCTTTGGCATGACCCGAAAGAAGGGAAAATGCTGTCGAAATTATATCCGATAGGGTGAACCCCGGAAGGCCAAGGGAGTGTGATCGATACGCACCCCGCTTGACTCTATCCATCGGAAAAATGAATATCATAGACCCTCCAACCGAGCAGGGAGTTCAAAGGGGAAGATCCCCCGCTGTTTATCTGGATTCCATCCCGTCGCTATGTGGATGGCTTCCTATCCCTATTTGGCATGTCTATAAGCCCGGGGGATATGCCGCCCAATTCAATTCATCCAAGCTCGACACGTTAATCGTCTGCCGGCTCCCCTTTATATGCATGCCTGTTTAGGATGGGACAGAGCCAACAAAGCCCCAATCCTCACTGTGGATTTCTGGGCCTTGTTTCCCCCCTCTTTCCCTAGATGTCATCGATGATTTAAACGTCGCGGAGTCCGTGATTTTCTTCTCAAATTTTTCAAGCCACTAGGGTCATTGCAGGGATCAGAGTTTGTCGTCTCTCGATCTCCTGGATGGTCGGCAATACTGATGGCGTGAAGCCTATTCCTGAGAGCTCGAAGGCCCGGTGACTCTGATCCCTCGAACCCCTTTCATCTGTGACCCTCTACTGTCAACCTGGTAGGCCCCTGGCTCTTTCCTCACTTGCCTCCTGAATCCATTCCCCAGGCCATGTCTGAATCCCGTGAAAAACCCCCAAAACAGGGTACCGTAAAACCCCATGAGGCCTCTCGGCGCTCAAGCCCAGCACCTTCTCGGCGTGAATAGTTCCCGGCGCGGCGCGCGCCGGGAACTCCCGCGCCGAGATCCTCTTCTTCCTCCCTTTGGCCTGGGCCAATAACCCCCTTCATGGCGCACCGGGAGATCCCTTCAGCCCACGCCGAGAAGCCGGGCCATACTCCTGATCCTTACGCCGAGAACCTCTTTCTTCTTGGCCTAAACCTTGATCCCCATGTTGTACCCATCCAAGGGATATACGGAGAACACTTGGCATCCCTCAGGAAATAAATCAATGGGGAGGACCTCCCCTACATTGTTCTGTTCCGATCCGGATTTCTTTATAACCTTATGGACCTAACGGGCTATGTCACTACATGTGCTCCGACGGGTTCCGAAGGAACATAAATCGGTGCTATGGATGTGGGTGATGACCCCGGGCCTGGTGCCCCCCTTCTTTTCTGGCTTTCATCCCGGCATCCCGTGGATGATGGTTTATCTCCTCTTGGCATAATCCAGGATAAAGGGGATATGCTGCCAAAATTCATTCGTATCACCTTGAGTGATCATGGTATTCTCTCCTAACCCCGCTGGCCCACGGAGTTCTGCCCTTGCATGTTCTCCGATGATCTTCCGAAGGGGGATATCAATAAGACATCACGCCCGCACAGGGTGTGCCATGTCGCACCGGTCCTTATCTGGATTCCGGGTTAGATATACCCGATCTTTTATGGATCCCACCCTACCACTGCATGGGTGGTTTCCTATCCCCATCTGGCATAGTCCAAGGTAATGGGGACATGCCGCTGGATTTGCTCCGCATTCGATGTATCCTTGCTTCATTCAGGCCATTTAACGCCCTACTGATGAACCAATCGTCTCTCTCGCTTGAGTCTTATTTTTGCCGCTACCTTCCTCCTATTTTTGGCGTTTAATCAAGGGTTGTCCTTCTTAGGAAGGGCATAATTAACGTCATAGCCTTTATGGTATGACGGACTTCGGGTCTCGACTCGAACTTCACAATCGACTGATTAAAAGTCAGATCGAGCGCATAATAAAATTGTCACCCCGGTGACTGGCACGCCAATAAATCAATAAATAAGCCACATATATATATATATATCAAAAAAGAAGAGAATGAGAAAGCGCGTTCCACAGACCCTCATCATCATCGGCGAGACAGGTCGGCCTCTATCCCTTAACTTGGACCTTTCATCCCCGTTGAGAGCTATATAGCCTTTGCTTCGGCATTTAACCAATGTCGATGAAGTAAACCAGGGTCCGACCCTTGTCATCATCGACAAGGCCGGTCGGCACTCTAGCACGCAAGCTCTCCCTTGTTCCGAATTCTCCACGGAGTACAAAAAAAAGAAATAAATGAAAAATGGGATTAAAACTAGAGATACCCCGCCGGTCTTGTTCCCAATCCCGGACAAGGGTAAAAAATGGCTATAACACGACTGTGGTGAAAACCCGAAAGGGCGCTACAGGCAAAATCGGGTACCCCGCCACACGAAAACTCGAAAGGGCGTGTTGGCAAAAGCAAGAGGGGGCTGACTTCGGTGAAAATCAGAAAGGGCGCTTGAGTCAGTAATGTGATATAAAAATGAATGAATAAAAAAATGAATTAAAATGATGATGTAGTAACGAGGTTACCCTCGTTCATCAT
The DNA here is from genome assembly GCA_022559845.1 of Amorphophallus konjac. NCBI lineage: Eukaryota > Viridiplantae > Streptophyta > Magnoliopsida > Alismatales > Araceae > Amorphophallus > Amorphophallus konjac. Next base: position 431,243,383 of record CM040118.1, read on the forward strand.
TCCACTTCCATCTACCTTTTCGGTCCTTGTCGCCATCGGCAAGACCAGCTACCCTTTTCGACCCTTGTCGCCATCGGCAAGATCGGTCGCTACCTTTTCAGTCCTTGTCACCATCGGCAAGACCGGCTACCCTTTTCGACCCTTGTCACCATCGGCAAGATCGGTCGCTACCTTTTCGGTCCTTGTCACCATCGGCAAGACCAGCTACCCTTTTCGACCCTTGTCATCATCGGCAAGATCGGTCGCTACCTTTTCGATCCTTGTCACCATCGGCAAGGCCCGCTACCCTTTTCGACCCTTGTCACCATCGACAAGATCGGTCGCTACCTTTTTGGTCCTTGTCCCCACCGACAAGACCAGCTACCCTTTTCGACCCTTGTCACCATCGGCAAGATCGGTCGCTCCCTTTTCGGTCCTTGTCACCATCTGCAAGACCGGATACCCTTTCAACCCTTGTCACCATCGGTAAGATCGGTCGCTACCCTTTCGATCCTTGTCACCATCGGCAAGACCAGCTACCCTTTTCGACCCTTGTCACCATCGGCAAGATCGGTCACAACCTTTTCGGTCCTTGTCACCATCGGCAAGACCGGCTACCCTTCCGACCCTTGTCACCATCGGCAAGATCGGTCGCTACCTTTTCGAGCAACCCTGACAAATGAATATTTGAAATGAATTAAAACATATATATTACAGAAGTAATACAGATAATAAGAATGGGGCTAACCAGATGAAATAAAACATATTACAAATAACGCCTCTTAGTAAGGCGTTAATTTAAAAAGAAACGCCTCTATATACGGCGTAACTAAAGAAAGGACGCCCTCACCTGACGGCGTCAAATTCCAACGCCAAAGACGGTAGGCCAATAAACGCCCCAATCTTGGGCGTGTTTTATAAACATGAAACGCCCTTCCTCAAGGCGCTTCTTAAGACACGACCTGCACAAGGTCGTCAATTAAAGAATCGACGACCTGACCTATGTCGTTAATTCCATTCGAGTTCCGTTCGACACGGGAGCTTATCCATGGAAGGATTATGTTAATCCAGTAAGTATTTAATAGGGCAAGGACTCTATATTGGAAGCATTACTTCTACTAGAACACTAACCTTAACAGGACGTCCAAAATCCTATAAATAATCTTGATCGAACAAACCCTAAACCTATTTGGACGATCGAACCGCACAGGTACGTGAAGAACATATCTTCTTCTTCTTCTTCTTCTTTTCCTTATGAACGTAATAGCAGTTCATATAAGTTTCTCTTTGCTTCGGTTACATGAAGAACTAATAGTTCTTCATCCTCTTTTCCTCTTACAGGTTGAGGACGCAGCAGCATAAGTGAAGAACAAGGTAACATTCTTCTAATCTCCTCTGTTCTGATAGGTGAAGAAATTAATAAATGTTTCTTCTTCTGTTCCTGTAGGAGTACAGAACCGAAGAACAAGGGTTCTTCATCAAAGCCATCAGCCAGTAGCTGCCATCTTAAACAGAGCATCGATCCCCTTCCCGAAACCTTCACGGTTCAATCTTTAGATTATCACAAGGTAGGTTTTCTCAAGTCACTGTAGCCCAAATAAAATAACGCAAGATATATGTATAAGCATGGCATGCATACAGTTTTATTATGTTCTACAATATTTTGAAAGAAACGCCCCTGTCAAGGGCGCTAATTTACAAGACACGACCATGCCCAGGTCGTCAATTTCATATTTGACGCCCTGTACACAGGCGTTAATTTCATGTAAATGTTAATCGCCCACCTTAAGAACTGATTATCTATGAAATCATGACTATAAACAATGCATGATCCTCTGTCTTCAACCTGCTAACGTTACTGTCCTGATATTATCTTCGTTCCTCTGTTATCCTGAAATTATTACTGTCCTTCAAAAACTTTAAGTAACGACCTTGACAAAGTCGTTTTACACATGTTAACGCCCTGCCATAGGGCGTAAATTGAAAAGACACGCCCCTTCCTAGGGCGTTTATCGGTCAAAATCCTGAAATACATATATTCTGTAATATAGAATTAAACAGTAACGCCCCTTGCCAGGGCGTGTTTTAGACAAATCGTGAAAAATTATTGAAATTCTGTCAAATATATAAATAATGAGACGCCTGCTACTGTAGTCGTCAACTCTTTAAGAAACGACCCCGTCCAGGGCGCGTTTTAGATAAATTACTGAATTATTGAAAATTCTGCAAAACGGAACATATGTAAACGCCTTTCTCTTAGGCGTTACTTACTTGAGAAACGACTTGACCTAAGTCGTTATTTTCTGTAAACTGATTTTTATCCTGATTCTATAACCGATGGGTTCATATTATACATATACGTATATATCGGCACTATTCTCCACTCCGTGAGTATAGTCCCACTTTTCACGTTGTTTCATCGATCACACTCAACTCTCATTGACATACAAGCTCTCCATTGGACATTCTGTTCCTTTGGACTAGCGAGTTAGTCATAGAGACCTCCGTAAGACTCCTCGTAGCCTTGGATTCCCTCAAGGCCGACTGAGCTGGTTGTACCCTAAAAACCCATTACACCATTGATGCCATGTCAATCTAAAGAAACATGGTATACCGGCCCTTATGATTATACAAAGAGTATATCATAAGAAATTCTTAATGGGATGATGATATCATGCCATATCATGTCATTCTTGTAAACCTCAATTCTATGATAAGAATGAGGGTATCTTACCTTTGATATACTGTTCATGTGGACCTCAATTCTATATATAGAATGTCCATATCGATTTGTCATGGTACCTAAGTTAAGGGAACCTAATTCCACCTAGTTTCATCGATAATCATGATTATACCGTTATTATCACCAATCTATGTCCTTTGTCATATTTTGGACTCTATTCTATCAAAGTTGTCGTACGTGTCTACAAGCTTGATTATTGAAATTCTATGTTGGCTATAAACAAGAGTGGATGTCAAAACACATGATAAATGCCTGCGCATATAGGGCCCGATCTGGTCCTGGGAGGAGCACCCGAAAGTACTTGTGCCCATGGGAGTTAAAATGATAAGGTATCTGGCATTATACCGAGTACTTGACTTGCTTGATTGGACATTCCACACACATCTTGTACTTGAATCGTACTTGACTTGACATGAAATGCGTGGCCCGCAAAAGGGTAATTTACTTGCTTGATACATGATAGCCAAAGTTCTTGACATGACTTGTTAAACGTACTTGCTTGAATATCTTGAATAAACTTGTTATCTTGTTGAAAGTTCATGATTAAGTTCATCTTATGTCCTTGATATTACATTCTCTCTATCTTGTCATTTTATGCGAGCATGCATAGCTTTATCGCATTCATGAAAATGTAATTACTTAAACCCCTTGCTAGTACTTGAGATATAATTTCCTACTGAGCGTTCGCTCATCCCGTTTGTCCCTTTTTACTTTTCAGGTAAGTCCGACGATGATGGAAGTCAATCGGATGGGAATGGTCATGAGTGAAAGTGCTAGAGCTGCTCAAGTGTCATCTAGTCTTTTCTATAGTTTCTTGAGTCAACTATGTACTTTTCTTTTTATTAAACATAGTATTGGATTTGTAATAGTCTATTATAAAGGAATAAAGGATTGGGTTATCTTGCTATTTTGCGCATCTCTGTCTTTGTGTCGAATACACGACCACTCTAATTGACATGATTGATATAGACACGTCGCGCACCTCCGGGTATCTTCCGCGCTCGGGGCGTGACAGTTTCTCTTCGAGGGAAGCGGATTGTCCCTCGGCCATTTCTGCTTCCTCTATCTCTTGGACTTCCAGACACTTTGTTTTATGAAGCTCAACCTCTGCCCTTGAAAGTTTGGCTTACAGCTCTGCTATCCAGGTCGTAAGGAAACTTAGGCGCCGCAAGGAGGCGCTGACAGCATCCCTCATCTGCGTTGCAGTCCCTTTCAGAGAGACGAGAGCCACTCGACATTCGGCTCGCTCCAATGTTATGGGCGTCAGCTGGTCAGCTACCTCCCGGCCTAGGAACTCCCTTCTGTTCACATATTTCAGCAGTAGAATTACCCGTGGAGTCCAGTCATCAATGGGGCATCCGAAAGCCAACAACGAACGGGACAAGTGCTCTATCAAGCCCCTCAGCTGAACATAAGTCAAATCTCTGCTGGCCGCTATGGTCTACTGAAGGGTCCCTTAGAACTGCCACACAAGGTCACTCGATGACTGGAGACCGAGTAGTGACATCTCAAGATGTTCGAACTCCACTCTTCTATCCACGGTGGCCCAGAGATCGTCGCTCGTCCCAGAAGATGATGACGGCATGATCTGCAATGCACTTGCACTAGGACCAACTGCAATAGCTGATATGGTAGGTGGAGTCTCAATGACGGCAACTTCCCTGCTAGCCCCTTGGGATGAAGTTTCAACATGAACATCAGTGGCCGAGGACATCTGCTCCTCACCTCCAACCTGGCTGACCCCCATATGGCCAGTTTCAGCAATGAGAGCCAGGGCCCTAGTAGTCCCGGCTTCCACTTCAACGATCTCCCCCTCCTCTATTTCGGGGGGGGGGGGGGGGGGGGCACTCTTCTCTGAGGCCTACTGTCGTGCGACTTCCAATGGCCGAGATTCCTCGACTGCCACTGACTCGTCGGCCCTCACGAGTGCTCCCGGTCCTGCTGGACCCATTGCCGCTGCATAGTCCTTGGGATATCGCAGGGCGATAGGCCGCAAGACAGGCGGGAAGGTTGCGCGACCTGCACCTAGAGCCGGGAGGGGTATCTGCACCGTTCTGGTTGGTAGCGCCACCTCAGTCTACACCGAAGATATATATATATATATATATATCAGAAAGCTAAAAAGAAAAAAGAAAGGAAGGACAACAAGCGCCGATCATGGGGGATTCCTCACCTCAACCGACACTAGGCTCAAATCTCCAAGGGCGGCCTCTGCAGCCCCAGCCCCTTCACTTATGAGTGATCCTGACGGCCCAAGCCCACTCCATGCCAACCGGGGTGGGCTGAAAGTCATGTGATCACTTTCATAAGCTGAAGATGCCCTAGCATCCTCAGTCTCTGTGTCGACCGGTGGGAACTCCTCGTCACTAGAACTGCCACCGTAATCGACCTGCTCAGAGGAAGAAGACTCCTATGCTCTTTATGGATGCTCCTCCATCGGAACAGGAACCTTGCTAGGAGGAGCATCACCCTTAGTAGGGACTTCCTTCATGGAATCCACACTAGGAGCAGTAGTTGATGGGATCTCAGGGGCAAGCTCACCTTGCTCCCCAGCAATAGCTTCCTCTGCACCCCCTGCTCCTGGAAGTAATGTCAGTTGCATATCAACTAAAATTTATGGCAAGAAATAGTCAAGCCAACTGAAGACGTGAAGACTCGCGGTGGTGTCGTAATTAAACTATAAATTACATTACATTTCTTGCCTGGGCGTCGGAGAAGGCAGATCTCTCTCTACGAGAGTAGTAGGGATTTCTTCAGCCCCTTCCCCAGCTACGGCACTTGCTGTCGCCTCTAGCCCGACGACCGTAGCGACTGTGTCGACAACTGTCAACACAGATTAGCCGGAGCAGCCAAAATGAGCCAATGAATTCTGAAGAAATGAAGAGCTTACCTTCAGCTTTTGGCCCTTGCATGCGAGAAGCCTCGTACTCTTCAAAGGATACCACCGGAGGAAGAACGGTTGCTGGTTCCTTTTCTGCGGCCTTCCTCCGGCGTGCCCGTGTCACTCGAGTCACTACTGCGTTGGCCTTCCCAACGGCCTCCCTCAATTGGGATCGGGTCCGCTTTCTCGAATCGCTAGGAGGCATTGGCGTCGTGGTCGGGGCCGGCTCGGGAGTCTCGAAGTACGTTGGCTTCTGAGCTTTCAGTATCAACCCCCTGAAGTGCCGAGTCTCCTCCAAAGTGGGCCGGACTGCGTGCACGCCATAGTGAGAATGATATATGCTGCAACAAAGAAAAAGAAACTTGGCCAAAGTGCTGAAGCAAAGAGAAGAAAGATACCTGCTGGCCCCGTATAGAAGGGGAAGAGAGGGCAATAATACAGCGATGGCACTTTGTCCCTCGAAGCTGCCTCGCGAATAAGCCAACATAAATCTTCTATCTTTTCACTCTGCTCGGCTAGCAGCGCCAGATCCTCGTGGCCACGAGAAGACAGGTGATAATATTAGCTCAGGTGGTCCAGCCCCCATCCGTCAGCATATTTAAATGAGATATGAAGGGGCCGGTCCAGAATGGCTTCCCTGGGGCTACCTGATGAAAGCCCGTGCGAGCGAAGAAGCACAAACAGCCAAGGGGTGTTGTTATATAAAGCATCCCGCCTGTCTTCCCTACGGATGAAAGTCTGATAGGGGTGAAGCCTGTCAACCTCGGGGCGCCTGTCGGCTACAACCGAGATGGGTTCCTCCACTGGCAGAAGGAGTTGCTGAAGAACCACCCTCTCGCTACTTACGCGGCATAGTCCCCGAAGCATCTTCACATAGCCATCCCTACTGATTATGGGCAGCTTTGAATCGACTTTGGTCGAGCGGCCTTTGCTGATCAGAGCGGGAGTATACCACAGTGTTTTTACCGAGTTTGTTCTGACGGAATATGCCTTTGGTCGAGCGGCCTTTACTGATCGAATCGACATAGCCAACCCTTGATACTGACTCCCATCTATTCCGAGTAGGGGCAGTAGAATTTACCGAGTTTGTTCTGACGGAATATGCCCCTCTGCTGATCAGAGCGGGAGTATACCACAGTGTTTTTGCTTCCAGATTCCGATATCCCATCTCCAGGGGGTTATGCTGTGGGATGTTTGAAGTGTTCTGTCCTTTGTTCAACACTTTTTATACAGCAGAGGGTGAGACATCCCTAGACCTCTGGAGTTTATCACGGCTCTCCGGTCTGCCTATTGATGGTGAACCGTATGAAGAAGTCTGCTTGGTAGACTCCGAGAAAGACAGCTCTGATGGGGAAGGCAAGTATTCCCTTGGCTTCTCTTACCGATATCTGATGAAGGTCTATCGCTCCATCTGTCTGGCATATAGTAGAGGATCCTCCAAAGGCTATCATCCCCGAGAGAAAGGTAGCAAACTGAGGGTCCGGATCGGGCAGTGGCTCCAGTACTTCTTCGACGGTCCCCTCAAATATGCAGATTTCCCCTCCATGGGTCCTGTTGCGAGCAAGCAGATAAGAGCTCCCCGCTATAAACCGGCACTGCCATCTTCATTGCGCCATGCGGGCAAAGGTGGTCCCAACCCGGCAGGGGTAGATCCCATCACACACTGTGCAACTTATTTCACATTCTTGCTGTGTACTTTTGCTCTTCCACAAGGGGACGAGACAGTCATTCGGCCAGAGGCCATATATCCAGCTTGTCAGATGGCCTGGGGGATGAAGCTGTCACTCTGCCCAGTGGCCCTGTGTTTGATCTATAAATCTTTGGGGGACCTGTACAAGCATCGGACTCCCCGTTCTTTGAGGACCGTGGGTCCTTTTCATTTCTTCAATGCCTAGGTCTGCAGTATATTCCCTGAATTAGCTCCGAGAACCTTGCAGGCGGATACAGTGTCACCCAGGATGGTTGAATTTGCCAGCGCTGAGCCTGGTCCCTTTTATGATCAGCTATTTAAAATAAGGGGCCGACTGATAAAAGTACCAGTGGACGCCCCTGGCAGCATACATTTCTGGAGCTTGGCCGCAGGTTCAGCTCCTTTGATTGATCCTCAAAGAGAGTGTAAGCTGGAGGAGATAGAGACATATATCCACCCTGTCTCAGGGGTCAACACTGCTCGGCCAATCCTGGAACCGGAGCTGGTGAGATGGGCCATGGCAATTCGGCCTAGTGTTTTGGTTTACAGAAAGGGTGGCCTGCTTCTATTGAAGCCATACTGTCCGTTCCGATTTGGGCGGAACTTTGGTTATGACCAGCACATCCCTACATCAGTTGCTCAATTTCCCCTAGATAGCAGGGCCAAGCACGGGTCCACCATTGTCGACGACGGTCGGTTGTGGTGGGATTTCTATCATCGTCAGGACGACGCAATCTTCAGGGTGCCCACCGTCTCCAACCGTGTTCCCCGGGTAACATCAGAATATATCAAATGGTGGAACATTCGGACCGGCTTTTTCAGGGATGGCAGGGGTGCTTTCTGGGATGTAGCAGAGCGTTATTTCCTGAAACAGTAGCCTGGGCCGGTGTTTGAAATCCCCGAGGCCCATCTGAGGAAGCTTTATTCGCAGAACCCGAGGGAGGCAGAGAACTATCTGGCCCAGCGTCGAGCTCTGAAGGAAAAGAATTCTGAGCCGCCCGCTCCTGTCTTTGCCGCTATTAACGAAGACAGTTTCGTAAAGACCCTGAAACATCTGTGCCATATAGGAGATGATCGCTTGGAGGCACAACAGTATCCATTTCCTGTTGAAGAGCCGCTCCCGGCAGTAGCTCATTGGAGGGGTCCAGTTGATAAATTTCATCCGTATAGGACGTTTGTACGCCGGGAAGATAGAACTCAGACGTACTATAAGCAAACGTCCTGGATGTTCATTATGCTGAGTTTGCATGGATTATCTGCAGAAAGCCCGATAGCTGGCATTTTGAACAAGCCGCTGTTTATATCATTTCATTATGTCGATGGGTGGGGCATGGACCATCTTGACTTGTTTCGCTGCCTTGATTTTCATGGCCATAATGACCTGGCAGCTTTAGTGGAGAAATGCCAGATATTCGGCGATGTTTGCTGGCTTATCAAGGAGGCTGCTTCCCGCTCCAAAGAAGTGGCTTATCCATACTGGCCGCTCTCTGTATTTTATGATGGACCAGCAGGTATAATCTTTTCCTTTCTGACTGCAGTGTTTTCTGTTTAGCATCTAAATTTTGCATCTATTGATCCCATCATCTTTCTGCCGTTCTTAACAGACCGGCCCGACATAAAGCGGCAGGGGCTCTACAGGAAGATTATTGCGCAGGCCGAGAAGCCCACTTACTTTGAAGTTCCTGCTGCAGCACCGACCACTACTCCCCTGCCTCCTGGCAAGAAGAGGAAGGCTTCTGCAGTCAAGGCTGCAGTTGGGAAGGCCAGGAAGGCCAAGAAAGCTCAGGCTCAACAATCGGCTTCGGTAGTGATGGACACCGGGACCCCTCTCCCTGACATTCCCTCATTTGATGAGTTCGAAACTCAGAGGGAGGCCGCTCAGGCATCAGTTCAGGGTAACATCAATATTCTGCCATTGCATTCTTCATTCTATCTTGCTGGGTTTCAGAAGAGTGTTTAAATCTGACCACTCCTTCTTGCACAGCCCAAGAGCCAGTCGCGACGCCCTCCGAGGTGGGGACCAGGTTGCCCTCTCCCACGCCGACTAGTGAGGCGGAGGGTAAGCATGCCCTTTTCATCTTTTTCTGTTCATTTCAGCTACTTTTCATCGTCCCTCTCACAGGCTTTTCTTTATAGTGATGGCCGGGGAGGAGACTGAGATTACAGGAGCGGCTGGCGATATTACTCAGCCGCGGGAGGGTCACAAGACCCAGGCCAAATGGGGCCCCGCTCCCGGAAGGCGCATAGTTACCCGGTCTTCCTCCAAGCAGATGTTAGAATTGATGGCCCCGCCCATGGACAGAGTAGAAATCTCTTCCGGTAGCTCTGCGGCCGCTTCTGAGGCAGGTGGAGAAGAAACAGATCTCAGCGGGAGCGACACGGAGGGTGCCTCCAAACCAGAGGCCCCATCCGTATGTACCGCCATTGTTTTATCATTTACACCCCCCAAGCTGCTGGTGCCATTTTCTGGAGAAGAATTACCAGAAGAGTTCGCCGCTCTGGATACCGAGGCAGATATAACTCCTGCTTTTGTGGTCTCATCAGCGGGGCTTTCTTCTTCCCTGCAGTCTTTTGAGGATATTGGCATCACTTTAGAAGTGAGTCTTTTCCCTTTATGGTTTCCTTTTCCCCATCTTTATCTGCTGCTTGACACTGCATTGATTCGTTCACAGGAATCCCCTGTCGCCCTCCCGGCTACGAGTGCAGCCGTTGAAGCCACTTTATCTGGCACCCTGGCTATTGTTCCTGCTTCGGCAGCCGTTCTTGAGATAATTCGCCCTGTGCCCGTGAGGGTGCAGTCCTCCACAGACTTAGCATCATTGGACCTGCGGAATGCAGGGGAAGGCCCTGCTCTCATCAAGGCTTTGGATTTCAGAGCTGAAATGGACCCAGCCAGGGGTTCTGCCTTTATACCAGCTGCAGTGATGACCATCGCTCCAGAATCAACAGTTCCCATAGTATCAGTCATGGAGAGCGAACCTTTGCCTCTTCAGACCGTGGCCCCCGTAGCCTTGACATTGCAGGGGCTGGGCACCGAAATGGAAGAAGGAGAGGTATCTGTTACAGAACTGGGAGTATCGCCTATAACGGCCATGGAATCTGCTTCCGTATTTTTAGAATCTGAGGAGGAGATGCCTGAAGTTGCATCCGGGAGTGTTCCGACGGCCGCCTCCGAGGAGATGGAGGTGGAAGATCTCTCGGCCACGTCAGAGGTTACGGGCAGAGCTCAGTTGGTGGCTTCGGCAGACCTGCCGTCTTCTTCTTCGTAGCCGGATATCACCCTATGGGTGGATATAGACAGTGAAGTAACTTTTGAAGTAGCTCCTCTTCCTTCGCCTGGCTTCACTTCCCCTGAAAGTTTTGTCTGGCAGCATCTGGGCATGCTGCGTCAACTGGTGGAGTCCCAACCTGGACTAACTTATTCACAGTTGAAGGAGATAGCCGGGCGCTTCACCGCCGGCTTACAGGCGATGGGATGTCCCACAGAAATATGGGCCCAACGGGTTCTTTTGTTGTTAAAATTTGTTCATCGCCGGGATTTCTTGACACACATCATGTCGGACAGATTGGCAGCCTTGAAGTTGCAAAGAATGGAGTGCAAGTTCGAGCTGGCAAAGATGAACTCTATCCTTCAGGAGCGACATCGTCAAATGCAGTCTTTGGCGGAGCGGGAGCATTTCGTGCGCGACCGGATAACTATCCTGGAAACTGAACTGTCTGATCTCCGAGCTGAGCTGCCACAGCTAACAACTTCTCGACCGCAGCTCGAGGAAGAAGCAACTTTATTAGAGGGGCAGGTGGCATCCTTTCGAGACCAGTCTGTTCGACTGTAGGAAGAGGAGGCTCGTCTTCATGAACTAGGAGCCGCCCCTTCTGTGGGTCTTCTGGCATTCGAGGATATCTTCCGGCAGCCATGAATCATTTTCTTTTTCTTTTCTTCTTCTCTCTTTTTTTTTGGTGCTCTTTTGTGATACAATGTCCCCTCGGGGCCCTTTATGTACTCACTTCTTAATGAAAAGAAAAATTTTGCTTTATGTGTATCCGCCTTCTTTTCCATGTGGTTTTATCACTTCAGTGAAGTGGGGTAGTGGTTTTAGCAACCCCTCATGCGAATGGCTCGTATCTGGCAGGAGAGCGTCCACCCCTTCAGAGAAAGGATGGGGAACTCGCTCCACCTCGTGACGGCATCCGAAGAGGTGCTTAAACCGGATTCTGTTGGTAGCGGCAAACGTCCCTCTTGGCAATATGTGCTGTGAGGGAGACAATTTGCAGGAATGTGAAAGAAAGGGCCTTATCAGAATAGACGGAAAGTCTAGACTGGGTAGAGGTTATAGCAGGTGGGACGATTACAGGATATGTGGTTTTCATCAAGACAGACGTAGGGTCTGAACTGAATAGGGTTTTATCATTGATTGGGCGAAATGCCAGTCGATCAACAGCTGGTTTCATCATCGATATTGGGTTTATATCGATGCAAGAAGAGTTCATAAGTTTCCCCAGAATAGACGAAAGGTCTACACTGAGTAGGGTTTCATCATTGATCGGGCGAGGTGCCAATCGATCAACAGTTGATTTCATCATCGATATTGGATTTATATCGATGCAAAAAGGATTTATAAGTTTCCTCAGGATAGACGAGAGGTCTAAGCTGAATAGGGTTTCATCATTGATCGGGCGAGGTGCCAATCGATCAACAGCTGATTTCATCATCGATATTGGATTTATATCGATGCGAAAAGGATTTATAAGTTTCCTCAGAATAGACGAAAGGTCTAAACTGAGTAGGGTTTCATCATTGATCGGGTGAGGTGCCAATCGATCAACAGTTGATTTCATCATCGATATTGGATTTATATCGATGCGAAAAGGATTTATAAGTTTCCTCAGAATAGACGAAAGGTCTAAACTGAGTAGGGTTTATCGCAGGTGGGACTTTGCCAAGAATGTATAGGTTTTATCAGAACAGTGATGGGTTTCATTGTTGGTGGGACATGCGAATGGGGAGATGTGGATTTTATCAGGGCAAACGTAAGGTCTGTCCCAGAAAGGCTTTATCATCGGTGGGGCATGAAGCCATATGACCGACGGAAGGTTTTACCAATGAAGGCAGATGAAGGTATCGTGCCGGTTGGCACGGAACTTTTTGAATTACCATATTACTGACCCAAGTGCCCTTTCGGGTTTTCACCAGAGCCAGCCCCCTCTTGCTTTTGCCCACGCGTCCTTTCGGATTTTCACGTGGCGGGGTACCCGATTTTGCCTACAGTGCCCTTTCGGGTTTTCACCACAGCTGGGTTTTAGCCATTTTTGCCCTCGTTCAGAATGCCTGAACAAGACTGGCGGGGTATCTCTATTTTTAACCCCATTTTATCTCTTCTTTTCTTCTCCCTTTCTCTCTCTCTTTTTTTTTTATTGAAACTTTGATTCTATAACTGATGGGCGCAGTTTGTGCATATGTCATCATTGATGTGGGTGCTAACATCAATGCAAGGGTTTCATAGGTCTCATCAGGATAGACGTAAGGTCTAAACTGGACAGGTTTCATCGCTGATCGGGCAATGCGCCAATCAATCAGCAACGGATTTCATCATCGGTATTGGGTTTATACCAATGCAATGATTTTTATAGGTTTGATCAGGATAGACGTAAGGTCTAAACTGGACAGGTTTCATCGCTGATCGGGCAATGCGCCAATCAATCAGCAACGGATTTCATCATCGGTATTGGGTTTATACCAATGCAATGATTTTTATAGGTTTGATCAGGATAGACGTAAGGTCTAAACTGGACAGGTTTCATCGCTGATCGGGCAATGCGCCAATCAATCAGCAACGGGTTTCATTATCGGTATTAGGTTTATACCAACGCAAGGATTTTTATAGGTTTGATCAGGATAGACGTAAGGTCTAAACTGGACAGGTTTCATCGCTGATCGGGCAATGCGCCAATCAATCAGCAACGGGTTTCATCATCGGTATTGGGTTTATACCAATGCAAGGATTTCATAAATTTCATCAGGGTAGACGTAAGGTCTAAACTGGATGGATTTCATCACGACGGGACGTAAAGAGATATGCGGGTTTCTTCGTGGTTACCACATTATCGACCCAAGTGCCCTTTCGGGTTTTCACCAGAGCCAGCCCCCTCTTGCTTTTGCCCGTGCTCCCTTTCGGGTTTTCGCATGGCGGGGTACCCGATTTTGCCTGCAGTGCCCTTTCGGGTTTTCACCACAGCTGGGTTTTAGCCATTTTTGCCCTTGTTCAGAATGTCCGAACAAGACTGGCGGGGTATCTCTATTTTTAACCCCATTTTTTATATATATTTTTTTTATTTTCTTCTATCCCCCCCTTCCTGTTTAGAGGGTGTCAGACCGTGACGACACAAGATCACGATAAGTGGTAGCCTGGTTAGGATGGAGTGTCACTATACCAAGGAAAGGATATCTTGGCTAGGGAGGAGTGCCATTAGGCCAAGGAAAATGTATCTCGGCTAGGGCGGAATGCCACTAGACCAAGGAAGGGTAGCTCGGATAGGGCGGAGTGCCAGTAGACCAAGGAAGGGTAGTGTAATACCCCGGTTTTTAAAATATGTAATAAATGAAGTTTTAGTTTAGATAATAAAATTCATAAATTAATATTTAATTCTTTAGTGAATAGTGGTTAGTGAATAGTACCTTCGTGAATAGTACCTTCCGTAAATAGTATTATTAGTGTAATTTCGATATTTTCATAAAACTCTAGAAAAATACAAAATTGGTAGATCATGATTTATAGAACAACTTTATCTTCTTGAGTTTTATTAGCAAAAAATCTATATTTAGATCTATTTACCATTTAATTGAGTATAATTAATTAATATTTTATTCATGTGAATAGTACCATCGAAAATATTTCTACTTGATAAAAATTCACAAAAATGGTAATTTGATTTCTGGAAGTGTATGTAACAAACTTGTCTTCTATTATTAACCCTGTGAAAATCCGTGGTAAGATCTATTTAGAGGTTTAAGTAGAAAATTCAAACTTTTCAACCTTTACCTAACCCCATTTTAAAACTCAAAATTCGAGCTCATTTCTCAACCATTTGATCTGAAATTGGTGTCAAATTAAAGGTCTTGATTTAATCTTCAAAAGCCCTCTCATAATCGGTCGAAACCCTAACCCTAATTGAGGCGGCTAGACAAATTAGACTTGGTCTCTATTTTCGGCGCCGTTTCCAAGATGCCACTTCAAGCGCCGAGATCTCCCTCTCTCGACCACCTCAGAAGGCCCATGAGCTATTAAAAGAAAGCTCTCTGGGTCTATTTTCTTTTGATACCCACCATTGGTGCTGAAGTTTTCGGAGCTGGGCGATATCCTGCGAGGAGTGCAGGGGTGTCCAAGTTCCTTGTTCTTCATCTATCTTTTGTTCTTCATCAAATTGAGGTAGGTTCTCTCGGGCTCAAACCCTAAATAATATATCAAGCTCTTCAGCATGAATCCCTCTTTCTTTTGATACCAAAAGCCCCATCATTTATTTAGTATTTCTTGATATTTTAATTGTTTAAGTTGGACATGTTAAGTTAAGGCTAAACTAGGGTTTTAGTTGTTCTTTCTTAAATTACGTGATCAATTCATGTTGTAAATCAACTTTTAAGCTATGCATCTTATGTAGAATTTCATGCTCGTCATTTTGGTAGCAAAAGCCCCTTGTTTCATTAAGTATATCATGAGAATTAATTCATTTAGTTCTGACTTATCTAATTAGGGTAGAAGACTGTTCATTCACTGTTTTAGTAGTAATTAAAGACTGTAAATCTGAAAGTGATTCATGTAGATTGTAGAGCTCTCTGTGCTCTTTCCATGGACAGTAAGAACACTAAATTTCATTGAGTATAACTCCCGGAATTAATGTTTTAGTGTAACCCTAGTAAACCCTCACTTCCCGGCGTTCACCGGACGCGGCAGGGACGACCGGAGACACCCAGGGATGGGCGGTCTTACGATAGACCGTCCAACTCCAGCCCACACCCGGCCCTGGCTTAGACAGGAGTTAAACGGTTCCTAATCAACCACTTATCCTACTTAAACGGTCAGAAACTGACCACATATCCATCCCAGCAGGATAAACGGTCCTAAACGGACCACATAACTTGTGCGGCCACTTACTGGGCCGCACAACTGGATGGGCGGCCCTGCCCCTGGCCGCACATCCCTGGGATGGGCGGCCCATCCCAGACCGCCCAAGCAGATGGACGGTCCTCAGGGAACCGCCCAAGTACATGGGCGGCCCTCAGAGAGCCGCCCAACCTCCTGGCATGCCCAATGGCCCCCGTTCAGCCCCTGTTAAGTCCAGAAGTTATACGGTCCACCCAGAACCGTTTATCTACCCAGTAAATGACTTAGTAATGATTCTAATGCATCCTTTTTCATATCATTAGGTTTGGACGGTTGCCACCTAACCGCCCAACACCCTGGAGCCCTAAAACGGCCCTTGTGCGACCGTTTAACCTCCAGAGCCGATTTTCACGCCCGATTTCACCGTTTGACGCCCCAATCGACTTAGTAAATGCATGATTTGATAATATATCTATATTTCTGTCTCAGAAATCTATTTATCATATAAAATGATTTAAAAGTGATTTTAATTATTATTTAGCATCTTACTTGTTAATTAGTTCTTAAAGTGATAATTAGTATATTTAAGCGCTAAATTAGTATCTTAATTTCATACTTAGCCAGTAAATTTATCTTTCTGTCTCAGAAACATGTTTTCACAGAAAATGATCTTATTAATTACAAATTAGTATTTTTGATTATTAATTAGTATCTTAATCGCATTTTAATTGCTAATTGGTACTTAAATTGCAAATTAGTATTTTCAAGTGCCAAAATTAATATCTTAATTACTGTCAAAAAAATAGATTTATATTTATGTTCCAGAAATATATTTTTCACAGGAAATAACTTCATGTATAGATAATTAGTGTTCTTAAGTGTAAATTAGTATCTTAGTTACTAGTTAGTATCTTAACTTGATAATTAGTGTGTTTAATAGATAAATTAGTATCTTGATGCTGTTAAGACAATAGATTTATATTTCTGTTCCAGAAATATACTTTTCATAGAAAGTGATTTAATGTGTAGTTAATTACGTGTTTTTAATGTTACTTAGTGATTTAAATTGCTATTTAGTATCTTAAGTTGATAACTAGTGTTTTTGATGGTTAGATTAGCATCAAAATTTGCTGTTAGAAAGTAGATTTTATATTTCTGAAATCAGCAACATATGTGTTTATGGAAAATGATTTAATGTAATTCTAGATTGTTAATTGGTATCTTAATGGTTAGTTAGCATGTTAAATGGAGTTAATAAGCATCTTAAACTGTTAATTGGTAAGAAACGCACATGATAAGTGGTAAATATACAAGTAAATTTCTTTAAATGCATGCTATCCTTTGAGCTTGATTCTTTGTCTATCTTGATCCATCTTCATCCTGTGAATGAAAAACCTTATACCTAATTAAGCATGTAAAATTAGGCGTGTAAAGGCTTCGTTGGTTTTTCTTAATTCTGTCAGTCAGTTCGTACTTAGAGCTAGCGGCATACTGTCAGTCGCTATTGTTGGCCTCGTGACTCGTGGTTCGTGACTCTTGGGAGTACGGCCGGTGTGGCCGTATAACCCTCGGTATGTGAGTTTTATCGTGTTTTGAACTCTTGAATCCAAGGACAAGTTAGTCCTTTAATCTTGAGCTTATGACAGTAAATTCTCCCGATTATTTGGCCATTTACTTGACTATCTAGACATTTGGATCTTGGATCCATTTTTATGCCAACGCACCATAAGGGCCCGGTCTGGTCCTGGGGAGAGCGCCCGAAAGTTAGTGAGCCCATGGGATGTTAATGACAGGGTGAGGCATACACCCGAAGTGCAGGACATGCTTGTTATGTCTAGAATAAACTCTTGTTACTTATTACCAGTTACTTGGGTACTTGAATTACAATGACGTCGCCCCCAAGGTCTTGATAAGTAACGTACTTGAATCCCGCTGAGCGTATAAGAGACGCTTGCCCTACTTGCTTGCTTGGCCAACTCTTGCTATTTCCTGTTGGAAACCATTGTATTTGCAATCATACATGACATGTTTGACCAAAGAGGTTAATATACTAGTGATCGATCTTCATGCTTATACTTGAGTTCTATCTTGTGGAAATTTTTGACTTGAAAACTCCTGTAACAAATTCTTGTAGACTCTTGTTCAATCTTGTATTTGATATCTTATTCGTTCTTACTTGATTTTCTTGACCTTGCAAGATCTGTTTATTACATTATATCGTCATTACTTCTTTTACTAGCATGCTACCGTCTTTTACATATTTAGCATGGCATGAAAAATGTAATTACTTGTTAATCACTTTAACCACTGCCTGATGATAGAGTATAATTCCTACTGAGCTTCTTGCTCACCCCTACCTCCAACCCTTTTCAGGTGCGCGAGTATTGGTACGTGCATGGGAATCGGATCGGTGTGATCGAGTGGTACCTGGACCCTAGAGTTGGAGTCTGTGTCCTTTCTATTTTCTTAAGTCTTGTTAGTTTAGTTCCTTCATTTTGTTATCTATTTCGAAGCTTTTATTGTAAGTGGTGTTGAATATATCTTTTTAAATTAATAAGAGCTCGTATTTTCTCAAATGTGTGTCTGGCCTCTTTGTATTTTATTGTGATTATTTATCTTCCGCTCTTGTCATCGTGACTTGTCTCCTGCCACGTTCCGAGCATCGCTTCCCGCTGCTATCGGTTCGGGGCGTGACAGTTTTGGTATCAGAGCCTCCTTCTTATTTGAGTCCCTTGGATTTTTGTCCGAGTGTATAGGTTACCCTAAGTCTTAAGACCCGTGTCGTCCCTTGTACCCTGGTGAGATTGGGTAGTATAGTGGGTTAAGTAATAAAATATATACAAGATTGCGTTGCGGTAGGCGTAAGGACAATAAAAAGGTTAACCATCTATTATCTTCCAGGTTTAAGCCGTTCTTAAAAATGAAACCGAGTGGTTCCGGTAAGGCGAGTTTCGTTTCTGCTGAAGGCCGGCGAGTTCGTCGTAAGGAAACCCGACGTAATAAGAAGAAGAAGAGTAACATCGCGCAAAGGGAATGTCTGTATTGTCACAAGCTTGGTCATCTCGCGAATGAATGCTGGCGGAGGAGCAAAGCATGTCTGCGTTGCGGCAATCAAGATCATAAGATGGCTAATTGCCCTAAGCAGAAGGGTAATATTGAGAGTATTATTGCGCAAAAGGAATGCAAGAAGGAATGCAAGTACTGTCGCAGGCTTGGTCATCTCGCGAAGGAGTGCTGGTGGAGGAGAGGATCGTGTCTACGTTGCGGTAATCCGGATCATAAAATGGATAATTGCCCTAAGTTACTTCCACAAGTAAAACTTCCAGAAGAATCGGAACCAACTTCCGCCGAATGACGAACTACATACGGTATCATTCTCTTTTACCCCGAGCATTCGTCATTAATCGTATAGTTACCATATTATTTTGATAAATCTTAGTTAGTTAATTTCTTTCATCCTTAACATGTTATTTTCATAAATGTGATCTTCTGAGTTTAAACTTTTATCTAATTGAAAATAATCGGTGAATTTGGGGACCAAATTCCTTTAAGTGGGGGAGGGTGTAATACCCCGGTTTTTAAAATATGTAATAAATGAAGTTTTAGTTTAGATAATAAAATTCATAAATTAATATTTAATTCTTTAGTGAATAGTGGTTAGTGAATAGTACCTTCGTGAATAGTACCTTCCGTAAATAGTATTATTAGTGTAATTTCGATATTTTCATAAAACTCTAGAAAAATACAAAATTGGTAGATCATGATTTATAGAACAACTTTATCTTCTTGAGTTTTATTAGCAAAAAATCTATATTTAGATCTATTTACCATTTAATTGAGTATAATTAATTAATATTTTATTCATGTGAATAGTACCATCGAAAATATTTCTACTTGATAAAAATTCACAAAAATGGTAATTTGATTTCTGGAAGTGTATGTAACAAACTTGTCTTCTATTATTAACCCTGTGAAAATCCGTGGTAAGATCTATTTAGAGGTTTAAGTAGAAAATTCAAACTTTTCAACCTTTACCTAACCCCATTTTAAAACTCAAAATTCGAGCTCATTTCTCAACCATTTGATCTGAAATTGGTGTCAAATTAAAGGTCTTGATTTAATCTTCAAAAGCCCTCTCATAATCGGTCGAAACCCTAACCCTAATTGAGGCGGCTAGACAAATTAGACTTGGTCTCTATTTTCGGCGCCGTTTCCAAGATGCCACTTCAAGCGCCGAGATCTCCCTCTCTCGACCACCTCAGAAGGCCCATGAGCTATTAAAAGAAAGCTCTCTGGGTCTATTTTCTTTTGATACCCACCATTGGTGCTGAAGTTTTCGGAGCTGGGCGATATCCTGCGAGGAGTGCAGGGGTGTCCAAGTTCCTTGTTCTTCATCTATCTTTTGTTCTTCATCAAATTGAGGTAGGTTCTCTCGGGCTCAAACCCTAAATAATATATCAAGCTCTTCAGCATGAATCCCTCTTTCTTTTGATACCAAAAGCCCCATCATTTATTTAGTATTTCTTGATATTTTAATTGTTTAAGTTGGACATGTTAAGTTAAGGCTAAACTAGGGTTTTAGTTGTTCTTTCTTAAATTACGTGATCAATTCATGTTGTAAATCAACTTTTAAGCTATGCATCTTATGTAGAATTTCATGCTCGTCATTTTGGTAGCAAAAGCCCCTTGTTTCATTAAGTATATCATGAGAATTAATTCATTTAGTTCTGACTTATCTAATTAGGGTAGAAGACTGTTCATTCACTGTTTTAGTAGTAATTAAAGACTGTAAATCTGAAAGTGATTCATGTAGATTGTAGAGCTCTCTGTGCTCTTTCCATGGACAGTAAGAACACTAAATTTCATTGAGTATAACTCCCGGAATTAATGTTTTAGTGTAACCCTAGTAAACCCTCACTTCCCGGCGTTCACCGGACGCGGCAGGGACGACCGGAGACACCCAGGGATGGGCGGTCTTACGATAGACCGTCCAACTCCAGCCCACACCCGGCCCTGGCTTAGACAGGAGTTAAACGGTTCCTAATCAACCACTTATCCTACTTAAACGGTCAGAAACTGACCACATATCCATCCCAGCAGGATAAACGGTCCTAAACGGACCACATAACTTGTGCGGCCACTTACTGGGCCGCACAACTGGATGGGCGGCCCTGCCCCTGGCCGCACATCCCTGGGATGGGCGGCCCATCCCAGACCGCCCAAGCAGATGGACGGTCCTCAGGGAACCGCCCAAGTACATGGGCGGCCCTCAGAGAGCCGCCCAACCTCCTGGCATGCCCAATGGCCCCCGTTCAGCCCCTGTTAAGTCCAGAAGTTATACGGTCCACCCAGAACCGTTTATCTACCCAGTAAATGACTTAGTAATGATTCTAATGCATCCTTTTTCATATCATTAGGTTTGGACGGTTGCCACCTAACCGCCCAACACCCTGGAGCCCTAAAACGGCCCTTGTGCGACCGTTTAACCTCCAGAGCCGATTTTCACGCCCGATTTCACCGTTTGACGCCCCAATCGACTTAGTAAATGCATGATTTGATAATATATCTATATTTCTGTCTCAGAAATCTATTTATCATATAAAATGATTTAAAAGTGATTTTAATTATTATTTAGCATCTTACTTGTTAATTAGTTCTTAAAGTGATAATTAGTATATTTAAGCGCTAAATTAGTATCTTAATTTCATACTTAGCCAGTAAATTTATCTTTCTGTCTCAGAAACATGTTTTCACAGAAAATGATCTTATTAATTACAAATTAGTATTTTTGATTATTAATTAGTATCTTAATCGCATTTTAATTGCTAATTGGTACTTAAATTGCAAATTAGTATTTTCAAGTGCCAAAATTAATATCTTAATTACTGTCAAAAAAATAGATTTATATTTATGTTCCAGAAATATATTTTTCACAGGAAATAACTTCATGTATAGATAATTAGTGTTCTTAAGTGTAAATTAGTATCTTAGTTACTAGTTAGTATCTTAACTTGATAATTAGTGTGTTTAATAGATAAATTAGTATCTTGATGCTGTTAAGACAATAGATTTATATTTCTGTTCCAGAAATATACTTTTCATAGAAAGTGATTTAATGTGTAGTTAATTACGTGTTTTTAATGTTACTTAGTGATTTAAATTGCTATTTAGTATCTTAAGTTGATAACTAGTGTTTTTGATGGTTAGATTAGCATCAAAATTTGCTGTTAGAAAGTAGATTTTATATTTCTGAAATCAGCAACATATGTGTTTATGGAAAATGATTTAATGTAATTCTAGATTGTTAATTGGTATCTTAATGGTTAGTTAGCATGTTAAATGGAGTTAATAAGCATCTTAAACTGTTAATTGGTAAGAAACGCACATGATAAGTGGTAAATATACAAGTAAATTTCTTTAAATGCATGCTATCCTTTGAGCTTGATTCTTTGTCTATCTTGATCCATCTTCATCCTGTGAATGAAAAACCTTATACCTAATTAAGCATGTAAAATTAGGCGTGTAAAGGCTTCGTTGGTTTTTCTTAATTCTGTCAGTCAGTTCGTACTTAGAGCTAGCGGCATACTGTCAGTCGCTATTGTTGGCCTCGTGACTCGTGGTTCGTGACTCTTGGGAGTACGGCCGGTGTGGCCGTATAACCCTCGGTATGTGAGTTTTATCGTGTTTTGAACTCTTGAATCCAAGGACAAGTTAGTCCTTTAATCTTGAGCTTATGACAGTAAATTCTCCCGATTATTTGGCCATTTACTTGACTATCTAGACATTTGGATCTTGGATCCATTTTTATGCCAACGCACCATAAGGGCCCGGTCTGGTCCTGGGGAGAGCGCCCGAAAGTTAGTGAGCCCATGGGATGTTAATGACAGGGTGAGGCATACACCCGAAGTGCAGGACATGCTTGTTATGTCTAGAATAAACTCTTGTTACTTATTACCAGTTACTTGGGTACTTGAATTACAATGACGTCGCCCCCAAGGTCTTGATAAGTAACGTACTTGAATCCCGCTGAGCGTATAAGAGACGCTTGCCCTACTTGCTTGCTTGGCCAACTCTTGCTATTTCCTGTTGGAAACCATTGTATTTGCAATCATACATGACATGTTTGACCAAAGAGGTTAATATACTAGTGATCGATCTTCATGCTTATACTTGAGTTCTATCTTGTGGAAATTTTTGACTTGAAAACTCCTGTAACAAATTCTTGTAGACTCTTGTTCAATCTTGTATTTGATATCTTATTCGTTCTTACTTGATTTTCTTGACCTTGCAAGATCTGTTTATTACATTATATCGTCATTACTTCTTTTACTAGCATGCTACCGTCTTTTACATATTTAGCATGGCATGAAAAATGTAATTACTTGTTAATCACTTTAACCACTGCCTGATGATAGAGTATAATTCCTACTGAGCTTCTTGCTCACCCCTACCTCCAACCCTTTTCAGGTGCGCGAGTATTGGTACGTGCATGGGAATCGGATCGGTGTGATCGAGTGGTACCTGGACCCTAGAGTTGGAGTCTGTGTCCTTTCTATTTTCTTAAGTCTTGTTAGTTTAGTTCCTTCATTTTGTTATCTATTTCGAAGCTTTTATTGTAAGTGGTGTTGAATATATCTTTTTAAATTAATAAGAGCTCGTATTTTCTCAAATGTGTGTCTGGCCTCTTTGTATTTTATTGTGATTATTTATCTTCCGCTCTTGTCATCGTGACTTGTCTCCTGCCACGTTCCGAGCATCGCTTCCCGCTGCTATCGGTTCGGGGCGTGACAGGTAGCTCGGCTAGGGCGGAGTGCCGCTAAACCAAGAAAAAGGTATCCCTGCTAGGGCGGAGTGCCGCTAGGCCAAGGAAAAGGTATCTTGACTAGGGCGGAGTGTCGCTAGGCCAAGGAAAGGGTATCTCGGCTAGGGCGGAGTGCCGCTAGGCTAAGGAAAGGGTATCTTGACTAGGGCGGAGTGCCACTAAGCCAAGGAGAGGGTATCTCGACTAGGGCGGAGTGCCGCTAGGCCAAGGAAAGGGTGTCTCGGCTAGGGCGTAGTGCCGCTAGACCAAGAAAAAGGTATCTCTTGCCCGATTACTCGGGGAATATCAGCTGTGCAGCATGATACAACTTTAGGTGTTTACCGTTGAGTGGTGAGAATTGGACCTCCCGTCGATGATTAACAACTATGTAGGCCCCTCCTTCGTAGACCCTTTGTATCACATATGGACCCTCCCAATTGGGATTTAGCTTTCCCTTCGGGTTGGACGCCATGACTTCTTTTTTCTTGACCATGACGAGGTCACCTTTCTTAAATTCTCGTCCTTTTACGAGTTTTTTAAATGCAGTGGCCATGCGGACCTGATACATTTGGATATTCTTCTGAGCTTGGAGGCGCTTCCCTTCCAATTCAGCCAATTCTTCTAATCTTCTTTCTGCATTGGTTTGTTCGCCATGGGCTAGGTCGTATTGGACTGCCACTCTGAGTGATGGGACTTCCAGCTCTAGTGGGACTACTGCCTCTGAGCCGTATACCAAGGAGTATGGTGAGCACCCTGTAGGTGTTTTGAAGACGGTGCGGTACGCCCACAGAGCTTCATACATCTTTTCTTCCCAGTCCTTCTTACTGGCACTGACGACTTTGGCCAGCAGGGTGCACAAAGTCTTATTGAAAGCTTCTGCCAATCCATTTGCCTGTGGATTGTAAGGAGTGGAAGTCCTCCATTCGATCTTATATTTCTCGGCAAGCCGATAGATTTTCTGATTTCTGAAATGACTCCCATTGTCAGATATTATTCGGCCGGGGATCCCAAATCGGAAGATGATGTTTTGCTTGATGAATCTAGCGACCAACTCACCAGTGACTTCTCTTAGTGCTATAGCCTCTGCCCATCGAGAGAAGTAATCTGTTATGGCCAGTATATACTTATGCCCGGCCGAGGAAGTCGGTAGTGGACCGACTACATCAGTTCCCCATTGTGCAAACGGCCAGCTAGGGACTGTAGGGTGCAGAATCGTAGGTGGCCTTCTAGGCACAACAGCATGCTCCTGACACTTCTGGCATGACTTTGGAAATGTGCAGCAGTCCTCAAACATAGTGGGCCAATAGTAGCCCAGCTTCTTGATTTCTATCTTCATCTTGGGGCCAGCCTGGTGGGCACCTGTTGTCCCAGCATGTACTTCTTTCATTGCTTGCCAAGCTTCCTCAGTGGACAGGCAGCGGAGCAGAATCTTCTTGCGTCCATCTGCCATTATTCGGAACAGAGTCCCATTCCTGAATTCATAAGAATCTTTGATTCGCAGGAGTTTCATCTTTTCTTCTCTTTTCTGCGGCAGCTGTTGGTGTAAAAACCATTGTAGCAGGTGCTGTCTCCAATCGGATGCCTGTTCTGTACTGATCGTGGCGACTTCATTTTCTTCGGGGCAGCCTTCTAGCATGCTGGGGACTTGCCGCCGATTTATAACAATAATGTTTAGTGTCTCATCCGGTGGGACTGCTATTGAGCTGGCTAGTTTTGCCAATGCATCAGCCTGGGCATTATGTGCACGGCCCACATGCTTGAGCTCAATATGATAGAATTTCGCCATGAGGCGCACAACTTTTTGGTGGTAGGGGTTCAACTCCGGCTTTCGCACTTCGAACTCACCTTGGATTTGCTTTATTATCAACATTGAATCCCCGAATACCTGAAGCATCTGGATACCCATGTTGAGGCTTATATGCAGTCTGATTATCAGAGCTTCATACTCGGCTTCATTATTAGTGCAGGGCTTGTTTATAGAACAGGAAGTATGCGCAACCTCCCCTTCCGGCGATTTCAGCACAATACCGGCTCCGGCCCGTATTCTAGTCTTTCCATCGGAGTCTGTCTCTGTTCTAGATGCTCCATCAAAGAATAGCTGCCACATAGTTGACTGAGCTTGGCAGGCTTCTAGTGTCTCATCATCGGGTAACTCAGTCCCCAACATATCATTCTCTGGCACAGGATGTTCTGCGAAGAAATCGGCCACAGCTTGTCCTTTTATTGCCCTCTGGGGTATATACGTGATATCGAATTCCATCAGAATTACTGCCCATTTGCCCAACCGGCCTTTCAGTACTGGTTGAGTCAGTATGTATTTGAGTGGATCTGCTGCAGATATCAATCTGATTTCATGTGACAGCATGTAGTGCCGGAGCTTTTTAACGGCAAAGACTAGTGCCAAGCATGTCTTTTCTATATAGCTGTAGCTTTCTTCTGTTCTGATCAGCCTCCTACTCAGGTAGTATAGAGCCTGCTCTTTGCCTTCTTCATTTATCTGTGCTAGCATTGCCCCCAGGGAACAGTGTGTTGCTGCAATGTACAGTATCAGGGGTTTGCCCTTAATAGGTGCCCCCAGCACTGGAGGGGTTTTGAGATATTCTTTCAGCTTCTCAAAGGCCTCCTGACAGCCATCGTCCCAGAGGAATGGCACATCTTTCATCATGAGCTTGTGAAAAGGGTGGCATCTCCCCGACAGATTTGATATGAATCGTCGGATGTAGGCCAAACGCCCTTGTAGAGATCTCAGCTCGTGGAGATTCCTTGGTGGAGGGAGCTCCTGGATAGCTTTAATCTTGGATGGGTCAATCTCAATGCCCCTATGACGGACAATGAACCTAAGGAATTTTCCACTGGACACGCCGAAGGCACATTTCATAGGATTCATTTTGAGCTCATATTTGCGCAGCCTCTGGAACACTACTCTCAGATCCTGCAAATGGTCTTCTTTTCTGCTGGTTTTCACCACCAGGTCATCGATGTAGCACTCTACCTTCTTGAAGAGCAAATCATCAAAGATCTTTGTCATAGCTCTTTGATAGGTAGCGCCGGCATTCTTGAGGCCGAACGGCATCCTTTTATAGTGGAATATCCCCTTCGGAGTGCGGAATGCAGTGTGCACTCTGTCTTCTTCAGCGATCCAGATCTGGTTATATCCGGATGACCCATCCATGAATGACAGGGCTTCATGGGCAGTGGTTGCATCGATCATTACTTCAGTAATTGGCACTGGGAAATCATCTTTTGGACAAGCCTTATTCAGGTCCCTGAAATCTACACATATTCTGATCTGCCCATTTTTCTTCTTCACGGGCACTATATTGGCCAGCCATGTAGTATATTGGTTCTCTTCAACAAAGCCCACATTGATCAGCTTGTCGACTTCTTTGTTGATCTGATTTATCAGTTCGGGACGCATTCTCCTTGAAGGCTGCTTTACAGGGCTTGCCCCCGGATTTATCGCCAATCGGTGTTGTGCCACATCAGAGCTCAGTCCCGGCATCTCATCATATGTCCATGCAAAGCAGTCTCGGAACTCTTTCAGAAACTGTATGTACTGTTCTCTGGCAGCTGGTTCTAGCAGTGCACTGAGGAATGTCGTCCTTGGCTCATCTACAGACCCCAGATTCACTTCTATCAGCTCATCGACGGTGGCCTGGCCTCCGTCCTCAACTTCGGGTGGGGCTTCTTGCAAATCAATAAAGCCTCCCGGGACATAATTCTCTTCAGTTTCATGTTCTTCTGTATCGTTATCCTGCTCATCATCGGATGTCGGCTTATCATATAAGGCTGATACCATCGGATTCTGTTCAGTCTGCCCCGAGGACGAGACTGGTTCAGAAGAGAATTCAAAAGTGGAATCTTCCGCTCTTAGGGATCTTTCTGTTGCAGGCTCCCCTGAAAGGTCATCTTTCTGTAGAGCCCGGACTTCTTCCAGAATGCGCTCAAATTCCAGGCATTCTCTCAATTCTTTGGCCATCTGGTCTTCATCCGGGGTTCCCGTATCAAATTGTGCTTCGGCCTGGAATAGATCCTTCTTGCAGGACGGGTCCTTCCAGCACCGACCCCTCTCAGTTTTATCAGACATCCCTGCTTCTGGCTGGTCATCTTGGGCTTCATTGTCTGTTATGGTTTGATACATAATCTCTTCATCCTCAAAGGGATATTGATCATATCATATCCCAGGGGAGTCCCCATGCTGGTAGAAGGTAGAGATGACATCCACCTCAGCTTCATAATATTCTTGAAGGGTATAACCCAATCCCGGATGCTGTGTGATCTTCCTCAGTTCCTTATTATCTCGAGGCGGATCCCATAGCTCCCTGAATGCTTTCTTCTGGGCTGCAGATTGTAGTGATGGCATTTGCATCTTGGAGAACATTTGCGAAACCCGCTGGGTAGTATACTCCAGGCCTGTAATCGGCACCATCCGGTTTGCGGCTTCTTCAGGGACCATGCAGTCTTGATCATCTTCTTCGACTGCCTCCCCGGTGTAGAATATGGTAGGTGGCTCGCAGAAGCGAGGGATTTCCATAGTCTTCAGTGGCAGCACTATTTGGTATTCTAGGCTGGCGACGGGTTTGATTAAACCTCGTGGGACCTTCACCTGTATGCACCTTTCTTTCATTTCTTGATCAGTGCTATCTGGATGGATGCTAGGAGGGGTGATCCGAGCAAAATCATCAGCATAAGAGATGTGAGCTACTTCATGCTTTTCAACATAGCCCCTGGGTGGCAGTGGAGACCAAGCTTTTGCCTTCGTCGCCGGCTTCTTCTGGCTGATCATAGCCTCTTTCTTTTCATCCTTTTGTGACACCTCGGTGTAGTAGGAGGCATCGAGCATATGGCATTCGAACACTTCAAAGGGATGTAGGTCTGCAAACACCCTTTCTTCC
Source organism: Amorphophallus konjac (assembly GCA_022559845.1). Taxonomy (NCBI): domain Eukaryota; kingdom Viridiplantae; phylum Streptophyta; class Magnoliopsida; order Alismatales; family Araceae; genus Amorphophallus; species Amorphophallus konjac. The sequence goes on from CM040118.1 coordinate 431,271,468, forward strand.
TTTCCTTCATGGCATTATTTTATGCATTGGTGTAGCGTGGATGGCACTATCTGATATTCATGCAGCCACGGTCTCCCCAACAGGGCCTTATACGTGGTGTTGGAGTCGATCACATAGAATCGTACCACGGTAGTGAGGTCGCCCAATGTGAGGTTGAAATCAGCCACCCCGAGAGGTGTTTCACATTTCTGGTTGAACCCAGCAATCTTCATGTCTCTGACCTTGGTAAGCTGCAGATCAAAGTAGTATTTCTGATAGATGCGATACGGGAGAATATTTACAGCAGCCCCGGGATCTATCAGTATCCTGCTCAGCGACTGACAGTTCAGGGAGCCCCTCATATACAACGGTCTGTTGTGACTGGCATTTGGGATCAGCATATCATCTTATGTGAACGTGACCGATGGCCCTAAATTCACTTCCGTTAAGAGTGCTTCATATTGTGCCGGCGACTGCAGGGCATCCACAATTGCTTGGCGGGCCTCTTCACTCAGAGAGAGTATCTCCCAGATGGAGAATCTGGTGGGGAGCTTCTTCAACATTTTCATGATTCGACTGCCAACCCGAACATTAGACAGCCTCATCTCCTCTGCCCACCGGTGTCTTGGAGGTTCATGTGGTGCCTGTGGCCTTTACTGCCCAGTCCCAGTTTCATTTTCTTCATCGGTCTCCCGGAGGGCTTCTTCTGTAATGACTGCCCCTGGCTTTGCTAGAGGGCTATTTTCTTCATTTTCTTCATGCTGCTTCTTCTTTCTATCTACCGTCTGCTGGCACTTATTGCGTTTAGCTGGAGCAGTGTGAGCCAGTTGCTCGTTTTCTAAGCTGGACAGGAACTCTAGGAATGAAGGGGCTCCTTCTGCTTTATCTTTTCCTTGGTACAAGCTGGCAGGGGGAGGAACCTGGACACCGCGCACCTCTGGTTTCGGGATCTGATAGGGTTGCTCCCCTCTGAACATAATATTATGGTTAGCTGGTGGCGGACGCCCCCATTTTCTCCCAGAACGTGTTGCATGGGCTGAGGTAGAGGCCTCAGCATGATTGGCTTCTAGCGGGGCATCTGATGCTTCTTGTTCATCATCCTCCCCGGGCAGAGAAAAGAGTACCGACAGAGTATTACATTGTACTGTCGTGACCTTCTTTCCCTTTTTGGCCTTAGGCCGTCTCTTCTTTTTCTGGGAAGTTGGCTTTGCTAGTTCCTGCCCCCAGAAGGACTCAGTCTCATCTTTTCTTTGTTCTGCCTCCGGCTGCTCTTCAATTTTCAACTCTTCGAGCTGCTCCCAGAGTATACAGTCTTTCACCAACAGGTGTTTCGGCTTTTTCTGCTCATACTCATCAAGCTCATTAATATATTGCTGCAGATGCCTGGTTGCAGGACTTTCTTCTTTATGTGCAGGGAGGGGAGTTTGTCTGCTCCGGTTGCGAGTATGGATCCGGATGACTGGTCTGGTCTCAACTGTAGGCCATATTGGCTTTATTGGAGGTGACTCAGGCCTTGGGGTGACACCCCAGATAACTGCTCCGTTGGTTTTGACTGCGGGAGTCTTCTTTCTATTTTTTGTGGGTACCGTCTGCCATCCTTCCTGATCTCTCAATGGGGTGAGGAAGCAGGCTTCACAGGTGTGCCTGGTGCATTCTTCAATGGCTTCCCTAGGCAGCTGTTGATAGATTGAGATCATATTGGTGGCCACCCTCCAGGGCGGAAGCTCATGTGGCCGAGGCGGCTTCACCTGGTAATCTCCCAGCTGCAGTTCACCCTTCTTGACCATTCCTTCCATGATATCTTTGAAGACATAACAGTCCTCAATTGCGTGCCCCAACACCCGGTGAAAGGGACAGAACATCGGATCATCTTTCTTTTCTGCATCTTCGGGCTTCTTCGGTTCAGGCAATGTTACCTTATTGAACTTATATGCCCAGTTAAATAACGCTGCAGTCTTATCCTTGGGAAAAGAGTAAGCCCTTCTCATCCTGTCCCTCAGAGAGACTTTGTCTCTTCTTTATGCTGTATCTGCCATCGGAGGAGCTTCATCTGCCCCTTTCTTCCCTTTTTGTTGCTCAAAGGTTCTAAAATCGACGGTGTTGGCCTCAGAGTGTGACGGCCGCCGATCATTGGATTTACCTTTTGGCACGGTGGGAGCATTGACGGTCGGACGTTTGGACAAGAACGTCTCGACCTCCGCCACTATATTGTTCAGTCGGTCAAATGTTTTGACATCTGCACCGATCATTTTTTCTAGTACCTCCCTCCTGAGGTTCTGCTTGCATATCTGCACTGCATCCTCCTGATGAGGAGGTTTTCTGCATCTCATGGCTAGATTTCTCCATCTTTTGATGTACTCCAGTGCAGTTTCATCCTGTTTCTACCTGGTAGCATACAGTTCTGCTATTGTGATTTCCCTCTCCGTAACATGAAACCTGTCGCGGAATTTTCTCTGCATATCGGGCCAATCAACCACTGATCCTGCTGACAAGCTTGAATACCATTCAAAGGCCAACCCAGTGAGGGACGAGCCAAAGAACTTGAGCAGATAGGCTTCATCGACTGCTAGGTCGCCCATGATTGTAGTATAGTAGGCTATATGCTCCCTAGGGGAGCCCTGGCCATTGAATTTCTTAAACTTTGGCGGCTTGCTGATGCCTGGAGGTAGTTTCTTGGCAGCATACTGGGGAGGATACGGTACCTTGTACACATCATAAGTACCCGCATCACCACCAGTCTTTTCTGACAGCTTCATTTCCACAATTCTTTCAATCATCTGCTTGTGGGCTACAGCTGGATCTATCTCTTCTGGGAAGAAGTGAGCTTGTTGCTGGCTGTGAGGAGTTGTCATCACAGTGGCGCGCAAGATGGGCGCGGTAGGCTGCGTCTGAGACACAGAGGGCTGAGCTATTGTTTGCTGTGGAACAGGTTGACTTGGTGCTTTGCCCTTATCAGCTAAGAGAGGATTAGCCAGGATAGTTGTTTCTGTGGAGCTGGATGTCTGCCCCGCAGGTTCCGCTTGCTTCGAGACTGATGTAGCTTCCTGTCTCTCATTGAGCTGTCTTCGGAGAGCATTGATCTCCTGTTGGTATCTTCTGAACATCATCTGGATCATGGGATCCATGGTTGATGGAATTTGTATATCTTCAGAAGTCCCTTCAGCATCATCAACGAAGGGGTTATCTCCATCTTCCGCTGTTATCACATTAACTGTCATAGTGGTAACCCTGCGGGCTTCATCATCAATTTTCATCTTATCTTTTGCTGCCTGGCCTCTTCTGGTGACAGGACCAGGTCTAGTTGCCAGCCTGAGCAATTCATCTGGCTGAGTTGGTAGTATATCTTGCTCCCTGGCCAGTCCAGCCATATTGCAGGCGAAGATTTGCATCTTTCCTTTCCGCCTGTAGACCTTTCTTTTTATTTGGCTAGGACATCTGAGCCGGTCAAAGACCGATATTCTTTCTTTGGCTTCTTCCTCGTACATGTCTTCTTCATTATATCCGGCCCTGAGGCCTTCTTCATAGTCATTCGAATCGGAGGAAGAGGCTTCGATCATCATTTCTTGGAAGGTTTCTTCTTCTTCATCATCCCTGGTGCCCAAGGCACGGGATAGTCTTTGCTGGCCTAGGGCAGAGCTCCCTAGGTAGTGGAAGTAGTCTTGGACTACCTGCTTAGTCTCCTCTGGGTCGCGCCTTTGCGGCTCAGGTCGGAGCATCAGTCTGTCCTGGCCCTTTTGCTGCCAGGCCAGTCTTGTCACCCGAGCATTCAGATGTTCGGCCCTGGGATATTTGAAGATATCAGCCTGTCTGGCACAGGCTCCTGATCTTCTTGCAGTAACCATAGTGACTGGCTCACTTCTTCTTATATTGCCAACTGGGCAGCGGTTGGCAGCAGCATTGTAGATCTTCTCTTCCCATCTCTTTCCCCTGGCCATGGGATGGGTGTTGGTGAAGTTTTCCCTGGTCTCATATCTTCCGCCCCTCATCATGGGACGAACAGCAATCATATTTCTTTCTTGACCCTCAATCTCATCTCTCTTCCCCCGGGTCCTGGGGTAGGCGGCAGTAGCATTTCTTTCATCTTTCTCCATCTCCCTTCTGCCCCCTGCTCTGAGGCGGGCAACAGTGATATCAGTGAGGTTCTCTCTGTCTTCAGCTGGGGCCCAGCTTTGGATCCTCTTCGGTCGCCAGACCAGTTTGTATTTTGCTGGCTTGGGCGCCAGCGGCTTCTTTTCAGCAGCTTCCCAGTTGGCCCTCCTAGCGGCCAAAACCTAGAACTTGTTGTCAGTTGGGATGGTCGGGATGATTCTGTCCGGCCGGACTCCCCTGGGGCGACCGTCGAGGTTCGCCCTAATAGCACCCATCATTATCGTCTTTCCGGAATTGGAAAGGCGACAATCAACAGCAGTAGACCGGTTCCTCCGGTTGGTTTTCTTCCCCTTCTGGGCAGCAATGGGGACCATGTCCCTTTTCTGGACATGATGGACGTAGCAGGCGACGGCCGTGGGGGTCGTTTTCTTCGGTAAGCCATCCTTGCGATCAGCGGCCTCCACTGGGGCGTTTGCAGTAGTGCCTTGCTCCTCGTTATCGACCTATAGAAGGTCGGTGTAGACAACGCCCAAGCAGTTGGGCAGCCCGACAGCTGGGGGAAACGAACCGAACGCCAGTGGTACCGCCAGGTACCCCTCCTGGACGTGCATGTCCACCGGTTGCTTGTCGAAGCATACAGACGCGATTTGTGTTGTCATCGTAGTTTCCTGGAAACAAGGAAACACACGGAATCAGAAATTTGAGGGGGGCCCGCTGGGCCTCCTACCTTAGCATAAAGATGAAGGGAGACCTGTCCCACCGGGCGTGCCAGACTTGTGGACGCGGATTTTTTTATGATATCTTTATTTATTTATTTAATTTAATTTATTGGATTGATTTATTATTTATTGATTTATTGGTTCATTGGCGTGCCAGTCACCGTGGTGACGATTCTTATTGTGCGCTCGATCTGACATGGTCAGTCGATTGTGAGTGATCATGTCTGGACTAGAAGTCCGTCATACCCTGAACGCTATGACGTTAATTACGTCCTCCCTAAGGAAGACAACCCTTGATTAAACGCTAGAGGTAGGAGGATGACAGCGGTAAAGCTGTATGCTCAAAGGAGACAAAATTCATCTATTTGCAAGACGTTAAATGTATTTGAACAGAGCAGGGGTTTGTTAATTACGGGAGAAACCCGACGGCATATTCCCACCATCTTGGATGATGCCAAGTGGGGAATAGGAAACCACCCATGCAGCGGCAGGGTAGGATCCGTAAAAGATCGGGTATATACACATAACCCGGAATCCGGATGGGGACCGGCCTGATGTAACACACCCGGTACGAGTGCGATGTCTTATTAATATCCCCCTTCGGAGGACCATCGGAGATCACTCAAGGGCATAACTCCGTGGGCCAGCGGGGTTAGAAGAGAGTACCACACTCGATTGGTGGGGTATATGTAAATTTTGGCAGCATGTTCCCTCAACCTGGATTATGCCAAGGGAGGATAGGTCGTCATCCACGGAGAGCCGGGACAACGACCGAACAAAGATGGGCACCAGGCCCAGGGACATCTCTTGCCTTCATATCATTGATCAATATTCCCTTGGAACCCATCAGAACACATGTAATGACATGGTTCTTTGGGTTTATAAGGCAGCGGTGAAATCCAGATTCGGGACGAGAGCTGTAGGGGAGCTCTTCCCCATTATTGTATCTCATCAAGACACAAGTGATGGTCTGTGAGTATCCCCTTAAACAGATGTATGGGGAGATTAAGAAGTTTGAAGAAAGATGGTGCAGAGATGGGCCTCGGAGTGGATTTCGTTGACTGAAGGAGGGATCTCGGCGTGGCTTTAATATTGGCCAAAGAGGGGATCTCGGCCTGGGGCATAATCGGCCAAGGGAAAAGGGTCTCGGCCTGGGTTCAATCGGCAGCCAAAGAGGGTCTCGGCCAGGGGTTCAGCCGGTCAAAAAGGGGGGTCCCGGCCAGGGGCTTTCGGCGGCCAAAAAGGGGGTCTCGGCCAGGGGTTTTCGGCGGCCAAAAAAAATGGGTCTCGGCCAGGGGCTTAGCCGGCCAAAAGAGGGAGGAAGGCCCTCGGCGTGGAGCTTCTCGGCGGGCTCCTGGGCACGCCGGGAAGGTGGCGCCGGGAAGGGCCAGCATCAGGTTTGGCAAAAAGGGGGGGTGAATGGCTGACAAGGAGGAGGGGCTCTCGGCAGAGGGCTTCCCGGCGCGCTCCTGGCCGCGCCGGGAGTCTGCCGCCGGGAGCCTTGCACAGAGACTCATGTGGAAAGTGTTTAGCTAACAGATTGGTTTGTCGTTTAGCTAAGGGGACAGACTTCTCGGCAGAGGGGTTTTCGGCGGGGAAACTTGCACGCCGAGAAGGTGGAATTGTTACAGTATTTCAGGGTTTCAGAGCTCAATAACGATGCTTTGTTCAGATGTTTTTTTTTTGGGATTTCAAGCTCGAATTGATGCCGGGCCAGAAGTGCAAAAGGGGAATTTCATGGATGCTTCTATTAGAAGGGTGCCAAGGGAATTGGACGGTGGAATCAATGAAAGAAACCAGACCATCACCTGATCATGTGGAGGGTTTTATCTACTTGTTGCAGGCCATCTGGGGGAGTCAAGAGATGACTTTCCTCTGACCCCTCCGGGCGAGCCCAGTGACATTGAAAACCGGCGAAGGGGGGACTCTCAACGCAGAAACTTCAGGCCCTAAGCATTCAAGACTTAGAATGGAGGACCCAGGGATCGGATCATCATTTATCAGAGCTAGACAGTACAGGAAACCAAGAGATTGATGTCTTTGGTTCCTAAACCGCATAAAGGAGCTCGACAGAAAAACTCAGATTATATGCAGAGAATCAGTCACTGAGATAGGAGAGGGAAGAAGAGAATAAAACTCAGTAACCCATTAGATAAGGGTAGGAGTCCTATCCTCGTCCCTCTTCGAAGAACAGACCCATACGATCGGCTCTGAAACTCGAAGAGTCTAATCTATACTTTCTTTCAGACAAAGACCATACACATAGAGAGACAGAGATCGGATGTCTTGATCAATCAGTGCCCAGGCGGGCCATATCGATGTTTCATTGCATTGCATAAAAAATCTTACACTGATCATGAAAGAGAAATGCAAGACAGAAAGGTAAAAATCAAGGCCGGAGCTCTCCGGTTACATTTGATAAATCGAGAAAAGACTCGCTATATTACATCAAAGAAAAGAAAACATGGAGGAGGGGAGGGTGGAGCATTGACTCCTCTCCCTCCCCAGTGCCCACCTAGAGCCTTCCTTCTTCTTCTCTTCTCTGTTGGTTGAAAGGGGGGTGGCTCTTGCTCTCTGAATAGGACTCCCTCTCTATCTTTCTATTGCTCTATCTTTTTCCCCCTTTTCTTTCTTCTGATCGATCCCCTTTTTCTATCGATCCCCTTTTTCTCTCCGACTTGGCTTTTTCTCCTCTTCTCTCCACCTCTTCTCTCCGAAGGGAGGGGGTTTTATAACCCTTTTCCTTTTTTCTTTTCGGCAGACACCTTCACGGCGCGCTTGAGGTAAGCTTCCCGGCGCACTCGAATCTGGTCTCTCGGCGCCAGTATTTGGGCTTCGACACGGGCTTTCGGCGCCACCTTCATACAGGCCCACTTGAGGTTTCTTTAAGTGTATCATCACCCCCAAAGGGTCTATCATCTATGAAATATCTTGTATCGAAATCATGATTGCAATTTTCGTCAGTCCGCAGACAGGGTGTTATCAGTCCGCAGACAGGGATTTCATCAGTCCGTAGACAGGGGTTTCATCAATCCGTAGATAGGGATTTCATCAGTCCGTAGACAGGGGTTTCATCAGTCCGTAGACAGGGGTTTCATCAGTCCGTATACAGGGATTTTATCAGTCCGTAGACAGGGGTTTTATCAGTCCGTAGATAGGGAATTTATCAGTCCGTAGACAGGGGTTTTATCAGTCCGTAGACAAGGATTTTATCAGTTCGTAGATAGGGGTTTTATCAGGATTGTCATCTGAAGGGTGACAAAACCGGGTATCATCTTATCAATATCGTCACTCAAATGACGACGAGCTCGGATATCAGCTTTAGTCTGGGAAGACCTCAGCTGGGTGCATAATCTGTGGAGACGACTCTTCTTCTGCTCTATCTTCTCAGGAGCCTTTACCATCTTCATCTGCCGGTGCTGGCTTCATCTTTATCTCATATTACTTCCGTCAGTAAGCCGACATCTGACTTACCCTGACATATCGTCCGTGACTTCTTGGACGAAGCAGTAGTACAGCTCTTCTTAAAGGGCTGGAAGATCTCATTAGTCGAGTGACTGCTGCTTTATCAGTGCTGCCGTCTGAGTGACATTGGCACCGGGCATCAGCTTTGGCCGACAAGGGCTTTAGCCGGGTGAAAGGTTGATAAGCTTCATCATTAGTCTTTCGCTGTTGGTCAGATCTTCTTTTCAATTATGCTTCCACCCTTGTTCATTTTTCGGGTGTCAACAGGAGATCCATCCTGACAGTGCTCTCCCGGTCATAATGAAAGGAATCACCTCCGAGAATGAGGAGACAGCTAGTATCCACGGTGTTTATCTCCGAATCCGATGACTCGGTGACTACAGCAAGCTGATCATGCCCCCGATCAAGGGAATGGACGTTCTCCCACGTCACCACGGCGCGGGAGGCAGAAGAAGAAGAACCAGATGCCATGTTAGCTACAAAAAAGCACATCAAACAATAAACAAGGTCAGAAAATAGTTGATCAAGAGAAATTTCTGATGAAATTTCGGCAGAGTATGCCCAACACGGGAGATTGCCAAAGAAAAGTGGGAACATGTCCACTAAGGGAACGGCCCCTAAACGCAGCCATCGGCATTACACCGAGGCCAAATGGGACACCCGAGGGAATAGCTCCGAGGGCAAGCCCTACTAGAAGCCTCCCGGGGCCCAAAAGACGGGTTCAAAACCCAAATAAACAAGCACTCCGCTCACTCGCTCGAAGGAGACGACTGTGGTCGCTCATCACTCACTCGGCGCCGAAGCTGGAGAGGGGAAGAAGCAGAAAGAGAGAGAAAGATGTGTGCGAATGAGGAAGAATGAAGAAAAAATCAAAGGGGAAAGAATATATAGGGGAGGCCTCCGTTTTGGCTAATCCGGCGCGCTATTTAGCGCGCCGAATTAGCATCCTTCAACAAAAAGGCGCGTCGGAATCAACCGCGCCGGATTAGCGTCCAAGGCCAAGGGGCGCGCCGGATTAACCCCACACCGTATTAACATCCAAACGGCGTCGGATTAGCATCCACGTCGGATTAAGGGCCATTCTGAGCTTCCGCCAACCGAAGAGGAGATCACTCCAGGCGAAGCTCATCCGTCGGTCTTGCTACACTCGTGCATTGCTCACAACACCCACGGCTGGGGGGCATTTGTTGGCACTCAAAATATCACTTGCGGCGATCAAGCCTCGAAGATGAATGACACGGCCTACTGAAGCATAGAAGCTGATACACATCAACATATTGAAGCCCTCTCGAGCTGCCAGAGCTTTAGGTCACCCTGTATGAACACTAGGGGACTTCAACTTAGGAGAGTCGAGATGAATTCACAACCAACCGGTAGTGCGACCAAGCCTGCCCAATGAACCGGTATCGACTTCATCGTGCCGCATACACTACACCCGTTATGCAACCAAGGATGACGGTCTACCCGGTGGCCCACCACCTCATGAAAGACTCTCCTGAGGTTGAAGGACTCCCTTGGCTCTTCAGAACAGAGGACCGAGGGCTCTGTCGGTGGAAGATCCCGGCTACCCGACACGGGTACGGCTTCCTGCCAAGTTGGGCCCGTTAGTGGCCGAATGATCACCCGGCCTGGGCGGAACTATCCCGGGTGTTATCCCATTCTCCTAGAAGCTTTGAGCACAAGCCAGATCGAGCCAACAACACGGATCATAGTGCCAAAAGTCGTGTCAGTGGGAAACCCGCGTGTTCTAACGAAAAGATATTCAAGGTTCTGAGAAGGGCCATACGTCGTCCTGAGAGCTTTGACAAGGCATCCTGTCGAGGTTCCGAAGAACAGTGATAAGATGAATGTTCACGGCGATCCCCGGAACCATCCCCGGACTCATCGGCTAACCCGCGACGTGCGGGAGACGCTACTATGGCGCGCCCTAAACCAGCGCGCCCTCTTATCCATCGCCCCTCTATTCCGACGCGCAAAAGCTGCAGAAGCCCCTCTTATCCGGCGTGCCATTCCCATGCCGGATTAAGCCCCGAACGGTTCCTGTAGAAGAGGCCATTCGAAGCGAAGAAAAAAGGAAGAGAGGTGAAAGGGGTTTTCGAAAGAAGAAGAGAATTGAGAAAAGGAGAGAGGGTCTGAGAGCCAAACGCGTGCGAGGGAGAGATGGTTTCTTGCGAGTGAAGTAGGGTCTCTCTGAGAACCCTTTGCCGTCGTCTTCCCTCCTCTGCCTGAAGCCCTCCGGAGCCGGAGAGGAAGGAGGTGTCCCGATACTCTGTTCTTGGAACAGGTGGGTCGTCTACGTTTTCTCGTCTCTCCTCCGCCTTGCTTTCTCTCAATCGAATGTAAGCGAAAGGGGTGGGGGATGGCGATGATATGAGCCAACCCCTCGCCCCTTCTTCGCCATCCTTCTTTCTTTTTCTGTTGCTCTTCTGTGAGCTCCCCTGTAAGTAAAACGGTGGCCGTGCCGCGACGCCGGCACCGAACTTGTAACGTATGTGCAGCCTTCTTCGCCAATGGGATGATGGCATGCGTATATGAATGTATCGGTGGATTGAATGCTCAACGCCTCATTTAATTCTCCTACTGCTATTTCATTCGGTAGATATATATCGGTGTCCTCCCGTGTATAGAGTTTCGATTCCGGGTTCCCCCGATTCCGAATACGCCCTGGGATGCCATGGGCTACAGAGATAACCCCTCCCCGGGTCCTCCGCGTCCGTGCCTGTGCATACGTTTCTCCCCATTTTAATACGAGATCTGACCTCGACCTTCTTCCCTCTTTGCATTTCTCCGTTGCTCAGAGGAGGTAGGGGTTGCTTCTAGAATAGTGGAATCTGCCTTGTGATTACTACGTTCTAGCCATTCGAGTATATGCGCGTGTAGATAAATCATCCCAGCTGCATATCAACTGCCTCTCTCTCCGTGACTGCTGTTTGCACTCTCTTCTGTGGATGGCGACCCAGTCTCGCGAGCTTTAACATCTTAACCCCGTGGCGGGTAAGCTATCAATGCCGAGAAGCCTCACTCCCCTCATTTGTGGTTTACAGCCACTAAACTATTCGAGTCTCGTTGGTTTCGTCTTAATCACCCGGGGAGGGGGATATTCTCCACTGCTTCACAGAGTTGCCAATCGATCAAGGGAGCTCCACTCCTGAATGATGGATGCTTCCCATGGGCCGTAGGGCTAATAATAACAGGGGCTTCAGCCCGACAACGTCAAATCCACAGTCTCTCGGGGTTTTGTGGTGGCTAAGAAATGAGTGCTCCTAGTAGGCTTGTCCTCGGGGCTTCTCTCCCTAATGCCCTCTCGCTAGCGGATGCAGTGCCCGCTGTAGGTTGCCCACCCCTCGTAGGCTAGTCCTCGGGGCGTTGCTTCCATCAACAGCTACCTTGTCCCTCTGTTTCCACCCATGGAACTATGGTACCCCTCGCAGGCTAGTCCTCGGGGTATCCTGTCTGACTGGGGTTTTACTGGCTGCCACCATGCAGACAGGCTGTTTAGGGGCTTACTCCACGAGTGAGTATGACCCCGTTTCTCCCCTGCAGTCCTTCAGAGACGGGGGAGATGCTGCCCAATTTTTGGCAGAATCTTTTTAACTTATAAGATCACCAACATGAAACAGCTTCAGTAAAATGTTTGTTCTAAGGGCTAAGGACCCTAGTGCTTGAGTATAAACCTCGCACTAGCTTATAATTTCACTTCTGGAGGGCGCTGGGCTCCAGTTAAACAAACAATCACCTCAATTAACTTCAAAACCCTCAACAGAACCCTAATAAACTTAAATATTATCAAAATTCATAAAACAATTAGCTAAAATGGCGCGGTCCTAATCCGGTGGGCCTTAATACGGCGCGGTACCCCCCCCCCCCCCCCCCCGCGCCAGAATAGCCTTACACTCATAAAAACTTGTTTTCAAATGGCATTGAAGAGGCGTGATCCCGCGCGCCTGAGCGGGGTAGATGATCACCGAACAGTAAACTGTAGAGAAAGGGAAACGGATCAGGGGACCCAGGGGAGGTTCCATGGGGAAAACTCTCCGATGCTTAAGTCAGTAGAGCAATGGTGGAAGATAGGGAGGGAGGTAGAAAAAGGTGCACGAGATCCCCCTACACCAAGGTGGTGAAGTGGTTCCTGCTCAGGAGATTTTAGGCGTGTATTGCCCTTACCTTTCACTGGAGGGAGTCCCAGGTTTATATAGTGTGCTCGCCTCATGAGTCCCGTAAGCTGAGGAGTTTTAGGCGGGAGTTACGTCCTCGTCGTGGGGTCTTTACGTCCTCATCGTGGGATCTTTATAGCCTTGAGGGATCATGGGTCCCTTATCCTCATAAACTCCTGCTCATAAAGGGCTCTCAACGGTAGCGTGGATAAGCAATCGTCGGTCGATCCGAGCATAAAAGGTGCCAACCCTGTCCGAGCGATAGGCATAGCTCGGATGAAGATAGGTCAGAGTGGGCACTGAGCGCTTGCCTCTATCCCGATGAGGGGATAACTCGGGCATGGGTCTTCCTCCGTTTTGACCGACGCTCGGGCCTTCCGAGCCTAAGGGCCGCCGAGGAAGGATTAGATCTCGAGTAATCTTATTGGACTTTTTAGCCCAAGTGGGCCCTATGGGGCTATCACTTGGATGAGCTGGGCCTCGTTTGGTCCTGATGGACCTGGTTTGGCTGCTCTTAGATGGGCTATAGAAATCCCCCTCTCTAGGCATGTTCCCGGCGAGCCCTAAACCGACGCGCCCCAAGCATACCACGCCGTGCCGTATTAAGAGCATTTACCTATGCTTGGCCGCGCCGGGGAAGCCTATCCCTACACGCGGTCACGCCGGTTTTGAAGCATTGTAATGTCATGATCAATCACTCGCCCTCGGAGTGATCCTCGTCTCCCGCAGTCGAGATTAATGACACTAACTAATAATAAATTGAATAAGAAAGGGGCTATTTTGGCCCGAGCTGTCTTGTTACCATGCTTTTGCTACCATGTCCGTTATCGCTTCACTTTCGTTATCATGCTTATGTTTTCACTTTCGTCCCCCTTGGGGGAAGGCTAATAATTTGATTGATCACTGATCATCATTACAACTCTACTACCATGCTTAGCATAATCACGAGCATCATGTGTGCATGTCTGCCTGGACCCTCAGGTATATTAAATGGCACTAACGGAAGCCCGGGTTACACCCTATCGGAAGTCTCTGCTATGCGCGATGGTGGTCTTCGGATCTACGTGCTCCGCCACGTACCAAGGGTATCTAATTTAATGAACCATTCCTCTCTTGCATGATAGATAGAAACATCTAATGTGACATCGTCACGTTTATACCTTCGCATCTTTATTCTGGCCTCGACAGCCCGCTATCTCGGTAATTAATCAAAGGTTTTCCCTCCTCGTGGGGGATGTAATTAACGCCATAGCCTTTATGGTGTGGCGGACTACTGGTCCCGACCGAATCTCACTCTCGCCCGTGTACGGGTCAGAATGAGCGCATAATAAACTCGTCACTTATGTGGCTGGCACGTCTGCGCAGTCAATCAGTTAGTTAATTGTCGACTAATTAATTGGTTGATCGACACGTAAATAAACCAAATAAACCCACCAATAAAAAAATATAATAATCCTCGATAAGGCACGAGGAAGAGATCCCATCGCTGAAACAACCCCACACTCAACCGAGTGTGGCTTCACTGCTGACAAACAGCTTGGCCGCTGATCCACAACTTCGGGGAACGGATCCCTACACACCGCTGAGCCTTTCAGTTATGCTATCTAGAGTAATCCTCCTCTGCCGCTGAGGTTTACAGCTTAACCTGTCCAAAGGAATCCTCCTCTGCCGCTGATGCACAACTTGAAGAGTAGAGTTTCAGAATACAAACAAAAAAAAAGCATAAAATCAAAATACAACGAGAATGTAGCTCAAGACAATGAGCGGATCAGCTCTAGCTCTGAACTAACAACATATAACAAAAGCTCTCACAAACACTTCTCTCAAGGCTCTCTCACAGATCTTCTCTCTCAATCTGGCTTGATCATGCTTGCTCTTCCTCTCTCTACTTGTATCTCTCTACGAAGGCTCTTCTTTCATCAATTATCATGGTACTCTGCTCCCTCTTACTGCATCTATATATATGGAGGCTTCTGACAGATGAGCGCGTGGAAACGACATTTCCCGCCCAAGCTTTTTGTCCATATCTGAATTTTCACAAGGCTACATAGTAGCATTAGGATTTGAAATATTTCCACGTGGCATGAGCAGTGCTGTCTTCAGCCTTGGATCACGTGCCATCCTTAAAGGTTACGAACCCTTATCTTCATTCTCTGGACCTTCGTCAGTGATGTTCCTATTAGTATATCAACCTTTTAGTCAATATAAGATAGTCAGACAAATATAGAAATTGCACAGACTTGATAGAGTATTAGAACGAATATGCACGGACTTCATATGACATTGGAACTAAAAGTGCACTGACTTCGTGTGTGCAAGATGCCAAGGATGCACTGACTCAAAGAGCCATAAACGTATCATGCACAAACCTTAGTTAGCATGTGCGAAGGCCTGCACAGACCTTGATTGTATGCATTGCAAGATATGCACCGACTCTTATGATAAGTGAACCAGTAAACTGCACTGACCCTATATTCACTTAAAAGCAAACATGCACGGACCTGAGTCGTTTGCAATACACGGCATACACTGACATCAACAATGAGATGCACAGACTTAGTTCAAGCAAACGATAGATGCATCGAGAAAATGCACCGACCTCAAAACATGCTTAGACGTAGACATGCACGAGGCGATGACTTGTTATGTCTAATGCAACACTTGCACCGAAGCAAAACTTCACCGTGGCAAAACTGCACCGAGGCAAAAATGGCACGACCTTGACCTACCTTTTCATAGAAGATACACCGAGGCAAAAGATGCACTGACTCTAAGTCACTTGAGATGCAAGGTAAGACGCACACATGCACTACCTCTATGCTACATGAGACGCATGGTGAGACGGACACATGCACCGACTCTATGTATGCATGAAAGTAACACTAGCATCGACGTTGAACAGTGAATTGCACAGACCTTAAGTGCATTGTGAAATAGTGATATGCACAGACCTGGTGACAAGCATGCACCGACTATATTACACTGACCTTGCTAAGACAAGACATTGCACCGACCTTGTTTGTGCTCCCTTAGACATAGAATGAGACGCAACCTTAGACGCAACACATGCACTGAGACGCATATGCACATGTTAACAGAACGTTTTTAAGTACAAGTGAGTAGACATTATTTATGTGATTATCTAACATATAAAGCATGTCAAAATACACAGCATCATTATGATCAAGATAGAGTTGCAAGATAGAGTTGCCAAAGTGAACTCAGTAGTCAACTAAGTCAACTTAACTGTTGCCAATCAATCAAAACACATTCTGTTGATCAACCACAGAGGAGGCCTAATAGGGTCGACTCCAGTGTGGGCACCTTACAAGCTTTGCCGTCATCATCTTCCGAACCGAGCGACGACATCTGGGCTGATGTTGACAGTAGAGTCGATTTTCAACTTCTCGACACGTCACCACTTGGCCTATAGTCGTCGAACGACTTGGTGTGGTAGTTCTTAGGAACTCTGCAACAGATTATAATAGCCAGCCAGGATTTAACCTATGTGCAGCTAAGGAGCTTGGTAGAACACCTTTCCTATTCGCTACTAGCTTTTGGCTGCCCCATGGATGATTGGATGCCATGGGTAATCCTGTTGCTAAAACATGTGAACAGGAAAGAATTCCTTGGCCGAGAAGCAGCTGACCAGCTGATGGCCCTGAAACTTGAGCAGACAGAGTGTCGGGCTACTTTTGTGTCCTTGAGGGAGGCAACGCAGTCCATGCGAATTACGGCCGACGTATCTTCACAGTGTCGGGCTTCTTTAGCAGACAGGATAGCCGAACTTCGCGCTGAACTTTCCAGGGCTGAGGCTGAGCTACAGGAAGCCGAACAGGAAGAAGTGCAGAGTGTAGAGGAAGCGGAATTGGCCAAAGGACGGGCCGCCTCGCTTGAGGAGAAGCTTGTGCTGTTGGGAGCTATCGAGTCTCGCCTGCAGGAATTAACCCATTATCCCACCATGGGGATTTTGGAGTTCGAAGACATTTTTCGACGTCCGCTACAGTAACTCCTTTTCTGTTTTCTTCTTCTTTTTGGTGAACCTCTATGTATCTCGGGGGATGCCCTGAGTAACATGTATTTTGTCACTTTAATGAAATGTTTTCATTTGCCGTTAAATCATGACCTCATTTTCCTTTTTCTTTCTTCTTAGCCAATTGTCTTAGCCCGGACATACGAGTTACTAGGGCAGGAGAGCGCTCATGCCTTCAGCGAAGGTGTGAGGGGTTCGCTCCACCGCAGCGTAACTGTCCTCAGGGCCTATCCCTTGTTGGGACCAGCTAAGTGTCTGAGGGTAGAGCCAAGGGTCGGTTTGCAAACCCCGCCGATGGTGACGAAGTTGGTGAATAGCATTCTGTGGACGCGCTTTATTATTATTTTTATTTATTTTGTTTATTTATTGGCGTGCCAGTCACCGGAGTGACGATTTCATTGTGCGCTCGATCTGACTTGGTCAGTCGATTGTGAAGTCTGAGTCGGGACCAGAAGTCCGTCATACCATAAAGGCTATGACGTTAATTACGCCCTTCCAAGGAAGGACAACCCTTGATTAAACGCCAAAATAGGAGGCCTCGAGAGGCAACCATATATTCATGTGCGCAAATGGAATTTCATACCGGACCCAGGGAGTCGGGCAAGATAATAACATCAACCATAGATACAGATGATATCGTTAAGTCAGCGGTTCAAAGACCGGGCTTAGGGGGGAAGGGAAAATTTCAGTCACAGGCAGACTGGGCTGTGGCCATGATGGGGGTTCAAAGCATCGATCGATATTTCGACAGCATTTCCCCTTAATCTGGATTATGCCCAGGGGGAAATAGACTATCACCCACGGAGTACCGGGATGAAAGCCGAAAGAGAGAAGTGCTGAACTTCTCGAACCGCATATCTGCCATGGGGCAATGTTTGATATTCCCTGTAGAAGCCGGCGGAACTCATGCAGTGGCAGAGCCCTCCCGAGCTAAAGGGGTTATTCATGAACCTGATGCGGGATGACGGAAAGTGAGCGAACGCTCAATGTTGCGCCCTCGCACGCAGATCGACCTGCGTGGTCAGGTCGCGGGGATCGACCTGCCCGGTCAGGTCGCGGGGGTCAAGGGGGCAGCGCCCCTTGCGGGGGTTTCCGGGGGCAGAGCCCCCGGAACAAAATTTGGATTGAAGGCTCAGTAATAAAATATTTGAGTAGGTTATGAGTGCAGTTCAAGGGTGCATAGGTTCCCGGTGCGACGGCAAGATGGCCGGGGTTCCCGACGTGCCAACTGGAGAGCTTCTCGGCGCGAACGGGAGATGGCTAGGGATGTTCTCGGCCTGGTTGAAAGGAGGAGGAAGAGGCTCTCGGCATGGCTGAAGAGGAGGGGGAGCTCTCGGCGCGCGGACAAGAGGGCCAAGGGGGGGTTCTCGGCGCGCTGACAAGAGGGCCAAGGGGGGTTCTTGGCTTGAGGGTTCCCGGCGCGCTCAGGGCCACGCCGGGAGCCATGGCGCTGAGAGAATGTTGGTATTCTGGCGCCGTGAGGACCCGAAAGGGGTTCCGGAGGCTCTGTTTTGGGTTTCCTGGCGATTCAGGACAAGCCAGATAGGTTCTGTGAAGTTAAAGTGGATCAGTTCATCAAATCTGAGCTGGATTAGATTTGGGCTTTACAGGAGCATCAGGATAGAAGAGGGATTTAGGAAGACTAGGGTCGAGGGAAACCCTGTCACCATTATCATGCAGAGCCCGGGGGACAACCTGATATCGACTTTCATCTTCCTGAGAGAATTTTGGCAGCACCTCCCCTGGACCGAGTATCTACCAGAGAATGGTATAGGCTGACATCCACGGAGTGCCGGGATGAAAGCCAGAAAATGGGTGAGCACTAAGGCTCGAAGAGACTATCCGTGTCTCTGGCATCGGTCACTATTCCCCTTCTCGGAGACTGACGAAACTCATGTAAAGACAGGGTTCGTCAGACCCACGGGGTTGCATGTGACTCCTGTTAGGGACCTCAGAATGTAGGGGAGGCCAATCCCCGGTTAATTTATCCCCTGGGATACATATGACGACTCACGAATGCCCCAGGATAAGTGAACGAAGAGGCCAAAGGAGTGGACAAAGGAGGGGCTCTCAGCATGGTTTTCATTGGCAAGAAGATGTCCCTCGGCGTGGCTTTATACTGGCCAAAAGGGGGAGGTCTCGGTGTGGATTTCTTGACCAATTAAGGAGGTCTCGGCGTGGGCTTGGCCAACAGAAAGAGGCTCTCGGCGCGGCTTGATTAAAGGGGGGAGGCTCTCGGCATGGAGCTTCCCGGCGCGCTCATCACCGCGCCGGGAGGCTGGCGCCGAGAGGCCAAAGGCAAGGGGGGATGTCTCGGCCAGGGGCTTCCCGGCGCGCCCATTACCGCGCCGGGAAGGTGGTGCCGGGAAGCTGAGAGCTGGGGGGGTTCACGTGGAAGTGGCCTGGAGAGACTTTTGTCGGTTTCCTGAAGAGGGAGGTCTCTCGGCAGCGTAGTTCTCGGTGGGGAATTTTGCACGCCGAGAGGATGGAATTGCTACAGGATTTCATGGTTTACAGAGCTCAAACGATGCTCTGTTTGGGGATTTTATGAGATTTCTGGCTCGGATTGAGGCTGGATTTAGAGTGTAGGTGAGAGATTTCATGGGGGCTTCTGTTAGAAGGATGCCAAGGGAATTAGAAGGTGGAATCAACAGGGGGAATTGAGACCATCGTCCAAATCCTGTGGAGAGCTTTATCTGTTTGATGCAGGCCGTCTGGGGGAATCAAGAGATGACTGTCTCTGATCCCCCGGACGAGTCCTAATGGCATCTAAAACTGGCGACGGAGGAACCCTCAGCATCGAGACTCCAGACCCTAATCATTCAAGGGTTAGAATGGAGGGTCGAGAGATCGAGATCCGTTTGCTAGAACCTCGCGGGATGGCGTCAACCTGCAGAGCAGACACATCTTTGTACAGCCAACAGTCCAGGGAACCAAGAGATTGATGTCTCGGGTTCCTGAACAACACGAAGGGCTCAAGGGAAAACTCAGACTATACGCGGAGGATCTGCCATTGAGACAGAAGGGGAGAAGGAAATAGAGCCCAATCACCCATTAGATAGGGATGGGGGCCCTATCTTCATGCCTCTTCGGAGAACCAACGAGGATTCTGAAACCGGTACTATATAAACTATTAGACATTTCGAATAGAAGACATATCCACGGGATACAAAGGGGAAGAGCTTCGATTGCCCAATATTCATCACTGCAGCTGCAGCATTCCATTTCATTGCATCGTCTCATACTTACATCAACCATAAAGGGAAAATAAGAAGCAGAGATACAAAGCAGAACCGGGATTGTCCGGCTACATTTGATAAATCGAGAAAAAGAACTCGCTAGATTACATCAAAGAAAAGGAAAGAAAGCATGGGGGAGGGCGGAGCATTGACTCCTCTCCCTCCCCGGAGCAACCCACCTGTAGCTTCTTCTTCCTCCTTCTCTTCGAGCTCTCGTTTTCTCTTTTTGGTTTCTGGCTATCCTCTCAATATCTGCCTCTTCCTTTTTTTTTTCTTGCCGCCCTCAGTCGTCCCTTTTATCATGTGGGCAAAGTAATGGGTTTTATAGGACCCTGTTCACATCAATGGCACTCGGCGTGCCTGCATCACTGGTTCCCGGCGCGCCCATTCGAGGGGCTTCCCGGCGCACTCCCTTGGAGGGGCTTCCCGGCGTGCCTCCTTTGGAGGGGCTTCCCGGCGCGCCTCCTTTGGAGGTTCTCGGCGCAAGGGGTATGAAGCCCATCCTTAATAGCACATTAACAGGCCCATTCAACAGGCCCATTCTTTTCTTTGGCCTTGTTAATTCCTTTGATTGCATCAGCACTGACGAGGGCTCCTTCTTTAACGGTGTATGCATCATCATCTGAATAATCCAGAAGTTTCTCATCAGCCAACAGACCGGAGTTTCATCGGTATCGCCGTTTGGATGACGACAATACTGGACATCGGCTCAGCCTGAGAGTGTCCTAGCTGGGCAAGTAGTTGGTAGTGAGGGCCCTCCCTCAATCCTGACTTTGCAAGCATCTTTCAGTCTTCGTTGCTGGTCTGGTCTCATCTTTATCTTTGTTCATATTTTAGCTGTCAACACATTCTTGTTGGTGAGTTTGAATGCCAAAGGCAAGGAGTATGCTCATTTATTGACGAGGACTGAGGGTCTCGGTTAAGGAAGAATGCTGACCGATCTTGCCTTTGATGACAAGGGTCGAACACAGGTCTGTTCATCGACACCGGTTAAATGTTGGATGAAGAGAGGTTTATTCATTAACGAGGACGAAAGGTCCAAGTTAAGGGAAACATCAACCGATCTTGTCGATGATGACAAGGGTCGAACCCGATTTGTTCATCGACATTGGTTAGATGCCGAAGCAAAGGGGGTTTATTCATTAACGAGGACGAAAGGTCCAAGCTAAGGGCAACGTCGACCAATCTTACCAATGATGACAAGGGTCAAACATGGGTTTGTTCATCGACATCTGTTGAATGTCGAAGTAAAAGAGGTTTATTGATTAACAAGGATGAAAGGTCCAAGGTAAGGGAAATGTTGACCGATCTTGCCGATGACAAGGGCCAGTGACGGTTTGTTCATCGACGTTGGTTAAATGTCGAGGCAAAAGAAGTTTATTCATTAACGAGGACGAAAGGTCCAAGTTAAGGGAAATGCTGACCGATCTTCCCGATGATGACAAGGGCCAGTGACGGTTTGTTCATCGACATTGGTTAAATGTCGAGGCAAAAGAGGTTTATTCGTTAACAAGGATGAAAGGTCCCAGTCAAGGGAAACGTCAACCGATCTTTCCGATGATGACAAGGGTCAATAGCGGTTTGTTCATCGGTGGGACTTGGAAGGATATTCTACCTCGCCCCTGAATAGAGTGTGTCATGATCATTGATCATTCTTTTTCTTTTTTCTTCTTTTTTTTATTTATATCACATTACCGGTATAAGCGCCCTTTCGGGTTTTCACTAGAACCGGCCCCCTCTTACTTTTGCCCACGCGCCCTCTCGGATTTTCACGTAGCGGGGTACCCGATTTTGCCTGCGGGGCCCTTTTGGGTTTTCACCGCAGCTTGGTTATAGCCATTTTTGCCCTTGCTTGGAACATCTGAGCAAGTCTGGAGAGGCATCTCTATTTTAGCCTCTTCTTTTTTTTTCTCTTTTTTTTTTGAACTTGATTCACAGCACGGGGCCGGGATGGAGGAGGGCTTGTTCGTCAATAGTGGCTAACAGTCGAGTGCAGGAACGTCTGCTAACATGGACAGAAGGTCTAAGTTAAGGGAGAATTGACCGGTCTTGCCGATGATGACAAGGGTCGATAGAGATTTATTCATCGACAATGGTTAAATGCCGAAGCAAAGAAGGTGTATTCATTATCGAGGACGGAAGGTCCAAGTTAAGGGAGAATTGACTGGTCTTGCCGATGATGACAAGGGTCAATAATGATTTGTTCATCGACATTGGTTAAATGTCGAAGTAAAGAGGTGGATTCATTAACGAAGATGAAAGGTCCAAGTTAAGGAAGAATTGACCGATCTTGCCGATGATGACAAGGGTCAATAATAGCTTGTTCATCGACATTGGTTAAATGCCAAAGCAAAGAGGTTTATTCATTAACGAGGACGGAAGGTCCAAGTTAAGGGAGAATTGACCGGTCTTGCCGATGATGACAAGGGTCAATAATGGTTTGTTCATCGACATTGGTTAAATGCCGAAGCAAAGATGTCACCCCCCGAGTCTTTATTACAGCAGAAGACTCGCTCGAGGAACGCGAACAGCCATCATGGTAAGCCTCTTGTAAGCAAGAACGATCAGAGCGTAAGGCAATCACACATAAGAATGCAATCACACAATATTTACTCAACTTCAACTTTCATTAATAATCAAATCCAATATTCAAATACAACCACTAATTCAACTTTCAGCATGCTAGACTCAAGAAATAAGAAATTACATAGACTCGATCTAAACAATGTAAACTTCCTAAGTATTCGCTCATTCTTTACTCACTCTCGGATCCGCTACTTGAACATTCCGAATCTGAACCCGACTCACTTCCATTTCCTGAAAAAGAATAGAAATAGGTAATGAGCACACTTGCCCAGTAGGTATCTTCACATCAACATGAAGGCATCATTAAAGTAATTAACATTTTAG
The DNA here is from genome assembly GCA_022559845.1 of Amorphophallus konjac. Classification (NCBI taxonomy): domain Eukaryota; kingdom Viridiplantae; phylum Streptophyta; class Magnoliopsida; order Alismatales; family Araceae; genus Amorphophallus; species Amorphophallus konjac. The sequence continues at coordinate 431,294,056 of CM040118.1, forward strand.
CTCTAAAGAAATAAGGTAAAATCATGCGAATGCGATCAATCATGCGATTAAACCAAAGTATGTAAGATAGAATGGGAGCAAGTATGAACTAGCAAGAATGTAACAAGAACATGATATAGCCTTTCATGAACAAGAATGTAACGAGAATGTACTAGCAATGCCACATAATCATCACTCCAGTATCTTTTGCTTATGAGCAAGTACTTCGTGAATTTCTGTGAAATATCAAGAAAGTCATGTACAAGTATCAATCATGTTGTATCGTGGATCTTCACTTATTTATAAAGAAAGTACTCCCAGCGTAATGCGACACCAGTAGCATCATACCCCATGGCTTATAATAGTATGTTTCCGGCAATCAGCCGAGGGGACTAGCATAGAGCCCTTGAACACAATCAGTGCTCGATTGCTTCTTCAAGTATAAATCAAGCTTCTTCCACGCATGTAACAATAAAGTATGGCGAAGAATGTACAATTCCAACAAGCTCTTGATAACAATAATTCAATGAATGAATGCTTTAATAAGAATCATGAGAAATCAAGAATGACTTATACTATGTTATGCTCATGGAAATAAATCGGCAGTATAACGGTACATTCTTTATTTTCCATTCATTATATTAGGTTTCTTGATCAATATGATAAGTTCTAGATCATCAATAGTCCATCTAGAAACCTTAGAATATCAACCCTTGGGTCAAACCTTGGGTTAACATACTTAAGCTTTGTGACGGTCTTGTATTGGGCCGTTACATAACGTGACGCTCCAGTGTTGGGCCGTTACATTAGTCTAAATCCGGAAACAATAAAATAGACTCAGTGAAATGTGACGGTCGTATATTGAGCCGTTACATGTGCCTGGCGGTCCAATATAGATCTGTTATACTACTGATAACCAGAAACATCGATAGTGTAATCTAATCAATAGGCTTTAATGGTACAACCAACTCGACGTCCTAGTGGGAATCCCAGGCTCGCGAAGAATTATGGAGGCCTTACAACAAGATTTCTTAGTCCGTTGGAAGGAATATCCAATAGAGAGGTCCTCATGTCCAAGAATAATGTTCCTATAGTGTAAAGTGAACTAATGGGTAACATACCGGAATATGCGCCATGTACTTAAAGAAATGATTCTATTGATAGAGAGGATGTGTAACAATAGGAAATCATGATAAAACTCCGTAAATACATCTTTGGAAAATCATGATTTAGATACAAAACTATAGAATTTTGACATGAAATTAACATATCCTTAAAATAATTCAAGATGCCTCTAACATGCGATACCTATCATGAACCAATTAATAAATTTAAAGTCATATCAACAGGTCAAAACTTAGATAACTAGACATATTTATAAGTTAATGTGACTGTTCTTCAATTCTGTCTACAGTTACTCTGACTGTCGAAAGTGGGGGCGTCACAGTGATTGTGACGATTTATCGTGGGACCGTTACAGTGATGTAACGCTCTATCAATGCTTCGTCAGAGACAACAGAGAACTTCAAACACCACAGAAGGTGTGACAGCTTATCGTAAGGCTGTTATATCATTGTGACGGTCTTACCTTGATGCGTCAGATCATCTACTGGTAGAAAAATATATAGAAATCTAAGGTCTCAACTTACATCATGTCTGGAAATCATATATAAACTTCCACATGATAGAATGAAGACTAAGCTACTAGTATGCATAGACTTTCAGTGAATTTGACAAGAGAGTTCCTTTTCAACTTAGTTAGGGTTAAGGGTATTCATGTATGCATGACATACTAAAACATGAAATTCATGATCTATGATGTATGAAATCAATCAAAACCAGAGGGCTTTTATCCCTAACAAGATATTTTTACCAATCATGAGATAACCTACCTCTTAACTAGGCTTTAAGCTTCTAATTTGAGTCTGAAAATCGAGCCCTAGCTCTCCTTTTTCAGTGATTTTTCAGTAACTTCCTGCTGCTCTATCTCTCCAACCTCTTGTCCTAAAGATGTGAAATTTTGAGGGTAAGAAGATAAAATTAAGGTGATCAAAAAGTTTTAAAGGATTGAATTCTAATTACCTCGTTTAGACGTCCTAATCTCTTGATCTTCAGGGGTCCTTTGCTCTGAATCCTGGGTTACTATGGTCGAACCAGTAACTTTGGAAGCTTTAATCTCCCTGGTTGCTTGATCTCCTAGCACGAAATTTGGAAAACTATTAGTCTAAAGTATATTAAACAAAATCTTCTAAAGAACTTACCCAAAATTATATCTCCTTATCTTGATTCTTCATGAGCCAAAAGTAAGGGTCGCTCAATTCAGAACTAGGTCCTATTTATAGGGTTTTGGCTAGAGTTTGAATATTAGATCGATTCTAGAGTCCTTAATTTGCCAGAACCTAATCCCTAAGAGTCCTTAATAATGTTATAAACTCTCCCAAGTCGATCTCTTGCGGATATGATCCCAAAGTTCTAATCTTTTTGCTCATTTTTTCATTCACGGAATTATCAGGGTGTAACGCATCAGTCTAGGTGTGTTACATGTATGTGGCGGTCGTACGATAGACCGTTACATCCCACGTGTGCAGAATTTGAAATTAATAAAACTCTTTTATTCGTTTATCTAATATAATTATCTATAAAAATAGTATTTATCCTTAAAATACGTGAATAGGCTAAATAACCTTCTAGAATATGGGCCAAACTTAATGGGCTTGGTCCTTAGACCTTCTGGATTTTATTTAAATAGGCTAGGTTAATTATTTAACACAATTGGGCCTTATAATGACTTATTAATCTAATAATCTATTTATTAATCTATTTTGCCCTTATAAATTCTTAATAAATTCTAGATAATTCTATAAGTAATCCATAAATTCTGGGGCACTACACCCTCCCCCACTTAGAAGAATTTGGTCCCCAAATTCAATACATGGATTATGGAGAGTGTACTTACAGTTGAATAATTCTGAAATTTTTTCCGCATGGCTGCTTCGGTTTCCCATGTTGCTTCATATAGCCATGTTTTCTTCTATTGAATCTTGACCATAGGAATAACTTTATTTCTTAGTTGACGCACTTCTCGTTCCAGAATCTTTATTGACGTTTGCTCGTACGTCATATCCTTCTGAATCTCCAGATTGTCATAAGTGATAATATGGTCAGGATCATATACATACTTCTTCAGCATAGAGACGTGGAATACGTCATGAACTCCTGCTAATTGTGGAGGTAAAGCCAGTCTATAAGCCACTTCACCGACCCTTTCGAGAATTACAAACGAACCAATGAACCTGGGAGTTAGCTTTCCCTTAATGCCAAATCTCCGAATACCACGACCTGGAGAAACCTTGAGATACACATGGTCTCCTACTTGAAATTCTAAGTCATGTCTTCGATTATCAGCATAAGACTTTTGCCTATCTTGCTAGCTTGATCTTCTCTGTAGAATCTCTGATAATATCGGGGCCTAGGGATTGTCTTTCCCCTATTTCACTCCAACATATTGGTGATCGATAACTTTTTCCATATAGAGCTTCAAAAGGTGCCATTTGTATGTCGGCCTGATAACTGTTGTTATATGCAAATTCTACCAAAGGCAAGTGATCATGCCAACTGCCTCCAAAATCAATAACACAAGCCCTGAGCATGTCTTCTACCACCTGATTCGTTCTTTCTGTCTGACCATCAGTTTGTGGATGAAAGGTTGTGCTGAAATTCAATGTAGTCCCTAGTGACTGTTGTAGACACTTCCAAAATTATGATGTGAATCGAGGATCTCTATCAGATATAATAGTGATGGAGACACCATGTAATTTGATAATTTTCTTTATGTATAATGCTGTCAGGATATCCACAGACCATCGACTTTTGATTGGTATGAAATGTGCAAATTTAGTTAATTGGTCTATGATTACCCATATACCATCGTGTCCACCTCTTGTCTTAGGTAACCCCATAATGAAATACATCCCTATACTCTCCCACTTCCATTCGGGAATACTCAAGGGATGCAGTTTACCTGCGGGTCTAAAATGCTTTGCCTTTACTTGTTGACAAGTGAGACAACGAGATACGAAATCAGCTATTTCCCTCTTCATGTTGGGCCACCAGAATTTTCTTTTGAGATCCTGATATATTTTTGTACTACCTGGGTTTATGGTATACCTGGATTTATGTGCTTCTTCTAGAATCAATTTCTTCGTATCCTCGTGATCCGGTACACATACTTGGTCTTTAAATAGTAATCTTCCATCCTTAATAGAAAAATCCAGCCTTTGTTCAATATTGGCCATAACGACTTTGAAAAGTTAATTTATAAATGTCTTCTTCATTAATTCTAAGCTGATGATAACCTGATCTAAGGTCAATCTTAGATAAATACTCTGCTCCCAAAAGCTGATCGAAGAGCTCATCAATACGCGACAACGGATACTTATTTTTAATTGTGAGTTGATTCAGTCGCCGGTAATCTATGCATAATCTGAGAGAACCATCCTTCTTCTTGACAAATAGAACTAGCGCACCCCAAGGGGATGTGCTAGGTCTAATAAAACCCTTGTCTAGTAGTTCCTGCAACTACCTCTTTAGTTCCTTGAGTTCTGTGGGGGACATCCTGTAAGGGGCTATAGAAACAGGTGCTGCTCCGGGAATGAGTTCAATAGTGAAGTTCACTTCTCTCTCGGGTGGTAAACTGGGTAATTCGGATGGAAACACATCGAGGAACTCTTTTACAATAGGAATGTCAGCTAAGATAATCTCCTTGGATTCGGTAACAATGACAGAAGCAAGAAAAGCTTCACATCCTTGCGAGATAAGTTTGCAAGCGTGAAGAGAGGATATGATAGTGGGGTGTTTCTTGTATTTGATGCTAAGGAAAGAGAATCTTGGAAGATCGAGTTTTCGAAAGAATATAATCCTATTTCGGTAATTGATATAAGCATCATGATCTACAAGCCAATCTACCCCTAAAATGGCATCATAACCTTTCATGTCAAGACATACTAAGCTTGCGGGGAGATTGTGACCTTCTATCATCACCTCACTATCAGTATAATAGTTGGTAAGTTTTATTCCAGAACCTAAGGGTGTGGTAATAGCGAGATCTGAAGGTAGGCGAACTGATGCAATTGATAATGTTTTTACAAAAATAGTGGAGATGAAAGAATGAGAGGCACCAGTATCAAATAGCACAAATGCAGGATGAGAATAAATTTGAAGAGTATCTTCCATAAGTCCACCATCCCTGGGCGCTTCCTCTTCTTATAGAATGGCATTGAGGCGAGCCTGCCTCCTACGTCCTCCACCAGACGATTGGTCTTTCATAAGGGGGCAATCTGGCATGCGATGCTCCCTGCTTCCACAACGTAAAAAAGTACCGAGGCGCTTCCAACACTGCTCAGCTGAATGGCCGAATTTTTCGCAAAATGTGCAAGCCGTGGCGACCTGCTCCTTCTCCTCCTTGACTTTCTTTTGCTTATGGGAACTTCCACCATTCCCATTCTTGGATCTTTTCTTACTATCACGACTTTTGTAGGGCTCCATGATGCTGAACTTTTCTTTCTTATAACGCCGATCTGAGCGTCGGCTGGATTCTTCTCCTTTCCCTTTTAATTTTTTGACCTTCTCTAAGGTCCTTTCACACAAATACGCTCGTTGAACCATTTCCGCATAAGTACGGATGTTTTGGGTTCTGAGCTGCTGAATGAAATCGAGACGTAATCCGTCCATGAACCGATTTGTCTTCAATAAATCGGTGCTGATAAGATGCGGTGCGTAAGGTGCAAGCCTTGAGAATTGCAATTCATATTCGGCAACCGTCATCATTCCTTGCCAAAGAGCGGTGAACTTCATAGCCTTTCTCTCTTTTACATGCTCAGAAAAGTACTTGGCACGGAATAGGGTAAGAAAACCATCCCATGTATGAGGTGCATCGGCCGGAGGTGCTGGAACCGACTTTCACCATGTACGGGCATCTTTGTTGAGTTGAAAGGTTGCGAGACGCACCTTCTCCTGATCTGTGCATTGGATAACATCAAAGATACGATTCCTTTCGTCTATCCAGTTCTCCGCTTCATCCGAATTAGAAGAACCATAGAAACGCGGAGGGTTTAAGCTCCGAAAGTTGTGATGTAAATCACCAGCCCTTGCTCCTGCGCCAGCTTGCGCCATGGTTTGTAATGCCTGAGTGAGGCCAGTAACTATTTGTTGCGTGCCATCCCAATTTACGCGATGAGCCATGGTAATAATAGGGTACCTGAGAGAAAAATAACAACTTGTTATTTCTCATGGAATTGGAAGGAAAATCAATCTTAAAGCTAATTAACTATTTTATCCCGGGCTCTACCCAATTCCCACATGGGTGTGAAAATTTCTTTCTTTAGTTCATAGGTAGGGGTCCTTAAACCTTGGACTTATCCTATGACATAACTCTTCTCCCTAAGTCCTGAGACTTAGGCTCTGATACCAACTTAACTGTCACGCCCCGAGCCTTTATTACAGCAGAAGACTCGCTCGAGGAACACGAACAACCGGCATGTTAAGTCTCTTGCAAGCAAGAACGATCAGACCGCAAGGTAATCACACATAAGAATGCAATCGCACAATATTTACTCAACTTCAACTTTCATTAATAATCAAATCCAATATTCAAATACAACTACTAATTCAACTTCCATCATGCTAGACTCAAGAAATAAGAAATTACATAGAGTCGATCTAAACAATGTAAACTTCGTAAGTCTTTGCTCATTCTTTATTCACTCTCAGATCCGCTACTTGAACATTCCGAATCCGAACCTGACTCACTTCCATTTCCTGAAAAAGAATGGAAATAGGTAATGAGCACACTTGCCCAGTAGGTATCTTCGCATCAACATGAAGGCATCATTAAAGTAATTAACATTTTAGCTCTAAAGAAATAAGGTAAAATCATGCGAATGCGATCAATCATGCGATTAAACCAAAGTATGTAAGATAGAATGAGAGCAAGTATGAACTAGCAAGAATGTAACAAGAATATGATATGGCCTTTCATGAACAAGAATGTAACGAGAATGTACTAGCAATGCCACATAATCATCACTCCAGTATCTTTTGCTTATGAGCAAGTACTTCGTGAATTTCTGTGGAATATCAAGAAAGTCATGTACAAGTATCAATCATGATGTATCGTGGATCTTCACTTATTTATAGAGAAAGTACTCTCAGCGCAATGCGACGACAGTAGCATCATACCCCATGGTTTATAATAGTATGTTTCCGGCAATCAACCGAGGGAATTAGCATAGAGCCCTTGAACACAATCAGTGCTCGATCGCATCTTCAAGTATAAATCAAACTTCTTCCATGCATGTAACAATAAAGTATGACCAAGAATGTATAATTCCAACAAGCTCTTGATAACAATAATTCAATGAATGAATGCTTTAATAAGAATCATGAGAAATCAAGAATGACTTATACTATGTTATGCTCATGGAAATAAATCGGCAGCATAACGGTACATTCTTTATTTTCCATTCATTATAGTAGGTTTCTTGATCAATATGATAAGTTCTAGATCATCAATAGTCCATCTAGAAACCTTAGAATATCAACCCTTGGGTCAAACCTTGGGTTAACATACTTAAGCTTTGTGACGGTCTTGTATTGGGCCGTTACATAACGTGACGCTCCAGTGTTGGGCCGTTACATTAGTCTGAATCCGGAAACAATAAAATAGACTCAGTGAAATGTGACGGTCATATATTGAGCCGTTACATGTGCCTGACGGTCCAATATAGATCTGTTATACTACTGATAACCAGAAACATCGATAGTGTAATCTAATCAATAGGCTTTAATGGTACAACCAACTCGACGTCCTAGTGGGAATCCCAGGCTCGCGGAGAATTACGGAGGCCTTGTAACAAGATTTCCTAGTATATTGAAAGGAATATCCAATAGAGAGGTCCTCATGTCAAAGAATAATGTTCCTATAGTGCAAAGTGAACTAATGAACAATATACCGGAATATGCACCATGTACTTAAAGAAATGACTCTATTGACAGAGAGGATGTATAACAATAAGAAATCATGATAAAACTCCCTCAATACATCTTTGGAAAATCATGATTTAGATACAAAACTATAGAATTTTGGCATAAAATTAGCATATCCTTAAAATAATTCAAGATGCCTTTAACATGCGATACTTATCATGAACCAATTAATAAATTTAAAGTCATATCAACAGGTCAAAACTTAGATAACTAGGTATATTTATAAGTTAATGTGACTGTTCTTCAATTCTATCTACAGTTACTCTGACAGTCGAAAGTGGGGGCGCCACAGTGATTGTGACGGTTTATCGTGGGACCGTTACAGTGATGTAACGCTCCATCGATGGTGCGTCAGAGACAATAGAGAACTTCAAACACCACAGAAGGTGTGACGGCTTATCGTAAGGCTGTTATATCATTGTGACGGTCCTACCTTCATGTGTCAGATCGTCTGCTGGTAGAAAAAGATATAAAAATCTAAGGTCTTAACTTACATCATGTCTGGAAATCATATATAAACTTTCACATGATAGAATGAAGACTAAGCTAGTAGTATGCATAGACTTTTAGTGAATTTGACAAGAGAGTTCCTTTTCAACTTAGTTAGGGTTAAGGGTATTCATGTATGCATGACCTACTAAAACATGAAATTCATGATCTATGATGTATGAAATCAATCAAAACCAGAGGGCTTTTATCCCTAACAAGATATTTTTGCCAATCATGAGATAACCTACCTCTTAACTAGGCTTTAAGCTTCTAATTTGAGTCTGAAAATCGAGCCCTAGCTCTCCTTTTCCAGCAATTTTCCAGAAACTTCCTGCTGCTCTATCTCTCCAACCTCTTATCCTAAAGATGTGAAATTTTGAGGGTAAGAAGATGAATCTAAGGTGATCAAAACGTTCTAAACGATTGAATTCTAACTACCTTGTTTAGACGTCCTAATCTCTTGATCTTCAGGTGTCCTTTGCTCTAAATCCTGGGTTACTATGGTCGAACTAGCAACTTTGGAAGCTTCAATCTCTTTGGTTGCTTGATCTCCTAGCACGAAATTTGGAGAACTATTAGTCTAAAGTATATTAAACAAAATTTTCTAAAGAACTTACCCGAAATTCTATCTCCTTACCTTGATTCTTCACGAGCCAAAAGTAAGGGTCGCTCAGTTCAGAATTAGGTCCTATTTATAAGGTTTTGGCTAGAGTTTGAAGATTAGATCGATTCTAGAGTCCTTAATTTGCCAGAACCTAATCTCTAAGAGTCCTTAGTAATGTTATAAACTCTTCCAAGTCGATCTCTTGCAGATAGGATATCAAAGTTCCAATCTTTTTGCTCATTTTTTCATTCACGGAACTATCAGGGTGTAACGCATCAGTCTAGGTGCGTTACATGCATGTGGCGGTCGTACGATAGATCGTTACGTCCTACGTGTGCAGAATTTTAAATTAATAAAACTCTTTTATTCGTTTATCTAATATAATTATCCATAAAAATAGTATTTATCCTTAAAATACGTAAATAGGCTAGGTTAATTATTTAACACAATTGGGCCTTATAATGACTTATTAATCCAATAATCCATTTATTAATCTATTTGGCCCTTATAAATTCCTAAGAAAGTCCAGAAAATTCTATAAATAATCCATAAATTCTGGGGCACTACAAAAGATATGTATTGTTCATTAACAAGGACGAAAGGTCCGAGTTAAGGGAGACGTCGACCGATCTTACCGATGATGACAAGGGTCGAACACGATTTATAGAGAGAAAAGATCTCCGGCGGGACTTGTGGTGATCGTCCTTTTTGGAGTTTCATTGGGATGAGGGTAAAGAGGAACTTTAGATTGCCACCTTGCTGGCTTAAGTGCTCTTTCGGGTTTTCACCGAAGCCAGCCCCCTCTTGCTTTTGCCTACGCGCCCTTTTGGGTTTTCGCGTGGCGGGGTACCCGATTTTGCCTACAATACCCTTTTGGCTTTTCACCGTAGCCATGTTATATAGCCATTTTTGCCCTTGCCCTAGTGCAAGAACAAGGCCGGCGAGGCACCTCTATTTTGAGCCTCATCATTTTTTTCTTTTTTTCTCTCCTTTTTTTATCATGGAGTGAGAAAACAAGGGTTGGTCAATCGTGTGATGTTTGACTCGACATAGTTGTTGACACCCATTTTTTGCTGATAAGTTGAGTCGTTCCTCGTACTCCCATTTGTTGATGCCTCGAGTTGTCCATCGCTTGTTGGGGCTATCTTCAGGCATGTTTTGGGCCAGTTTTATGGGTCGCCTCCCTCCTTGGTTAGGTCCGAGTTGATTTCGGGCTTAATGGGCCTTGGTTTCGGTTGATTGGTTTTGTTTTCCATGAGTTTCAATACCCAAACGCATGTACGGTTCATCCGTGGCCGCTCAACCAAGGTGCGGTTGTCCATGACCCGTCCATGTATTTTGGAGTAATTTGGTTAAATTTTCTGAATTTCCACCGACAAGCATTTATGCGGTCCTATTCTGCCCGTTCAACTTAATGGACGGATGGGTTATGACCGCTCATCTCTCAGAGTCCTGCGCTCGATGGTTTTCTCAGATAACTATCCAATTAATCTATTTATCACCGACAGGTCTAAAATGATTTGTCTTTCGCCGCTCTACGTTTGAACGGTCCCACATGAGCCGTTCATCTCTGAGAGTCCAATGGTGAAGGTTTCGGTCAGTTCAACGGATAATTTGGATTATTAATAATTTATTTTGAATTTCCACCGACAGGGTTGGACGGCCAGAATATGGCCGCCCATCCGGTTGAGCGGTCTATCGTAAGACCATTCATCACGTCGATTGTTGAATTTTAACAGATTTTATCCCTTTTATCCGTAGTTAAACCCTCAACTTTGTCCTCGATTTTCTCCGTGGATTCTCAACCAAATCGGATGAGATTTGATCCTAACAAAAGCTGAGGATATTATCTTTGCTTTATCTTTTGATATCTTGGATTAATATCCACTGGAAACCCTAACTTCGGGGCTGGCTTTCTAGGCTCTATAAATAGACCCTAAAGGCCGGGCTTGAAAAGGGGGGGAGATTTTTGGTCGACGGCGAAGCCCTGCCGCATTCTTGAGCGACCTAGCACCAAGGAGGGAGACTTTCTACGTCCTTACAAGCCTTCGGTTCAAGGAGTAGTCGAGTTTTGAGTCCTTTGTGTTTCATAACTTTTGTCACTTTTCATTGCATGCATTACTTTCTCTCCATGTTCTTCTTCATTCTCATCACCATGCACACATCCACCTGTGTTTTTGACACCCTAGGGGTTTAAAATCCCCCAGGTATCCCCTTTCCACTTAGTCACGTTCATTCCTCATTATTTTGACATATACTACACCATTTAGTTCTAATCTAGGTTGTTTCTTTACATTGTTTTGCAGGTCAGCAATCCCTAGCACGAGGCCCATCCCCTCTGGCCGGCTGGAGAGGGTGAAGGTTGGACCCCCTTGCGACTTCTGCCTTGGTGGTTTAGAGCGGTTCTCTTCTATCCGTGCAAGGAGACGTGCGGTGCATCTTCGGCCGTCCTTCTTCGTCCTGCGGTCGTTACAGAGCCGTTCAACTTCCAGGAGTGCTTCCTCCCGCTTCTTCTGCAGCGTCCTTAGGCGGTTTATCGTAAGACCATTCAAGCTAAAGGTGGTTCTCCATCAACCGTTCATCTTCCCAGCGCTGCAACCAGGCGAGTGTCTCTCCCTCTTTCCAAGGCACGGCGTGTCCATCACGTTCGGCGCTTTGGTGGCGATCACGGTTTGTTACACTTCCCCTTTTCCTCTGTCTTCATTTGTTCCTCACGTGGAGAGGGTAGAATAGACTTGGGAAGGCTTTTGGAAAAGGAACGGATTCGAGGGGAGAAAATATATCTACACCCTTCTTTTGTGGCGATCACGGTGGGACACCTAGTGCCCATCGTGCTTGTGATTTGCTGACCTCTTTGTTCATTGTGTTAGTCTCTTTCTTAGAGTGATTGCAGGTTGGGGCGTGGTTTCTACCTTCTGGAACATGAACGGTTCTTCCCGAGCCGTTGATACTTCGAGCAGTCGAACGTCCACCGTCCATCCCTGCGAACAGTGCTAGGTCTCCTGCCAGCGTTCTATCACAAACGGCCTACTATCGACCATCTAACATTCTGAACGGCTTGTCGTTAGCCGTCCATCATTCTGGCACAGGTACGCTTCTGGCTGTTCTGAGTGTAAGTGCACGGCTGCTGGAGATCCGTCCCAAAGGTTACGCGGCTGTTTACAGACCGTTCTTCTGATACATTCCTCATCTCTGCCGTCCTATATTTCTACATTCTGTGTTTCTTTCTACAGTTATTCTGTCATTCTATTGCTCCCTGGCTTATATGGTCCTTTACAGAACGTTTGTCCCTTTGAGCGGTCTCACATAGACCATCCTTGTGGTGCCGCAGTGCACTCATTGTTCATTTTGATTGCCATATTCCATGAGATTTATGAGCTTCAGTGCTGGTTATTGATCTCCCCCCTGTTCCCATATCATTGTTGCATCATTATTTTCATTGCTTATATATTTGATTGATTATTGCTTGATAGTTGCTAGGATAGATTTTGCATGCACCCCGGTGCACATAGGACCATTCATCTCTTTCATAGTCGTTGCATTCCTACCAAGGTAGGGTTTCCTCTCGTCTCCATACTCCTTGGAGCCGACTAGGGATCTTGCTGAGGACCTCTGTAAACCCCCGTGAGCCGTGGATTCCCACACGGACGCCGGGCAGGTTGTACCGTATCCACCCCCAGTCTAGGGTTTTGCATCCGTGAGAGAGAGGGTCCTGTAGAGTCACCCAGTCCTCCATTTCTCATCCTGGTTAGGCACCTAATTGTTGAGTGAATCCACATTTTAATTAAGCCACTAACGTTCAAAGAGGAACTCATAAGAATTTGACGGGCATCATTTAATAACTTGATTGTACAATTGGGTGATTCTCCTCTCATCTCTTCCTTCCATTGCATGCTTGTTGTTTGCTTTGTTGATTTGGTTGGTTAGGTTTGTTTGCCCTAGTCCTAGGTGCTTAGTGTATGTGGGGTTGTTTCTTGCCCTCAGGATCATCTCCTAGGGTCAGTCCTCATTTCCATTCATACTTCAATCCTTTGTTTGATTCATCATCTCCTATGTCGTCATACGACTTCTCTCAGTCTCACAAGGACTCTCTTCCTCGTGGCCTTCTTGAGGACCCGCCTAGGGTCGCCCATATGCAGGGAGGAGAGGGGACTTGCCCTCCGCTCCTGACCATCCTTGGTGAGGGCACCCAACCCTCTCTTTCAAATCAATCCATTCAGAATCTGGCCAATCAAATTCTTAATATGATGGCCCAGCTGGACCCTACCCAGCTCCATCTCATCCGGCAAGCCTTGCAGGGGGCTGACGCCCCGACTTCAGCTCCTCCTCGTGGCATGAACGCTGTCGCCACCACATCTTCTGTTGCTGGGACCATCTCTGTGGCCCCCATTGACCTTACTCCTACCCGTCCTCAGATCCTTTGGTACTCCAGCATGGAAATGGGCCAGGCTTCCACCTCGGCCCATCAGCCGCTCGATAAGGGGAAGTCTCAAATCCCCTCTGTTCCTTATTTTGATCCCTATGTCATTGTTCCTCCACTGCCGCAGGCCCTTATAGCCCCGGCAGTGATGGGGACATCAACGTCAGCCCGCTCACTTTGTGTTTGCATCTACATCCTTTTGTATTTGTATGTACGCCCTTGTGATATATGGGTACACAATAGTAGGTCTTAGTGGGTTTATTTGCAAAAGGCCATTGGGTTTCTTTGCAAATGTGCATGTAGGCCCTGCAGGGGCCCCCTCCCTCCTCCTTATTGGTCCACCTGGACTCCTGGGTCCAAGGTGGCTGGTCCATGGTCCAAACTTGGACTTGGACCAAGAATTAATTAAAGAAGACAAATTCCAATTGTCTTCTTAAAGGGGGGGGCGAACCTAGTAGTTTAATGGGTTTAATGTGGTGTTCACACCACATCTCAACCCTCCATTCTTCAACCCTTGATCCAAGGGCTCATATTAGATTAGAACCCTTTCATATAAATACTTGTATTTTCTTATGGAAAGAATTAATGAAGAAGAAATTAGCAGTTTGCCTCCTTGAAGCTTGTGCCCCTCTCCCCTCTCTCCCTGGTGTTCTTCCACCTCCAGCCTAGTTAGAGAGTGAGATCCCTCCCCTCTTGATCCCCTCCAACTTCTGAAGCAGCTCCGGTGATCGCCGCCGACGCGTCTTCACCAACGAATTCGGTTTTCTGTCCACTCTGGACAGACCTCTCTTCTCCGAATTGTCTCTCTCTCTTCCCTCATCTTCTGAAGCTCCAATTTTCAGGGTTGGTTCCCCTCTTGAACCCTTACCTCCAAAAAACATTTCAAGCAAAAATTCGTCCTTTAGATATTTTTATATTTTCGTCCAAGTTCAAATTTCAGTTCTGTCCAGGTTTTGTCTACTGTTCATCAGTTCTGAGTCTACCTTGTTCGACCCATGTTTTGAATTTTGTTGGGGCTCTAAAAATTACTGAGACTTCTGTCCACATATGTCTACCACCATGAATTTTCTTAATTTTTGATAAGGTCTCTAGGTATTTTTCAAAATTCGTACCAGTTCCTGTGAGCAATTTTTCCACAGTGTCCCAGATCCGACCCAGGTCCACTCAAAAAATCCCATAAAATCCATTTCCTATCCAAATCAAAAACCAAAAATAGTCCCGGTTTTCTATCTCAGAGATCTTCAACTTTTCTGAAGAACTCATCTCCATATTCCAAGGTCCTCACACCGGTCAACGGTGATTTTCAGAGAAGTCAGAACCTGCCCCTGCAGTTCTGGCCTGTTTACAGCAAGGGTGTAAATTCCATAAGTCAGATATACGTATCTGATTATTTTTTCTGAAGGCCCCTACGTCGAAGTATTTGGAGTCCTCTTTCCAACGGCGCCGAGCTCGTTGCATTCCGACGATGGGGTTGATCACAGCAGCCGATCTCGCCGGACAGCGCGCGAGAAGACAGCAAGTGCAGACTTGTGGCCGGTTTCCCGCGAGCGTCGTCCGAGGGCCGTCCGGCGTCCGGCGGTCGTTCCAGCAACTCGCCATCCTAGGGGAGCGCTTCCCAAGTGTACCCACACCAGAGGAGGCATCAGGTCCCACACGACCCCTCCGGTCCACACGTGGGCCCCACTAGCACGAGTACGCGCGAAGCCGAAGCCGTGCCCGGAAACCGCCCGTCAACCCGGAATTGGTCCTCCCGGGCCCCCTTGTGTCGCCCGTTACCTCCCTGCGTGGAGTGGGCTTACTTGTATTGCTGTAATATTAATGTATTAAGTTCCCGGGAGTACGAGTTTCGGCCGGGTGCCATCTTCGCCACGCCGAGCGCGTGGAGGTATCGTATTCGCTCCTTGCTTGGCATTCCGCTTATTTCTATATATGCTTGTTTATGCTGCTGCTAGAGAGCATGTGTAGGGTTACCTAGCTCGCTTTTAATTTATCATATCACTGCTGCGAGTGAGAGAGTGACCGTCCCGTGACCCGATCCGGGCACGAAAGTGCGAGCCGACCACCCTAGCTCTTGCCGGTTGTTCAACCGCGCACATCCGACGCTTCCCTCGCTAAGGGACGACCGCTAGCTTATCGTGTCCGTGGTCCCGTCCCGCATCAATTTGGTATCAGAGCGAGTTTGAGTCTAGGGTGTCAAAAAGTAAAAAAAAAAGAGTGTCATTTACGTCTAGTCATTAGTCGGTCTAAGTCGTGTTTAGGATCATCATATTTTTAAAACAACAAAAAGAGTCGTTTTTGGGTCGCATACATCCCTTTACTCGGTATATAAAAAGGTGTTGTCCGACCGTTAGGTTACGCCTATCGGGAAGGCCGCACACTTGTGCGAGTGACCTTCAGGTCAATTATCTCCGCCGCGTACCGAGTTTTGGTTAAGTCTAGGCGCATCATTTTGCATTAGAGTGTTTTGCTTTAGTCGGTGTCCTCTAGTCGGTGTGTTTGCATGCCCACTCGTCGGGGTACTCAGTACTCACCCCCACCCCCACCTATGGCCAACCCACGGGATACCTCGGGAGACTTCCACTCCCTACAAGAGGCGATGATGGCCATTATGGCTAGGTTGGACCAATCCGATGCTAACTTTCGGACCTTCTCCAAGAATATGGATGGTCGCCTTAGGGCCATGGAGGGACGCATGGAGAACTCCGATAGGTCGGTCCAAGACCTCGTTGGGCGGTTAGATAGGATGTCACACGGGGACCCTCCTGGGGCAGCCCAAGGTCCACCCGCACCTCCTCCCGCAGGGGCCCAAGTCCAACCCGCTCCCATGGCCCAAGTCCAGGCCGCTCCCGCGGCCCAAAACCAGCCACCACTGGTTCCTCCACCCGCCCCTCCTCGGGCTCCCCAACTACCGCACCGTGACCTTGGTCTCGAGGACTATGGGTCCGACAATGCCTACAAGGGGTATGGTCAACGCCGTCGTGGTTTTCAGCCACAACGAGATGAGGATGATGATCGGGTCCTTAAGACCGTGCGAGCGGATCCTCCCGCTTTTTACGGGTCTTTGGATCCGAAAGTCTACCTAGATTGGGAGTTTGGCATGGACCGTTATTTTGAATGGTATGATATGTCGGAGCGTCGAAGGGTCCGATTTGCCACCATGAAACTCATGGGGCAGGCACAAACCTATTGGAAGAATGTGGAGAGCCTGCTACTTCAGCGGCTAGAACCCCCGATTGACACATGGGCCGAGATGAAGAATAAACTTCGGCAAAAGTACCTTCCTCCCACATACCGCCAGCGACTCATCGATAGATGGCAAAGTCTTAGCCAGGGAGACCGGTCCGTCTCCGAATACATCGCGGAGTTTGATGAGTACTTTCTACGATGTGGTGTCACGGAGGAGAGTACCATGCCCGTGTCCCGCTTTCGACGTGGTTTGCGGCCACACTACCAGTATGAGCTTTTCCGCCGCAATGCCAAGACGTTGGAAGAGGCATATCAGGTTGCTCTCGAGATGGAGCAATTTGAGGGAGAGTTCGAGTCTAGCCATCGGTTGGGCCCCACCCCTCTCCGTAGTACCGAGCCCCGTCACTCTATAGGCCCACATCAGCGGCCTCCCATGGCTCGACCTCAGGAGCCCACCCGTCAGGAGCACTTCGCTCCACGGCCTCGCCCTCCTCCACCCCGGGATCTATTTCCATCCCAACCACCGGCACCCTTTGCCCGTCCCCCAGCTCCTATAGCCCGTCCTCTGGCACCGGCACCCCCGCCACTCTTGTCCAAGGCACCTACACCTCCCCCATTGTTGCCTACACCCCCTACCCGGCGGGATGATAAGGGTAAGGCCCCTCTTATCGGGGAGAGTAGTCGATCGCTAATACAATGTTTCCACTATCACGGGTACGGCCACATTGCTAGTGAGTGTCCCGCTTGCACCACCCTAGCCTTAGGTGTTGGAGGATCCGCACCTCCCGAGCTTGAGCATGTCGATTACGAGGCCGACGAGGCACTGGCCGATGAATACTATGCCATGGGGGAAGAGCTGGGCGACCCTTCTGCCGCCCAGGATGTCGCCACCTAGTGGGTTTGATGCTACCACCTTAGTCTAGAGTCGTGCATGAGTCAGTGTGCTTTCTTTGTGTGGTTTGTTTGTGTGGTGATTTTGAGTCGATTGTTTGCATGGTTTGCATTCGTGTGTCAGTGCATGGTGAGTCTGCATGTGTCTTGTGCAAGCTCGTGTCGTTCCCGAATGAGTGTGAAGCGAGTCGATTCACTTGACGAGTATGGGATCGGTTTACTTCTATACCCGGATCAGTCACCTATAGGGACTCAGCAGTGATTCCTAGTGAGTCTTTGAGCTGTTTCCTTCCGTTGAGAGTGCCCCTTCGGAGTGACCACCTTTGGCCATAGTAGTGCGCATATCGAGTATATGTGGAATGAGCAGGTGCCGATCACTTGGAGTGGAGCATACCCGCGCTACTTGACACGGTGACGGATCCGCCGGAGACCTGAGCAGCCATACCCCTACTCGACGGGGTCGAGTTCCTCCCACCCGGGGAGAATTGATGGGGACATCAACGTCAGCCCGCTCACTTTGTGTTTGCATCTACGTCCTTTTGTATTTGTATGTACGCCCTTGTGATATATGGGTACACAATAGTAGGTCTTAGTGGGTTTATTTGCAAAAGGCCATTGGGTTTCTTTGCAAATGTGCATGTAGGCCCTGCAGGGGCCCCCTCCCTCCTCCTTATTGGTCCACCTGGACTCCTGGGTCCAAGGTGGCTGGTCCATGGTCAAAACTTGGACTTGGACCAAGAATTAATTAAAGAAGACAAATTCCAATTGTCTTCTTAAAGGGGGGGGCGAACCTAGTAGTTTAATGGGTTTAATGTGGTGTTCACACCACATCTCAACCCTCCATTCTTCAACCCTTGATCCAAGGGCTCATATTAGATTAGAACCCTTTCATATAAATACTTGTATTTTCTTATGGAAAGAATTAATGAAGAAGAAATTAGCATTTTGCCTCCTTGAAGCTTGTGCCCCTCTCCCCTCTCTCCCTGGTGTTCTTCCACCTCCAGCCCAGTTAGAGAGTGAGATCCCTCCCCTCTTGATCCCCTCCACTTTCTGAAGCAGCTCCGGTGATCGCCGCCGCCGCCGTCTCGCCGCCGACGCGTCTTCACCAACGAATTCGGTTTTCTGTCCACTCTGGACAGACCTCTCTTCTCCGAATTGTCTCTCTCTCTTCCCTCATCTTCTGAAGCTCCAATTTTCAGGGTTGGTGCCCCTCTTGAACCCTTACCTCCAAAAAAAATTTCAAGAAAAACTTCGTCCTTTAGATATTTTTATATTTTCGTCCAAGTTCAAATTTCAGTTCTGTCCAGGTTCTGTCTACTGTTCATCAGTTCTGAGTCTACCTTGTTCGACCCATGTTTTGAATTTTGTTGGGGCTCTAAAAATTACTGAGACTTCTGTCCACATATGTCTACCACCATGAATTTTCTTAATTTTTGATAAGGTCTCTAGGTATTTTTCAAAATTCGTACCAGTTCCTGTGAGCAATTTTTCCACAGTGTCCCAGATCCGACCCAGGTCCACTCAAAAAATCCCATAAAATCCATTTCCTATCCAAATCAAAAACCAAAAATAGTCCCGGTTTTATATCTCATAGATCTTCAACTTTTCTGAAGAACTCATCTCCATATTCCAAGGTCCTCCCACCGGTCAACGGTGATTTTCAGAGAAGTCAGAACCTGCCCCTGCAGTTCTGGCCTGTTTACAGCAAGAGTGTAAATTCCATAAGTCAGATATACGTATCTGATTATTTTTTCTGAAGGCCCCTACGTCGAATTATTTGGAGTCCTCTTTCCAACGGCGCCGAGCTCGTTGCATTCCGACGACGGGGTTGATCACAGAAGCCGATCTCGCCGGACAGCGCGCGAGAAGACAGCAAGTGCAGACTTGTGGCCGGTTTCCCGCGAGCGTCGTCCGAGGGCCGTCCGGCGTCCGGCGGTCGTTCCAGCAACTCGCCATCCTAGGGGAGTGCTTCCCAAGTGTACCCACACCAGAGGAGGCATCAGGTCCCACACGACCCCTCCGGTCCACACGTGGGCCCCACTAGCACGAGTACGCGCGAAGCCGAAGCCGTGCCCGGAAACCGCCCGTCAACCCGGAATTGGTCCTCCCGGGCCCCCTTGTGTCGCCCGTTACCTCCCTGCGTGGAGTGGGCTTACTTGTATTGCTGTAATATTAATGTATTAAGTTCCCGGGAGTACGAGTTTCGGCCGGGTGCCATCTTCGCCACGCCGAGCGCGTGGAGGTATCGTATTCGCTCCTTGCTTGGCATTCCGCTTATTTCTATATATGCTTGTTTATACCGCTGCTAGAGAGCATGTGTAGGGTTACCTAGCTCGCTTTTAATTTATCATATCACTGCTGCGAGTGAGAGAGTGACCGTCCCGTGACCCGATCCGGGCACGAAAGTGCGAGCCGACCACCCTAGCTCTTGCCGGTTGTTCAACCGCGCACATCCGACGCTTCCCTCGCTAAGGGACGACCGCTAGCTTATCGTGTCCGTGGTCCCGTCCCGCATCAGGCAGACTTCACTCGATTGCAACCAGGGGCCGCCCAGCTGGCTCATGCGGATGTGGGCACTTCCCTGGCCCATTATCTATCTTACGGGCTGACCCCTCAGCCAACTTTTCCTCCGGCTACCTATCCAGGCATTGCTCCTCCAGCTCCTTCTCCTCCATACCGGGAACGGGAAATTCTTGATAAATGGGCTGCTATGCAGCAACAAATTGACCTCCTTCATAAGCGGGTTGGCCCTTAATCTTTGGCTGACGTCCCTATTCCAAACTTCAGGGACATTCATTTTCCTCCTCAATCTGAGCTCCCTGTGTACCGAAAATATGACGGGAATGGCAACCCGTTCATTCATGTTCGGGAGTTTCTTTACGAGTCAGCACAGTTCCAGCATGATGATCGCCTGATGGCTTATTTATTTCGCCGATCACTGGAAGGGGTCGCCCTAGAATGGTTTTATACTTTGCCTATGGAGGAGGTCGAGAATTTCAAGACCGTCAAGGAGAGGTTCATTCAGAGGTTTCAAGATCGGGTCGGTCCCGAGTATTCCTTCACTGACCTGGTAGCGGAGAAGATGAAGCAAGAGGAAGATTTCGCAACCTATGCAGATCGATGGAGGCAGATGGCCTCACGTGTGCCCGGGCAAATCCCGGAGGAAGAGAAAGTAAAGTTGTTGATCTCCAATGCCACACCAACATTCAGAAATATTTTGGCAATGAATGACATCTCGAATATGCACCAATTATACAGTAGAGCTCGGTTCATACAAACCCAGTTCAAAGACTCCCCTTTTCACTCACTATTTCAGGCCAAGAAACCCAAAACTGCCAAAAAATCCCAGGGCCCCATCACCGAGGGAGTACAGATCAATGAGCAGGTCTAGGCTGTTCAGTTTCCCCACCAGGCCGCCCCACCTCGCTTCCCGCAGCCTCAACGCAACCCCCAATTCACCACTCCACAAGTTCCCCAACCCACTTTCCAGGTTCCCCAATACCCGCAACAACAACCACCACCACCCCAACAGCCTCAGCGGCCGCCACAATATAGTAATGTTCCTCCACCTGCCGCTTATGGACCAGCTCGACCGAGCCCAAAGAGGACCCATTCCCCTCCTCTTCCTGAGACTTTGCCCGATATTTTCTCTGCTTTGATGTATACTGGTGATATTCAACTGCCTCCGGAGCGTCAGAATTGGAATCCGGCCGCCGATCAGTCCCGATATTGCATATACCATCCGCAGCCCGGGCACATGATAGAACAGTGCTATCAGTTTAGAGATATAGTGTATGACTTACACGAGGGCCAGAGGATTGATTGGGCCCAGATGCACTAGCTGATCGAAGACATTAAGCAGAGGCTGAGGCAAGCCAGGCCGCAGCAGGCGGCGCCCCAACAACAGCAGCAACAGCAACCCCCGCAGCAACTGCAACCCCAGCAATAGCAGCAGTAGTAGGACCATGGGATCCATCAGAATCCCATGCCAGTCCATCAACCCGCTCCTCAGCAACAACAACAGCAGCCGCCGGCACTGGCCTAGGTAAACATTGTTCAGCACCCAGCCCCCAACGCTAGGTGGACTTTTGATGATGAAACCCCCGCACACCTTTTGGCCTTCCATCACAACCATTCCCCCGCACCTGCTATCCCCTCCATTCTCAGGCCCGCCGTTCTGACCGCTACTCCACCCGTTATTCCCTCCGCATCACCCATCATGCCCGTTGCATTCCCATCTTCACCACCAGTCCTTTCGCCACCACCCACCATACCCTCTATCATCACCCCTCCACTTAACCCTTCGCCCATCTCCCTTTCACCAGGGCCCATTAGACCAACTTCTGCCATCCTCACCCCCATTTCTACGCCTTCCACCTACCCCATCGGGCCAAGCGGGGGTCCATCTCAGGCCGTGCTGGCACCACATTGCGCCCTTCGGAGTGGGCATCCCTTCCAAAGACTTTTTCCTTCCTCTGGTGCATCTGCACCCAACCTCCAAGTTCCCTCCCCTTCAGCCGAGACAGAAGAAGTAGACCCCATGCCAGGCACGATGTATGATCTATTACAGCACTTGGACCGCATGCCGGCCAAGATTTCAGTTTTGGAATTGATCAAAAGGTCGCCGCTACATCAAGATGCGTTGAAAACTTTTCTACAGAAGGTTATGGTGAGCGAGGATGTGGCAGTAGATAGCTTGCCGACAATGTTGGCAACAATTACAAAGGGGCCTTCTATTTCATTATCCGAGTCAGAGCTAGCGCCCCCTGAGGCACGGCAGATGCCGCTGTGTATTACCATCTCTCTGAACAAAGTGGCCGTGGAGTCTGCCCTTGTGGACACAGGGGCGTCGATAAACATGTGCCCATTAAGTACCCTCTGTGCCTGCAACATTTCAGAGCATATGCTCAAGCCAACGCCCACCACTATAGCAGCATATGACAATTCCAGGCGTGCTTGTCACGGGGTCGTGACCGTACAGGACGAGCTAGGGCCTTTGGTTATGGAGGTGGAATTTTATGTATTGGACATAGACCCAATGTTCAAAGCTATTCTGGGTCGTCCATGGATAAACAGCCTGAACGCCGTGCCCTCAACCGCCCACCTGTGTTTGAAATTCCCATTCCAGGGGCGGGTGGTCAAGGTGAAGAGCATTTCCACGATCCAGAATGTTGATGCGATAGCAGCCAATATTTTTCCTACATTATGGCCGAGTAATAGGCCAGTTCTGTCAGTTATGGACTTAAATTATTCATGGGCATATGCGTCACGCAAGCCCGCCACTGCACCAACAAAGGTCAAGATCAAGTCCAAGATAAGAGATTCAAAGGGGTGGCACATGAATCTGAAGCTGGGTTATCAGCCGGGCCTAGGACCCGGCGCACAACTACAGGGGCGGACCAACCCCGTCCCTAAAGGCAGGAAGATGGGCAGCCGGGGTCTTGGCTACCGTGATTCCACAATGTCAATACTTGGAGACTCCGGGCCGTTAACATGGGACTATCGATAGCGTTTTGTGAAAGGCCCATTGCAACCCGGCACTTTGAAGAAACTGCCACCTAGTCCTGATGTGAAGGTTGATGCCGCAGGTGATGATTCTGACCCACCACCGCCGCTGAAGGGGTTGGTGGGTGATGCTGAAGATTTTTTTGGTTGTTTTAAAAAGTTGTTCAGTGAAAGAGAAAGCCGTCCAAAGAAGAAGGATACGCAGCTGGTGAAGCGTCCACCAATGCAACTGGTCCGCCAGGGGCCACGGGAAGTAGGGAGCTCTATCACTACCTATTCTCTGTCCCCATACCGTCTTGCCTCTTGGTTTCAACAATTGGGATTTGTCCCACGTTCCCCTCCAATTCTGGTCGACCCGTACTTCACGGAGAGACCTCCTGAGATTTTATTTGTTCCATGTGCTTGCGGGCACTGCCCGCCTATTGATCTGTCAACCTTATTTACTCCTCCTCCCCCCTGTGCTCAACTCCACGAGATGTGGTTTTCCTCCTCTGATCCATTCTTTAATTGCATATTCCCTGAATTATTTCCCATGCAACTCCCTCCTCCTCCATCCTCTTCCTCGTGTTACGTGATCTCCTCCGGCCTCGAAAAAAAATGCCAATTTCAAAACAGAGGCTTCAATGGAAGATTACGCTGTGCTCTGCTCAGATCCCCAGGGGCATGAGGCCCTTGTTTCTTTTCCGGTAGATTTCCTCTCCCTTAGGTTAGATGTATAGTGTGCAGAGTCTCCTAGGTTAGTAGAGTCAGTTGGGGTAGAGTCTAGTTCGAGTCTAGTCAGCCCATCCTCGTCTGCAGCGCACCCTATGGCGCGTCGTCCTAAATCCATCCCTGATAGGTTTTTGCAAGATTTGGCCGAGAGATGCCATGCTCTCCTTAGGTGCCCGGAGTTTGTGGAGACCGCGATTGTCTTGGAAGATGATGAGGAATTAGATAGGGTATGGGGCAATGACGGATTAGGGGTATATGAAATTGTGAATGAGAAAGACCCAGCTGATGGCGAGGAAAGTGATGTGGATGACACTGCTGATTTATACGCGCAATGTTTGAAGAGGTTTGACGAACCGTCCTCGGCAGTGGATGAACCCACTAAGGAAATTAATCTTGGGACCGAGGAGGACCCAGACCCATATTTATTTCTGCTAATCTCCCTCCTCAGGTTGAAGAGGAGCTCATCAAAGTTTTAAGAGAGTATATCGATTCCTTTGCCTGGTCCTATGAGGACATGCCGGGTCTTGACCCCACGCTGGTTGAACATCGATTGATTCTTAAACCAGGGGCAACACCTATTAAGCAGAAAGCAAGAAGATTCCACCCACAGATGGCCTTAAGAATTAAGGAAGAAGTCGACAAATTGCATAAGGCCAGGTTCATTAGAGTTGTTTTATATCCGCAGTGGGTGGCCAACATAGTCCCGGTGATGAAAAAGGATGGAAAAATTCAGATTTGTATCGATTTCAGGGACTTAAATAAGGCATGTCTGAAGGATGATTTCCCACTTCCTCACATTGATGTATGGGTAGATAACACAGCTGGGTATGAAGCCCTCTCGTTTATGGATGGTTATTCTAGATATAACCAAATCCGTCTGGCTCCTGAGGATCAAGAGAAGACCTCGTTCACCACGCCCTGGGGCACATACTGTTATGTTGTTATGCCATTTGGATTAAAGAATGCAGGTGCTACTTATCAGAGGGCAATGATGGTTATCTTCCACGACATGATGCATGTCTATTTAGAAGCTTACGTGGATGATATTTTGGTAAAGTCGAGGTCTCAAGAAGAACACCCCGCCATTCTAGCCAAAGTGTTGCAAAGGGCTAGGGAATATAAGTTAAAGATGAATCCAAAGAAATACGTGTTTGGAGTTACATCAGGGAAGTTACTAGGGTTTATAGTTAGTAAACGGGGGATTCAGATCGATGCAAATAAAGCGAAGGCCGTTATGGAAATGCCGCCGCCTAAGAACATCACTGAACTTCGAGGCTTGATTGGGCGTCTACAATTTATCAGGAGATTCATATCTCAACACTCGCAAAGATGTCGCCCATTTTATGAATTATTAAAGGCAGGCGCAAAGTTTGAATGGAATGAACAATGCCAAAAGGCCTATGAGGAGCTTAAGGTTTATCTTTCTAATCCCCCGATTCTGCAACCACCCGTCCCCGGGAAACCCCTGGTCTTATACATTTCTGTGATTGAGGACTCCCTAGGAGCTGTTCTGGCTCAGGTAGATGATGAAGGAATGGAAAAGGCAGCATACTACCTTCTAGGTTGTTTAATCCTACTGAATCCAAGTATACTGCCATGGAGAAGACCTGTGCAGCGCTAGTATGGGTAGCTCAGAAGCTTAAACATTATTTTCTTGCCCATGAGGTCAAGCTGATCTCTAGAATGGACCACATTCGTTATCTTTTAGAAAAACATGTCCTTTCTAGCCGACTAGCTTGCTGGCAGAGCTTCCTTTCCCAATTCGACATCACCTTCGTCGTCCAGAAAGCGATCAAGGGATACGCCATTGCTGAGCATCTCGCTCATTCTCCCATCCCTCGCACTGATTCAATCCAGGATGAGTTCCCTGATGAACACTTGGCAGTTATCACTCGTCTTCCTTTTTGGTCTCTCCATTTTGATGGTGCTCTCAATTCCCAGGGCAGTGGAATTGGCGCCGTTCTCCTTACTCTGGAAGGGGTAATCATCCCTATCGCTTATCAACTCTCATTTCCCGCCACGAATAATATAGCCGATTATGAGGCTCTACTTACCGGTCTGAAGCATGCCTACATCATGGGCGCGCGATACCTTAACATCATAGGAGACTCTCAGTTGGTGCTACGTCAAGTGCTGTCAACTTACCGCACCCGTGACCCTAAGCTTAAGCCCTATCAAGATCTGGTCACACTCTTGGCTAGGTAATTCCAAAAGCTTATCTATATTCACACTCCTCGTTCTCAGAACATCTTGGCTGATGCCCTTGCATCACTAGCTTCTTCTCTTTCATTTCCCCTCAGTCGTGCCACGGAGACCATTGTGGTCCAGCGGTTAGACGCTCCCTCTCTTCAGGATCCCTGGTTTGAAAACCTTAGGAAATCTGTAGGAAGGAAGGGCGAAAGGGAAGAGGTAAAGGAAGTCTCATTAACTGAGCTTGAGGAGATCATAGAAGAAGAAGAGTTGCCAGGGTATTATGAGATTGAGCAGTATTGTAAGGATGGTTCATTCCCGGAGATGGCTAACGCCGAGCAGCGAAAGGCCATTAGAAGAGTCACCGCCAGATACACGATTGTTGCTGGAGAATTGTATAGGCGAGCTCTCAATGGAGTTCTAATGAGGTGCCTAGATGACGATGAGGCTTGGAAGGTAGTAGAAGCAGCTCACTCCAGTGAGTGTGGAGGGCACGTTAATGGGCAAGCGTTGGCGAAGAAGATTCTTAGGCAGGGCTATTACTGGCCAACCCTAGAAGAAGATTGTTCCACCTTTGTCCGTAGGTGTCTTTAATGCAAGCTCCATGCTGACAAGATCCATGCTCCTGCTTCTTCTCTCCATCCTCTTTCTGCTCCTTGGCCATTTTCCATGTGGGCCTTTGATATCATCGGACCTCTCGGTGACCCGAATTCCATAGTCAAGCAGAAGTCCTTCATCTTGACGGCTACGAAGTACTTCACCAAGTGGGCGGAAGCTGAAGCCTATGCAGAAATCAAAGCCACCATAGTATGTCACTTCATCCTGAAGAACATCATCTCGCGGTTTGGAGTGCCAAGTGATATCGTCACCGACAACGGGCCTCAATTTGTCTCTCAAGAACTCCGAGACCTTTGTAAGAAGTTTAACATATCATTGCATCATTCATCACCATACTATCCCCAAGATAATGGCCAGGCTGAGGCCACGAATAAAACCCTTCTTAAAATCATCAAGAAAACATGCGAATCACACAAATTTGCTGATTGGGCCGATAAACTGGTGGAGGCTCTATGCGCTTATCGCACCTCCGTCCGCACTCCCACGGGGCGAACTCTTTTTGCTCTCACCTATGGGATGGAGGCGGTACTTTCGTACGAGATCCTGATCCCTTCCCTAAGGGTGTAGATGGATAAAGAACTTAATCTCGATGAGCGTCGAGAGGCGTTGCTAGTACAACTGGAACTCTTAGATGAGAAGAGACTTAACGCGGCCAATCATGTTTCGATTTATCAAAAGCGTGTCTCACGGTATTTTCAAAAGAAGGTTATCGAATGAAAATTCCAAGTGGGTAATATAGTTTTGAAGCGCAAATTTCTCAGGTCAGCAGGTCCCAGGTCTAAGCTGCAACCTAACTGGGAAGGGCTGTTTGTAATTAAGGAAGTCTATCCGGGTAATGCGTATCGTTTAATCAACGCGGAGGGTGAAGAATTACCAAATTTGTGGAATGGGCTATATTTAAAACGCTTTTATCCATAGGGTCGAACCAGCAACGACTTGTTGGTGGGGTGCACCTTCACTTGATCACGAAAGGAAATCCCCGGTTCAACATTTCACACACTACACAACCCCTCGTGGGTCGGTTTCTTTCTTTTGCATAAACACCGTTTCTCCTTTGGCCATGCTTCGGATAGGGTAAAAGTCCTTGTTTTCCCTTCTCTCTCGGCTGAAAGTAGGGGCAAAGGGTGAATATGGGGGCGAGAACCGATCTAGACCCTCCCAAAAAAGAGGTCTCAAATAGGGGTAGTCCATTATGACCTTATTCCGCAGAAGAACAAAAAAGGAAAAGAAAAAAAAAGGAATGAGGAAAAAGGGGCAAAAATCAAGGCTAAAAGCTCACCCAAAGCTCGCAGCTCTCAAAAAAGTTCGGAAGTCCCCAAATAACCAAACTAGGCACGACAAGAGTGGTAGTACAGTTTCCCCGCGGGACGTTATGAGCCTGGTCATATGTGTGCCTAGAGCGGAAGTAGGTTCGAGAATGGACATAAAGCCCCGGCGCAACAGACCAAATTCTTTGAAAAGGGAGGAGTGTCGTGAGAAGGACTCAAGCCCTAAAAACCTCCATACCTATCGCCAGCTTTCCAGCTAAATCTGTTTTATTTTCCAAGGATTGGATCCTACCCCGGGTATGGCCTCGGTAGAGGCACCGTCTAAGCAAGGTTAGCACCGGCCACGGGCGGTCCTTTATATTGCACGTTGAGCCCGGGAGGCCCCTTGTGAGATGGGAGGTTCCTTGTCGACAGACCTGAGCTGGTTTCAAGATCCACAAAAAAATCAAATATTTGAAAACTCAAAAAAATCAAATATTTCAAAACCCAAAAAAAATCAAATATTTCAAAACTCAAAAATATCAAATATTTCAAAACTAAAAAAAATTGAATATGTTCAAAACCCAAAATAAAATCAAAATATTTTCAAAATCAAAATAAAAATCAGATATTTTCAAAATCAAAATAAAAATCAGATATTTTCAAAACTCCAAAAAGATTTTCTTGATTTGCATTCATAGCATCCATCGCATCCATTTAACATTTGTTATTTGCCCATTTGATAAGGCTTACCCCCTTGACCAAAAATCAAGAACTGGTCGTTTCCTAACTTGTTATAGGCAAGGGGTTAAGCCTAAAATAGATTTAATCTATTTTCTGTATCTGTGTATGTGCAGGGGCAGGTTGAAGCCGAAAAGTGCAGTTAGCTCGTGACCATGTGAATGGTAAAGTCTTATCCCAACCTGTGCAATCACATCATAACCCAAACAAAGCTCAAACTCAATCCAATCATCAATTTATTCATATATCAAGCTTTCTAAACACAAGTCCTATCCACTATCATCATCATGAAACAAAAGGAAATCACTCAGTCCTCCGCTGGGCATCCCCGCGGGGACGTATCTCTCTCAGCTCTCTAATATATGCCTGGCGTGTCGCTGGGATCTCCGCAACCTCTGCTGGTAGAGTAAGCACCCTGCTCACCTCCCACATGATCAGAGCCCTCCTGACTACTTGCTCGTCCTCCTCTATAGCAATCCTCCTTGCCTGTAGTGCGGGAAGGTGGGGTAGTGCGGGTAGAACTGTCTGGGGTAGTCCAACCTGTAGGTAGCACCGGTGCAGGCTGTACATCGCCAGCGCGGTGTCGCTCACGAGCCTCAAGTCCAAGCCCGGCCTCCTAGGAACTCTGACGGTGGTGCCACGGAGGAAGCCCGGGCGCATCACGAACCGATCCAGGGTTAGCCTATTGATGAACAGTCGCCACTCATCCCTGGTCTTCATCTCAGCTGTCCTGCACTCTAGCTGCAGAGAGAATCCAAAAGCGCCACCTATGAAGAATAGGGGGGGCTCCCGAAGATCCTGCTAGCCGTAGTGACACCCTCCCCATAGATGAATTTCATCCTAACTCCCATCCAACACTCTAGAAGGATCATAGAGCCAAATAGAGGACCTCCTAAGGCTGCTGAGGTAAGGCTCTCGTACAAATAAGCAAGGATGGCCTGAGAGAGGGAAAGTCCCTGCCATAGGCCACTAATGGTACCTTGAAGGGGCATCTCTAGAACGTGGTCAACAGAAGGAAACAAGATAGCCCCGCACAAGCAAATGCACGCAGCCTTAGCTATGGCTTCATCCCACCCACACATGTTCTTGCAATGCTCCACTACCCACTGGCTAAGAGGTAGAAGGTGAATCTGGCGTGGGCCTACGAAAGTGTGGACCTCTGATGGGAATCGACGCCGAGCATGTACATTTACTTTTGCAATTATGTCCTTTTAGTTTGTGTTTTTATCCTTGGGAAAGTATATGCGCAATTGTACAGCTTTATAAGCCAATGTGTCATTCCCACGGATTGTGTAGGTTTCTATGTAATTTTTCAGTAGGACCATCAAGGGGGCCCTCAGCCCTCTCCCATTGGTCCATGTCAGCTTGTGGGGCTGGTCAACTATCCTAGGTGGACATCTAGAAGGTTGGACTAGTCATATGCCACATGAGTAGACAAGGGGGTAAGAATTTCCATGGTAGGCTACCTACCATGTCAAACTTGTCCCCCCTTGCCATTCTTGGTCAATAGGCCGCCCCCCCTTGTATATTATATTTATTTTTTTATGTTTGTGGCATGCAATCCAGGCCATCCAACTCACATCCCTAGATCTAAGGGTGGAGGTTAGATTTGGTTGGAAGCATATAAAACCATGTATTTTCATGTGAAAATTAGTGAAAAATCAGAAATTTTGTTGAATGCCAAGGAGGCTCTTGCGCCCCCAGCCCTCTCCCCCTGGTTTCCTCTCCTCAAACCTCCAGTTCTAGAGTGTATCAATCTTCTATCTCCCCCTCTCAACCTCTGATCTTCATCTGTGCCGCCGCCGCCGCCGTTCGTGCCGCCTTCGAGCCGCCGCGGAGCCGTCTTCAAGTTTCAGTCCTGCTGGATAGAGGTGTAGTTCGTGAATGCTTGCTACCAGCCACGAGCTCAGATGGATTTAAAATTTTGAGGGTGTGTTCTTGCCTTGAATCCCCACCTCCACCTAAATTTTCACGTCCAACATCCTCCATTTAGTAATTTTCCATTTTCCTTCATTTTTCATTCCCAGATCTATTTTGTCTCTATCTACAGTGACAACAGCTCTGAGTTTCCCATCTCCAAATACCTTTTTGAATTTTCCAAACCCTCCCAATTTTACTGGGAGTTCTGTCCATCATCCCCTACATCCACCATTTTTCCTGATTTTTTATCTGTCCTCTTTCCATTTTGCAAAATTCATGTTCTATCTCTGCTACAGTGCCTTTAGTCAGATTCCAGATCCGACCCACTGTTAGTGAAAAAATCATATCAATTCGTAGGCACATCCAAACTTGTCCAAACCCATTTTTTCATCTTTCTAGCTCAATTGCCTACACTTGTGATGAAGACATCAAGATCTGAATCGGACATCTACACTGTGGTCAACGACAGTTCTCAGAGGATAGCCCTGCAGATCTGGGAGTTAAGTCACTGTACAACAGCAAATCAACAATTCATTAAAGCCCAGATACGTGCAGATCTAGGCCAGATCTTCAATTTTAGATTGAAGTATTTGAAGTTATCTTTCCAACGGCGCCAGTTTCGTGTCGATCCGACATCGGGGCTGATCGCAGTGTCCATTCTCGCCGAAGCGCACGTTGAAAACCAGAAGCTGTAGATCCATGGCCGGTTATTCCGACCGGTGCCGAACGGAGCCGCCCGGCCTCCGGCCGGCGAACCAGCATGCCGCCAGCCCAGGGAAGACTTCCACAAGTGTCCCCACCACAGTGGTGACACCGGGTCCCCCACGGTCCCTCCGGACAGCACGTGGGCCCCACCGTCACGTGTTCGGGTGCTGCCGAATCAACGCGAGAAGCCGCCCGTCAACCCGAATTCGGTCCTCCCAGACCCCATTGTGTAGCCCTTTACCTCCCTGCGTGTAGTGGGTGGCGATTTGTATTGCTGTAATATTGTGTATTATTATTCCGGGAGTACGAGTTTCGGCCGGGTCCGTCGTCCCCACGCCGAGCGCGTGGAGGTATCGTCCTCGCTCCTTACTTGGTAATTTGCTTAATTTCATATATGCTTGTTTATGCCACTGCTAGAGAGCATGTTCTAGGATCGTAGCTCGTTTTATATTTATATCACCGCTGCTGCGAGAGAGAGTGTTACCGTCCCGTGACCCGATCCGGGCACGAAAGTGCGATTTGACCACCCTAGCTCTTGCCGGTTTCTCAACCGTGCACGTCCGGCGCTTCCCTCATTAAGGGACAATCACGAGCTCACCTAGAGTCCGAGGACTGCATTCCTCATTCGAGTCGTGTCCGTGTTCGTCCCACATCAATTTGGTATCAGAGCGAGTTTGAGTCTAGGGTGTCAAAAAAAAAGTGTCATTTACGTCTAGCCATTAGTCATTGTCTAAGTCGTGCTTAGGGTCATCATTGTTTTAAAACAAAAAAAAGTGTCTTTTGGGTCGTATTTACATACCATTAGTCGGTATATAAAAAGGTGTTGTTCGAACGTTAGGCTACGCCTATCGGGAAGGCCGCACACTTGCGCGAGTGATCCTCGGATCGATTAAACTCCGCCCCGTACCGAGTCTTGGTGTCTTTTCCTTAGTATGCATGCATCCCAACCTTTGCATTAGTCGGTCTAGTGTCTTGTCTTCGTGTGTATGCATGTCCATATCCGCTACCCATGGCCGTTCCCCAAGACCATACATCCGAGTGGTCAACCTTTGTGACCAAAGTCAATGTCCTCATCGACCGAGCCCTTGGTTTTACCCCTCTCACTATAAAAGTCGCTCTACCCAACGGGTCCACAACGGAACTCCATTTCACCGATAGGGAGTCGGATAATTGGGTTTCTCTTGACATCGTGGAGTCTCTTTCCAAGATAGGCGAGATTGTCCGCGATGGTGATTTTGCTTGTGTTGAGTTCTATAAGAGGATCGGTTCTGTTCTCTACACCGATGGCGCATGGTGCAGGATCGGCACACTTGCTAGTGCATGCATTATTTTAGGGCAAACGTGGTTAGGAGAACGAAGAGCCAATCTTGACTGGGGCAAGAGGACTTGCACCTTATACCCACCTTACCTACCCGGCAAGATCACCCTCACATGTCCAGCCACCCAACCCCAGCGGCCCACTCTACATTCCGAACCATTATGCTTGGAGCCGTCTCACCCCGATCCACCCGTGTTTCTTACGGGGACGCTATATATAGCCGAGCCGCTTCTTAGTTGGCTCAAGGATGGCTTGGTCCCACCTTCCTTCCCACCTATGGACCCCATCCTCCCTTTAGTACCGGTCAACTCCTTCCATACCACATTTCGATCTCGTCACCATGTTAATACGTTGGACGATCTTGTCATGGGATTAGATTCACAATGGGAGTTGACGCATCTTTTGGCCCGAGGCTTTGACCAACCCGCTAGTCTTAGCTTCACCCATCCGGCCTTAGGGTCCATTACCTCCGTGTGCACCGTGGGGTGTGTCACCACGGAGGTTCTTCTACTTATCCCGCTACCGGATGAGCCCGACTTCATGACTTTGCTTCCGAGGGAGGAGTCATATTTCCTATACACGGTCCCATCTACCATGACGGAGGAAGGTGACCACCCGCACCTTCAAGAATTTCACGATTGGGACCATGTCATGTTGGAACCCACCATAAGGGGCCATACCTTCTTTGATCCCTTTGACCCCTTCTCTAGTGGATACCTAGACCCTTCATATTCCCTTCACTTCTTCGGGGAAGTCCACCTTCATACCCCTTTCCTACGGGTCGGGTCCTCCATACCCACCAAGCCCGTCCATGATACACCTACACCCGGCTTTCCTAGCCCACTCAAGTCTCCTAAATCTAAAGGGCCGTCCATGCATGACTGGGTCATACTTAGACATTTAGGTGTACCCCATGCCACCCATCTCCGGTTACGTCAAATGCATGTATGGCACATATTCGGGTGTCCTGGTCCGCCGCCATCCATGTACGGGTCTGACTAACACTAGTTTTATCTAGAGTCATGCATGAGTCCATTTCTTATTTGTGTTGTTTGCATATGTGTGTTAGTACATAGTGCGTCTGCATGTGTCTTGTGCTAGCTCGTTGTCGTTCTCTTATGAGTAAGAGGCGATTGGACTCACTCGATGAGTATGGGATCGGTTCCACCTCTATACCCGGATCAGTCACCTATAGGGACTCAGCGGTGATTCCTAGTGAGTCTTCGAGCCTGCTCCCTTCCCTTTTGAGAGTGCCCCACCCGGAGTGTCCACCTCTAGCCCATAACAGTTCGCGTATATCGAGTATATATGTAATGAGCAGGTGACGATCACTTAGAGTGGAGCGTACCCGCGTTACTTGGCACGATGACGGATCCGCCGGAATACTCGAGCATCCCTACCCCTACTCGACGGGGTCGAGTTCCTCCCACCCGGAGAGAGTTGATGGGAATCGACGCCGAGCATGTACATTTACTTTTACATTTATGTCCTTTTAGTTTGTGTTTTTATCTTTGGGAAAGTATATGCGCAATTGTACGGCTTTATAAGCCAATGCGTCATTCCCACGGATTGTGTGGGTTTCAATGTAATTTGTCAGTAGGACCATCAAGGGGGCCCTCAGCCCTCTCCCATTGGTCCATGTCACCTTGTGGGGCTGGTCAACTATCCTAGGTGGACATCTAGAAGGTTGGACTAGTCATATGCCACACGGGTAGACAAGGGGGTAAGAATTTCCATGGTAGCCTACCTACCATGTCAAACTTGTCCCCCCTTGCCATTCATGGTCAATAGGCCGCCCCCCCTTGTATATTATATTTATTTTTTTGTGTTTGTGGCATGAAATCCAGGCCATCCATCTCACATCCCTAGATCTAAGGGTGGAGGTTAGATTTGGTTGGAAGCATATAAAACCATGTATTTTCATGTGAAAATTAGTGAAAAATTAGAAATTTTGTTGAATGCCAAGGAGGCTCTTGCGCCCCCAGCCCTCTCCCCCTGGTTTCCTCTCCTCAAACCTCCAGTTCTAGAGTGTATCAATCTTCTATCTCCCCCTCTCAACCTCTGATCTTCATCTGTGCCGCCGCTACCGCCGTTCGTGCCGCCTTCGAGCCGCCGCGGAGCCGTCTTCAAGTTTTAGTCCTGCTGGACAGAGGTGTAGTTCGTGAATTCTTGCTACCAGCCACGAGCTCATATGGATTTGAAATTTTGAGGGTGTGTTCTTGCTTTGAATCCCCACCTCCACCTAAATGTTCACATCCAAAATCCTCCATTTAGTAATTTTCCACTTTCGTTCATTTTACATTCCCAGATCTGTTTTATCTATATCTACAGTGACAACAGCTCTGAGTTTCCCATCTCCGACCACCTTTTTGAATTTTCCAAACCCTCCCAATTTTACTGGGAGTTCTTTCCATCATCCCCTACATCCACCATGTTTCCTGATTTTTGATCTACCCTTTATCCATTTTTCAAAATTCATGTTTTATCTCTGCTACAGTGCCTTTAGTTAGATTCCAGATCCGACCCACTATTAGTCAAAAAATCCTATCAATTCGTAGCCACATCAAAACTTGTCCAAACTAGTTTTACCATTTTCCTAGCTCAATTGCCTATACTTTTGATGAAGACCTTAAGATCTGAATCGGACATCTACCCTGCGGTCAACGACAGTTCTCAGAGGATAGCCCTGCAGATCTGAGAGTTAAGTCACTGTACAACAGCAAATCAACAATTCATTAAAGCCCAGATTCGTGCAGCTCCAGGCCAGATCTTCAATCCTAGATTGAATTATTTGAAGTTATCTTTCCAACAGCGCCAGTTTCGTGTCGATCCGACATCGGGGCTGATCGCAGCGTCCATTCTCGTCCGAGCGCGCGCTGAAAACCAGAAGCTGCAGATCCGTGGCCGGTTATTCCGACCGGTGCCGAACGGAGCCGCCCGGCCTCCATCCGGCGAACCAGCGTGCCGCCAGCCTAGGGAACACTTCCACAAGTTTCCCCACCACAGTGGTGACACCAGGTCCCGCACGGTCCCTCCGGACAGCACGTGGGCCCCACCGTCACGTGTTCGGGTGCTGCCGAATCAACGTGAGAAGCCGCCCGTCAACCCGAATTCGGTCCTCCCGGACCCCATTGTGTAGCCCTTTACCTCCCTGCGTGGAGTGGGAAGTGGAGAGGGGGATTTCCGCAGCCCACCACAAAGGCAGCCCAACAAGACCCACGAGGTCCAACCGGGCGAGCCCACCCAAGTGATAGCCCACAGGGCCCACTTAGAGAGTAAAGCCCAATAAATAAGACTCGAGGAACTAACTCTCCCCGGCGGCCTTCTAGGCTCGGAGGGCCCGAGACAACGGTCAGGTCCCAAGGAAGGTCCGGCCTAATGCCCTCTCCCCGTACGAGAGAGATAGGCTCCAGCCGACCTATCCGACCCCACCCTCGCCGGGCCATGCCTATCGCTCGGACATGAGCTAGCATCCCCGAGGCTCGGTAAGGCCGGTTGATTATCTGCAGGTTCAGCCGTTCAGAGTCCTCCGCCAGCGGGAGAGTCAGGGGAGCCGCCGGACTCCAAGGGGATAACGTTCCCACGATCAGGCCATGAAAGCCCCCGTTAAAGACGTAACTCCCGCCGGGAACCCCTCAGCTTACAGGACTCCTGAAGGCGGCGCACTATTTAAGCAAGGGATACCCTCCGGAAGAGGGTAAGATGAACTAAGCATTCACACACCCTAAGTTCCTGAGCACGATTCGCTTCATCCTTTGGTGGAGAGGATTCTCGCGCATCAGCTCTCTCCTCCCCCCATTATTGCTTCCACCATAGCTCTACTGACTTAGCCATCGGAGGGTTTTGCCCCAGGGAGATCCCCTGGGCCCTCTGATACGTTTCCCTATCTTGCAGATTCATCTTCTGGTGATCCATAGCCCGCTCAGGACCCAGCGTGAGATCTTGCCTCTTCATCTGGCGCCGTCTGTGGGAAACGCACGAAAAGTCGAGATGGTGAGAAGAAGCTCAGGGAGGAGATCCGCCGGTGGGGCAGGTAAGGCTGCGGCGGCGGCGGGAGGCGCCCCCTCTAGGGTCTCGCAGAGCCCCTCCTCCAACGCCAGCATCCCCACCAACAGGCCACCACCCCCCCGGCGGAGACAGGGGCACCCCTCGACGGCGGCGTCAACGCCTTCCAGGCCCTCAACGAAAAGATGGACGTCCTCGTGGAGCTCATGAGGGCCCAGGCGGCCAGGGATGCAAGGTACCGCGCCCCGTCAGGAAGTCCCCCTCGAAGGAGTGCGACGCAGCACACCGCCGGAGGCCGCTTCACCCTCCGCGGCCGACAGCTCCTCCCCAACGACGTCGGAGGACCCTCGCAAGCTCCGCCTGCGGAGCAAGAGGCTTCCTCCACGCCGAGGAGAGGGAAGCAGGGGGCGAGGCCGCCGCGCCCGGGCACTAGTGCCCCGGATGATCGCCAAGACGCCCCCCCCCCCCCCAGCCCCACGGTGCGACTGCAGCCATAGCTGTCCCTCCGGCTGCGAGATTTCGAGAGACGATTCGCTGAGCAAGAGCGCGCCCTCCGCGCCCTGCAGAAGACCTCTCTCCCGGAGGACGAGGAGAAATCCCCTTTCTCCGAGTACATCTTGAAGGCAGAGGTCTCTCCCAGAGCCTCCATTCCAAACTTCAAACTCTACGACGGCCAGGGTGACCCAGCCGACCACTACGATAGCTTCGATGCCCTGGTGACTCTTCATGGAACGCCGGATCCCATCAAATGCCGAGCCTTCGCGGCCACCCTGGTCCAAGGTGCTCAGGCATGGTTCCGGGCCCTCGCCCCTGGGTCCATTCGAGACTTCAGGCAATTCGGGCGAATTTTCAAGGAGAGTTTCGCCGGTAGCGCCCCCCCAAGGTCAGTAGCGGGGCTCCTGGCCCTCAAACAGGCGCAAGGGGAGAGGCTCCGGACTTACGTCCACCGATTTAAATCGGAAGCCCTCAGGATCCCCCGCCTGGATGTGGCCTCAGCCACAACCGCACTGACCGGGGGCACCCGGGACGAGAATCTCCGCCGCGAGCTTGTCTTCCACCCTCCCTCGACCCTTGCCGAGCTAGTGACTCTGGCACTGCGCCACGCCGAGTGCGAAGAAGTACTCAGCGCCTGCCGAGACGCAACCGGCTCGGGTCGGGAGGGGGACAAAAAGTGGACCTCCGAGCCAAATCCTGGCTCGAGTAAGAAGCGCGATCGAGAAGGAGAGCGCAAAAGAAAGTACGAGCGGTACACCCCCTTAACCGCGCCAGTCTACGAGATCTATGAAGACATCAAAGACTCGGGACTTCTCCGCCAGCCCGAGCCAATGAGGTCGAAGAACCGCAAGCGGGACAGGCATTGCCTGTTCCACGGTGACCACGGGCACCACACCAGAGATTGCCATCAGCTCCAGGATGAGATCGAGCGCCTCATCCGTCTGGGGCACCTAGCCCGGTTCACGACCGGGTACAAAGAAGACCGAGACGCCGCAGAGGAGATCGACAACGCCGCCCGAGGGGTCCACATCAACGTCATCTCCGGAGGAGCGGCATCGGGCGGCGACACCAGCCGAGGGAGGAAACGTCATGCCGAGTGAGCCAGTCGAGCCTTAGAGCCCCCCAGAGGCCCGCCGATGGAGCCCCAGGTCATAGTCTTCTCTGACCAAGACCTGGAAGGGCTGAGCACCCCGCATGACGATGCCCTCGTTATCTCGGCCACGATAAATCACTGTAATGTAGACAGGATTTTGGTTGATAATGGGAGCGCCCCCGATGTATTATCTTATGACTATTTTCTCAAGATGGGGGAAGACCCATCCAAACTCCGCCCGATCCGAACGCCCCTTTGCGGGTTTAATGGCCTGGCCACCTACCCCGAGGGAGCCCTAAGCCTGCCGGTCACTATCGGCACCCCACCCAAAATCGTTACGGTCATAGTGGACTTCATAGTGATTAAAGGTATGATAGCGTACAACGCCATTTTCATCCGAAACATTCTCAGCCGAATAAAGGCCGTACCATCTACCTATCACCAAAAAATGAAGTTTCCCACCAAAAACGGGTTGGGGGAAGTCCGAGGTAACCAGGCCACGGCTAGAAGGTGCTACAACATCTCGGTGGAAGCCTCAAGGCCGGACGGGAAGGATAAGGGCCCCAGGGGAGTCGAAGGAAGAGCCGTGACCACCGAGCTCGGTGGCTAGTTATTAACGGTATTCCTGAACGATGACCCGGCCCTAGGAGTAAGGATCGGCGCCGACCTACCACCAGAGGAACAGCAGCAATACAAGGAGTTTCTTTCTGAGTATGTTCGAGTCTTTGCTTGGTCCGATGATCAACTCCCTGGTATACCAGAGGAGACTGTGACGCACAAGCTCAACCTCGACACCACCGTGAGACCCATACAGCAGCAGAGAAGGAAGCATGCGCCCGAGAAACAGGCGATCATCAAGGCGCAGGTCACCAAGGGACAAGAAACTGGTCTTTTCAGACCGGTCCTGTACCCAACGTGGCTAGCCAACGTCGTCCTGGTGCCGAAGACTACAGGTAAGTGGCGAATGTGCGTAGACTTCACCGATCTGAACAAGGTCACCCCCAAGGACTGCTATCCGCTACCGAGCATCGACCAATTGGTTGACTCAACCTCGGGCAACGAGATACTCAGTTTCCTGGATGCCTATTCGGGTTATCATCAGATCCGAATGAGCCCTGAAGATGTCGAGAAGATCGCCTTCATCACCGACTACGGCGTGTACTGCTACACACGGATGCCCTTCGGATTGAAGAATGATGGAGCCACATACCAGCGACTGATCAACCATATGTTCAAGGGACAGTTAGGTTGGAATGTCGAGGCCTACATCGACGACATGCTCATCAAGACCCCGAGGGCCCAAGACCACTTCACCGACCTCGCCGAGACTTTCGGCACCCTCCTGAAGTACTGCATGAAGCTCAACCCCGCCAAGTGCGCCTTTGGAGTAAGATCCGGGAAGTTCCTGGGTTTCCTGGTCACTCAGCGAGGGATCGAAGCCAACCCCGACAAGGTCCAGGCCATCATGGACATGCGCCCGCCCACATGCATTAAAGATGTCCAGCGTCTGACGGGGCGTGTCGCTGCTCTCAGTCGTTTCCTGTCCCGTGCGGCCGAACGATGCTTGCCCTTCTTCAAGCTGATGAGGGGGCCCAAGATAGCATCTGCTACGTTCGCATGGGATGGGGAATGCCAAACAGCGTTCGCCGAGCTCAAAGAGTTCCTGGCTTCGCCCCCGGTGCTTTCCAAGCCCGTCCCGGGCGAGGTCTTGTTGCTCTATCTCTCAGCGACGCCATCAACGGTCAGCTCGGTCCTAGTCAGAAATGACTCGGGAGTCGAGAGGCCGGTCTACTACACCAGTAAGGTGCTCGGCGAGGCCGAGTGGATGTACCCCGCAATCGAGAAACTTGTGCTAGCATTGGTTACCTCCGCAAAGCACCTCCGACCCTACTTCCAGGGGCATCCCATCACCGTGCTAACCGGCGAGCCACTGAAGAAGATTCTGGCCCATCCCGAAGCCTCGGGGCGACTCGTCAAATGGGCCATCATGCTCGGGGCCTACGACATCTCGTATCGGCCGCGATCAGCTATCAAAGGACAAGCACTCGCCGACTTCATCGCCGAGAGCACCGTTCCGGTCGAGGACAGGCCTCCGATAGCAACCGGGCCAACCTGGGAGCTATTCGTCGATGGATCGTCCAACTCGGTCGGTAGCGGCGCAGTGATCCTCCTAAGGTCCCCCGAAGGAATAGAGTTGCAATACGCCCTAAAGTTCAACTTTCTGGCGTCCAACAATGCTTCCGAGTACGAGGCCCTTATCTCGGGAGCCCGCATGGCCCGACGGTTGGGGGCCGAGCGAGTCAGGATCCACACCTACTCCCAGCTAGTAGCAAGCCAGGTCAATGGCGAGTACGAAGCTCGAGAGGTACCTATGATCAAATACCTCCAGTTGGTCCGGAGCCTGGCCCAGCAGTTCGAGGAGTTCGAGGTAGTCCGAATAGCTTGGGAGCAAAACTCTCGGGCGGACGCCCTCTCCCGACTGGCCTCCTCCCTAGACCCGGAAGGTACACGATCGGTCCTCCTAGAAGAGCTAGAGCGCCCGAGCATAGACTCGGAGCTCCTCGCCATTGACTCGGCCACTCCCGACGATTGGCGCTCCCCCTACCTGTCCTAGCTACGGGACTCTCGGGAGCCCTCCGACCGTCGGGAAGCCCGCCGAATGAAATACCAAGCTCGGCGCTTCGTCATCCTCGACAACGCTCTCTACCGAAGATCGTTCTCCGGGCCCCTTCTGAAGTGTCTCGGTCCCGACGAAGCAAGCCAAGCTGCTGAAGAGATTCATCAAGGCCTGTGCGGAGCACATTCAGGAGGTCGGTCGCTGGCCAGAATCCTGCTAAGGCAGGGGTACTGGTGGCCGACCCTGCAGCGCGACTGCACCGCCTATGCACAACATTGCGACCGTTGCCAGCGGTTCGACCATTTGGTCCATCAGCCGGCCACGGAACTTGTCACCCTTACCGAGCCCTACCCTTTCGCTCGGTGGGGGATCGACATCCTTAGGCCATTCCCAACGGCTCAATCCCAGAAGAAGTTCATCATCGTCGCCATCGACTACTTCACCAAGTGGATCGAGGCTGAAGCAACAGCTAGGATCACCGAGAAAGTCGTCTGGGGTTTCATATGGAAATTGATCATCTGTCGCTTTGGCATCCCCCGAGTGATAGTGAGCGATAACGGGCGGCAATTCGACTCTCGGTACTTCCGAGACAGATGCGCCGACCTAAATATCCGCAACCACTTCACTTCGGTCGCCCACCCTCAGGCCAACGGGCTGGTTGAAAATGCCAACAAGACCATCTTGAAGGGCATAAAAACCAGACTCGGCAAGGCTAAGGGTAGCTGGCTCGAGGAACTGCATAGCGTACTATGGTCGCACCGAACGACCCCCAGGACGGCAACCGGTGAGACCCCTTTTCAGCTGGTATATGGCACCGAAGCCGTCGTTCCGTTAGAGATCGCCAATCCGTCTCTCCGAGTGATCAGCTTTTCGCCCGAGGCAAACGAGCAGAAGTTGCTCGAGAACCTCGACCTGGCCGACGAACTCCGAGAGATCGCGAACGTCCGAGCTACGGAATACCAGCGCCGCCTCACTCGGTACTACAACACCAAGGTCCGAGGCAGACAATTCCAACCAGGGGACTTCGTCCTCAGGAAGACCGAAGCATCTCGACCACTGGAGGCGGCGGGCAAGCTATCCCCCAACTGGGAAGGCCCCTACCGAGTGATCGAGACGCTCAGTAAAGGTGCGTACAGGTTAGCCACAATGGAAGGAGAACCCATTCCCCGGACATGGAACGCAACAACACTACGCAGATTTTATTTCTGAAAACTGTATCGACAAATCGGGTAAAATAAACCCCCTTTTTTGCATTCATTCAAGATAACTGTTGGTACATCAGAAAGGCAACTGCCAGTACATTACATAGTGAAAAGCAAAAATTCATCTAGCACCGCGGCAAATGGCCATCGCCCGACCGACCCGGTCTTGACCTTCTCGCACCCAGCCACTGACTCTGCCTCGCGTAGAAACTGGCTCGGACAAGAGATGGTCGACCCAGTTGGCTCGGGTGGACCGTGACAAAGGTGACAGAGGGACAGCAGGGAGAAGGCCACCTTTCACGCGAGGAAGGCTACCTTCCAAGTTGGCAACAACCTGGAAAAAGGAGCGCCGTGAAGGTCTCCTCTCTGCCAAACAACCAACTCTTTGGAGGCGAACAGAAAGCAAGCAGCCCCCGAAGAGTGAAAGAAATGAAGAACAAAAGAGAGAGAAAGAGGCTGCGGACAGAGGTGAGGAAGGAACTGGAGCCGCCTCCTCCCCTCCCACGGAGGGGAATGGCGGCCGACATCCCTAACTCCCCCATCCGCCCTCCATCTCGGCGTCCGCCCGGAAGCCTCGCCGGAGTCAAGAGGAGGCAAACGGCATGCCCCCGCACGTCGAAGCCCTCTCCAGATCCGCGCGATGACCGTCGGACCCCTCTCATGCACGCGCGGCGACCGTGGGACCCGACCGATATTCCAGGACAGCTGGAACCGGCCGCTCCCCGTCGCGTGCGGCGTCATCTTCTGAAGGGTCCTCCATGCTCCGATCGCGGCGGCGCAACGCAGAGCGAAAACGAGGGAACAAGAGCAAACCGCCGGCGAGAGTCCTAAGTGTTAAGAGGGAAGGAGCACCCTTCGGTCCTTTTTATAGGCCAAGGGAGGCCACGCGCCTTAAATGACTCCCCCCTCGAAAACACGCTATAGGACCTCCCTGGGAAGGTCACCTCCAATTTCTCGGCCCCCGCCCTAGCGGGATTCGCGAAGCGCCTCGACTTTCAAAGCATGGTGGAATGAAAGGGCGCCCCGCCGGAAGTCTCCCGAATCGGCATGCGAGAACGGTGCAGAAAATATCGGCACCTTCCAACTGCCCCCGATACACCAGCCAAATCACGGCAAAGATAACGATCAAACGAAGTAAGTCCTTTATTGCCTCCCATAAAGAAATCCTCTTACAAAAGGAAAAATATACAAAAAGGGGAAGGGGCAAAATAAAGCATAATACATCAGGCCTCGGGCCCACTTTGAAGCTCGGGAACAGCAGTAGGGGACGCGTCACCCCCGGTGCCTTCGGTGACGGCCGGCCCGGACACTGACCTCGCCTGTGCGAGAACTGTCTCGGTCGTGAGCCCTCCTGGAGCCTCCGGAGTTGGTGACCCCGCTGGAGGTGACTCCTCCGGTTCTTCCCCGGCCGAGGATGAGGAGCTGGAAACTGACTCATCCTAGTCATAACTCTGGCCGTAAGGAAAATCACCCCCGGCAAGGTGCTCATTGGCATAGCTCATCGCCCGGCGATAGCCCTGCCTGAATCCCTTTCGGGCACCCCGGCGGAGCGCTACCTCGTAGTAGGGTAGGGCAGCTTCAATCAGGTCGGCCGAGTAAGCTTCCGAGCCTTTGTAGCGCTCGATCGCCTCCGCCTCGACCTACCCATCCCGAGCCCGCTCCGCCTCGGCCGCACGCTCTTCCGCCCTCGCCAGACGCTCCTCTAGCTCAGTCATCCTCCGCTCGGCTTCGATTGT
This sequence comes from Amorphophallus konjac, assembly GCA_022559845.1. Classification (NCBI taxonomy): domain Eukaryota; kingdom Viridiplantae; phylum Streptophyta; class Magnoliopsida; order Alismatales; family Araceae; genus Amorphophallus; species Amorphophallus konjac. The sequence continues at coordinate 431,337,771 of CM040118.1, forward strand.
CCGACCCTCCGCCCGAGCTCGGTCCGCCTCGGCCTCAGTGCGAAGGCGCTCCGCGTCCTCCGCCCGATCCTGCAGCTCACCGCGCTCAAGCTCCCAGAGGCCGTCCAGCTCGATGTGATGTTGACGCTCGTCTTCTAGACGTTTGCTCTTCCTCTCGAGCGATTCTCGAGCCCTTGCTAGCTGCTCGGCCAGTGCCTCGGCTTCCCGTCGGCTCGACCGCACCAACTCCCTGAACGCGAGGAACTCCCGCCGGAGCCCCTCATGCTCCCCCTCGAGCCGGGCTAGTTTCCCCTCGCATCCACCAAGGGTCCAGGCGAGCCTCGACCGCTCCGCCTCCGTCCGGGCGTGCGCCTCTGCCATCACGGCCGCTGTCTGAGCTATGACCAGGCCGCCCTCCATCAGGATATCAAGGACCCCGGCGGGAGTGCTGCGCCTTTCTCCCCCCCTCTCGGCGATCGACCGGCAGAGCCGGTACAAGTCGCCTGAGATACCGAGCCTGACCAGAGGTTCCGGCAAAGGGGACTGCTCCACCCTGGGCACCCCGCCAGAAGACCCTGTTTTGGCAGCGAAGCTGACTGCCCCGCTCGCCACGGTCGGTTGGGGTTGCAACGCCTCCCCGGGCGAACCCCCACCCTCCACCGGCGCCGCGGGATCAACCGCACCAGCAACTGCCGGAACTTGGGGTTGCGACGCCCTCGCGTGCGAACCCCCATCCGCACCGACCAATCCCTCGGTCCCAGGGCCGGCCACACCGGCATCGGCCCCCTCTGCCCCCACAGAGGGGAGAGCCGACCCATCACCTCCCTCTGCGGGGCCCCTAGTCTCCTCGGCCCCCTCTCGCCCAGCGGATGGGAGAGCCAGCCCAGAGGGGTCGGCCCCATCCTGCCCCCGAGGGGGGAGCGCCGCCGAGCCAGAATCGCCCCCGACGACGGTAGGAAGGCCGGCTTTCTTGGCCCTTTTCCTGGCCTTCACGGCCTCCCGCAACTTCCCCACCAGGGGATCCTTGCGCTTCAGGCCGGTCGATCGAGAAGTCCCCTCGGGGGCCGCCCCCTTGCCCTTATCTCGGGCATGGACGCGACCCGCCGAGACATCGGGCTCATCGGCTGTCGAGTCGTCTCCCAGATCGATGACCTCGGCCGCCTCCTCCAGAGGCTCCCACCTCACGTCTGCAACAAGAAGAAGCCCCAGTCAAGAGGAGGAAAAGAGCTACCACCCCCAAAGAAGAGCCTCAAGAGCCGTACCTGTCGACGTCAACCGCGAGAGAAGACACCGTTCTATGTTCTCCGGCGTCACCAGCTCCTCGGTCGACTGACGGTTCTCCAGCAGACGGGTAGCCTGCTGCTCCACGTAGGGGGGGGGGACTCCTCCTGGCGAGGGGGCAGATTTGGGTGAAAGTTGGGCGAGGTCCGGCATCTCCAGATCTCGTCCGTCGCCACCGCCTTCACCCAGAAGAATTGGGTCTTCCACCCTTGTGTGAGGAGTCCTTCACCGCAAGCGAGATGCAGCTCCTATTCCTCCGCGCCTGGATGAAGTAGAAGCCTTTCCCCGCCGACGGGTGCGCCTTCAACTAAAAAAAGAAGTGGAAGAGGTCCAAAGAAGGAAAAATGTCGCACTGACGACAAAGAATCCCGAAGGCCGAAAGAAGAAGATAGGAGTTGGCCACCAACTGAATAGGCGCCAACCGGAAAAAATTAAGAAGCTGTAGCACATAAGGATCGGAAGGAAGCCGAAATCCACTCTTCCAAGCCAGAAGGAAGGTGCAAATGAGCTCATTGCGATCATCCAGACTCGTCTCGTACGGAGTGGCAGCGATAAAGCTGTATCAGAGAGGCAGGCGGAAATGATGCTCCAGCCTCCGCACCTCCGCTTCCCCCAACTCACTACAGTTGGGGACGGGTTCCCGCCTCACCGGCACAAGCTCTGGACTCTGATCCGCCATCGAGTCGGGAAGAGATCTGTCACGCCCCGAGCGCGGAAGATACCCAGAGATGCGTGACGTGTCTATATCAATCATGTCAATCAGAGTGGTCGTGTATTCGACACAAAGATAGAGATGCGCAAATAGCAAGATAACCCAATCCTTTATTTCATAATGGATAGACTATTACAAATCCAATACTCTGTTTAATAAAAAAGGAAAAGAATACATATTTGACTCAAGAAACTATGGAAAAGACTAGACGACACTTGTAGAAGCTCTATCACTTTCACTCTTGACCATTCCCATCCGATTGACTTCCATCGTCGTCGGACTTACCTGAAAAGTAGAAAGGGACAAACGGAATGAGCGAACGCTCAGTAGGAAATTATATCTCAAGTACTAGCAAGGGGTTTAAGTAATTACATTTTCATGAATGCAATAAAGCTATGCATGCTCGCATAAAATGACAAGATAGAGAGAAGGTAATATCAAAGAAATAAGATGAACTTAATCATGAACTTCCAACAAGATAACAAGTATATTCAAGGTATTCAAGCAAGCACATTTAACAAGTCATGTCAAGAACTTTGGCTATCATGTATCAAGCAAGTAAATTACCCTTTTTCGGGCCACGCATTTCATGTAAAGTCAAGTACGATTCAAGTACAAGATGTGTGTGGAATGTCCAATCAAGCAAGTCAAGTACTCGGTATAATGCCAGATACCTTATCATTTTAACTCCCATGGGCACAAGTACTTTCGGGTGCTCCTCCCAGGACCAGATCGGGCCCTATATGCGCAGACATTTATCATGTGTTTTGACATCCACTCTTGTTTATAGCCAACATAGAATTTCAATAATCAAACTTGTAGACACGTATGACAACTTTGATAGAATAGAGTCCAAAATATGACAAAGGACATAGAATGGCGATAATAATGGTATAATCACGATATCGATAAAACTAGGTAGATTATGGTTCCCTTAACTGAGGTACCATGACAAATCAATATGGACATTCTTTATATAGAATTGAGGTCCACATGAACAGTATATCAAAGGTAAGATACCCCCATTCTTATCATAGAATTGAGGTTTACAAGAACGACATGATATGGCATGATATCATCATCCCATTAAGAATTTCTTATGATATACTCTTTGTATAATCATAAGGGGCCGGTATACCATGTTTCTTTAGAGTGACATGGCATCAATGGTGTAATGGGTTTTTAGGGTACAACCAGCTCAGTCGGCCTTGAGGGAATCCAAGGCTACGAGGAGTCTTACGGAGGTCTCTATGACTAACTTGCTAGTCCAAAGGAACGGAATGTCCAATGGAGAGCTTGTATGTCAATGAGAATTGAGTGTGATCGATAAAACACCGTGAAAAGTGGGACTATACTCACGGAATGGAGAATAGTGCCGATATATATATATGTATAATATATAAACCACCGGTTAGCAAATCAGAGGAAAAATCAGTTTACAGTAAAATAACGACTTAGGTCAAGTCGTTTCTCAAGTAATTAACACCTAACAGAAGGGCGTTTACACATGGTCCGTTTTGCAGAATTTTCAATAATTCAATAATTTATTTAAAACGCGCCTCGGGAAGGGGCGTTTCTTCAAGAGTTGACGACTACAGTAGCAGGCGTCTTTTTATTTACAATATTTTTCAGAACATATCTATTTTCAGAAATTATCAAAAATGCGCCCTTGGCAGGGGCGTTAATCATTTAATTCCTATTTTCACAGAATATATATTCCAGGATTTTAACAGACACGCGCCTTAGTAAGGGGCGTTTATTTTTAATTCACGCCCTATGATGGGGCGTTTACATATGGAAAACGACCTAGTCTAGGTCGTGAATTCAAGAGATACCATGAGTTTTCATGGGCAGTAATAATTTCAGGATAATAGAATTCATGCAGAACGAATGTATGGTCATGACAATAAAATTAGCAAGTTTGAAGACATGTGATCATGCATTATTGTAGGATCATTATTTCATAGATACTCAATTCTTAACATGGGTGATTAATGATTAAATGAAATTAACGCCTGTGTGCAGGGCGTCAAATCCAAAATTGACGACCTTGGCAGGGTCGTGACTTGTAAAGTAGCGCCCTAGTCTGGGGCGTGTATTTCATAGTCACGCCCTTGCTAAGGACGTTTCTTTCCAGAAATTAACAGAAAGTCGTTCAGAAACTATAGTAAACCAAACCATGTATATGCATGATAATTATTGTACTGTATCAATTTAGTTTGGGCTACAGTGACTTGAGAAAATCCTACCTTTAAGAGTTGATTTGGAGATGACCGTGAGGGGTTTTTGGCTAGCAGAAGATGATGGCTTTGATGAAGAGGCTTCTACTGCGACTTACGAACAGTGGCAGCAACAACAAGGAGAAGAACAATCGTTCTTCAGAGATCTTCACGCTACAGAACCTGTAGAGGAAGAGAAAAGAAGTAAATATGAAGATGTTAATATTCTTCATAGTTGTAATCGATGTTTTAAGATGATAGAAGAATATTACCTATTCTTCGGCAGCAGCAGAGTTTCCTGGACAAGAAGAAAATAATTATTCTTCACATAATCTGAAGTAAGAAAAAAAGAAAACAAAAGAAAAATAAGAAGAACAGTTTGTTCTTCACGTACCTAGCAGCAGACGTTCGATCAAATGGGTTTTTGGGTTCGATCGAACATGTTATTTATAGGATTTTGAAGTCCTAACAAGAATAGTGTTTGATTGAGGGTAATATATCCTTAATAGAGTCCTTACTCTAATAGACACTTACTAGATTAGGTTACTCTTTCCCTGGATAAGTTCTGGGTTCGATCGGTTCTCGAACTGAATTAACGACTTTGGTCAGGGCGTCTATTCTTTAATTGACGCCTTACTTTAGGGCGTTTCTTAAAAAGCGCCTTGACAAAGGGCGTTTCGTGTTTTAAAACACGCCCAAGATAAGGGCGTTTCTTTTACTTACCCATTTGGTCGTATGAGAACTGACGACCGTATGTGTGGGCGTCCTTTCTTTAGTCACGCCTTTGATAGAGGCGTTTCTTTTTGAATTAACGCCCTAATAAGAGGCGTTATTTTAATTTTGTTTTACTTCATCTAATTAACCCTATTCTTATTATCTGTATTTCTACTATAATATATATATGTTTTAATTTATTTCTAATATTCATTTATCAGGGTTGCTACACCCTCCCCCACTTAAAAAGAATTTGGTCCCCAAATTCAATATATATATAATTATACATGTGGAGAGCGTAGAACATATACCTCTTAGAATAACTCGGGAAATCGTTTCTTCATAGATTCTTCAGTCTCCCATGTCGCTTCGCGTTCAGGATTTTATTCCATTGCACCTTGAGCATGGGAATAACCTTATTCCTTAGGGCTCGTATTTCTCGATCTAATATCTTTAAAGGCCTCTGTTCATATGTGAGATCTTTCTGGATCACCAGATCTCCATGCTCAATAATATGTGACGGATCGTGCACATACTTCTTCAACATAGATATGTGAAATACATTGTGTACCTCGGACAACTGAGGAGGCAACGCGATGCGATAAGCAACCTCGCCAACTCTTTCGAGTACCTCAAATGGTCCGATGAATCTTGGCATAAACTTGCCCTTAACACCAAATCTTCGTATGCCACGTCCAGGCGATATCTTGAGAAATACATGATCTCCGATTTGGAATTCAAGATCTCTCCTTCTTGTATCAGCATAAGCTTTTTGTCTCGTCTGAGCAACTTGCAATCTTTCTCTGATTACTTGTATCTTCTCAGTTGTATCCCTTACCATGTCTGGACCTAATAGTTGTTTTTCTCCAACTTCGTTCCAACATATGGGAGATCGGCAACTCCTTCCGTATAAGGCTTCGAAAGGTGCCATTTGGATACTAGCTTGGTAGCTATTATTATATACAAATTCAACTAAAGGTAAGTGGTCATGCCAGCTTCCTCCAAAGTCAATAATGCATGCTCTCAGCATATCTTCAACAACTTGATTAGTTCGCTCGGTCTGACCATCCGTTTGTGGGTGAAAAGCAGTACTAAAGTTGAGCCTTGTCCCCAACGAATGTTGTAATCCCTTCCAAAAATGAGAAGTAAAACGGGGATCTCTATCAGACACGATTGAGACAGGAATTCCATGTATCCTGACTATTTCTTTAATGTATAGTGCAGCTAGCACATCAATCGACCATCGGCTTTTGATTGGCAAGAAATGTGCCGATTTAGTCAATCGGTCAATGATAACCCAGATTCCATCATGTCCTCCTTTAGATTTAGACAAACCCATGATGAAGTCCATACCAATATCCTCCCATTTCCACTTAGGAATATCTAGAGGATGTAGTTTTCCCGCTGGCTTTTGGTGTTCCGCCTTGACCTGTTGGCATGTGAGACAGCGTGATACATAGTCCGCTATTTCTCTTTTCATATTGGGCCACCAAAAGTTCCTCTTTACATCTTGGTACATTTTAGTTGATCCAGGATGAATAGTGTATCTTGATCTGTGAGCTTCATCTAAGATCTTCTTCTTTAATTCCGGACAATCGGGTATACAAGTTCTATCTTTGAACGATAATCTTCCATCAGAAGTTAGTTGAAAATCAGATTGTCCTTTTAATCTGCCTTTGATTTCTACTAACATAGGATCATCATCCTGAAGTGTTTGTATTTCAGATAATAAATCTGACTGTATGCTTACATGGGATAGTGTGACAAATTTGGATTCCGTGTCCAAGCTTATATTGAGCTCGGAGAATTGTTCAAGTAACCTCCATTCTTGTATCATACAATTTGCTATCCTTGCTCTCGGCTTTCGACTAAGGGCATCAGCCACATAATTACCCTTTCCGGGATGGTATTGTATACTGAAGTCGAAGTCCTTGAGATATTCTAGCCAACGTCTTTGTCTCATGTTCAGCTCCTTTTGTGAAAATAGATATTTGAGACTTTTATGATCGGAGTATACAGTAAACTGTGCTCCATATAAGTAGTGTCTCCATATCTTTAGGGCAAATACTACCGCGGCCAGTTCTAAGTCATGGACGGGGTAATTCTCCTCATGCTTCTTCAGCTGACGTGAAGAGTATGCTATGACCTTTCCTTGTTGCATTAGGACACATCCGAGGCCAATGCCAGAAGCATCAGTGTAGACCTCGAATTTCTCTCCTTCTATCGGTAGAGCTAAGACCGGAGCTGTGGTGAGATGATCCTTGAGAGTTTGAAAACTTCTTTCACATTCCTCACTCCATTCGTATCGGATCTCCTTGCGAGTTAACCTTGTAAGGGGCACGGCGATCTTAGAGAAATCTTTGATAAATCGCCGATAATAGCCTGCAAGACCTAAGAAACTTCTGATCTCGCTTGCATTAGTGGGTCTTTCCCAGTTTCTCACAGATTCAACTTTTGACGGATCTACAGATAATCCGTCCTTTGATATGACATGCCCGAGAAAAGCCACTTCTTCAAGCCAGAACTCGCATTTGCTGAGTTTAGCATATAATTGATTTGTCCTCAAGACTTGCAATGCAATCCTCAAATGTTCTTCATGTTCTTCCTTAGTCTTGGAATATATCAATATATCATCAATGAAGACTACTACGAATTGATCCAAGTAAGGCCTGAATATGCTATTCATTAACTGCATAAAGGCAGCAGGGGCATTTGTTAGTCCAAAAGGCATAACAACAAATTCGTAATGGCCATACCTGCTTCTGAATGCAGTCTTGTGAATGTCATCGTCCTTGATTCTTAATTGATGATATCCCGACCTGAGATCAATCTTGGAGAAATATTTGGATCCTGAAATCTGATCAAATAACTCATCGATTCTCGGCAGTGGATACTTGTTCTTGATAGTAAGATGATTCAACTGTCGATAGTCGATACACAATCTCATGGATCTATCCTTCTTCTTTACAAATAAGACTGGTGCTCCCCACGGGGAAGTACTTGGTCTAATAAACCCTTTTCGGATTAGTTCCAGCAACTGCTCCTTCAACTCCTTGAGTTCAGCAGGGGACATTCTATATGGTGCCTTTGAAACGGGACCAGCACCAGGGACTAAGTCGATGGTAAAGGCCACATCTCTTTGCGGGGGTAATCCCGGTAATTCTTCCGGAAATACGTCTGGAAATTCTCGTACTACTTGAACGTCTTCTATCTTGGTTTCCTTAGCTTCTTTAATAGTGACAAAAACAAGGAAGGATACACATCCTTTCTTGACGAGCTTGCTTGCTCGAAGAGTCGAGATAAGAGGGGATTTGCTTCGACTCTTAGGACTAGTATAAGTCAGTTCCGGAAATTCCTTGAAAACAATCTTGCTATCACGGCAATCAACCGTTGCCTGGTATTTGGATAACCAATCTGCTCCTAGTATAACATCATACTCTTTTAGATCTAAGCAGATAAGATCAATAGGAAAATTCTTTCCTCGAACCAATACCTCACAGTTTTGGTAATGATGTGTGATATCCGTCTCGTTTCCGAGAGGAGTAGACAATACTAATTTCATCCATTCTGGTTCTAGAGGTAATGGGTCAGCAAACTTCTTGGAAATAATGGAATGCGATGCACCCGTATCAAATAAGACATGTGCATATTTGGAACAAATTTTTAATGTACCTTCCACCAATCCGCCTTCTTCTTCTGGTTCGGTCTCTTGGATTGCATGAAGACGCGCGTTCCTTGTCACTGGGCGTTTACCCTCACCGTCTTGGTCATTCATTAATGGACAATCGGGAATCCGATGTTCACGACTCCCACAACGGAGACATGCTCCTAATTTCCTCCAGCATTCTTCTGTTTTGTGACCAGCCTTGTCACAATGCTTGCATACTACGTTTGAAGGTGTAGTGGTGATAGAGAAAGGCTTGGATTTCTTGTATTTCTGATCTTGAGAGGAAGAACCTCCATTATTGGGCCTCTTCTTAAAGTTGGGTTTAAAAGAACCCGAACTTGTGACTTGCTCCTTTTTGTCTTTCCCACGGATCCTATCAGATAGTTCCGTGGCATCTTCAAGCAACTGAGCTCGGCGCACTATTTCAGTATAAACTTGAATATCCATAGGCGCCAGTTGAGTACTGTAGTGGGGCCTAAGCCCATTAAGAAATCTACGGGCTTTCATCTTTTCCGTGCTAATTAAATGCTTAGCATATCTAGACAGTCTAGAGAACTGTGCTTCATAATCAGCCACCGATAAAGATCTTTGCTTTAATGCGGCAAATTCGGCGGCCTTCTTTTCCTGGACCCTATCAGAGAAATATTTGGCGTTGAAATATTCAACGAATTCTCCCCATGTAACTTGAGTTGGGTCAATTGTAGCTTCAATCGACTCCCACCAGCATCTAGCATCCTTTTCTAACAGGAAAGTAGCTAATAAGACTTTGTCCTGATCCGTGCATTGCATAACACGGAATATACATTCAATCTCCCGAACCCAATGCTCGGCATCGTCTGGATCGGTCGATCCCATGAATTTCGGGGGATTCATATTCTTGAATGCTTGGTGTAAGCTTCCAGCTCGTGGAGCACCACCTTGTGCTACCTGTTGTAGCACTTGGGTCATCCCTTGGAGGGTACGCTGCATGTTGCGCCATTGAGCACGTTCGGCAGCCATTATCCTACAATTACAATAGTTATGTTAGTATTATATCACTATGATCTTATAAAGGACTCATTGATCATTTAACCCTTGGTTCTACCCACTCTCACTTGGTAAAAGGTTTTGAAACCTATCCTTGGACTTGGGTTTCCTAGGAATTGAATACCTTAGGCTCTGATACCACAAAGACTGTCACGCCCCGAGCGCGGAAGATACCCGGAGATGCGCGACGTGTCTATATCAATCATGTCAATCAGAGTGGTCGTGTATTCGACACAAAGACAGAGATGCGCAAATAGCAAGATAACCCAATCCTTTATTTCATAATGGATAGACTATTACAAATCCAATACTCTGTTTAATAAAAAAGGAAAAGAATACATATTTAACTCAAGAAACTATGGAAAAGACTAGACGACACTTGTAGAAGCTCTATCACTTTCACTCTTGACCATTCCCATCCGATTGACTTCCATCGTCGTCGGACTTACCTGAAAAGTAGAAAGGGACAAACGGAATGAGCGAACGCTCAGTAGGAAATTATATCTCAAGTACTAGCAAGGGGTTTAAGTAATTACATTTTCATGAATGCAATAAAGCTATGCATGCTCGCATAAAACGACAAGATAGAGAGAAGGTAATATCAAAGAAATAAGATGAACTTAATCATGAACTTCCAACAAGATAACAAGTATATTCAAGGTATTCAAGCAAGCACATTTAACAAGTCATGTCAAGAACTTTGGCTATCATGTATCAAGCAAGTAAATTACCCTTTTTCGGGCCACGCATTTCATGTAAAGTCAAGTACGATTCAAGTACAAGATGTGTGTGGAATATCCAATCAAGCAAGTCAAGTACTCGGTATAATGCCAGATACCTTATCATTTTAACTCCCATGGGCACAAGTACTTTCGGGTGCTCCTCCCAGGACCAGATCGGGCCCTATATGCGCAGGCATTTATCATGTGTTTTGACATCCACTCTTGTTTATAGCCAACATAGAATTTCAATAATCAAGCTTGTAGACACGTATGACAACTTTGATAGAATAGAGTCCAAAATATGACAAAGGACATAGAATGGCGATAATAACGGTATAATCACGATATCGATAAAACTAGGTAGATTATGGTTCCCTTAACTGAGGTACCATGACAAATCAATATGGACATTCTTTATATAGAATTGAGGTCCACATGAACAGTATATCAAAGGTAAGATACCCCCATTCTTATCATAGAATTGAGGTTTACAAGAACGACATGATATGGCATGATATCATCATCCCATTAAGAATTTCTTATGATATACTCTTTGTATAATCATAAGGGGCCGGTATACCATGTTTCTTTAGAGTGACATGGCATCAATGGTGTAATGGGTTTTTAGGGTACAACCAGCTCAGTCGGCCTTGAGGGAATCCAAGGCTACGAGGAGTCTTACGGAGGTCTCTATGACTAACTTGCTAGTCCAAAGGAACGGAATGTCCAATGGAGAGCTTGTATGTCAATGAGAATTAAGTGTGATCGATAAAACACCGTGAAAAGTGGGACTATACTCACGGAATGGAGAATAGTGCCGATATATATATATGTATAATATATAAACCACCGGTTAGCAAATCAGAGGAAAAATCAGTTTACAGTAAAATAACGACTTAGGTCAAGTCGTTTCTCAAGTAATTAACGCCTAACAGAAGGGCGTTTACACATGGTCCGTTTTGCAGAATTTTCAATAATTCAATAATTTATTTAAAACGCGCCTCGGGAAGGGGCGTTTCTTCAAGAGTTGACGACTACAGTAGCAGGCGTCTTTTTATTTACAATATTTTTCAGAACATATCTATTTTCAGAAATTATCAAAAACGCGCCCTTGGCAGGGGCGTTAATCATTTAATTCCTATTTTCACAGAATATATATTCCAGGATTTTAACAGACACGCGCCTTAGTAAGGGGCGTTTATTTTTAATTCACGCCCTATGATGGGGCGTTTACATATGGAAAACGACCTAGTCTAGGTCGTGAATTCAAGAGATACCATGAGTTTTCATGGGCAGTAATAATTTCAGGATAACAGAATTCATGCAGAACGAATGTATGGTCATGACAATAAAATTAGCAAGTTTGAAGACATGTGATCATGCATTATTGTAGGATCATTATTTCATAGATACTCAATTCTTAACATGGGTGATTAATGATTAAATGAAATTAACGCCTGTGTGCAGGGCGTCAAATCCAAAATTGACGACCTTGGCAGGGTCGTGACTTGTAAAGTAGCGCCCTAGTCTGGGGCGTGTATTTCATAGTCACGCCCTTGCTAAGGACGTTTCTTTCCAGAAATTAACAGAAAGTCGTTCAGAAACTATAGTAAACCAAACCATGTATATGCATGATAATTATTGTACTGTATCAATTTAGTTTGGGCTACAGTGACTTGAGAAAATCCTACCTTTAAGAGTTGATTTGGAGATGACCGTGAGGGGTTTTTGGCTAGCAGAAGATGATGGCTTTAATGAAGAGGCTTCTACTGCGACTTACGAACAGTGGCAGCAACAACAAGGAGAAGAACAATCATTCTTCAGAGATCTTCACGCTACAGAACCTGTAGAGGAAGAGAAAAGAAGTAAATATGAAGATGTTAATATTCTTCATAGTTGTAATCGATGTTTTAAGATGATAGAAGAATATTACCTATTCTTCGGCAGCAGCAGAGTTTCCTGGACAAGAAGAAAATAATTATTCTTCACATAATCTGAAGTAAGAAAAAAAGAAAACAAAAGAAAAATAAGAAGAACAGTTTGTTCTTCACGTACCTAGCAGCAGACGTTCGATCAAATGGGTTTTTGGGTTCGATCGAACATGTTATTTATAGGATTTTGAAGTCCTAACAAGAATAGTGTTTGATTGAGGGTAATATATCCTTAATAGAGTCCTTACTCTAATAGACACTTACTAGATTAGGTTACTCTTTCCCTGGATAAGTTCTGGGTTCGATCGGTTCTCGAACTGAATTAACGACTTTGGTCAGGGCGTCTATTCTTTAATTGACGCCTTACTTTAGGGCGTTTCTTAAAAAGCGCCTTGACAAAGGGCGTTTCGTGTTTTAAAACACGCCCAAGATAAGGGCGTTTCTTTTACTTACCCATTTGGTCGTATGAGAACTGACGACCGCATGTGTGGGCGTCCTTTCTTTAGTCACGCCTTTGATAGAGGCGTTTCTTTTTGAATTAACGCCCTAATAAGAGGCGTTATTTTAATTTTGTTTTACTTCATCTAATTAACCCTATTCTTATTATCTGTATTTCTACTGTAATATATATATGTTTTAATTTATTTCTAATATTCATTTATCAGGGTTGCTACAAGATCCCTCGTACGAGCTTGAAGACTCCGGGGGAGAAGGAAGTTGCTGGACCGCCTCTGCGGTTATCCTCGCCAACTCCTCGAACGCCGCCGCAAGGCTCCGCATCTCCGCTGTGCTCTCACGACGCATCAAGAAGCAAGGAAAGCCTAAAACCCTGGAAGCCTAGAACGATGAACAGCGCCCCCTATAAACCCCTGACGGTGGCGGTGCGCCGTTCCGTGCTCCGAGAAAAGGGGGGGCCCTTCGTTTCGAATCCGTCAGGATCATCATTACGGGCCTCGGCGACCGCTATAAGGGTCTCCATAACGCCAACGGAATTCCACCCACCTGAGCCACGCCGGTCCAAAGCCTCGAAAAAATACTCATCCGAGCCTCCTTGGCTCGGGAGTAGGAGGGGGACAAGTGGAGAGGGGGATTTCCGCAGCCCACCACAAAGGCAGCCCAACAAGACCCACGAGGTCCAACCGGGCGAGCCCACCCAAGTGATAGCCCACAGGGCCCACTTAGGGAGAAAAGCCCAATAAATAAGACTCGTGGAACTAACTCTCCCCGGCGGCCCTCTAGGCTCGGAGGGCCCGAGACAACGGTCAGGTCCCAAGGAAGGTTCGGCCTAAAGCCCTCTCCCCGTCCGAGAGAGATAGGCTCCAGCCGACCTATCCGACCCCACCCTCGCCGGGCCATGCCTATCGCTCGGACATGAGCTAGCATCCCCGAGGCTCGGTAGGGCCAGTTGATTATCTGTAGGTGCAGCCGTTCAGAGTCCTCCGCCAGCGGGAGAGTCAGGGGAGCCGCCGGACTCCAAGGGGATAACGTTCCCACGATCAGGCCATGAAAGCCCCCGTTAAAGACGTAACTCCCGCCGGGAACCCCTCAGCTTACAGGACTCCTGAAGGCGACGCACTATTTAAGCAAGGGATACCCTCCGGAAGATGGTAAGATGAACTAAGCATTCACACACCCTAAGTTCCTGAGCACGATTCGCTTCACCCTTTGGTGGAGAGGATTCTCGCGCATCAGCTCTCTCCTCCCCCCATTATTGCTTCCACCATAGCTCTACTGACTTAGCCATCGGAGAGTTTTGCCCCAGGGAGATCCCCTGGGCCCTCTGATACGTTTCCCTATCTTGCAGATTCATCTTCTGGTGATCCATAGCCCGCTCAGGACCCAGCGCGAGATCTCGCCTCTTCAGGAAGTGATTTGTATTGCTGTAATATTGTGTATTATTATTCCGGGAGTACGAGTTTCGGCCGGGTCCGTCGTCCCCACGCCGAGCGCGTGGAGGTATCGTCCTCGCTCCTTACTTGGCAATTTGCTTAATTTCATATATGCTTGTTTATGCCACTGCTAGAGAGCATGTTCTAGGATCGTAGCTCGCTTTATATTCATATCACTACTGCTGCGAGAGAGAGCCTTACCGTCCCGTGACCCGATCCGGGCACGAAAGTGCGATTTGACCACCCTAGCTCTTGCCGGTTTCTCAACCGTGCACGTCCGGCGCTTCCCTCGTTAAGGGACAATCACGAGCTCACCTAGAGTTCGATGACTACATTCCTCATTCGAGTCGTGTCTGTGTTCGTCCCGCATCAACCTCCCTGCTATCTGGTATGAACCCTCCAAGGATAAGCCTAGGATCTATGGGGCCAACAGTATGACACACTGAGTCTTCCCCTCCCACCTGGGACCTGGGTAAAGAGAAGTAGGTCTCTACCTCCTCTAGTAGGATGGTGGCCTCGAATGATGGGAAGATGAATGTATGGGTTTGAGGATGCCATATTTCAACTAAGGTTGAGATACTATGCCAATCAAGGGAAAGCTTTGGGTAGTTCTGACCTAACACTAGGAGAGGTTGCAGGTGCCAAGATCTCAGGATGGATGTCACTCCTAGGGGCAAGGCGCGGACCATGGGAGCCAGTCACTTCAAGGTGGAATACCGCCTCGCACCAGGAAGAAGCTGAGGTTGGAAGAAAAGAAATGGAAGAAAAGAGAGGAAGGAGAAGCATGTAAGTAAATGAAAGATAATTGAATTTAGTGAAATCATGATTAACTAACCTCTCTCAGAGGGCTTGAGCTCAGATGTCGCGGGATCGCGGTCAGTCGTTGGAGCACTTCCCGCTCTTTCCTGGCCGACTTTGGCCCTTCAAAAGATGCTCCGTTCATAGAACTCCCCTCTAGGGCCCTCTTCATGACGGTTTGGTGGTGAATAGCAAAGATTTCAAGGCTTAGAAGGAAGAGGATGTGTGAATCACAAATTTAGGATCCCCTCCCACTTATAGGGCTTGTTAGGAAGCCTAGGCCTCTTGAGATTGGGGTTGGATAAGTCTAGGACGGGTTAAGATGAGGTTTGGATAGGTTCAAAGCGTTTTACCCTCGGGTTGAGGACTCTCCAGGAGAGTCCCCTTCAAATTCGCAGGATACCCATTTGGACGGTCTTACGATAGACCGCCCATCCTCTTAAGCGGTACGTGAACAACTGTTTATCATCCTCCAAAGAACCCGAGGGAAAGAATTTAAGCGGCCTGGTCTAGACCATTCTTATTGTTATACAGCCCATGGTAAACCGTTCATTACTCCGCACGGTTAATATTCAACCATTCTATTCTCTTTGGAACGGTCTGCCATAGACCGTATACCTCTTTGAGCGGCCCACTGAGAACCATTCATCAGATCCGGAGCCCTTTGTCAACCTGCCCAACTAGTAAGTCATGCTGCCCCTCATCTCACTCATTTGGCGCTCTCATCTCACTCATTTTGGCGTCTCTCATTTCACTCATTTGGTGTTCTGCCTTTCACTCATTAGGCGTCATCTCCCTCATTTGCATCTCTCATTTCATTCATTTGACGTCTCTCATCTGACTCATTTGGTGCCCTCATCTCACTCATTTGACGTCCCTCATTTCACTCATTTGGCGTCTCTCACCTCACTCATTTGACGTCACTCATCTCTCTCTCTCTCTCTCACTCAGAGTCAGCGTCCCCCTGTCTCACTCGCGGTCTATCGCACCTCACTCATAGTCGTGCCCCGCCCATAATCGTCGTCTCTCACGTACTCGTGTCGAGTCAGTAGTCGCATTCATCCATTCATTAATTCATACATTCATTCATTCACACAAAATTAAAATAGAAGCATGCATATCACTATCATATCACATCATGTACAAAAGTCGGGCCAAGCACAAAGTCAAGCATGTCCCTCTCCCTGGCCCCCATCACTGTCTCCACCACCCTCGTGCCTCTTTGGGGGAGGCATCACTGAGGTCGCCTCGTCACGCCGTCGTCGGCGTCGCTCCTCCTCCTCGTTCCTCCGGTGGCCGGAGGAACCTGTGAAGTAACTCCTAACAGAGCCATGAGTGCCATGGCTACCACTCGGGGTCGCTCGGCGGCGCTCCCGACTCACCTCTCTCATGTCTTCCACCATGCCCTCCAATGATGTGACACGACCCCTCGGACCTAGATTTGCAAGCAACACAATAATTTGGCAACGTCACACTAGCGGACTCACTCGCGTAAGCACACTCGGGTCCGTAGAAGGACCGGCGATGGCGGTGAGGGTCCGAGGTTGGACCTCAAGGTTCCAAGGGTTTGGCCAGCTAGGAATAGACCCCAATGGGCCAGGGATGCCCAATATCAAGGGTGACCGGCACGCCAAGGGCGTGGGTTGAAATGTCACTCTCACAACTCACCCGCGGTAATCACGCAATTAATTGATAAATCGGGTTCGGGCACTCTCTTACGCCGACGGTACTGAGAGGCAATACTATTTAAGCAAAAGAAATCCAGCAAAGAGAGGTGTGAGTGGCTCACCTGATCGGTGTGAAGACACTGATCCCGTTCGGAGACGATGGGCGAGCGGGGAAGTGTGGGTCCCCGCACACTGCGCCGGTGAAGCTTCAGTCGAAGACCTGTTAGTACATGCACTACGCCCTCACAGAGGGGGTGGACGAGGGGTAGGGATAATTAGTTACAACCAAAACTACCTCCACGCAGGGAGGGGCGGTCAGCCGGCCAGGCGAGATCGAAAGGAGAGCTAAACGAGTTGCCGAATGAAGACTTCGCCGATACTGCCCGTATCTGGAACTGCTGGATAGGTGGGCGATGTTGACGCTGCCACGGATGCTACCGAACTCGGAAGCTGATGAAACCAGCGCCAAATCGTCACTGACTGACCCAGGTACGCTGATGAATTTTGGTGGATGGTCCCCGCATCGCCACTGGTCGGAGTGGACCCCGGAATAGGTGTTCAGTGTTCTGGTTCAGGCTGGCCCAGAGTGTTGCAGTTGTTAGTCGAAGATGCCACGGTCGCTCCTGAAGTCTGATTGAGGCGGGACCAAGTCGAAGACGTCCGTGGATGAGTCTTCTTTGAGCAGCAACCAAGAACAGCACCAGAGGATGTTGGGGTGGTGAGGAGGAGTCCGTTGAGTGAGGCAGTGTCAGGGTAGGATCCAAATAGACTATCTGCGCGCCCGGGGGATAAAAAATGGAAAAGGCACTTCCTGATGCTGAACGGGACGCCGCTTGCTGTTGGTGGTGGAAGACTCGTGGTAGCAGCTCTCGGTCAAGTGGTGCCTCCAGAAGTGGAAGGATGTGGCCGTGGGAGCTTCTGCACTGCAGCTCAGGTCCAGGTTCTGGTTCTTATTGTGCAGTTGGACGATAACGGGCACCACGAACTGTAGCAAAGTCAGAATGAGACGATTCCACCTCGCTTGCGAAGAAGACTCGTAGACCTTTCCGGCGATGTATGGTGCACCTCCAGATGACGTCGGGGCCCTCTGGAGCAGGCTCTGCAAGTTGGGCCTCCACTGCTGCCTGCGACCTCAACAGGGTATGGTGGTGGAAGGGGATGATAGTGGGGAGATGAGGAGGGGGAGATGGAGTAGGAAGGGGCTGAGGCGTCCCCTGACTGTTAGGGGGACCAATGGGGGGTCTATCCAAGCTAGGAGAGGGTGAAAATGGGGCTGGGTGATGGAGTTGGCAGTGGGTGGGAGGGGGGCTGCGAATTTGGGGCTTGGAGGGAGAGGGGGAAGGTGAGGGGGCACAAGTGGGTGGGGGAATGGTTTCTCTCCTTGGGATTTGGAATGGGGTTAATGGAAAGGGATTAATGGTAGCCTAGAGAATGGGAAGGGATGCCTTGGGGAGAGGAAGAGGTGCTTGGGAGAAGGGATTCTCCCTTGGGAAAATGAGAGGTTGTATGGGGAAGGGGAAAGGTTGCTTGGGAGGAGGGAGAGGTGCCTAGGAGAAGAGGATTCCACCTAGGGGTTGGAGGGGACTTAAATGGGAGGTATGGGGAAGGGGGAGGAGTCTTAATTAGAGGTGAATAGGGAGGAGAGAGAGTGAATTTCGAATTTGGGGGTGGGGAGGAGAGAGAATAGGGTTTGCCCCCTTTAGAGAGAGAGAGAGGTAGAGAGAGAGAGGGAACTAGAGAGAGAGAGAGCAAGAGACACAATTCTTGTGGATTTTTAAACTCAATACTTCATTAGCTTCCAAATGAGGGATTGGGGTCCTATTTATAGGAATCCCACATTTTCACATAAGTCCCTGACTTTTGGACTACTAACAATTAACCAAGGGGAAGGGGGCGCCCCTGGGCCTAGCCCATATAATTGGGCCCATTAATCAACATAATGACTCTAGACTTAGGTAAATAGCTACTTAACCTAGGTATTGGACTCAAATAAAAGAAAAAGTACATGATAAGAAAATGAAAATTACATCATGTGACTCGAAATATAGTGGCGAACAAGATGTAGCGTAGCTGGCGAGCATCTGGATCCTCGAACAAAGGGGATAGCTAGAGATGTCCTCATCATACCCCCGAGGTGCGGAGAACTCGACTCCGTCGAGTATGGGCCCGTCGGGGGAGCCGTCCTCCAAAGCAGCTGAGGGCGAACCTCAACCTCCAAACTCAACCCGCATATGCGACCAGGGGACGGTCCTTCATCCTCTCAAGGTGGCTGGGGCACACCCTCTTGCTGGCGATGGAACCCTGCTTGCATAGTATTCCCCCTATGTGCACACGTCGGGCTCTCAAGGCTATTTTGTGGTGGCTCTCCGTGGTGTCCCTCTTAAAGGAAGGTATAGGCTCAAAGCACTCACTAGGATCCACCGCGGTGCCCATATAGGGTGCCGGATCTGCCACGTGAGAAGTGGGGTATATCCCATAACCCATTGGTGAATTCAATCCACAAGCTATGTTGCCAAAGCCACTATGAACAGGGAAAGGTCCAAGTCCTCGTGCCCTCGACTGGGAGGTGACCCTAAGGTAGAGCCACTCCGATGCCATCATCACCACGTCGCCTACTTGAAATTTCAAGTGGCGCTTGTGAGCTCTTATCCGCTCTTTGTGAACCTCACCGCTCATTGTGAATTACTTGCGTGTATGCGTATGCCATGCACTATGATGCGGTGTGGGTGTGAAAAGCTTGGTGTGAAAAAGGTGGACCGGGGCAACCGTAAATTGACCTATCATGTTGCGATGCCATGTGGACCTTGATGAACTTAGGTGGGCCGGGGCAGCCACAAGTGGCCCTATCATGCGTGGGTTTTATAACAATGGTTGGAGGGCCATGGTATCTGTAGGGGAACCTATCACATAAAGTGGTGATGACTGCCGGGGGACCCGGACACCCGTAGATGCTCCTGACATGCATATGATCAATGATGAATGAGGGAGGGCCGATACACCCGAATATGAACCAATCATGCATCCTACTTGACATGTGGGTGATATTAACGAGTGGACCCGACTTAAGAATCATATCAAGTGGTGTTGTACGCCAAGACTTATGCACTTTTGTACCAAAGATGTCTCCTATGTGTCGGCTTTTGGACCTCCATTGGAATGGGTCAAAGGGGTCTTGGAAGGTCGATATCATGAAGTGGGGCACTTCCTCAATCCCTAAGTGTGTATTGCCCAAAGTCATGGCTCCCATGGTGTAATCTGAGTCTTGGGAGAGATGGGCTTGGTCCAACATGGTGGGTGAGGGTAGGAAGGAGTGGGTGATAAGTGATGTGGGTGGACCACATGGGTTCCTGGGTTCCCATTGGGAGGGGTCAAAAGGATCAACATAAGTGTATCCGGGGGAAAGGAGCTCTAAGTTTATCTCAACATCCTCAAGGTCCTCACAATATGGTGGTGAGTCATCCTCCTCCAAAGTAATTGGTCCAAGATCTCTAGTGAGTTGACCATTTAAGGCATTTGGGTTCTCAATGGGTGGGGAGTAGACCGGAGTGAGTTCTTCCTCCAAGGGGAGAAATAGAAGAATCTCAATAGTGCAATGCCCACTCGTGCAAATGGAAGTGATGGAGCCAATGGTGGGGTGGGCAAAGTTAATGGTGCTAGGCTCCGAACGTCCCATGGCAAGCAAGCCGGTCAAGTGGACTTGCCAATATAGGCAATCCACTAGGTCTCCCAAGTCTCTCGCGAAGTAGAAGGTTTGTAAAGTGACATGGGGAGACCGGGTGGGAACAATTAGGGATTGATATCCCAATGGTGGTGATCTCAGGAGGTGGGACTTTGCTTGAGCCATTGGAGTATGGACACATCTATGGTGACGGTGTGCGGCTCATGAGGACCCGAACTAGGAGGGGTGGGTGAGTTTTGTGGCTCCTCCTCCTCAACGGTGTGGGCTTGGGTTTCCTCGAGGGTCGGGAGGGGGTCTAGGTCGATCTTACTTCCAAGGGAAGAGGTGTTTACTTCCAAGGGATCAGGTGTTTGGATCATGGGCTCCTCTTCTAAGGGGAGGAA
Source organism: Amorphophallus konjac (assembly GCA_022559845.1). Taxonomy (NCBI): domain Eukaryota; kingdom Viridiplantae; phylum Streptophyta; class Magnoliopsida; order Alismatales; family Araceae; genus Amorphophallus; species Amorphophallus konjac. The sequence goes on from CM040118.1 coordinate 431,358,438, forward strand.
TGGGTCTTTTTGTGGAGGAGTGGAGATAGGCGGCTCATGGTACCCCCGGGGTGGTGAACATGGATGGGCTTGGGTTGGGCTTGATAGGGGAAGTACTTGTGTTGGAGTTGGGGGTGGAAAAGTGGTTGGTTGAGGAGGTCCGGATTGGGGTGCGTAGATCTTTCTAAGATCGGCCCTCATTTCAACCCAAGATTCAATGGGTGCTTCCCCTTTGGCTTCTCTCAAACCTACAATGTACTCCCATTCTTTCCTAGCTTGGCGCCAGAGCAAACTCTTGGCATAGTTGACTTGGATAGGCCCTGACAGGGTGAACCTCCCAAAGTGTCGGTCTATGGACTTCTCCCATTCTAGATATATGCTAGGGCGATATCCATCAAACACAAAAGCAGCTAATGGGTCTAAGGATGGTGAATAGGCTAAGTAGGAAGTGGTCATGATGAACGGGTGACGAATGCAATGGCCCTAGGACAAGACTTAGTAGAGGCAAGTCTAAAACTTGCTCTGATACCAAATTGATGTGACACGACCCCTCGGACCTAGATTTGCAAGCAACACAATAATTTGGCAACGTCACACTAGCAGACTCACTCGCGTAAGCACACTCGGGTCCGTAGAAGGACCGACGATGGCGGTGAGGGTCCGAGGTTGGACCTCAAGGTTCCAAGGGTTTGGCCAGCTAGGAATAGACCCCAATGGGCCAGGGATGCCCAATATCAAGGGCGACCGGCACGCCAAGGGCGTGGGTTGAAATGTCACTCTCACAACTCACCCGCGGTAATCACGCAATTAATTGATAAATCGGGTTCGGGCACTCTCTTACGCCGACGGTACTGAGAGGCAATACTATTTAAGCAAAAGAAATCCAGCAAAGAGAGGTGTGAGTGGCTCACCTGATCGGTGTGAAGACACCGATCCCGTTCGGAGACGATGGGCGAGCGGGGAAGTGTGGGTCCCCGCACACTGCGCCAGTGAAGCTTCAGTCGAAGACCTGTTAGTACATGCACTACGCCCTCACAGAGGGGGTGGACGAGGGATAGGGATAATTAGTTACAACCAAAAATACCTCCACGCAGGGAGGGGCGGTCAGCCGGCCAGGCGAGATCGAAAGGAGAGCTAAACGAGTTGCCGAATGAAGACTTCGCCGATCCTGCCCGTATCTGGAACTGCTGGATAGGTGGGCGATGTTGACGCTGCCACGGATGCTACCGAACTCGGAAGCTGATGAAACCAGAACAAAATCGTCACTGAATGACCCAGGTACGCTGATGAATTTTGGTGGATGGTCCCCGCATCGCCACTGGTCGGAGTGGACCCCAGAACAGGTGTTCAGTGTTCTGGTTCAGGCTGGCCTAGAGTGTTGCAGTTGTTAGTTGAAGATGCCACGGTCGATCCTGAAGTCTGATTGAGGCGGGACCAAGTCGAAGACGTCCGTGGATGAGTCTTCTTTGAGCAGCAACCAAGAACAGCACCAGAGGATGTTGGGGTGGTGAGGAGGAGTCCGTTGAGTGAGGCAGTGTCGGGGCAGGATCCAAATAGACTATCTGCGCGCCAGGGGGATAAAAAATGGAAAAGGCACTTCCTGATGCCGAACAGGACGTCGCTTGCTGGTGGTGGTGGAAGACTCGTGGTAGCAGCTCTCGGTCAAGTGGCGCCTCCAGAAGTTGAAGGATGTGGCCGTGGGAGCTTCTGCACTGCAGCTCAGGTCCAGGTTCTGGTTCTTATTGTGCAGTTGGACGATAACGGGCACCACGAACTGTAGCAAAGTCAGAATGAGACGATTCCACCTCGCTTGCGAAGAAGACTCGCAGACCTTTCCGGTGATGTATGGTGCACCTCTAGATAATGTCAGGGCCCTCCGGAGCAGGCTCTGCAAATTGGGCCTCCACTGCTGCCTGCGACCTCAACAGGGTATGGTGGTGGAAGGGGATGATAGTGGTGAGATGAGGAGGGGGAGATGGAGTAGGAAGGGGCTGAGGCATCCCCTGACTGTTAGGGGGACCAATGGGGGGTCTATCCAAGCTAGGAGAGGGTGAAAATGGGGCTGGGTGATGGAGTTGGCAGTGGGTGGGAGGGGGGCTGCGAATTTGGGGCTTGGAGGGAGAGGGGGAAGGTGAGTGGGCACAAGTGGGTGGGGGAATGGTTTCTCTCCTTTGGATTTGGAATGGGGTTAATGGAAAGGGATTAATGGTAGCCTAGAGAATGGGAAGGGATGCCTTGGGGAGGGGAAGGGGTGCTTGGGAGAAGGGATTCTCCCTTGGGAAAATGAGAGGTTGTATGGGGAAGGGGAAAGGTTGCTTGGGAGGAGGGAGAGGTGCCTAGGAGAAGAGGATTCCACCTAGGGGTTGGAGGGGACTTAAATGGGAGGTATGGGGAAGGGGGAGGAGTCTTAATTAGAGGTGAATAGGGAGGAGAGAGAGTGAATTTGGAATTTGGGGGTGGGGAGGAGAGAGAATGGGGTTTGCCCCCTTTAGAGAGAGAGAGAGGTAGAGAGAGAGAGGGAACTAGAGAGAGAGAGAGAGCAAGAGACACAATTCTTGTGGATTTTTAAACTCAATACTTCATTAGCTTCCAAATGAGGGATTGGGGTCCTATTTATAGGAATCCCACATTTTCACATAAGTCCCTGACTTTTGGACTACTAACAATTAACCAAGGGGAAGGGGGCGCCCCTGGGCCTACCCCATATAATTGGGCCCATTAATCAACATAATGACTCTAGACTTAGGTAAATAGCTACTTAACCTAGGTATTGGACTCAAATAAAAGAAAAAGTACATGATAAGAAAATGAAAATTACATCATGTGACTCGAAATATAGTGGCGAACAAGATGTAGCGTAGCTGGCGAGCATCTGGATCCTCGAACAAAGGGGATAGCTGGAGATGTCCTCATCATCCAACCTGGCAACCTGTAACTGGGCCTGCTCTGCCTCAGTCCTGTAACGCTCCGCCTCAGCCCGGTACCGCTCCGCCTCGATCGCGCTGGCTCGAAGTCGCTCCATCTCAGCCCGGTAGCGGTCCGCCTCGGCCGCGCTGGCTCGAAGTCCCTCCAGCTCAGCCCGCAAAAGCACTGTCTCCAGCGCGTATGCTGATCGGCTTTGTGCTGCCTCCTCCCGCACATGGGCCACCTCCTCCCGAGCCGCTGCCCGGCTCTGCTCCAGCTTGGTCCTAAGGCGGGTCAGCTCGGACGTCTGCGTGCACATATAATTATCAGTCAATTGCATTTCATACATATCATAAGCATAAGAACCAAAGGAAAAGTGTACTGATTTGCGTACCCTCTCGGTGAGCGCCACCTCGTCCGCCTTTGCCCGCGCTACCATCCTGGTGAAGTCGGCCTCCCGCTCAGCCCGATCTGCAGGAGTCTGGGTAGAAGAAGAAGAAGGAGCATCAGCCCCCTGTCGCTGTGTACCCTCGGCGCGCTGCATCCAAAACTCCAGGTCAGTCACACGCATAATCAAAATCTTAAGCATTTGCATAATTTAGAGAGTTTAGGGTTTATAAAACTCACCAGTAAGGCCATGGCCTGTCGGGCCTCGTCCTGCTCCCTGATGGTGGCGTGTAGGAGTCCCTGTAACTCCGTCAGTCGTCCCGCAGGGTCAATCTGCATTTAGAAGTCCAAGTGTCAGTGCATCATATAGGAACCATAAGCATAATAGATAGAGTTTGAGTTTAGAAGTTGTACCGGGCGGTGGGCAACCCGGAACACCTAGTCCTGGTAGTGTCTGGCGTACGTAGTGTAGTACGCTGAGTCGCTCTCGGCTCGGGCGGTCACCACTCGCCCCAGAGCAGTCCAGTCAACCACCTGCGCAGCGTTCCTCGTAGACCAATCAAATGCTGCCGCTAGGCCCCGGGTAGTCCTCGTCACTTGCTCCCCCGCCTTCTCAGGCACTGGGAACTCCACCGCGGGCTGATGGACCCTGATGGTCCTCATCACCAACCTGTAGTGCAGTGGCTCCACCACATTCATGCAATGAAGTCACACGTCTCGTCCGGCGAAAGCAAGGGCGCCGACCACCCAAGGCTGACCCTCCTGGCCCTCACCCGTGTAAGGTGTCCACCGTACCTGCAAGAATTAAAAAGTCGCATCAGCATCATCATCATATAAGAATTGCATTTAATTAAAAAGTCTGAGTTTAGAAGCATATCGAGGCATACGGTAGAGCATCCAGGTCATCCTGCAGCTCTCGGACCTGCCGTCTCAGGGCTACAGTCTCTCGAGGTGCTGTCCACCTCCGCGCAATCGGTAGGAGCCCGGGACGGGTCTCCTCACCTCTGCCCAACCCACGTAGGTACACGTAGGCCCACACCTGCATCACAGCATCGTGTCAGCATTCAGGAAACATATAGAATCGCATAATTAAGTCTAGGGTAAGGGTCATACCTGGAGTAAGGGGGAGAAGCCCCTGAGCATCGTCCGACGGGCCGTCGAACTCAACGTGTCAAAAAGGAAGGCGAGAACTGTTGCTCCCCACGCGTAGTCACCCACATGGCTTAGCTCCTCGAGGAAAGGAAGGAACCGGCATCTCATCACGTCCGCCCTGGTGGATAAGAGGAGTCGCCCGAACGTCAGCATCAAGAACCGTCTCAGCACTCTGTCCGCCTCCGCTCCCGGCACTGCAGCTACTCTCGACCGCGCCAGCTCCACCAGTTGCTACAAGTGCTCCTTCGGCTGCTTGTCGACTGCAACTCCCACTCGTCGTAATCCCAGGCTGTCCTGGAGACTAGCCCGGGGAAGGAGGGTCGACTGCCTCTCGGGGCGCCGTAGCTCTAAGCCCAGTAATCCCCGAGCCATCGCCCGGTAGTCAGGAAAGGTAGTCCCGCTAACCGGTGACCCATGCACTCGAAGGCCAGTGAGCCTGGCCACATCCTCCAGCGTAGGGACCATATGCCCCCACGGGAAAAGGAACGTCCGACTCACTGGGTCCCAGCAGTCGTGCAGGGCGTAGAGCAGAGCTGCATCGAACCGACACACCTCGATGCTCAGGAATGGGGCGAACCCCATGGCAGCCCACCGCTCTCTCTGGAAGTCCGGTAGTGCTAAATACACTGCACGGACCTGCAACCACGAGGTGCGGGTCCTGCGCTTTCCCTGCATTCATTCATTCATTTTAATGCATTTTATTAATTTATTTAAGCATTTTATTTCATATAAAAAAAGTCATCAAGGTTTAAAATCTCTGTCAGTAGAGCGGTTACCTATAGGCCGCTCATTCCCTCTAACGGTCCCATGTGCACCGTTCTTATCCCCAGGTTCTATGTTTCGAACAGACTTTCACTGCCCGTTCTTTCTTGAACAGGCGTATGTGCACCGTTCTTTCCTTAGACTTCTTAGGTTCAAACGGCCGCTCCTGGGCCGCAGGGAGGTTGAGCGGTCCTGTGGGGACCGCGTAGTTCTTGGTTGACTGGCTTTGGCATGGACTGATGAGGCCCGTTTGATGGTTTGAGCGGTGGACTTCTCAACGTCATTAATTGGTTCGGTTCTGTGGTTGTGTGAGTTTGAACGGCTACCCCTGGGCCGTATGGATGTTGGGCGGCTCTATGTGAGCCGCATGTTTGTGTTTGTGCGGTTTTCACTGAACCGCCCTACCGTCGTCTTCCCCGACGACGGTGAGGGTTCCCCACCGGTGGGGAGGCCACCATAGCACCCCAAACCGGTCCCTAAGGTCTCTAATCCCCCTAAAAATCCCCGTTAACTAACATGCATGGCTTAAAGTTAAATAAACAATGGAAATGGGGGAGTTTTTTAGGGCACCTACCTCGGGGTCCCTTGGTTTTTTGGCCGGCTTCTCCGCCGGTGCGTCTTCTCCCACGTCCCCTTCCACGACGGCGACCTCCTCCTCGGCCGCGGGTACTCCGGCCTCTTCCTCAGCTGTGGGTGGCGGCGTGGTCCTCTCCGGCACCGGTGGTTCTTCGGTGTTCACCGCCGCTGCGGCGGTCGACGGCGGCGGCGTGGTTGCTTCCTCTCCGGCCATCTTGGGGCAGCGGGCTTGATGCTTCTGGCGCATTGAGAGAGAGAGGGAGGGTTGAGAGGATTGAGAGAACTTGGGGAGGGGGCGAGAGAGATGGAGAGAGGGGTTGAGAATGGGGCTTGATTGCCCTTCGTTCTCCCCCACCGTCGGTTACGGTGGAGGGAGGCAAAGGGTTTTGGCTTTTCGAGGTTGCAGAGGATGTGCAGTTCAGTGATAGACCGTTCTTGGGTTATGCGGTTGATCTGTGGCCGTTCATCTTCAATGGTAAGTTTTTTAAGTCAGTTCAAATTCTATGATATATGCGGCTCTCATATGACCGTTCTTCGTAGGGCGGTTGTTCCCTAACCGTTCATGCTTGAAGATTGTTTGCACTTAATGTTTAATTGATGAATTTTGATATTATTGCAAATCATGTTAACCATTTCATGTGCAGCAATCAAGCTTTCATTTGCCGTTTCGCCTGCACAGGTAAGTCAGGTATGGCCTTCTATCCTTATCGCCCTTACTGCATTATTATATGATACTACAATATATTATCTCGAGAACCAGTTGGTTATCTATGTGTTCCAGGATCTGATGTTCCCCTTCAACAAAAACGATGATGATCCAGGTTCACGTGTTTAATCATTGGATAGGCCGTTAGGTTGGGATGTCACGGGGAGGATGGTTCTATCCTACACGCTGTGGTTGCGGATAATATCTTGACTCTGATTTTCCCAGCTTAGCAATATTATTCTCGAGTATTTTATATTTTAATCTTTCTTTACATTCGTTTTAACGATTTCTTTTATTTTAGCCCAGCTTGCATCATATGCATCTTTTTGAGCTTTCATGACCCATGGTTTGCTTGAAGAATGTCCCATCAGTGATGGTTAGCTATGCGTTTATTGTCTGAGTTAGAGGAACTAATTCCACTCTGAGTTGGAAGGTTCTCTTTGGTCGATTCGCTTGATTTGGTTGATTGAGAGGTCCCCGTCTGGAGCTTTAGCCTGTTTCATTTACTTTTACTGCCTGCTTTTGCGGCCTCCTCATTGGACCGCGGGATTGTGTCCCCCATGAGGTTGGTCTTGTCGATTTATTTTAGTTTAGTTCCTCCAGACTGGTGTCACTTTTGGTTTAGTCATTCCTTGCGTTTGGTTCAGAGTTTTCCGAAAGATTCTTATCACTTGTTGGTAAAAACGGGTGTCGTTTTACCTTAACGCCCGATTTTTCGGTCCACTCCGCTGCATTTCCGCTCCATCTCCATGTTCCATGTCACTTCCGCTTCACCTCCGCTCGCTCCCCTGCAAAGAGGACATTAAGGAGGGGCATCTGTTGACACCCGTTTTTTGCCGATAAGTTGAGTCGTTCCTCGTACTCCCATGTGTTGATGCCTCGAGTTGTCCATCGCTTGTTGGGGCTATCTTCAGGCATGTTTTGGGCCAATTTTATGGGTCGCATCCCTCCTTGGTTAGGTCCGAGTTGATTTCGGGCTTAACGGGCCTTGGTTTCGGTTGATTGGTTTTGTTTTCCATGAGTTTCAATACCCAAATGCATGTACGGTTCATCCGTTGCCGCTCAACCAAGGTGCGATTGTCCATGACCCGTCCATGTATTTTGGAGTAATTTGGTTAAATTTTCTGAATTTCCACCGACAACCATTTATGTGGTCCTATTCTGCCCATTCAACTTAATGGACGGATGGGTTATGACCGCTCATCTCTCAGAGTCCTGCGCTCGATGGTTTTCTCAGATAATTATCCAATTAATCTATTTATCACTGACAGGCCTAAAACGTTTTATCTTTGGCCGCTCTACGTTTGAACGGTCCCACATGAGCCGCTCATCTCTGAGAGTCCAACGGCAAAGGTTTCGATCAGTTCAACGGATAATTTGGATTATTAATAATTTATTTTGAATTTCCACCGACGGGGTTGGACGGCTAGAATATGGCCGCCCATCCGGTTGAGCGGTCTATCGTAAGACCGTTCATTACGTCGATTGTTGAATTTTAACAGATTTTATCCCTTTTATCCGTGGTTAAACCCTCAACTTTGTCCTCGATTTTCTCCGTGGATTTTCAACCAAATCGGATGAGATTTGATCGTAACAAAAGCTGAGGATATTATCTTCGCTTTATCTTTTGATATCTTGGATTAATATCCACTCAAAACCCTAACTTCGGGGCTGGCTTTCTAGGCTCTATAAATAGACCCTAAAGGCCGAGCTTGAAAAGGGGGGGAGATTTTTGGTCGACGGTGAAGCCCTGCCGCATTCTTGATCGACCTAGCACCAAAGAGGGAGGCTTTCTACCTCCTTACAAGCCTCCGGTTCAGGGAGTAGTCGAGTTTTGAGTCCTTTGTGTTTCATAGCTTTTGTCACTTTTCATTGCATGCATTACTTTCTCTCCACGTTCTTCTTCATTCTCATCACTATGCACACATCCACCTGCGTTTTTGACACCCTAGGGGTTTAAAATCCCCAAGGTATCCCCTTTCCACTTAGTCACGTTCATTCCTCATTACTTTGACATATACTACACCATTTAGTTGTAATCTAGGTTGTTTCTTTGTTTCTTTACGTTGTTTTGTAGGTCAGCAATCCCTAGCACGAGGCCCATCCCCTCTGGACGGCTGGAGAGGGTGGAGGTTGGACCCCTTTGCGACTTCTGCCTTGGTGGTTTAGAGCGGTTCTCTTCTGTTCATGCAAGGAGACGTGCGGTGCATCTTCGGCCGTCCTTCTTCATCCTGCGGTCGGTACAGATCCGTTCAACTTCCAGGAGCGCTTCCTCCCGCTTCTTCTGCAGCGCCCTTAGGCGATCTATCGTAAGACCGTTCAAGCTAAAGGCGGTTCTCCATCAACCGTTCATCTTCCCAACGCTGTAACTAGGCGCGTGTCTCTCCCTCTTTCCAAGGCACGGCGTGTCCATCACGTTCGGCGCTTTGGTGGCGATCACGGTTTGTTACACTTCCCCTTTTCCTCTGTCTTCATTTGTTCCTCGCGTGGAGAGGGTAGAATAAACTTGGGAAGGCTTTTGGAAAAGGAACGGATTCGAGGGGAGAAAATATATCTACAATAGTAGCATATGACAGTTGGCTAGGGCCCACAGCCTTGAGCCGAAAAGGGGGTTTATTGATTGGTAAAGACAAATACCAATGCAAGGGATGAGTTTCTGCGCCGATTCGGACGTAAGGTCCGTAATGGCGATGACGTGCCTAAGTCGGCTGGGGCACGCAGCCTTGTGCCGAAAGGGGATTTATTCGTCGGTAAGGATAAATGCCAACGCAAAGGAAGAGCATTTACCGATTTGGACGTAAGGTCCGTAATGGCGATATTGTATCTTTTTTAAAGCTCGGTCAGGGCGGAGTGCCACTAGACCAAGGTGGGTTTCGGGCATTCTGGGGATGCCGATGGGGCTACATGGTACATCTTCATATGTTTCCCATTAAGAGGGGAGAACTGAACTACACCCTTATGATCTAAAAGAACGTAGGCACCCCCTTCATATACTCGGCGGACAATATACGGCCCGACCCAATTTTCAACCAACTTCCCCTTGGGGTTGGAGGCCATCACTTCTCTTCTTTTGACCATTACTAGGTCACATTTCTTGAATTCTCATCCTTTGACTAGCTTATCGAAGGCCGGGCCATGCGAGCTTGGTAGTGTTGGATATTTTGTTGCGCTCAGAGACGCTTTCCATCGAGCTCGGAGAGCTCTTCCAATCTTCTTTCTATATTGGTTTGTTCGCTACTAGCCAACCCATGCTGGATGGCGACTCGAAGCGACGGGACTTCCAATTCGATTGGCACTACCGCCTCTGACCCATATACAAGGGAGAATGGGGAGCAGCCAGTTGGGGTTTTATAGACTGTATGATAAGCCCAAAGTACCTCGTACATCGTTTCCTCCCAATCCTTTTGTTGCAATTAATAGTCTTCACCAGAAAAGTGCACAGCGTCTTGTTGAAGGCTTCTGCGAGCCCGTTTGCTTGAGGGTTGTAGGGGGACGACGTCCTCCAGTCAATCTTATATTTATCAGCCAGACGATAAACCTTCTGGTTCATGAAGTGGCTGCCATTATCAGAGATAATTCGGCTGGGGACCCCAAACCAGAATATTATATTCTGTCGAAAGAACCTGGCGACTAATTCTCCCATCAGTGCTCTTAGCGCTATTGCTTCTGCCCATCTGGAGAAGTAATCTGTGGCGGCTAAGATGTATCTGCATCCTGATGATGATGTTGGCAAAGGTCCTACCACGTTCGTGCCCCATTGAGCAAATGGCCAGCTTGGTAGGGTGGGGTGTAGCGGCACCGGCGGTCTTTTTGACACGTTGGCGTGCTCTTGACATCTTTGGCAAGCCTTGGCGAACTTGCAACAATCATTGAAGATAGAGGGCCAGTAATAGCCCAGCTTCTTTATTTCGATCTTCATTTTTGGACCGGCCTGATGTGCTCCGGTTGACCCGGCATGGACTTCTTACATTACTTGCAAGGCTTCTACTGGGGACAAGCAACGGAGTAAGATTTTCTTTTGGGCATCTGCCATTATTCGAAACAAAGTTACGTTCCTCATTTCATAAGAGTCCTTGACCCTATGGAGCTTCATTCTTTGTTCTTTTTACTTCGAGAGCTGTTGGTGGCGAAACCAAGATAGGAGGCATTCCCGCTAATTGGGCTGTTTGATCTCTTCCACAACTGCCGCTTCATTTTCTTGTTCATCAACCAGGACTTCGGTCACGCTGGGGACCTGTCGTCGGTTAATTACTGCTATATTCAGGCTTGTATCTGGCGCGACTGCAAAAGAGCTGGCCAATTTTGCGAGGGCGTCTGCCTGGGCATTTAGTCCTCCGTTGATGTGCTTGACTTTGATGAGATAGAATCTTGCCATCAAGCGGATCGCCAGCTGATGATAGGGGAGGAGTTCTTGCCTCCGCACCTTGAACTCTCCTTCTAGCTGTTTTACCAATAGCATGGAGTCCCCGAATGCTTCAAGCATCTGAAACTCCATAGACAAGGTAATTTGTAACCCAATGATTAGGGCTTCATATTCTACTTCATTATCCGTGCAAGGTTTGTTTATTGAACAAGATATATATATGACTTCTCCTTCTGGAGATTTTAGGACTATGCCTGCCCCTGCCCGGACTTTGGCCGATCCAGTTGCTGGGGTGTAGATTCTGGATGTGCCATCAAAGTACAATTGCCACAATGAGGGCTGTACCTGGCTGACTTCTAGGGTCTCATCTTTAGGAAGCTCTTGCTCCAGCGAGCAATCTTCTGGCACGGGATGCTCGGCGAAGAAATCTGCGATGGCTTGGCCTTTAACGGCCCTTTGCGGCATGTAGGAGATATCATACTCCATGAGGATCACCGCCCATTTTCTTAGGCAGCCTTTGAGTGCCGGTTGAGACATGATATATTTAAGTAGATCCTCCTTCAAAATCAGCTTAACTTCATGCGATAGCATATAGTGTCAAAGCTTCTTGACCGCGAAGACCAGCGCTAGGCAGATCTTCTCGATATAGGTGTACCTCTCCTCAATTCTGACCAATCTTCGACTGAGGTAGTTGAGGGCTTGTTCCTTCCCTTCTTCATTGTTCTGGGCTAGCATTGCCCCCAGGGAGTTGTACGTGGCTGCTATGTAGAGGACTAGCGACCTTCCTTTCACCGACGCACCCAGCACTAGAGGAGTATTTAGATAATCCTTCAGCTTGTCAAAAATTGTCTGGCATTCTTCGTCCCAATAAAAAGGAACATATTTCATCATTAGCTTGTGAAAGGGATGGCATCGCCATGACAAGTTAGATATAAACCACCGGATGTATGCCAGACGGCCTTGTAGAGATCTCAGCTCAGAGAGGTTCCTTGGCGGGGGTAACTCCTGGATTGCCTTGATCTTTGTGGGGTCTATCTCAATCCCCCGATATCTGAAAATGAAACCCAAGAACTTTCCGCTCGATACTCCGAACGCACACTTCATGGAGTTCATCTTTAATTCATACTGCCTGAGCCTCTAAAACACAACTCGGAGATCCTGCAGATGGTCTTCTTTCTTTCTGGTCTTGACTACCAGGTCATCTATATAGCACTCGACCTTGTGGTAGAGCAGTTCATCAAATATTCTGGTCAGTTGCGCCGGTAAGTTGCGCCGGCGTTCTTCAGTCCGAACGGCATCCTTTTATAGTGATAGATACCCTTGGGAGTTTGGAAGGCAGTGTGGACCCGGTCATGTTCCGCGATCCATATCTAGTTGTAGCCAGAAGACCCATCCATGAATGATAGTGTTTCGTGGCCGGTTGTGGCGCCAATCATGACTTCAGTGATCGGCACCAAAAAGTCATCCTTGGGACATGCTTTATTCAGATCTCGGAAATCAACACATATCCAGATCTGCCCATTCTTCTTTTTCACGGGCACAAAATTAGCTAACCACGTGGTGTATTGGTTTTCTTTGACAAAACCCACATCAATGAGTTTGTCCACTTCCTTTCATATCTGAGTGATGAGCTCTGGCCTCATGCGCCGTGGCGGCTGCTTGACTGGCTCGACCTCAGGGCTTATAGCTAGCTCGTGTTGTGAGACTGCGGGGCCGAGTCCTGGAATTTCCTTGTAGGTCCAGGCAAAATAATCCTAATATTCTTGTAGTAGTTGGACATATAGCTTCTGTTCTTCAGCAGACAACTGGGCACTGAGGAATGTCGGCCTAGGGTCGGCCTTATCTCCTAGGTTAACCTCTATTAGTTCATCGACTGTGGCTTGTCCACCATCTTCTATTTCCGGGGGCGCAGGCTGAAGGTCGACAAAATCTGGAATATCATTTTCAAGCTCGAGTACCTCGGCCTCTTCATTCTATTCCAACTAGGCTTCATCAGGGATTTCTGAGTCAGGTAGTGGCGACTGCCTGAGCTGTTCTGTTGGTAGATCTGTAGCCGCCGTGTTTTTGAGAGACGCGCTGACAACCTCAGCCATTGCAGATGTGTTTACAGCCCTGAAGGACTGGTGGTTGTTTGTCGCCGTGCTAGAGTAGCATTGCGGCTTCACAATAGAAGACAAGAGTGCCCCGCCTCCCTGGGTCGCCATGTCTTCAGTGGAGGTAGCCTTTTCTTTCCTAGCAACATTCATCCCTTGATCAAGCTTTGAAGAAGCTTCCCTGATCGTTTCGAGAGGTGCGGACATTATCATCAGAGGAGGGTCACTGGAGGGAGGCAACCCTGCTTCTTCAGTATCTTCAGCTTCGCTACTCCTAGCCGTGTCGAAATTAGCCCGAAGAGCCGCTTCTTCAGGGTATACTTGCTCCTAGCATCGGCAAGGCGTTATAGCCTCTGGTCTTGAGTCTCTTGGTTGAGCAGGCTCAGTATGTTCGACCTCCGCTGAATACTCATAGAAGGTTACCCCTAGTGAGCCATCTTCGGTAGGGTAGAAAGCGGAAATGGTATCCACCTCGTATCGCCCGCCATAGTAATATTCTTCAAGGGTGAAGCCTAACCCTATATGTTAAGAGACACGCCTCAGTTCTTTGTCGAGGCTTGCGAGATACCATAGCTTCTGGAATGCTTCTTTCTCCTTGTGGGGCTGGCCGACAAGGATGTGCTGTTTCTGGAACATCTTGGCCATTTGGCTTATTGTAAATGTCAACCCTCGAACGGGTATTAACGGGCTCTCCATATCTTCAAGAAGATGGCAATCCGTGTCTTCCCGTGTGGGATGCTCCTCAGCTGTGTAAAACAAACTGTTGGGGCCATCAGACTGCGTCACCTCTATGCTTTTGAAAGGTTCGACAGTGCTATTGTTGAGGCTGAGAATTGGCTTGGTAAGGCCTTCTGGGACCCTGATGTGGTCGTGCTGCTGGTCGACCTTGGTTTCATTGACTTGAGGATAGGTGGCAGGAGGTGCTGTTCTGCCCACGTCTCTGGTTTGATGTACCCAGGCGGCGGTGGTGGGAACCAGTCGTCGCCAGAGCTGTTTCTTGTTGCCATAGCAAGGGACTTGGCTTCAGAGGTCTTCTGAGACCATTCTGCATATAGAGGGGCGTCTAGCAGGTGACACTCGAATACTTCAAACGGGTGGAGGTCGACAAATATCATCCCCTCCTTCCCTTCCTAGGTGTATTTGAGGCACTGGTGTAGCATGGAGGGCACCACCATGTTCTCATGTAGCCAGGGGTGGCCAAGATACGCCTTGTACGAGGTGTGAGAGTCAATGACATGGAACCGCACCCTTGTAGTAAGATCTGCCAGAGTGAGTGTGAATTCCGCTACTCCCAACGGCACTTCACATTTTTGGTTGAAGTCGGTGGTACGCATATCTCTGACTTTATTGAGGTGCACGTTGAAGTGGTACCTCTGATATATTCTATAGGGTAGGATGTTGACAGCAGCTCTTGGATCTATCAGGATTTTGCTCAGCTCCCGACCATTCAGCTGTCCTCTCATGTACAATGGCCTATTGTGGCTGGTAGTGGGGAGTAGCATGTCCTCCTGAGTGAAAGTCACATTGGCCTCTGGCCGCGCTTCAGCCAGACACGCTTCATATTGGGCAGGCGTTTGCAGATGAGTGATAATCACCTGTCGGGTCTCTTCAGTTAGGGAGAGGATTTCTCAAATAGTGAATCTCACCGTTAGCTTTTTCAACAACTTGACTACCCGGCTTCCTGCTCGGACATTTGACATCTTCATTTCCTCTGCCCACCTGGGCTTGGGAGGATCTTGAACCACGGCCCATGATGGGCCTGCTTCATCGGGCTCTGAGACTGCACCCTTCTGCTTGGTTTTGTCTTCCTGCTGTCCCTCATCAGCTGCCGTTGGGCGAGCTTCATCTTCACTTGGAACTCTAGAAGGCTGTTAGAGCTACAGGTGAGTATCCCCGATTGTAGGGTCAGCATCTTGACAATGCTGTTTTCCCTTTGACATTCTTAGAAATTCAGAAAGGAAGGAGCTATAGTACTGCCCCCACTCTGACTGTATAAACCTGAAAGAGGAGGGATTTGGACTCCCCTGACCTCTAGAGGGGGTATTTTATAGGGTTGCTCCCCCCTGAAGATGATATTGTGGTTGGCGGGCGGCTGACGCCCCCAGCTTCAACCCGACCGGGTTACGTGTGTAGCGGTCACTACTTCAGCCTGGCTTGCCCCGGCGGCGGGTGTAAAGCATATTTCTTCCTCATCTTCCTCACTGAGCAGGTTGAAAAGGGCAGACATGGTATTGCAAGAGAGGACTATGTCCTTTGTAGCCTTGTTGGCTTTTATTTTCTTTCTTCGTTTCTTTTTCTTTTCTTCGACTGGCACTTGCCCCAAAACAGGCTGCCGTCCTTGTCTGATGCTTTGTCAGCTTCCTGCTCCTGCCTTAATGAGAGCTGTTCTAATTCCTGCCACGAGACATAATCTCGTACCAGTAAAGGTTCTAGTTCGGGCTGTACATATTCATCTAGCCCATTTATATAGTCTTGCAGCCGTCGGGCCTCTGGACTAATTTTCTTGACCATCGGCAATGGAGTCTATCTTCTCCGGTTGTGTGTAGGTATTTTGATGACTGCAGGTGCATTGGTCCACACAGGTGCTACCTCTGGTAGAGTGGGTCATGGTGTGACGCCACGGACCTGCACCCCCAATTTCGGGCTAGGTGTGCCCTTCTTCTTGGTCTTTGTATGGACTTGCTGCCATCCCTCTTGTTCTTTTATTGGTGCCAGGAAATATGCTTCATAAGCATGTTGAGTGCTGGCTTCTGCGATCTCTTCAGGCAACGCCTGATACAGGGAGACCATGTTGACTGCGGCTCTTCTCAGAGGTGCTTCGTGAGGTTGTGGAGGGTCAACCTTGTACTCCCCCAAGTCTATTTCTTCTTTATTGACCATGCCTTCAATGATGTCCTTGAAAACATAGCAATCTTCAATCAGGTGCCCCAGCATCTGGTGATAGGGGCAGAACCTTGGGCTATCTTTTCTTTTCAGGTCTTCCGGCCTTTTTGGTTTGGGCAAGGTAACCTTATCATATTGGGTCATCCAGTCAAACAGAATCTTGGTTTTCTCTTTTGGGAAGGAATAGGCCTTCTTCATTTTATCTCGGAGTGAGGGACCATCTCGGTCGTCTCTGACTTTAGCAGGCTGAGGGGCAACCGCCTTCTTGCCTTTGTCTTTTTGTTTTTCAAATGACTTAATGTCAAGAGTGTTTGCTTCTTTAGGCGTTAAACGCCGCTCTGCTATTTTTGCCTTCTGTGTAGTGACAGCAGTCGATGCAGGGGCAGGTCTTGCCAGAAAGGCTTCCACCTCAGCCACGACATTATTTAGACGGTCGAATGATCAGATTTCCATTCCAATCATCTTTTCTAACACCTCTCTCCTGAGGTTTTCTTTACAAACTTGTACAGCGTCCTCCTGGTGCAGGGGCCGCTTGCATCTCATTCCGAGGTTCCTCCACCTCTTAATGTATTCAAGGGCTGTTTCATCTGCCCTTTGTTTTGTTGAGTAGAGCTCGGCCACTGTGACCTCCCTCTCAGTGACATGGAATCTTTCTCTGAATTTCTTCTGCATATCCGTCCAGTCGCTGATTGACCCGGTCGGAAGGCTGGAGTACCATTCAAATGCGAGCCCTGTCAGCGAGGACCCGAAAAACTTCAATAGATATGATTCATCAGTGGCCAGATCACCCATGACGGTCATATAGTAAGCGACATGTTCCTTCGGGGATCCCTTCCCGTTGAACTTGTCGAACTTAGGTGGCTTGTTGACCCCAAGAGGGAGCCGCTTAGTAGCATGATGTGGTGGGTATGGCACGTGATATGCATCAAATGCGACGTAGTCACCTTCACTTCGCTCGGCAAGCTTCAACTCGATCATCCTTTCCACCATCAGCTTGTTCATGGCAGTCGGATCGACCAGTTCTAGATAGAAGTGCGCTGGCTACAGATAGGGGGTGACCAAGGTGGTCGCCTGCGGAGGAGGACGCAGCAGTGGAGGTGCTTGCTGCACCTGTGACAGTACTGGCGGCATCAGAGGCTGTGGTGGGCGCTACTGAGTGGTCGCCAAGTTGGGCTCTGCCGGCTGGGGCAAGGTATAAAGTGGTGGGAAGTCGCTTGGGTTGAAGGCTCCCCGTGATGATTCGGCCTGCATCTCAGGCTACTTGGAGGCCGAGGCTTGCTCCGTCCTTTCCCTTAGCGGCTTCTTCAGAAGCTCTATCTCCTGCTGATATCTCTGGAGTATCATCAACACCGACGGGTCCATGGCTGCCGTGGTGGGGATGGCTTCTGTCATTTCCCCTGATGCACCTTTAGGCGGGGTATCTATCAACACGTCCTCTTCCTCCGCGGTCACCACATTTGCAGTTAGAATGGTGGACCCGTCAGTCTGGACTTGCTTTCCTTTTGTAGCCGCCAACATCTCCCTTGCGACTTCTATTCTTCGGGTGCTCGGCCCGGGTCTTTTGGCCAATCGAGCCAGCTCCTGAGGTTCCTCAGGTAGTCTTTCATATTGGCTGGACACTCCAGCCATATTGCAAGTGAAGACTTGCATTCTTTTCTTTTGGCAATGGACCCTCCTCTTTGGATGTTGAGGGAGGGTCAGTCTCTTAAAGATGGAGACTCTTCTTTCCTCCTGCTGATGAGGAGTGGCTTTATCGGCTTTGATCTCTAAGCCATCTTCATATCCATTATCATCAACTGACGACATCATTCCTCTTTCTTCTTCTTCTTCTTCGATTTCCATTGGTGGACAATCGTCTTCTATTGCCATGGCTACTTGCAACAGCCATTGTTGGCCCAATGAGGGGTTACCCATACCCTTGAGGTAATTTCTGACCATACTGGTCATCTCTTCCCGCCCTAGTCCCTGATGTAGGACTGGGGATGACTGTCGACCTCCAATCGGAGGGATATAGGCCAGCCGAGCTCTTTCGGTGAGCTATTCAAATCTTCTCCCTACTGCAGGGATACTAGCTTGTCGGGCACACGCCCTAAAACTTGTGCGGCGAGGAGGCTCCACGACAATCTCTTCTCTTCTTGGGGCCAGCGCCCTCTCATTTCTTTCCTTCCCCTAGATGGGCTTGGAGTGGTAGTAGACAGGCGCCTTACGGCGAGCAGGTTGGATCCTCTTAGGGACCCAGACTTGCTTAAACTTCTTGGGCCTTGGGGCCAGCTCTCCCTGGCTTTGACGGCCTTCTTCTTATTTCCCAGCCCTCCTCTTGGAAAGAGCGTGGAAGGAGTTGCGGGTTGGCACAGCAGCAACCACCTGGTCTGGAATTGCTTGGGCCTCACGTCTGTCCAGGAAGATCCGGACACCCCCAATCAGGACAGACTTCCCAGACAATGACAATCGTCCGGTCATAGGAACCTCAGCTCTTCGGCGGGAACTCCCCTGGCGGAGACTCCGGGGCTTGTAGTGGTAAGTGGTGCGAGCCCCTTGGGCCACATGATGCGCCATGCAGCTAAGCAACTGAGTCTGTTCTGTCGCCAGACCCCTGTAGCTTCAGGCGTTGTGGGCCCTTGTCTTCATGGCAGCTTCTTGCTCGGTCGGCTCTGAAAGCTCGACCTCCAGTATTTCAGTGAAAGCTACCCCTAGGAAGTTGGGGAAGCCGACCACCAGTGGGAAGGAACCAAAAATCATTGGCACCGCCAGTTACCCGTCAGCAGCATGGTTGGCCACGATCACGGGGCCAAAGGCTAACGTAGTGAGTCCAGCAACCATCGTCACTTTTCCTGTAAAATAGAATAAGCAAACAATCAGGACTCCTTTGGGGGGCCTTGAGGCCCGTTTATCTCGGTAAAGAGATGAGAGGAGAATGCAGTCCCACCGGGCGTGCCAGACTTGTGGGGGATGAGATCTTTATTTAGAAAAAATTATTCCTTAGGGCGTGCCAGTCACTAGGTGACGAGTTTATTATGCGCTCAATCTGACCCAAGTCGAGCAAGAGTGAAGTTCATGTCGGGACCGAAACTCCGCCATACCATAAAGGCTATGGCGTTAATTATATCCTCCAATAAGAAGGAAAACCTCTGATTAATTGCCGAGATAATGAGCCGTTCGAGGCTGAAATAGAATGCAAGAAGATGCATGCGATGATGAAGCCCCTAAGACCGCATGGAATGATTCATTGGTTAATTTCTTAATCATGTAGGGCAGACATAGTTCATTAAGTTTGAGCCCCCGATACGAGGCGGAGATCGTAAGTCTGGAGACCACCATCGCGCATAGCCAAGATTTCAGGTTGGGCATGACCCGACCTACCATCAATGCCATTTGATATACCAAGGTCTCATTAAGGCAAGCATGCACTAACAAAGCACATGAGAATGCATATCTATGTCTAATGCATGAACTAGCAAATGCATGACGACAGGTGATGTCAATTTTAAGAGTTTCTTTTTATTTGCTTTATGGTTAATTACGTTGATTGGCACAAGCCGTGGGAGGCGAAAGTTGACTCGAGAATGAGAGGAGTTAAAACGGTGCGACATACGCATTTTTATTCAAAACTGGCACGAGGTAGTGTAGGTATAAGGGTTATACGGTGCGGGGTAGCGTAGGAGTAGGGGTTTAAACGATGTAGACACGCCAAAATTGACATTACTTTGAGAACATCTCGTATTACCTTATAACGCCCCAATTTGACCCTCAAATTATCTTATCTGAGTGATTTTCTAAATTTGATGGATTTTTCACTTTTTTCTATTTTTTTAGATTTTTTTTGGTTTTTCTGTAATTTTTTAGGATTTTTCTCTATTTTCTGGGTTTTAAAGAATTAGTGTCGGGCACCCCAGATGCCATTTGTAATTAGCGACACACACACGGGACGTTATTTCTTTATTTTTGTTGGAAAAAAGTAAAAAAAATCATTTTTTTCTTTGAACGCGGTCGACCATGCGATCGCGTTCCGAGAACGTTGTCGTTGAGGCGACCGCGTTCAGCAGATCGCGGTCGCCAGGGCGACCGCGACCTGGAGAAAACCCTTAAAAAATTAATTTTTTTATATGGAAATTTGCGTCCATGACCCTGGACGCCAATTTAATTGGCGTACGGACCCTTCGACGTAATTTTTTGGGCTTTATTTTTTAAAATAGTTTTCAAATGATTTTTGGAAATATTTTAAATTGCATCCTGGCCCATGGACGCCATTTTTATTGGCGTCCAGACATGTAGACGCGAATTTCGAGTGTTATATTTTCTAAAGATTTTTGAAATGATTTTTGAAATGGTTTGAAATAGCATCCGTTGAGGTGGACGCGAATTTAAATAGCGGCCGTTATGCAAGACGCCATTTTTCATGCTATTTTTGAATCCCATGTTCATCCGAAATTTAAATTTTAATGACAAATAGCGTCTGTACACTCAGACGCTAATTCTTTTTATTTCGGATTTCCAAAATTTAACCTGTGAAATAACGTCCTTTGTGGTGGATGCTAATTTAAAAAGCGTCCAGGGTGTTAGACGCCTTTTTTCTGAGATTTCTAAACTCGCCTGCAGCCGATTCGATTGGGTAAGTCTCCCGGTGGCTTTCCAAGCTGAGAGGATTAATTCCTTTTTATTCCCTTCCACCGAATAATCCTTCCCGAATCAACACCCCTCATCTTCCCCTATAAACAGCGAGCCTGCGGCTATTGCTCAGGGGGGCCGATTCTTCATTCTAAGGGAGGTTCTGTCGGTTGCTGGGCTCAAGGAGGAGTTCTCTCCGTGTTAAAGCTTCATCATTTGTTGAGACTCCATCCTGACGCCCATTCAGAGTCAACACAAAGAGAAAACTCATGATCCCTTTCTTCTTCCCCTTCATTTATTCTTTTCCTTTATTTTGTCAACTGCATGCATGCATAACATCTGTTTTGACACCGTTTCTCCACATCTCAACCACGTTGAGCCTCCCACAGTGCACACTGGCACACTAATTTTTAACATTCATCATCTCACACATACCCATTGCATTGGGGTTTAAAGGGCCAATGCCCAACAGGTGTGTCATTCTCCGTGCTTTCATGTCATGTATATTTAATTGGGATTGATATTACACCTTGAGTTCTAATTCCATTATTTTTATTGGTGTTTGTGTTTCTTGCAAGGGTAATCTAAGATGACTCTCTCCATCGGTCGGTCGATCGGACGAGAAGGAAGTCATCCACAATCTCCCCCGCATTTTTTGAGGTATTTATGTCCGCGATCCCTCCTTTATTTCTTTGATATATCATTTGAGGCCTGCGGTCTCTGGCGATCCCCTCTGTATTAGCACCACATGCATGCCTTTCTTTTATTATTATTTTAGTGGGTTTTAATCAAATCTACAAATCGGCGATCACGGTGGGACTTCTCCTATTTTTTTCTTTTGATTACCCTTCTCCACTAGGCACCGACGTGTGCCATCTCCATTTTGCACCCACTGTGCACCCCCTTTCCCCTTCATTCTCATCCTTTTGCACACCACCTGCACACCCCCACATTGATTGACTAGTTTGGTAGTTTTGTTAAAAGTCCACTTTTATTATCTTAAAAAAAATGAGCATGCCTCGATGTTTTGATTACCGTGGGAGTTTGTGAGTGTTGTTACATTCCCTTCTTGTCTAATTGACATTCCGGCATTCTAGTAAATCTTCGGCCATTTCTATAAAAAAAATAACATCCAGTGGTTTGGGCGCTCATTGAATGAGCGCCCACTGAAGCAGCCGTTAATTTCCTGTGAGCACTCACCTGCATACTATATACATCTCTCATGTGTTTAGGCAAATCCCAAGCATCTGTTGCATACAATATTCCTTGCATTTCTCTGTTGCATATTAAATACATGCCATTCTTGCATTTCCTGTTAAAATTGTGCATATCGTATTTCCTGTTACATTGGTGGCATCATCATATTCATATTCAGGGATTTCCCTATTGCATTTGTGACATGTCATGATCATCATAGTTGTATCTTGTGTTTCCCTGTTATGCATCACATCCGTATCTTGTTACATTGTCTGTTCCACCATGGTTCTATATCCATCTTGTTTGCATTTTGCTATTCATCTATTTGCATTAGTCTTTGTTTGCATTTGTTCATTGCATCCCAAAGGACATATTGCATTCACTGTTACCTATTGGCATTAGTGCATGCTCATTTTGTTCTTCTATTTTTTCATTTATTTTCCCTCTTCACCATATTCACATCATATCATTCTGTGTGTCTTTTTTTCCATCTTGTTGCATTGGCATTGGCTTGGGAGACCTCTTCTCCCTACACTTTGGAGGAGCCATACCCCTTTCTTGGTTAAGGAATGACCCTCCATTGAGCATTCCGTCTCTTTGGACCGGAAATTCCTAAACCAAGACCTCCATAAGTCTCCGCACCCGTGGATTCCCTCACGGACGCCAGGCAGGTTGTACCTTTGAAGTCCCCGGGTTTAGTTGGCCTACATGTGGTGAGAATTAACCTAGTTGGCACAGAAGAAAACCACATTTGAAACTAGGTCCATGACCTTGAGTGTTCACATCAATTTTATTGAACATCTCTAATCCACCAATTATCAAACAAAAGAAATCAAGGGTAACTATTCCAACTTGTTTGCTATCTTTGTAAATTATTTTGATTGCACATTAAATTGCTTGCATAATGGCTTACCTTGATAAGAAGACCAACATGTTTAATTCAATTAATATTTATGAGGGTGATCATCCTAGCACATCTTATTCCCCTCCACTTAATAATTCTCACCACAATTCTTTAAAGGGACCACGTCCTCATTCCTATGGTCATGCCCGACCCATGGGCAATGTCCAATCCCATGGTCCCTCACATTCATTGCCAGCCACTATTCCCATGGGACCGTCTCCCCCCGATAATGAGGTCTCCGAGATCTTGCATGCATTAGATCATCTCACCCCTCAACAAATCCAGGCCATTCAGGCCGCTGTTGAGGGTGCATCTCATTCCTCTCATCCTCCTTCTACTCCTATTCGGGTGGCCCATCACATGCCTCCTTCTCATATTCCCACTCCTATTCGGGTGGCCCATCACCCGCCTCCTTTTATTCACCCTCCTTCACCGCCCAAGGCCTATTTATTCCTTGCAACCCGGCCCATCCGGGTTCTTCTCTGGGTTAGCCCATTAATCCCCCTCCATGGCCTTTTTATGCGGCCCCTCCTTCAAGGCCCTGCCAACCCTCTGTTACTCAAGTCACACCCCTCAAACAAAATCTTCTCGACAAAGTCACTTAGTTAGAAGAACAATTAAAGAGGGTTACGAGCCCACGGCCCGCTCCTCCTACTCCAGTCAATCCCCTTTATGCTGCTCTAAACGACATTACAAAGATGGAGAAAGATTGGAAGGATAGGAGAGACAACTACGTCATCGACAGTTCAAGCGAGCAGGAGCCGATAGGTTTCAACCCTCAAATGGACGTCAAACTCCCTCCATCCATCCATATCATTCATCAATATGGCCCTCCGCCTCCGCTTACACCTACACAAAATCATCCACAATACCATTACATTCCACCACCCACATACACGCCTCCACTACGACGTCCACTTGAGCGTGACAATGAAGAGCCTGCAACTGAAGAATCCAAGATGGTGCAAGATGAAGCTCTGCCAGTACCCCTTCCGAGTTTCCTCCGTTTTCCACTTCCTTCATTACCATCAGAGGAGCCTCCTGCTCAGGACGAAGCCACCGTCTTCAATCCAACCCCCACCTTTGAGACTCATTGGTGTTACGACAATGGGTCGATACTCCAATCACCCACGACAGCATATCAGGAGTCTTCTCCTACCACACATACCGCTCGCCCCGTTCGGCATTTCCTCCGCACGAAACCTTCACCAATTACACCTCCACTAGCTTCATCGTTAGCCTCCGCAGCACTAGCCTCTGCCAAACCTTCCACTAAACCTCCACCCAATATGCCATTAGCCTCTACTCCATCGGCATCCACCAAACTCACAACCGAACCTTCCTCATTTAACCCCCCATTACTGCCACCTCGGCCCTTCATTGTACCTCAAACCCATAACCCAGCTACCCTTACTCTACCACTTAACCCTTCACCCTCACCCATGTCTAGTCCTGAGCAGGATCCATCCCTTTTTACACTCGAGCCAACCCCGACTGCTTCCGAGCAAAGGAGGAAGCTCGACGTGTTTGAACCTCCACTTCTACGCACCCATTCTCCAACACCTTCCATTGCACCATCACCATCTATGGGGTCTTCCACCTCCGCCTCACCTTCCTCTACCACTCGGAATGGGTGTGCTTCTTCAAGTATATGCACCGAAGATGACCAAGAGCCGGACAAGAAGGATTTGGCCACGACCGCACTATTCAAGATGCAAGAATTTGTTTACCGGATGTCGATCCGCATTTTTGTGCCAAGCATGGTTGAAGAGGCCAGGTCCCCGCCGCTGCTCGCCAGAAGAAAATGTCAAGTGTTGATGTCGTATGAGTCTACGACCAAGGACCGGGCAGGGCACCTCTTGTTCCAACTATACAATTTTGAACCCGTTCTTCCGTGCAAGGGGCAAATGCCCATTTTGTTCAAAACTCTTTATACGCCATGGTCCTTGGACGTGACTATGCTTCCCATTCCAATTTGTCAATCCCCTCATATTATTGCTCCTCACTCTTCAAGGGAGTTGTCATTTACTATTGAAGCTTCGTCATGGGCTTGTACTTTATCCATTGGGCCAATCGGCAATATACTCTTGTTGCTATGGAAGGGTAGGCATTCTTCTGCCAAGGGGCCGTCCTCCATCCTATCCATCTTTTATTCAACTCCACCCTCGTTTATCACCAATTGTTCATGGGCCACTCCAAGGGTAAGAAGGAGGATCTCATCTTCTCGCCCTTTATATTCTTTGCATCTCATGCATTCTGTTGCATCCATGCCTTCATCGCATCCATTCTGTTGCATTCGCATGCATTCCTTTTTCCCCGGGTTTCCAGAACCGTATTTTCCCCGTCTTCCGGAACCTCCAGATCTTCCGCATTCCCTATCTTGTTCATCCTCATCCTCTGGATCTTCAAGTCCTCTTGCACTTCCTGGGCATCGTGCCCCCTCCAATCTTTTTTCAGGGCATCGCGCCCTTTTCCAACTCTCGCATCTGGACTCTCCGGATTTCTCTTCTGTCTTCCCGGGGCATCGCGCCCCACGATGTCTCTGAAGTCCCACGATCAATGACACCCAAGAGGGGGGTGAATTGGGTGTTTACCAATTTTAAGAAAACTTTTGGCTTTTTACAAAATATGTGGTAAACAATAATTAGCAATTGAAAATTAATTAACCAATTCTCTCAAACTCACCGTTCCCACACGACCATACAACGAAAACAATCAAACCACACAAATAACACACAATGCACAGCGGTTTTTAAGGTGGCTCGGATGCAACAATGGCAATCCTACGTCCACCCCTCACCAAACCCGGTGAGGCTTCACTCGGGGATAAATCCCCAAACGGAGACAACGCTCCAACCATACACGCAGGATGACGCCTGCACACACACACGGGGACGCGCCCCAACCCACACACGGAGACAAGCTCCAACACACACACACACACACGGAGATGAACTCCAACACGATCTGACAACCGGATCACAACCACACACACAAGATCGAACGGATCTAAAAAGACCCTCACACACACAAACGCAGATCTAGGAAGATCCACGTACACACACGAATCAATTACAACACACACACAAACAACCATAGATCCAACATGATCCACACACACACAAGTTATTGTGGTTTATGATGAAACACAAATATGAGACTTAAAGCACAAGACAACAAAGTAAATAGACCACACTTTAGAATGCTCCTGATTTAGGCTCCCCCTGAGTGTATGCTCCGGATGTTCACGTTGATTCCTTCTTCACCTGAATGGCTTGAGACTCAGCTTGAATGGCCTTGTATTGGATGTAGGTTTCCATGCACGGAGTACTGTTCACTGCTACAGTACTTCTTCTTCTCTTCACTTGGACAGCCTTTCCTTAAGCTCTTCTTGAGATCCTTGCCTGATTGGAACTCCCTGGCTTTAGAAGATGACTGAATGGCTTCAGTTGATGCTTGAACGGCTTCGATCGGATGAAGAACTTGGTGGAAGGAATGTTGTTCACGATCGTTGCAGCAACCTTCCTTTGATAGCTACTATCTTGATCTCTCTAGGTTGATTTGGTGTTGCTTCAATTCATGGAAAGATGAAGGCTTCAAAATAGATCTTGGATCTTCAACTATGATGAGGCTTTGATCTTTGAATCACTGTTCACGGCTACAGTGATATTCCTCCTCTTCCTTGAGCCAACTTGATCTCTCTTGTTCTCTTGGAGCCTCAGAGGGTTTATGACCTCAAAGAGAGGTTTTATAACCCTTGGAAGGTTAGGAGACAAGTCCCAGACCTAGATCCACAAAATCTGGGGTGATTGGGAGCATTGGGATTAAAGAAATGGGGTGAAGGACCTCTTTTCGAACTTGACACAAAAGTCAACAAAGGAGGGCATCGGGGCTGGCGGTCGACCGGTGGAGGGCTGGCGGTCGACCGCTAGGGGCCATTCTGTAGCTTTGTGGCTGCTGGGAAAATAGGTCGACCGCTAGCTCCTGGCGGTCGACCGCCAGGTTCACAGGTGCCAATTTTTCAGTTCTGTGATTTTAGGTCGACCGCCAAGGGTCCACAGGTCGACCGCCAGTCTCCAAACCTGCAAAAGTCAAGTGTTAGTTCACTTGAAACTATCCATTGGTTCGATACTTGAAAAAGGCTTGTATTATAGTTGATTACAAGTTTGTTTAGACTCGATTTAACACATGGAATGATTCATGAACACACGTTTGAAAAGGAGTGAATCTTGATGGTTTAAAGCTTGAAGCTTCGTTTTAATACAAGGTAGGAGTCTTACCAATGGTTCTTGACAGTAAATGACATATACCACCTGTTTTGGATTGCAGAGGAGCATGGTGCTTATCCACATGTTTGGTTTACCAGGTGGCTACCATGAGTTGATCCTGCAAGCAAAATAGTCATGGTTAATACCATGCTTGTTTACATTAAAGAGAGTATGAAACCTCTTGCCTCTTGCAAACCCAACATAAACAATAAGACGAATGAGCACAATCATCAAGAACATGTGTAATAATCACAGGTTTAGTTATCATCATTAAAGCACACATTAAGTTTAGTTATCATCATAATCATAACTTAACAATTATAACAATCATCAAAACCATAACTCAACAATCTCCCCCTTTTTGATGATGACAAACTTATTGATGATGACAAACTTAATGATAAACTTATTGATGATGACAAACTTAATGATAAACTTATGATGATATAACAGTGGTCGTCTCCCCTTGTCACACACAAACATCAAATTTCTCCTCCTTTGACATAATCAAAAAGTGGGATAATGCAACACTTTCTCACCCTGGGACATGATCAACAATATCATCAAGCTGAAAGAATCCAAAAGAGGACGAACAAGCTTATCTTCCTTTGAGGCAACAAGAGCCCATCTTAGCAAATCAGAACAAGCTGCAAGGGCAAATCATGGACGAACAAATCACATGATTCCAATCAGATGAGATCAATTGGTGATAGTTTCACAAGACAATATGATACCATCCAACATATATTCAATCAAGCATATGTTGATGTCAATTGAATGGAATGATTGGCCTCAAGGATGGGAGACAATGGAGATGTTCACAAGATGAGGCATTCAGCAAGATAGCATTCAAAAACTAGATCCCATACCAGATTTTCACTATATGAAAGAGCAGGATGGCACAGCAAAAGATTTTCGTTTATTTTCAAATTTTTGATTTTTGTAATTTATGGAAATGCATAAGAACTCAATGCAAGTATGTGATGACACTATAAATGCAAGCATGATACCAATGGAAAGCAAAGACCCCATATGGCAAGTGTAAACAAATTGAAGTCCAAATTTGTGGGATTTTCAGTGATTTGCAAATTTTTAATTTTCATATGAAGTGCATGAGGCTATATACAAACAACTGATGAGACATGATAAGCACACAATGTAGTCAGGCAGATACGTATATATAGACATGCAAGTATATCTCTCCCTTACTAATTGAAGAAGGGAGTGGGTATAAGAAGGATGCAAGAGAATCATGATAATCGTAATGCACATGTGTAGCACATGGGAGATTGTGCAATCATATAGGAGAATCATGCAATTGCTAATGTAGTCAATCAACTTTCTGAATACATATTAAATCAAATTTCCAGATGTGTAAGTGAGAAACATGAAAAATGATAGTTGCAATATGGATATTCAGATTTTCAGATTAACATAAGGAGACATTTTACAAACTACACTTCAATTTTGAGAACAGCATATTGGAGACTACGCTCTACCACAATGAGTTTTCAGCATCATTTTTCAACTCAAGATAGACAGAAGTTTTTAAAAGTGATCAGGTTCAAGATGATTCCTTTTTACGCGAGTAGACGCATGGAGCTCATGCCAGAATCCCCGGTTACTCAGAATACTGAACCATTTCACCTTATTTTGAACAGAGGTACTAGTCAACACTTTTCAGATATGAACCACATCACGTCTTAGGTGATATGTGCCCAGTTTACTCAGTGAGACCGAGCATTGCTCTATCTTTCATTTCATTTCAGATTTTTCAACAAGGATGTGTAGACAGCTTTTTCCTCAACTGTCTCTTCATTATATATGCAGCAAGTTTAATATCTCAAGAGTATTGAAAAGAAATTCATATATCCTTATCTTTAACACTCATTTTCACATTTTGTGCAAGAAGTATGCGAATTTGATTCAGCATGTATACCGAAAACATCATGAACACATAACAAGACAGCTCCCCCTAAACAGATGCACTTATGAAATAAGAACTCCCCCATAGTGTACAGCAAGAAACACTCCAATAATGACTCAAATGCAGCATTATTTATCAAGAGGACATAAGGTCATAGAAGTGCCAAAGGATGGGGTTTAATAGCATATAATAGCACACAGGCACACATTGGGAGTTTATGCAAATGCACTATGACATGCATGCGAGCAATGTGATGTCAATTTGATACCAATGGAATGGATGCCAACTAAATGAACCAAGTGCGACTAATGATATGCAATGTCATGAGTTCTAATGCAATGCAGCCTATGAGGATATAAGAATGCAATGCAAAAATGAGATGCAAGTGCTTATTTTTCAAACTGGTGAGATGAATGGCAATCACATTTTATTCTTGAATCAAACAATCAACTTTCATGACATGACCTTTATGAATAAGGGTGCATACATGATCAAAAATTAAGCAATGCAACCCAATTTTTAGAATTGTTTAAAATCAGATTTTCAATAGCATTTCACAAATTTCAAATGAGAAATCATCCACAAGCCAAATGTTTAGATCATTTGATCAAAACATATCTTGAATATAATTAGCTCAAGTCAAGGATCCATTCACAGATCAACCTTTCATAAGCCAGTTACAATTGTCAAGATCTGGTACAAGGCAGAGATTTTAGTCCGAAGACCCAACTCACGCATAGGGAATGCTTCCAAGTGGACATAATCCACTCTTCCACAAACGCCATTTGATATACCAGAAGGGCAGTTCAATTAAGATGTAATCATGCAGTTCAAGTTTGAGAGGTATTCAATGACCAATCATTTCACACACATTTTTCAAGATCTTCACTTATCAAACCAGAATAACAAAGTGTTAAGTTTTCAGAATGCATACCTGAGTTCAATGAGCATCACCACATGCCTTTAAAAGGGAGCAAGCTTGACAGTAGCCTAAAGCGAGGCTAGCCATTTATTGTTGAGTAGTTCATATTAAGCAATATATGTGAGGAATACTTCATGTTCGACATTATCTGAACATTCATACAGCCATAGAAATCCCTAAACTCACACAACAATGTCATGATCAATTCAGATATGGCAATGAGTATGAGATGCATGTCCACAAGGATGAGTTAGACTCACAATTCGAACACATTCATTTAAAGACAAGCTCCCCCTTTCCATGTACACAAAATATACAATGACATTTTTATTTTTGAAATATATGCAACCTATGACCTAAATGGACAAGTGACTCGTGGTACAAGGAGGAGATACATTCTCACGCATGGTGATAGTCTTCAGACAAGAATGACTTGCCCTTCATCAAATCACCATTTGATATACCACGTAGTCATGCAATGACCAACAAGCATATGAATTTTTAGAATCATGAAGTGCATTGATGCAATGGTGATTAAAAAATATGTAATACACTCTAACAACAATTTTTTGTTTTCCGAAATAGAGATCAAAAATTTATTTTCAATACTTGTGCCTTGAGCATTCATCATTTTCAAGCTTTCCACCTTTCATACCATGCCTTAGGCACTTGCTTTAGCACGTACTAGGACTTCCACCAGCTTATGCTCAAGTCGATCCTGGAGGTTGTTCAAGTTCTGGTATCTCATCTCCTTGTGGCAATTGAGAAGGTTTTCATCATTTTTCATCCTTGCAATGGTATATGTTTAGTTGATTCAAGTCTGACTATGGATGACTAGCATCATTTGGACTTGGGGAGTGTAATCTGCATCCAATGGCAAGAGGACTTAAGTTGTCAATTTCGATTTAAGTTTATTGACAGTGACATGCCAAAATAATTTGACAACCAGCATCCCCTAGATAAATCTAGATGCAATGCATGATTCATGTGTGAACCTAAACATTAAGCCTATATGATGAATGTGATTGCTCCCCCTTAGTGTGTGCATGAATGCAAGATGTTCGGTGACAATCCGATCCCATATACAGCCTTTTAAGAAAATGACTCGTAGTACCAGGCAGAGAACTTAGATCCGAAGATCACCTCATGCGTAGTGATAGTTTTCAGACAGGCTTAACCTATCCTTCCACATGTCACCATTTGATATACTATGTAATCATGGATGATGAGGGTAGCGAAATTGCAATGCATTATGGCATGAATACACAATGTTTAACTTATGCATGACAGAGTATGAAAGTGTATGCAAACTCAATATGTGTAGTGAAAACATGGTCTGAAGAATCTTCAAGCTCTCCTACCACAAGATGTTATATGACAAGTGATATATGCACGAGTATGCAAACAACAATGAATGGAATGCATGTACGGACATGTGCATTATCACAAGACTATTCAGCACAATATGAATAAAGCCATGACACCATTACTGAAGAGAGTGAGAGGGATATCACCTGAGTTTCCAAATTCTATTTTTGATTTTCTGTTTTAGCCTTTCTTGAGTCACTTGACTCGTGTGCCTTACCTTTTTGGCGAAAATAAATTTCATGCTTTACATTCCCAAGGCACACCTGCAAAACAGATTTCTCATTTGGCCTTCTTAGGTACCCAAATCTTTTTGGGTCCTTGTGGGTTAGCAGCAACATGGGCATGTGATTTCCAACTTTTGACAACATCCAAATCATCATTTTTCTTTAGAAACCAATCATGCTTAACATTCCCAGATTTGCCAAAGTGATGGTAGAAGGCACGTGACATCATATTCTTCCTTCTCATGGGTTCTACTGATTTGTGTGCGTGAGCATGATGTGTTGAGTGGGAGTTCTTTCTCTTCAACAATAACCAACAATGTGAGGTTGTATGACCCCATTTACCACAATGATTACAATACATGGAAGGTTATGTGGTGAAGACTTTCTTTACATTTTTTAAAACAGCTTGGTTTCGACATGCTCTCAAATCATCATTCTTCATAATGAAATAATTATGCATAGCATGTCCATGTTTTCCACAATAAAAACATGTGAGTTTCTTTCTAATTGGTTGTGTGTGTGTGGAAGAGGTATGTTCAACATGCATGGAGGTGCTAGCAGCATTTTTGAATTTTTGATGCAAATTGATTTTCTTTGTAGATGCATGTGTGTGTGCAACATGATTTTTCTTTTTCGGACTTTCATTTGATCTTTTTATTATCTGTGAAGAAGATTGATTTGGGGACCCATTTGATGTACTGGCTATGTTTGAACTGTGCACAAAAGATGTATAAACTTTATTTTCAAACTTCTTTTTGTTCACAGGATTAAAACCCAGCCCTTCCCTTTGAAAATTCACTTTCGACCCCAATAATTTATCCAAATTTTCTTGACCATTCACAAATCTAGACATTGAAACATTCAAGTAAAGAATTTCAGATTGAAGAGATGCAATGTGAAATTCATAGGAAACCATCTTATTTTCATAGGAGTTGACTTGTTCATGTAAAGTAGCATTGATGGTTTTATGACTTTCAATTTCTTGCAGCAAAGCATGCACTTTTTCAGATTCATCAATATTCACAAATTTTCCTTTTTCAAAAGCAAGCAATCTTTCAGAAATGGTATTGTTCAATTCTTTCAGTTTCTCATTTTCCATTTCAAGATTTTTATCATGAGCAAACTCATTTTGACCATTGTTCATAAGACTTACTCTCTCTCTCAGCTCTTTATTTTCATTTCTCAAAGAAGATATTTGATCTTTATGAATTTCAATGTCGAACACATGACCATTAATCAATTCCTTCAAGTGTGAGCATTCTTTACATGGAGAATCACATTTATTTTGTCCAACATCTTTTTTAATTTTTTGTTTTCAGACTTAACCTTCTCGTATTTATTAGCAAGTTCATCATATGCAATCAATAACTCCTCATAGTTGAATTCATCTTCATTATCAAAATCAGAATTTATCTTTGAGCTTGATTCAACTTGCTGATCACTCCTTTGATCACTCGTGCCTGCCACAAGACATTGATCTTCATGCTCTTCCCGGACTTTAGTTAAGTTGACCAAGATATCCTTCGCAGATCTGCAATGGGAGACAAAAGGGAAAAGATTAGAATCAACTGTAGTAATAAGCAATTTTAGAACCAAATTTTTTTGATCATGTTTGAGCTTGGAATCTGCGGTCCAGACAGATTTGTCTTTAGGCAACTCATAAGGACCATGTGAGATAAGCTTCCATAACTTAAGATCATATGAGTTGACTAGACTGCACATCCTTCCTAAGCATAAATCAAAATTGCAACCATCAAACACCGGTGGAGAATTCAAGGTGTACATAATGATAGTCATTGATCTGGATCACTCTAGATCGTTAGATCTATGAAATTAGAGCCTTGGCTCTGATACCAATTGAAGTCCCGCGATCAATGACACCCAAGAGGGGGGTGAATTGGGTGTTTACCAATTTTAAGAAAACTTTTGGCTTTTTACAAAATAGGTGGTAAACAATAATTAGCAATTGAAAACTAATTAACCAATTCTCTCAAACTCACTGTTCCCACACAACCATACAACGAAAACAATCAAACCACACAAATAACACACAATGCACAGCGGTTTTAAAGGTGGTTCGGATGCAATGACGGTAATCCTACGTCCACCCCTCACCAAACCCGGTGAGGCTTCACTCGGGGATAAATCCCCAAACGGAGACAACGCTCCAACCACACACGCAGGACGACGCCTGCACACACACGGGGACGCGCCCCAACCCACACACGGAGACAAGCTCCAACACACACACACACACACGGAGATGAACTCCAACATGATCTGACAACCGGATCACAACCACACACACAAGATCGAACGGATCTAAAAAGACCCTCACACACACAAACGCAGATCTAGGAAGATCCACGTACACACACGAATCAATTACAACACACACACAAACAACCACGGATCCAACACAATCCACACACACACACAAGTTATTGCGGTTTATGATGAAACATAAATATGAGACTTAAAGCACAAGACAACAAAGTAAATAGACCACAGTTTAGAATGCTCCTGATTTAGGCTCCCCCTGAGTCTATGCTCCGGATGTTCGCGTTGATTCCTTCTTCACCTGAATGGCTTGAGACTCAGCTTGAATGGCCTTGTATTGGATGTAGGTTTCCTTGCACGGAGTACTGTTCACTGCTACAGTACTTCTTCTTCTCTTCACTTGGACAGCCTTCCCTTAAGCTCTTCTTGAGATCCTTGCTTGATTGGAACCCCCTGGCTTTAGAAGATGACTAAATGGCTTCAGTTGATGCTTGAACGGCTTCGATCGGATGAAGAACTTGGTGGAAGGAATGTTGTTCACGATCGTTGCAGCAACCTTCCTTTGATAGCTACTATCTTGATCTCTCTAGGTTGATTTGGTGTTGCTTCAATTCATGGGAAGATGAAGGCTTCAAAATAGATCTTGGATCTTCAACTATGATGAGGCTTTGATCTTCGAATCACTGTTCACGGCTATAGTGATATTCCTCCTCTTCCTTGAGCCAACTTGATCTCTCTTGTTCTCTTGGAGCCTCATAGGGTTTATGACCTCAAAGAGAGGTTTTATAACCCTTGGAAGGTTAGGAGACAAGTCCCAGACCTAGATCCACAAAATCTGGGGTGATTGGG
Source organism: Amorphophallus konjac (assembly GCA_022559845.1). Lineage (NCBI taxonomy): Eukaryota > Viridiplantae > Streptophyta > Magnoliopsida > Alismatales > Araceae > Amorphophallus > Amorphophallus konjac. Next base: position 431,392,787 of record CM040118.1, read on the forward strand.
AGCATTGGGATTAAAGAAATGGGGTGAAGGACCTCTTTTCAAACTTGACACAAAAGTCAACAAAGGAGGGCCTCGGGGTTGGCGGTCGATCGGTGGAGGGCTGGCGGTCGACCGCTAGGGGCCATTCTGTAGCTTTGTGGCTGCTGGGAAAATAGGTCGACCGCTAGCTCCTGGCGGTCGACCGCCAGGTTCACAGGTGCCAATTTTTCAGTTCTGTGATTTCAGGTCGACCGCCAAGGGTCCACAGGTCGACCGCCAGTCTCCAAACTTGCAAAAGTCAAGTGTTAGTTCACTTGAAACTATCTATTGGTTCGATACTTGAAAAGGGCTTGTGTTATAGTTGATTACAAGTTTGTTTAGACTCGATTTAACACATGGAATGATTCATGAACACAGGTTTTAAAAGGAGTGAATCTTGATGGTTTAAAGCATGAAGCATCGTTTTAATACAAGGTAGGAGTCTTACCAATGGTTCTTGACAGTAAATGACATATACCACCTGTTTCGGATTGCAGAGGAGCATGGTGCTTATCCACACATTTGGTTTACCAGGTGGCTACCATGAGTTGATCCTGCAAGCAAAATAGTCATGGTTAATACCATGCTTGTTCACATTAAAGAGATTATGAAACCTCTTGCCTCTTGCAAACCCAACATAAACAATAAGATGAATGAGCACAATCATCAAGAACATGTGTAATCATCACAGGTTTAGTTATCATCATTAAAGCACACATTAAGTTTAGTTATCATCAAAATCATAACTTAACAATTACAACAATCATCAAAACCATAACTCAATAGTCTCATCCCTCCAAAACCTCCGGACATTCTCCTCCCACGGCATCGCGCCCTTTTCTATCTTCCTCCTCCGGAACCTCCAGATTCTCTTTCCTTTTTTAGGGCATCGCGTCCCTTCTGATTCCATCCCTCCGGAACCTCCGGACATTCTCCTCTTAGGGCATCACGCCCTTTTCTATCTTCCTCCTCCGAAACCTCCGGATCTCCATTCTAGGGCATCGCTCCCCTCCTCACCTCCACTCCCAAACCCTCCGGATTTCCCTCCGGGACATCGCACCCTTTTCTATCTTCTTCCTCCGGAACCTCCAGATCTTTCAGGGCACCGTGTCCCTTCCCATCTTATTCCTCCGGAACCTCCGAATCCCTTCTATTTCATCCAATTCCTCATCCTGCTCCTTCAGGACATCGCGTCATTTATTCTCTTCTTCCTTTTCCATCATTTTTTCTCATACCTTTTTTGGGGGCATCGTGTCCCTCAGTATTTTCTACCTCCGGAGCCTCCGGATTTTCCTTCTCATCATGATTCTCCTCCTTCGCCTCCGGACCCTTTGGATCCACCTCTCTCCATCCACCAATTTCTCCTCATAATTCCCCCTGATCCCGGGTCCGACCCGACTTCTTCTACTTCCACTGTCCTGGGCATCTGCCCATTCTCTCACTATTTCTGAGGCTTTAGTCCTCACCCCTCCTTCTAATTCTCCACTTCTTCTGTAAACTGTTCCTTGTGATCAAGGTCTCTGCGCCTTACCGAGGGAGTTCTAGCCCTCGCCTCTCTTCCTTTTCTCCATATTCGTCTGAGTCTAGTCTTAGTACCACTCCCTCTTGTTGAGCCACTTCAAACCTTTGCTTCCAATCCTTTTATCTGCCACTTGAGGACAAATTTCACGATGATCAACATCGTCTCTGGCAGCTGCTTTATGAGTTGCAAGGTAACATATTGGCGTAAGTACGTATTTTATGATATCATTACTTCATTACTTCACGCTTGATTTTCAAAACGAAGTGCTTCTTAACTCGATTAAGAGTGGTATTTTTGGTCTTTATCCTAGGTCTTCATCTTTATCTTTAATGAATTTCATCTTTAAAAAAAAACTGAAAAGAGTCTTCTAGGCTTGCTTCTGCCACACCTCTGGTTATTAAGAACCCCGCGTTGGGAGTATAGCATTCTTTCCAGCTTGTTAAGGGCCACCCCTAGGTGGGCACTCCACACACTTCACGTCATCCTTAGCTGGCTCCCTTTGATAAACACCGTTGCTACTTTGGCCATGCCATGAGTGTATCTGAAAGTCTCTTCTCTCCTTTTTTTCGGCCAAGTGCCGGGGCAAGAGGTTGACGGGCGAGATAACCAACCTAGGTAGGTACTCCCCAATACGAGAGAAGTCTCAAATAGGGGCAGTCTTGACCCGAACTCAAGATGAGCTTTTCATGATAAATCTAGCTTACAAGGGCTATTATCAAAATCAAAATTTATTAAATACAAAATCTGTGAATAAAGGCATGTCAAGAGAGGTAAAGTCCCCGCAGGAAAAACCCTGGTCGTATGCATGTCAAGGGTCTAAAAAATTCAAAGGCACAAAGTCCCGGCGGAACAGACCACCTCTTTGAGGGGTAGTACCTTGGAAGGAATTTAAGTCCCGATACCCATCCTACACAAGGCTTATCCCCAATTATTCTTCTCTTCTCCCTCCGAGACTGAGTGTTTCTCAGGTATGGCCTTAGCAGGGGCACCGTTAACCATGGGCAGTCGTTTATAGGGGGCCACCCTCAAATGCACGCCTGGCTTTGGGCAGTTCTTAGTGAGAGGGGAAGGAACAAGAACCCCCAGCCAGTGGTTTAAATACCCATTTAGTGCTGCACTGGCAATGTCTATTCCAAAATCCAAAAAAATGAATATTTCTTCAAAAATAAAAATAAAAAAACAAAAAAATCAAATATGTTTTAAAATCCAAAAAAATGATGATGACTACTTTCAAAATCCATAAAAATTTGCATATTTCCAAAAACTAAAAAAATGAATATTTCTTCAAAATCTCAAAAAATTGAATATATTTCTAAAAACCTAAAAAAATTGAATATTTTTCAAAACCCATAAAAATTTACATATTCAAAAAAATGCATTGTATTTTCCTGATGGTGTTTTCTTCGCAGGGACATCCTTTGCAAGGACCAGGAATTTGGGATGAGTCCTCTTCTCACCCATATCATTGACGACTCACATTGATTTCCATTCTGGGCACTCTCGATTATCATCTATCTATCCTTCAGAGTGATTGTTACTGATTCATGTTGAGTCTGATTATTCTCTATCATTTTAAGCAATTCACGCCAATCTCCTGCCACTCAGGGCATAATTCTGATTATTCACGTCAATCTTCTGATTATCTCTGCCACTCTGCGCGTCACTTCAATCATTCAAGAGCCAGCTGCTCTAATTATTCCTGCTAGCTTCGCTTGACTAATCTGGATATCATTCTGATCTTTTATGCATAAAACTTCTGATTTACCAAGATTGTCATCCTCATGACAACAATGAAAAATGTTTGGAATGATCTCTACCTCACAACTTTTTCTATGATGCTTTATACAATGCTTTCCGTGCTATGCAATGTTGTTAGATGCTTGCATGTCATATTATGATTGTTATCATCACTGCTATTCTCTATATCTTGGCTAATGAATTTTGAGTGTAGGAAGAAGTTCTGTGGTCCCACCGACTGGGCATCATCATCCAAGGCCCACGGTGTCTGCATTCTATCTCCGCTCCCACATGCTCATTGCTATCACTATCTCCCTGTATGCATTCCTACTATATGTTATCTACGCTATTAGATTATATCAAGGACCTTATGGCTTTGATAAATCTAAAATTTGAGTTCCCCTTCATCAAAAATAATGATGATTATAGAGGAGTCTCAGTCATACGGATAGGCCGTTGAGCCGTCTAAGACTGGGGACGATGGTTCCCTTTTCATGAGTTGGTGCGCGGATAAACGGACTTTGGCTTAGTATCAGCTCACGAAATTAATTTTTTGACCCAATCTGGGCAGCTTAACAATATTATCCGTGATCATCTTCTATTTTAATTTGTTTTACTTTTTCTTTTAAACCCAGCATGCATTCATGTAGGACTTTGAATCAACGTTGGGAAATCATTCTAATAAGCTGATTTTGGGAGTCAAAATGATCTTAATGTTCAAGATGTGAGATATTCATTGCCGAGTTGAATCCTCAGTTCGTCATGTCGTCGATTTTGGGCTATTTTCTCAAAAACTCTTTATTGGATTTCTACCCTCTTATTTTCACTCTCTTTTTTTCATAGATCCGCATTGGCTGCAGCACATCAACATTGGCTGGTAACTGCTCTCTGATGGCGAAACCTACGGGTTTGTGACCCGGGATACTTCCGTCGCGCTGGAAGTTGATCATTCCTTTATCTCCTTCGTGCCCGCGTGCACATTCTCTCCCCTTTTATCCAAACATTGCTATTTTCATTAAAACCTCCCGAGATTGCTTCATCTCGAGCTTTGGATTTAATTCTCATCAAGTGATGTTGATTGTGTGTCTCATCACGCATTGGCATCTACTTTTCAGTTTGCTCTGCTCCCTTGCAAAGCAGATGCCAACGCGGGACAGCTGTAGACATGCCAAAATTGACATTACTTTGAAAACATCTCATATTACCTTATAACGCCCCAATTTAACCCTCAAATTATCTTATTTGAGTGATTTTCTAAATTTTACATGGATTTTTCACTTTTTTCTATTTTTTTGGATTTTTCTTGAATTTTGTGAGATTTTACTCTATTTTCTGGGCTTTAAAGAATTAGCGTCGGGCACCCTGGACGCCATTTGTAATCAGTGACACACACACGGGAGGTTATTTCTTCATTTTTGTTAGAAAAAAGTAAAAAAAATCATTTTTTCTCTGAACACGGTCGACCATGCGACAGCGTTCCGAGAACGCTGTCGTCGGGGCGACCGCGTTTAGCAGATCGCGGTCGCCTGGGTGACAGCGACCTACATAAAACCCTTAAAAAAATTATTTTTTTTATATGGAAATTTGCGTCCATGACCCTGGACGCCAATTTAATGGGCGTCCGGACCCATAGACGTCATTTTTTGGGCTTTATTTTTTTAAATAGTTTTCAAATGATTTTTGGAAATATTTTAAATTGCGTCCTAGCCCATGGACGCCATTTTTATTGGCATCCGGACATGTAGACGTGAATTTCGAGTGTTATATTTTCTAAAGATTTTTGAAATGATTTTTGAAATGGTTTGAAATAGCATCCGTTGAGGTGGACGTGAATTTAAATAGCGGCTGTTATGCAAGACGCCATTTTTCATGCTATTTTTGAATCCCATGTTCATCCGAAATTTAAATTTTAATGACAAATAGCATCTGTAAACTCAGACGCTAATTCTTTTAATTTCGGATTTCCAAAATTTAACCTGTGAAATAATGTCCTTTATGGTGGACGCTAATTTAAAAAGCGTCCAGGGTGTTAGACGCCTTTTTTCTGAGATTTCCAAACTCGCCTGTAGCCCTTTCTTTCATCGTTTTGCATGCCGATTCAATTAGGTAAGTCTCACGGTGGCTTTCCAAGCTGAGAGGATTATTTCCTTTTTATTCCCTTCCACCGAATAATCCTTCCCGAATCAACACCCCTCATCTTCCCCTATAAATAGCGAGCCTGCGGCTCTTGCTCAGGGGGGCCAATTCTTCATTCTAGGGGAGGTGCTGCCGGTTGCTGGGCTCAAGGAGGAGTTCTCTCCGTGTTAAAGCTTCATCATTTGTTGAGACTCCATCTTGACGCCCATTCAGAGCCAACACAAAGAGAAAACTCAGGATCCCTTTCTTCTTCCCCTTCCTTTATTTTTTTCCTTTATTTTGTCAACTGCATGCATGCATAACATCTGTTTTCACACCGTTTCTCCACATCTTAACCACGTTGAGCCTCCCACAGTGCACACTGGCACACTAATTTTTAACATTGATCATCTCACACATACCCATTGCATTGGGGTTTAAAGGGCCAATGCCCAGCAGGTGTGTCATTCTCCGTACTTTCATGTCATGAATATTTAATTGGGATTGATATTACACATTGAGTTCTAATTCCATTATTTTTATTGGTGTTTGTGTTTCTTGCAAGGGTAATCTAAGAAGACTCTCTCCGTCGGCCGGCCGATCGGACGAGAAGGAAGTCATCCACAATCTCCCCCGCATTTTTTGAGGTATTTATGTTTGCTATCCCTCCTTTATTTCTTTGATATATCATTTGAGGCCTGCGGTCTCTGGCGATCACCCTCCGTATTAGCACCACGTGCATGATTTTCTTTTATTATTATCTTAGTGGGTTTTAATCAAATCTACAAACGGCGCGGAGGGGGGAGTGGCTTTAACCTGCGCGCCCCACCCAGGGCGCGTCGGATTAGGGCGCGCCGGGTGGTGGCCAAATAAAAATCAAAAGATTTGAGTGTGAAGCTATTCTGACGTGGGGGGGTACCGCGCCGTATTAGGGTGCGCTGGATTAGGACCGCATCGAATTAGCTAATTTTTGAGGTATTTTTGAGTATTTTGAGTTTATTTAGTTTATTAAGATGCATTGACTTGATTGATGAGTGAATTGAGGTCCAGGATGCCCTTGAGACAGGATTGGGACTCGTGCGAGGTTCATACTCGAGCACAGAAGTTAATTGTTTTGAAAACATGTCTTTATTAAGCCTAAATTATGAGGGCAAGCAGTCAAACATATCTGACGAAATTTTGGCAGCAGCTCCCCATCTCTGGAGGGTTGCAAGGGGAAAGCGGAGGCATACCCACGGATGGAGTAGGCTCTTTAATACCGGGTGGCACAACGCCGGTCGACAGACCCGACTGGATGGAAGACCCCGAAGGCTAGCCTACGAGGGGCACCAGTATTCCATGGGCCAAATCATTATTGAGAGTGGGACGACCAGTAAGGAAGGAAACCCCGAGGGCTAGCCTACGAGGGGCACACAACTTGAAGAGGCGTGATCTCGCGCAGATCCTGAGCGGGCAGAAGATCACCAGATTGTGAACTGCAAGAAAGGGAAACGGATCAGGGGACCCAGGGATGAGTCCCTGGGGAAAAACCCTCTGATGCTTAAGTCAGTAAAGCTATGGTGGGAGCAATATAGGGAGGAAGTAGCTTCTGCGCGAGATCCCTCTCCACCAGAAGGGTGAAGTTGATGGAGGCATCACCCACGACTCCCTTTGGCTAGGGTCCACTTCTTCACATTCGGGAGCTAGTTGAGTTTGGGCCTCACTCTATTAAGGCCCCTTATCCATTTTGTAGTTTTCCTTTGAGTCATTTTGATGTATTTCCATTTTATTTGAGTCATTTCCCTAAGTCTAGCACTTATTCTCCTATGTTTGGTATCATCATGATGTCTAATGTAAGCTATTGGGCCCCATTCGTTGGACTAGGCCCATTAGCACTCCCAACCCCCTTGGTTATTTGTAGTTGTTTATTTTGTCAGAGACATATTGTAAAGAGTGGGTTGCCTATATATAGGACCCCACTCCCCTCATTTGAAGTTAATGAATGATTACATCCTTTTGAGTTAAACTTGCCATTTGAGTTCAAATTGGAGTGATTCCTCTAGTTTTTAGGTGAGAGACCCTAGGGGAGAGATTCCCCACCCATTCCCCTCTTAATCTCTCTATTTCACCCCTCTTTCTCTCTCCTCCAACCCCAAATCCGAATTTCCTTCTCTCTCCTCCCTCCTCCCATCCACTTCCAACCTCCAACCACCTCCTTTAATGCCCTCCACTTCCCCATGGCCTCCATTACTCCACTCCCTAGTTCCTAGGTAGAAGTCTCCCCATTCCAACACCTTCCTCCACCTTCCAACCAAATCTACCCCATTCCAATGCAAGCACTCCACTTCCCAACATAATCACCCACCTTCCAAGACCTTTTGAATTTGAAATCCACCCTTCCCTCCACTCACTTGTGCCCCCCTCACCTTCTCCTCTCACCCACCTTCCCCAAATTCGTAGCTCTTCCTCCTCCACCTGCTAGCACTTGCTTCCAGCCATTCTCCACCCCATTCCCCATCACCATTAGCTCCCTTCTCCACCCCACAAGAGCCCCCACTCTCCCTTAGGTCATTCCTACCATTTCCCTCCACCAAAGAAGCCACATCTCCCTCTCATTTCTTCTAGTAGGTTGGAGCTGTGCAGATCTGCAGAACAGCCCTTGTTGCAGCATCCACCACGGATTCATCCTAGTTCTTCAGAAGGCGTGGCCTACCTTTCTGGAAAGGCCTTTTAGTCTACTTCGCAGGCGAGGTGGAATCAACACGATCGGAGCTCGGAGCTGCCAGATAGAGCCATTCTCCCAACAGTGCGCAGAGAGGTCTTCATCCTGGACCAGAGCATGGAAGATCCTTCTGCCACGACAAACCCCAGCGGATTCAGGCTGAAGCCCCTTCATCAAAGTTCTTCCTCTACCGGTCATATTTCAAGATCAAGAAACAGAACCCCGTTCGGCCACCGGAGGAAGAAGTTACGAATTTTCTCCCCCAATCTATCTAGTTCTGTTTTCTGCTATCTACTCCGACCAGTACCCACTCTTCTGTGTGCCCCGGCCATCCTAGACCTCTGAATGCATCTCCGTCACCTCCTTCTGAAAGCTACCTCGACCACGAAGATGATGCCACTGGTTTCGTGCTGATCGGAGCTCGGGAGGGCGCTCAGTCACTTCTGCAAATTGCTGTTACAGTCCAGACAGTACCTACGGCTAGACAGAGGAGGCTACTTCCTGTTGCTGGTGCAGCCACCTCCGACCGTCTGAGCTTCCTCAAAAATTATGGAGTCCACCTCATCCAGTCAGGAAGCTTCAGGAGCTGGTTTCGATCAATTTGGAGTCCAGACAAGCCCGGCATAGCCATCACAGCGACCCCCTGTCCAGAATTCCAGATTGAAGCTGCAACTTCCCTAGTTCTCATTTCTCTTCGTTTCGGTCCACCAACCCCTCCCCGCTTGGCCGGCTGAAGGCCCCACCCTGCGTGGTGGTAGTGTTTGAATGTATCATATTAACCCCTACCCCAAGGTCCCCCCTCCTGCGAGAGGAGTAGTTTTGTAAGTAGTTTGGCAGGTCAAGCGACACCGCCGCGGCGTGTGGGGAACCACCGCCTCCCCGCTCGCCCTCGTCTCCGACCGGGACCGGTTTCTTCAAATCGGTCGAGTAAGTGTCTCTTCCTTTCTCACCTAGTGTAGCTCTCTCAATATTTGATTCATGTATAGCTGAATTCGTGAGGAGTGCCCGATCCTCAAGTCCATGACTTAGAGTGATCGCCGTGGGTTAGTGTGACCCGGTGCCCGAGTGCACTTTGTCGGCCCCAATCGAATTGGGCAACCAACCTTGGGGAATCAATTCTTAGCCTTGCTGGCCCTCTACCAGCAAGGGTCCATTCCCATAAGTCACCCTTGGTATCACATAGTCACCCCGGGAATAGAGTGCAACGAAGAGAGCGGTGGCCCATTAAGGCCCATTTGGATGCTTAGATGTGCTTGTTTGACTAAGTCCGAGGTTGTGTCACATCAAGTGGTATCAGAGCAAGTTCACAACTTGTCTCTATCAAGTTGGTCCTAGGCCATTTTTATGCATTTAGAGTCCTCAGTTGCATCTCCCATGTCCACTAGAATGGCCGCTTCATACCCGTCATATCCATCCCCATCAACTTTCCCAAGAAGCCCAAATCCTCATGGAAGTTCCATTACCAACAAAGTGGGTAGCAACACCTCTATCATAGAAGCCCTACCTAATGTCCTTAATCGGCTTGAAGATATCATGTCTCGACTCGACCGACTTGAAGGAAATAGCCGTGCACCAAGAGTAAATGAGAGTGACCTTTGGGGAAATCTAGAAACCATATTTTTAGAACACTTGAAAATTAAAACCCCCCCTTTGATGGATCCAATAGCCCAAGTCTTTACCTAGATTGGGAGATTTCTCTCGACCAATTCTTTAAAAGTTTCCCCTTGAACGAAGAAAGGAGAATGAGGCTAGCCAAGGCACACCTCTCCAAACAAGCTAAAACTCATTGGTTAGTTGTGGAAGGTTTGAGAAAGATCCGTAGGGAGGCTCCAATTAGCACTTGGGATGAGATGAAGACCGAGCTTAGAAAACCCTACACTCTCCAACCCTCTCCCTCCTACTCAAATCACCAAAGTCCAAGGAGCACTTCAACTCCATCATCCCCACCCGGTCAATCCAAGACCCTAATCGACCCAATCCCCTCCATGATGACCACCACTCAACCAACCCTCACCATTCAAAACCAAGTGGACACCGTGTCCACCCCTCCACCTAGGCCCATGATTGTCACCACCCTCCAATCCAGAAGCTCCCACCAAACCCCTACCCCACAAAACCCCTTGGTCCCCACCACCACCCCTCCCTTGTCCCCGAAAAAGGACATTCCCCCCAAAACCAATCAACCCAAGCCACCTCAACCAACCCATCTCCCACTCCCTACCCCAAAAGTCCAAAGTCCTAGGCTTCCACTACTTCCCCTCCCTATCCAAGCCAAAGTTTCCCATCACCCACCACCCCGGGTACACCATGCACCAACCATCATCACCCCACCCCCAATAGACCTTCCCATTCCCTTGAGAAAGGAGACCACAACCATCCACATGGGAGTAGATGAACCCATCCCCATCATTGAGGAAACCCAAGTTCATATCCGTGGTAAGGAAGAATCACAAATGTCCCCTAGCTTGGACCCCCAAGAGCCACAAGCCTTCACAAATAGCACCATAATCATAGATGGGCCCCTAGCTAGATGGCTAAAGGAGAGACCACTTCACCCCATCGTGTCCTATGTTTACCCACCCATGGAGAAAAACATTCCCATTACACCCATTAACTCCTATCACACCATAATCCAAACATCCTACCAAGTGGAAACCTTAGAGAATCTTCTTAAGGGCGTAGCATGGCAAATTGAGTTCACTAGCATGTTGACCCCTATGGCCAAACCACCTAAGAGCCTTGGCCTCCTACACCTATGCATAGGGTCTATCACCTCGATTTGCACCATTGGTTGCTACACTAGTGACCTCCTTCTATTCCTCCCTACACCCGATGAGCCCAACCTTCTCCTCGATTTAGAGCTTCTTATCTCGGGTAGAAAGCCTAGTCCTCCATTCATGGCCGACCATCCCACCAAAAACTTTGGCCCGATCACTTTACTAGAGGAGGAGAATCCACCATCAAGGGGTTGTGAGGACCAAAAGGACCTAGGGTTCCTCTCCTTAGGTGACCCTTACCATGACCCCTTCGATCCCTTCCTATACCCACCCATTAAGATCCCAAACACTTTGTTCGGCCAACCGACTAGAAAACTTGGCCCACTTACCTTGGAGGAGGATGACTCACAATTTGGGAACCTTGAAGACATAGAGTGCCTCCCTCTAGGAAGACTTTTCTACGACTCCTTTGATCCCTTCCTATGGGAGTCTAGTTCCCCATGTAACCCAACCATCTTACCCACCACCCACCCTTTCCTACCCTCACCCATCATATTGGGCCAAACCAATCTCATCCATGACCCGGGTTACACCTTGGGAGCCAAGACCTTAGGCCACATATCCCTAGGTAATAAAGTTGTGCCCCACCCCATGATGACCACCTTCTTAGATCCATTCGATCCATTCCAATGGGAATTCAAAGGTTGTCCCACCCCTATAAATATGGAAGTCACTTTTGGGAAAAGTATGCATGTGTCTAGGCTTTTCACACCCCTTGGCATGAACACTATGTTGGGTCCATTCATTCATATCACCCACATGTCAAGTAGAAAGCATGAGTGGTCCAAATTTGGATGTAGTGGTCCACCTTCATTCATCATGGGTCTTAAGCATATCAAAGGCATCTACGGATGTCCGGGTCCCCCGACATGCATCACCACTTTGCATGATAGATTCGCATATGGTTGCCCCGGTCCACCTAAGCCCACCAAAGTCTACATGACAACATTGCATGATAAGTCCACATATGGTTGCCCCGGCCCACCAAGGCTCATCAAGGTCCATATGGCATCATGGCATAAATGGTCTATATATGGTTGTCCAGGTCCACCCATAACCACTAGAAGGTCAGCACTCACAAAATTGCATGAGGAAATCCGCAAGCACATTAGCATAAAAAATGAGGCTTATAAAAGGTTGGCTGACTCTCACCGGCGTCACTTAGAGTTCCAAGAGGGTGACTTTGTGATGGTAAGGACGGAGAGGCTCTCTCCAGGAGCCAACTCCAAGTTGAGACCACGTGGGACTGGGCCCTTCCAGGTCTTGAGGCGTATTGGTGCGAATGCTTATGAATTAGATCTCCCCGAGGATTATGGGGTAAGTCCTACATTCAATGTCGCCGACTTAGTGTCTTACAAGGGCCCCACGGTGAGACCTAGTGAGGAGATCGAGCCCACTCCCTCCTTTGAGAGAGCACCCACCCGAGAGGAGAGTCCACTAGCCAAAAGAGCTCAGCGTGATCGCATTGAACAAATATTGGATGAGCAGGTCACTACCACCCAGAGCAAGGTCTATGAGCGCTATCTCGTCAGGTGGAAGGATCGGCCTCCGTTGGAAGACTCATGGGTAAGTCGGGAGGACCTACAGCGATTGGATCCAGAACTCCTCGAGCGGTACCTTAGCCGGATGGACCCTTACTCGACGGAGTCGAGCTCTTTGCGGCCCAGGGGATTTGATGGAGGCATCACCCACGACTCCCTTTGGCTCGGGTCCACTTCTTCACATTCGGGAGCTAGTTGAGTTTGGGCCTCACTCTATTAAGGCCCCTTATCCATTTTGTAGTTTTCCTTTGAGTCATTTTGATGTATTTCCATTTTATTTGAGTCATTTCCCTAAGTCTAGCACTTATTTTCCTATGTTTGGTATCATCATGATGTCTAATGTAAGCTATTGGGCCCCATTCGTTGGACTAGGCCCATTAGCACTCCCAACCCCCTTGGTTATTTGTAGTTGTTTATTTTGTCAGGGACTTATTGTAAAGAGTGGGTTGCCTATATATAGGACCCCACTCCCCTCATTTGAAGTTAATGAATGATTACATCCTTTTGAGTTAAACTTGCCATTTGAGTTCAAATTGGAGTGATTCCTCTAGTTTTTGGGTGAGAGACCCTAGGGGAGAGATTCCCCACCCATTCCCCTCTTAATCTCTCTATTTCACCCCTCTTTCTCTCTCCTCCAACCCCAAATCCGAATTTCCTTCTCTCTCCTCCCTCCTCCCATCCACTTCCAACCTCCAACCACCTCCTTTAATGCCCTCCACTTCCCCATGGCCTCCATTACTCCACTCCCTAGTTCCTAGGTAGAAGTCTCCCCATTCCAACACCTTCCTCCACCTTCCAACCAAATCTACCCCATTCCAATGCAAGCACTCCACTTCCCAACATAATCACCCACCTTCCAAGACCTTTTGAATTTGAAATCCACCCTTCCCTCCACTCACTTGTGCCCCCCTCACCTTCTCCTCTCACCCACCTTCCCCAAATTCGTAGCTCTTCCTCCTCCACCTGCTAGCACTTGCTTCCAGCCATTCTCCACCCCATTCCCCATCACCATTAGCTCCCTTCTCCACCCCACAAGAGCCCCCACTCTCCCTTAGGTCATTCCTACCATTTCCCTCCACCAAAGAAGCCACATCTCCCTCTCATTTCTTCTAGTAGGTTGGAGCTGTGCAGATCTGCAGAACAGCCCTTGTTGCAGCGTCAACCATGGATTCATCCTAGTTCTTCAGAAGGCGTGGCCTACCTTTCTGGAAAGGCCTTCCAGTCTACTTCGCAGGCGAGGTGGAATCAACACGATCGGAGCTCGGAGCTGCCAGATAGAGCCATTCTCCCAACAGTGCGCAGAGAGGTCTTCATCCTGGACCAGAGCATGGAAGATCCTTCTGCCACGACAAACCCCAGCGGATTCAGGCTGAAGCCCCTTCATCAAAGTTCTTCCTCTACCGGTCATCTTTCAAGATCAAGAAACAGAACCCCGTTCGGCCACCGGAGGAAGAAGTTACGAATTTTCTCCCCGATCTATCTAGTTCTGTTTTCTGCTGTCTACTCCGACCAGTACCCACTCTTCTGGGTGCCCCGGCCATCCTTGACCTCTGAATGCATCTCCGTCACCTCCTGCTGAAAGCTACCTCGACCAAGAAGATGATACCACTGGTTTTGTGCTGATCGGAGCTCGGGAGGGTGCTCAGTCACTTCTGCAATTTGCTGTTACAGTCCAGACAGTACCTGCGGCCAGACAGAGGAGGCTACTTCCTATTGCTGGTGCAGCCACCTCTGACCGTCTGAGCTTCCCCAAAAATTCTGGAGTCCACCTCATCCAGTCAGGAAGCTTCAGGAGCTGGTTTCGATCAATTTGGAGTCTAGACAAGCCCGACATAGCCATCATAGCGACCCCCTGTCCAGAATTCCAGATTGAAGCTGCAACTTCCCTAGTTCTCATTTCTCTTCATTTCTGTCCACCAACCCCTCCCCGCTTGGCCGGCTGAAGGCCCCACCCTGCGTGGTGGTAGTGTTTGAATGTATCATATTAACCCCTACCCCAAGGTCCCCCCTCCTGCGAGAGGAGTAGTTTTGTAAGTGGTTTGGCAGGTCAAGCGACACCGCCGCGGCGTGTGGGAAACCACCGCCTCCCCGCTCGCCCTCGTCTCCGACCGGGACCGGTTTCTTCAAACCGGTCGAGTAAGTGTCTCTTCCTTGCTCACCTAGTGTAGCTCTCTCAATATTTGATTCATGCATCGCTGAATTCGTGAGGAGCGCCCGATCCTCAAGTCCATGACTTAGAGTGATCGCCGTGGGTTAGTGTGACCCGGTGCCCGAGTGCACTTTGTCGGCCCCAATCGAATTGGGCAACCAACCTTGGGGAATCAATTCTTGGCCTTGCTGGCCCTCTACCAGCAAGGGTCCATTCCCATAAGTCACCCTTGGTATCACATAGTCACCCCGGGAATAGAGTGCAACGAAGAGAGCGGTGGCCCATTAAGGCCCATTTGGATGCTTAGATGTGCTTGTTTGACTAAGTCCGAGGTTGTGTCACATCAGAAGTGGTTCCTGCTCAGGAGTTTTGAGCGTGTGGTTGACCTTACCTTTCACCGGAGGGTATCCCTGGTTTAAATAGTATGCCGCCTTATGGAGTCCTGTAAGTCGAGGGGTTTCAGGTAGGAGTTACGTCCTCAACGTGGACTTTTATTGCCTCATCGTGGGAGCGTTATCACCTTGGGGAGCTGGAGTCCCTCACCCTTGTGAATTCTTGCTCACAGAGGACTCTTAACGGCTGCATGGATAAGCATTCGACGGTCGACCGTTTCGAGCTTAAGGGGGGACAGCCGTATCCGGGCGATAGGCCTAGCTCGGATGGAGATGGGTCGGAACGATCGTGTGCGCCTCCCCATATCCTGGTTGAGGATAGATCGGGCGTAGATCATTCTGATGACCTAACCGTCGCTCGGGCCTTCCGAGCCTGAGGGTCGCCTAGGAAGGTTGGGTCCCCGAGTGATCTTTTATTGGGCTTTTAGTCCGGAGTGGGCCCTGTGGGCTATCACTCGGGCGAGCGTGGCCTTGTTTGGTCCTTATGAGCCAAGTTCGGCTGCTCTTTATCTGGGCTGCAGAAATCCCCCTCTCCACTTGTCCCCCTCCTACTCCCGAGTCAGGGAAGGCTCAGAAGAGTAGATGTTCGAGGGTTTAGGACCAGCGTGGCTCAGGTGGGTGGAGATCTAGTGCTGTGAGTAAGCCACGCGTCGTGGTCACCAAGGCCCGTAATGATGATAATCCTGACGGATTTGAAACGAAGGGGCCCCCTTTTCTTAGAGGTCGGAACGGCGCGCCACCTCCTGTGAGGGGATATAGGCGTTTAGGCTCTCTTCGACATTCCAGACTTCCTCTGTTTTTAGGGTCTAGCCTCCCTTCGAATTTCTAGGCTCCTTGATGCGTCGTGAGGGCACGACGGAAGAGTAAAAACTTGCGGCGGTGTTCGCAGAGTTGGCCGAGGTGACGGCGGAGGCCATCTGGCAGCTCCCTCTTCCCCCAGAGTCTTCGGGGTCGCGAGAGTGTTTTTCATCGAGCTCTTCCTCAGAATCCATGGCTGACCCGCATTCGGGGGAGTCGAGCGATGAGCCCGTGGCGAAGGCGCCGGTCCCCAACTGCAGCGAGCTAAGGGAGGCCGATGTGAGGAGGTTAGAGCACAGTTCCGCCTTCCCTACAAATACTATTTTGTTGCCGCCGCCCTGCATGAGATGAGCTTGGACTCTCGTACGGGCCACTTCTGCTCCTTTCTCTTGGCGTGGAAGAGTGGGTTCCGTCTCCCTTTCGAGCCCTTCATCCTCACACTCCTTAATTTTTTTTCGTTGGCGCCGGTGCAGCTGGTGGTCAATTCATATCTTCTCCTCTCCGCCTTCCGCATCCTCTGCCGTCAGTGCAGGGTCCCCACTTCCCTGGACCTCTTCCACTATTTCTTTGATTTGAAAGCGCATCCGTCGGCCGGAAAGGGTTTCTATTTCATCTAGGCGAGGAGGAATAGGAGCTGCATTTCGCTGGCGATGAAGGATTCTTCTCACAAGGGTTGGAAAACCCAGTTCTTTTGGGTGAAGATGCAGTTGGTGGGGGTATCCTGGGAGTGCCCGGTGATTCCGAACTTCCACCCGAATATTCCCCCCCGGCAGGACGAGTTCCCTCCACAGGTGGAGGAGTACGCAGCCATTTTGTTGAAGCATCGCCGATCTACGGAGGAGCTGGTCACTCCGGAGAATGTGGAGCGATGTCTCCTCACGCGGTTGCTCCTATCAAGTTCGCGCGCCAAAAACTTGACTCTTCTTCGGGTGCCGGGGTTGCTTTTGCATTTCTGACCGTCTTCTTCTTCTGTGCAGATAACAGGCGGGAGCCTCTGAAGGAGGCCACTGAGGTGGTCGATCTTGGCGATAACTCGGCTGACGGAGAACCGGCCGCTTTAGAGGGTCGTTCCCAAGCCCGACACAAGGGCAAGGGGGCGGTCTCCGAGGGGACTTCTCGGCCGCGCGGGGTGAAGCGCAAGGACCCCATTGCGGGTATGTTGCGGGCCGCCACAAAGGCCAAGAAGCGAGCCAAGAACGCTAGGGTCGTCCCCACCGCTGGGGGTGATTCTGGCTCGGCGGTGCTCCCCTCTCTGGGGTAAGATAGGGCCAACCCTATTGAGCCAGCTCTCCTATCTGCCGAGCGAGAGGGGGGCGAGGAGACCAGGGGTGCCTCGGAGGGTGACGATGATGGGTCGGCTCTCCCCTCGGTGGGAACAGAGGGGGCCGAAGTTGAAGCAATCGCGGCCGAGGCCGGGGTGTCGGTCGAGGTGGGCGATGCCTCGGGCGGCGATGCGCAAGCCAGGACGGTCGAAGCTGGGGGTTTGCCTGCGGAGGCGTCGCCGCCCCAACCGACCGTGGCACCAAGAGCAGTTGAGGTTCGATCCGGGCTGGCTGGCGGGGCACCCGGTGCCGGGAAAGTTCCTACGCCGGTGGCGCTGGAGCGGCTCGGCGTGTCACGCACCTTTTACGAGATGTGCAGCGGTGTTGCGGCGAGGGTGAAGGGGGGAAGCACGCGTCATTCCCCGGCCGAGGTCCTCAACATCATGATGGAGGGCGGCCTGGTCATGGCTCAGATGGGGACCACGATGGCGGAGACTTATGCTCTGTTAGAGTCAGAGTGGTCACAGCTTGCTTGGACCCTCGGCGGGGTCGAGAGGAAGCTGGTTCGACTCACCGATGAGAACGGGGGGCTTCGGCGGGAGTTCTCCGTGACCAGAGAGTTGCTGCGGTCGAGCCAGCTGGAAGGCCAAGCACTGACTGGGGAATTGGCCAAGGCTCGGGAGTCGCTTGAGAGGAAGAGTAGGCTTCTTGAGGAGGAGCGCCTTGCCTGCGTCGAGCTAGAAGGCCGTTGGGAAACTGAGCGCGTCGACCTAGCGCGCCGAGCGGAGGAAGCAGAGCGTCACTAATTGGAGGCCGAGGCTTATCGGGCCAAGGCAGAAAGGTGGGCAGTCGATGCTGAGGGGCTGGTGGCCGAGGTCGGGAGGAGGCAAGCCGAGGCAGAGTGGAAGATGGCCGAACTCGTAGGGAGGGCAGGGTTGGCCGAGGCAGAGGTGGTCGAGCAGTATAAATGCTTGGATGCCTACCGAGTCAACCTGAAGGAGGCTGCCCTTCCCTACTACGAGCTGGCTCTCCACCGAGGCACCCGCAAGGGCTTCAAGCAGGGCTATTGCCGAGCGGTGACCTATGCTGAAGAGCATGACTCCAGGCTCTGCTTCCCGTCCGGTCAACGTTATGACTCGGATGCCTCGTCCTCCAGTTCTGCTACTTCGGCGTCGGGCGAAGAAGACCCGGAGGTCTCTTCTCATGAGGGGTCGCCAGCTCTGGAGGCCTCGAGAGGGCTCGCGACCGGGACAGTTCCCGCACAGGCGGGGGCAGTGCCTGGGTCGGCTGTCACCGAGGGTACCGGGGGCAGACCGTCCGTGCCTTCTGCTTCCGAGCCGCTAGATGGGCCGGAGGCCTGATGTATCGACCTGCTTTGTCCTCTCCCCTTGTTTGTCCTTTTCTCTTTTTTTTTTAGCAAAAAAGGACTCTTCTCTATGTAAGGCAATAGAAAAAACTTTGCTTGTTGCTTACTGTACTTGCCGTGATTTGATCAGCGTATCTGTAGTAGTTGGAAAGGATCGATATTTACTGCGCAGATCTCACGCGATGGTTGGGCAGGCGTCTGGCAAGGTGCCTTTTCGATTGATCATGCCTTGAATGCTTGTCCGCTTCGTGTGTCCCGCTGGGGGCGGAAACGAGGAGTTTGAGGTGACCAGTCATAAAGGAGAAATCCTTTCGGCGTGTTTTCGAGGAGAGAGTCTTTTAAGGCAAGTAGCCTCCCCTCGCCTTTATAAGGGACTTAGGGGTGTCTCTCTATCCACATCGCTTTAGGGTTTTCTAGGATGGTCTTTCCTCTCTCCATTTCTCGTAGCGCTGATCCTTTGCATTCAGAGCATGGAAGATCCTTCAGAAGATGATGTGGCCGATGATGGAGGGCGGCGGGTTTTTGCCTCTTCAGGTTTTGTGCAGGTCCGACGATCGTCGCGCGGGTTTGAAGCGGGTCCGATGGTCATCGCGCGGATCTGGAGAGGATATTGACGGAAAAATCACGTCGTTTCCTCTATCAGTTCCTACGAGGCTTCCCAGAGGGGGGCGAGATGGAAGGCGGATGGGGGCATCCGGCACCTCCGCCACCCGTCCCTCTATGCTCGCTTCAGGGATGGGGGGAGAAGCAAATTAAGCTCCCTCCTTTCCGGGTCTTCCCCTGCCTCCTCGTCCAGCTATGCTGGACTTCTTTTTCTCTTTTCTCCTCTTGTGCTCTCTCCCCATCATTTCTTTCACTCTGCGGAGGCTGCTTGCTCTCTGTACGTTCCAAAGAATTGGCAGGTTGGAAGAGATGAGGCCTTCATAGGCGTTCCCTCTCCCTAGCCTCTGTCAACTTGGAAGGTAGCCTTCCCCTCCACAGTCCCTCTGTCACCTTTGTCATGGGCCACCTGAGCCAACTGGATCGACCACCTTTTATCCGAGGCAGTTTCTACGCGAGGCAGAGTCAGTGGCTGGACGCAAGGATATCAAACCGAGTCGGCCGAGCGATGGCCTCTTGCAGTGGCGCCAGATGGATTTTTTTTTTTTTATGCAATGTATTGGCTTTGACCTTTCTGATGTACCAACAATCGTTTGAATGAAAAGGAATTTTATTTCGCTCAAATTGTTTGCATGATTTCAAAAGTAGAACTTGCGTAGTGTGGCTGCGTTCCATGTCCGAGGGATGGTTTCCCCTTCCATAGTAGATAGCCGGTATGCTCCTTTCCCGAGCATCTCGACCACTCGGTAGGGACCTTCCCAGTTGGGGGATAGCTTGCCCGCCGCCTCTAGTGGTCGAGAGGCTTCGGCTTTTCTAAGGACGAAGTCTCCCTGTTGGAAGTGCCTGTCTCGGACTTTGGCGTTGTAGTATCGAGCGAGGCGGCGCTGGTATTCCATCGCTCAGATGCTGGCAATCTCTTAGAGTTCATCCACTAGGTCGAGGTTCTCGAGTAATTTTTGCTCGTTTACCTCGGGCGAGAAGCAGATGACTCGGAGGGAGGGATTGGCGATCTCTAATGGAATTACGGCCTCGGTGCCATATACCAACTGGAAAGGACTTTCACTGGTTGCCGTTCTAGGAGTCGTTCTGTGTGACCAAAGTACGCTAGGCAGTTCCTCGAGCCAGCTGCCCTTGGCTTTGCTGAGTCTGGTCTTTATGCCTTTTAAGATAGTGTTGTTGGCATTCTCGACCAGCCTGTTGGCCTGAGGGTGGGCGACCGAGGTGAAGTGGTTACGAATACCTAGGTCAGCACATCTGTCTCGAAAATAACGAGAGTCAAATTATTGACCGTTATTGCTCACTATCACCCGGGGA
The DNA here is from genome assembly GCA_022559845.1 of Amorphophallus konjac. Taxonomy (NCBI): domain Eukaryota; kingdom Viridiplantae; phylum Streptophyta; class Magnoliopsida; order Alismatales; family Araceae; genus Amorphophallus; species Amorphophallus konjac. Next base: position 431,413,079 of record CM040118.1, read on the forward strand.
ATGCCGTAACGACAAATGATCGACTTCCAGACGAAACTCCAGACGACTGTCTTGGTGATCCTTGCCGTGGCTTCGGCCTCGATCCACTTGGTAAAGTAGTCGATGGCGACGATGATAAACTTCTTCTGGGCCTGAGCCGTGGGGAACGGCCCAAGAATGTCGATCCCCCACCGAGCGAAGGGATACGGCTCGGCCATGGTGACGAGCTCCGTTGCCAGCCGATGGACTAAGTGGTCGAATCGCTGGCATCGGTCGCATTGTTGCACGTAGGCCGTGCAGTCGCACAGCAGAGTGGGCCACCAGTAACCCTGCCGTAGCAGGATCCAGGTGAATGACCTTCCCCCTGAATTCGCTCCGCACAGGCCTTCATGAATCTCTTGGATAGCTCGGGTGGCTTCGTCGGGGCCGAGACACTTCAGGAGAGGACCGAAGAAAGATATCCGGTAGAGAGCGTCGTCTAGAATGATGAAGCGCCGGGCTTGGTACTTCAATCTGCGGGCCTCTCGAGGGTCAGAAGGCTCTTGAGAGTCCCGGAGCCATGACAGATAGGGGGTGCGCCAGTCGCTCGGAATGGTCGAGTCAACAGTAAGGAGCTCCGAGTCAAAGCTTTGATGCTCTAGCTCTTCATGGAGGACTGATCGGGTACCTTCAGGGTCGAGAGAAGAGGCTAGCCGAGAGAGGGCGTCCGCACGGGAGTTTGCCTCCCGAGCTATTCGGACTACCTCGAATTTCTTGAACTGTTGGGCCGGGGCTCTGACCAGTTGGAGGTATTTGATCATTGGTGCCTCTCGAGCTTCGTACTCGCCGTTGACTTGGCTAGCGACCAATAGGGAGTCAGTGTAGATTTTGACTCGCTCAGCCCCCAACCATTGGGCCATGCACGCTCCCGAGATAAGGGCCTCGTACTCGGAAGCGTTGTTGGATGCCTGAAAGCTGAACTTCATGGCATACTATAGTTCTGCTCCTTCGGGAGACTTCAGAAGGATTCCGGCACCACTCCCGACCGAGTTGGAAGACCCATCGACGAACAACTCCCAGGTCGACCCGGGCGCGGATGGGGATCTTTCTTCAGTTGGGATGGTGCTTTCGGCGATGAAGTCGGCGAGCTCTTGGCCTTTCAGAGTGGAGCGCGGCCGATAGGATATATCGTAGGCCCAAGCATGATGGCCCACTTGATGAGTCATCCCAAGGCTTCGGGGTGGGCTAGGATCTTCTTCAATGGTTCGCCGGTTAGCACGGTGATGGGGTGACCTTGGAAATAGGGCCGGAGGCACCTGGCGGAGGTGACCAACGCTAGCACGAGTTTCTCTGTTGCGGGGTACCTCCTTTCAGCCTCGTTGAGCACCTTTCTGGTGTAGTAGACCGGCCTCTCGACTCCCGAGTCATTTCTGACTAGGACCGAGCTAACCGTGATGACGTGGCCGAGAGATAGAGCATCAAAACTTCACCCGGAACGGGCTTGGAGAGCACCGGGGGCGAGGCCAGGAACTCCTTGAGCTCGGTGAACGCTTTTTGGCATTCCTCGTCCCATGTGAACGTAGCAGATGCCAGTTTGGGCCCCCTCAATAGTTTGAAGAAGGGCAAGCATCGTTCGGCTGCACGGGACAGGAACCGGCTGAGAGCGGCGACACGCCCAGTTAGGCGCTGGACGTCCTTGATGCAGGTGGGCGGGCACATGTCCAGGATGGCCTGGACTTTGTCTGGGTTGGCCTCAATCCCACACTGAGTGACTAGGAAACCCAGGAACTTTTCGGATCTCACTCCGAAGGCACACTTGGCAGGATTGAGCTTCATCTTGTACCTCAGGAGGGTGTCAAAGGTCTCAGCGAGGTCGGTGAAGTGGTCTTCAGCCTTGGGGGTCTTGACGAGCATGTCGTCAATGTAGGCCTCGACGTTCTGACCTAGCTGTCCTTCAAACATGTGATTGACTAGCCTTTGCTACGTGGCTCCAGCGTTCTTCAACCCGAAAGGCATCCGGGTGTAGGAGTACACGCCGTAGTCGGTGATGAAGGCGGTCTTCTCGATATCTTCTGGATCCATTCTGATCTGATGGTAACCCGAATACGCGTCCAGGAAGCTGAGTATCTCATTGCCCGAGGTTGAGTCAACCAATTTGTCGATGCTCATCAACGGATAACAGTCCTTAGGGGTGGCCTTATTCAGGTCAGTGAAATCCACGCACATCCGCCACTTGCCCAAAGCTTTCGGTACCAAGACGACGTTGGCTAGCCATGTCGGGTACAGGACCGGTCTAAAAAGGCCGGTCTCTTATCCCTTGGTGAGTTGTGCCTTAATGATCGCTTGCTTCTCTGGTGCATGCTTCCTTCTGCGTTGTTGTACGGGCTTCACGGCAGGGTCAGACCAAGCAAAAACTCGGATGTACTCAGAAAGGAACTTTTTATATTGCTGTTGAACCTCAGACGGTAGGTCGGCTCCGATCTATACTCTCAGGGCCAGGTCATCGTTTAGGAAAACCGCAAGTAATTCGCCACCAGGTTCGGTGGTTGCGGATTTACCCTCGACTCCCCGGGGGTCCTTGTCCTTCTCGTCTGGCCTTGTGGCCTCTACTGAGATATTGTAGCACCTTCTGGCCGCGGCCTGTTTACCTCGGACTTCCCCCAACCCATTTTTGGTGGGGAACTTCATTTTCTGGTGATAGGTAGACGGCACCACTTTTATTTGGCTGAGGATTCCCGGCCGAAGATGGCATTGTATGCTATCATACCTTTAATCACTATGAAGTCCACCATGACCGTAACGGTTTTGGGTGGGGTGCCGAGGGTAACCGACAGGCTTAGGGCTCTCTCGGGATAGGTGGCCTGTCCATTGAACCCATAGAGAGGGGTTCGGATCGGGCGGAGCTTAGATGTATCCTCCCCCATCTTAAGGAAACAATCATAAGATAGTACATCAGGGGCACTCCCATTGTCGACTAGAATCCTATCTATGTTACAATGGTTTATTGTAGCCGAAATTACGAGGGCGTCGTCATGCGGGGTGCTCAGCCCTTCTAGGTCTTGGTCTGAGAAGACTATGACTTGGGGCTCACTCGGTGGGGCCTTTGGAGGCTCTATGGTTCGGCTCGCCCGCTCGGCATGACGCTTCCTTCCTCGGCTGCTGTCGCCTCCTGACGCTGCTCCTCCAGAGATGACATTGATGTGGACCCCTCGGGGGGCGTTGTCGATCTCCTCTGGGGTGCCTCGGTCTTCCTTACGCTCGGCTACGAACCGAGCTAGGTGCCCCTGACGGATGAGGCGCTCGATCTCATCCTGGAGCTGGTGGTAGTCGCCTGTATGGTGCCCGTGATCGCTGTGGAACAAGCAGTGCTTGCTATGATTACGGTTCTTCGACCTCATTGGCTCGGGTTGGCGGAGGAGACCCGAGTCTTTGATGTCTTCATAGATCTCATAGACCGGTGCGGCTAGTGGGGTGTACCGCTCATACTTCCGTGATGGTTCCTTGCGTTCCCCGTCCCGGTTCCACCTTTTTCCCGAACCTGAGCTTGGCTCGGAAGCCCGCTTCTTATCCACCTCCTGACCCGAGCCGGTTGCATCTTGGCATGCGCTGAGTACTTCTTCGCACTCGGCATGGCGCAACGCCAGAGTCACTAGCTCGGCAAGGGTCGAGGGAGGGTGGAGGACAAGCTCGCGGCGGAGATTCTCATCCCGGGTGCCCCCAGTCAGTGCGGTTATAGCTGAGGCCACATCTAGGCGGGGGATTCTCAGGGCTTCCGACTTGAATCGGTGAATATAAGCTCGGAGTCTCTCCATTTGCGCCTGTTTTAGGGCCAGGAGCCCCGCTACAGACCTTGGGGGGGCACTTCCGGCGAAACTCTCTTTGAAGACTCGCCCAAACTGCTTGAAATCTCAGATGGATCCGGGGGCGAGGGCTTAGAACCAAGCTTGAGTGCCTGTGGATGCCAAAAAATGTCGATGAGGATCATACGGCATGCACGTCTCGACACTCGAGAGCAAGCCGAAGATGGAAATGCCGAACAAATCTCATGCCTCGCCCGATCAGGATGAGAACCCGCTAGGTGGTCCGCTACCCGTTAAGGAAGCCCCCAAGGCGGAAGATACAACCACAACTCCACAGCCGTCCGTGCCAAGAGCTAAATCAAAGAAGAGTCGGGAACTCCGGTACAGCCTCAGTATGCACCGAAAGTTACGTAAAGTCTGGGATCAAGCACCAAAGGCTGCAAATGGAATATTATAGAGGCCATGCATTGCAACTAGAACACTCCAGGAGCGCCAACACTCGAATAAATGGCTGCGACTTCGAAAAGAATCCATTTGAGGCTTAAAACGGCGTGAAAGGGCCATAAACCGGCGTGCTCTAAACCGGCGTGCCCCTTTAACATCTTAATCCGGCGCGCCCCTTCAACATCTCAATCCGGCGTGCCGCATTTTTTTCATTTGCCCTTGCTTGGCATTAGACCGGCACGCCCCTCCTTGCTTGGCATTGAACCGGCGTGACCCTTGTGTGCTGATAATCCGGCGCGCACAACTCTGCACCGTTTTAACCAAAGGGCCATCCCATCTATATTCCGATGCTCTATTTCCGGATGAATCTCACACGAAGTCCAGAGAGGAGAAGAACAGTGGCATTCAATGCCCGTCCCATAGCCATTTAAAGATCGCAGAGCTGTGCACACCCCAACTCGACAGCGCAACGGTGGTAGCAGCAGAAGCCAGCACCGACGGTGGCAGCAGTAGTAGATCTCCAGACAAACCTACGAACATCCCATCCTTGAATGAATGGCAGCGTACGGCGCGAACCAGCGGCATCCAACGCAACGAGTCAACTCCCAGCTTTGCTGCGAGCAAGGCAGAGGTGGCGGGAATTCCCCCCCACTGGCCATTTCTACAAGGAACGCAACTTGTCCTATATATAGGTGGGTGAAAGAAGAAGAGAGTGCGGCTGCTCGAACCCCCTCGGTTGTATGCAGTGAAGAGAAGAAGAAAAAGAAAGAGGAGAAGGCCACCCGAAGAGAAGGAAGCTCCACCCACCCACGCCAAAGAGGTGAAGAAAGAAAGAGAGAGGAGAGTGAGAGGTGAGCTTAGAGGGGGAGGAGCTTGTGCTCCGTTCCCCCTCCCCCATCGATGTATTCCCTCCTTTCCCTCTACTGTATTCTCCCCTTTTCTCGCTTTAGGGTAGATTCCCAGCTGTATTTCCCTTCGCAAATGAATAAAAAGAGAAGTTCTTTTCGTAACATACGGTGTTCTTCTGCTTCCCTCTCTTTCCCTCTGCCTTCTCCTCATCCAGGCCCTTCGAAGCTTGCTTCTCCATAGCATGGCCTTCGAAGGAGTCCGTCAGGGGATGAACATTCATGGCCTCTCATGGCACACATTCGTCCTGCTTATGAAACCATCACCCGTGAGCTGTGGGAGTTCTTGAAGGCTAGTCCTCGAGCTTCATACACTCACTTATGGATTGTTGGACCGCCATGAGGTCTACATTTTGAGGTTCACCCCGGAGCAGTCCGTTTGGTGTTCCCCATGTTTCTCTGGCAAGCCTCAGTCTGGGGGAGGTGCTGCCCATTTTTCGCCAGGAACAAACGAACAAGCTATTCTCTGAGGGCCAGAACATCATATGTTGGCAGCCTCTGAACCAAACCGAACAATCCTGCACAATGAACACTTCTAATAAAACATTCATATTTTCATGCCAATCCACCTTAATAAACAACTAAAACACTTAAACTTCTTCTCCACAAACTTAACATATCAATTCGATGAACAAATCAATCAACAGATTCACTTACAGGTGAAAGAAAGAAGAAACAGAGCATGAAAGAATGAAAGAAAACCTCATAGAAGCTTAACTCGGCGCGCCCTAATCCGGCGTGGGCTAACCCGGCGTGGTACCCCCCCGCACCGGTTTAGCTTCACACTCAAAAACTCCCTCCATTTCCTGACGCTCTCCCCGGCGCGCCCCTCTTCCTTCATGGCCATTAACCGGCGCGCCCCTTGGCATCCCTCTACCCGGCGCGCCTCCTTGAGCCCCCTTAATCCGGCACCCCCCCCCCTCTGGTGTCCCTTTTCCGGCGCGCCCCCTGAGCTACCTTAATCCGGCGCGCCCCTCCTTTGTAACACCATAACCGGCGCGCACCCCTCCTTTGTAATACCTTCACTGGCGCGCCCCTCTTCTCTCGTGCTCACCTCCCTTCGCCGGTGTGCTTAAAAGAAAGAATAATTAAACAAAACAAAGAGTTTTGAGCTAATGAATAAAACTAATAAAAAGTTTCCCCCTTCCATAATCGAATTTTTGTTCCGGGGGTCGATCCGCGTGCGAGGGCGCACGTTGGCGAGTTCGGGCTTCAAACTTAACAATCCGCTTCACTCGGACTGCGTATGAAGAGAAAAATAATGATGCCCCACTAGATCGGACTTGGATCTCGGGAGCCTTCGCCCAAACGTGGCCATGATCCGATCTTATTCCGGGCCGATAGTTTGTTAGCTCGACCCGTCTTTATCAGGATCCGATCCCGCAATCCCTTTAAACTTGCTGCACCTACGGCAGACATCCGTACTGTTTTATCGTCGTCCTCGATGCTAATAATACGGACTTCTGCATGAATAATGAATGGTCCATTAGTGGCCGACATATATGCCAGGATCTGATCTCGCGCCCACATGAAACTTGCCGTACCAACGGCAGATATTCGTATGGCTTTATCATCATCTTTGACACTTCAAATGCGGACTCTCGTCCGAACGACGAATGGTCCGTTAGTGACCGACATATATATATCGGGATCTAATCCCGCGCTTGCATTAAACTTGCCGTACTCACGGCAGACATTTGCACGGATTTGCTCCCGTCACCGTCTTGTTTTCTACACAGACCTTTGTCCGAACGTAAAATGGTCCATGAATGACCAGCAAAATCTGAATGGAACGAGACGGCTCTCGTCTTCCGCCAACCACACGTGTGGGAATATCAATAAGACCTTCGTGAGTCACGTCTGGACCTTGGGTTCACCCCAACCATGGTCATTACCTGACCCACACCTAGGCCTATCACCAGCTATCTCGGTATACATCTTTGTTTTGGAATCTAGTCCCGGGACACTTTCCCGCTACCCTTTGACACCGAAAATATTAATGATGCCCATGCAAGCCTCGTTTGGACCGCGGGAGGCGCCCCCGGAATGGTCCTGACTCGATCTCGCACCGGGCCAATAAACTCGCTGATTTCCGACCACTCTAACCGAGATTCAACCGAATGTCTCCTATCCCTTCAAATAATAAACTTGCCGTACCCCGGCATACATTTGCTCCAGTTTTCCCCGTGATGATCACGATTCTCTGAAGTCGGACGCTCGTCCGAATATCAAGATGGTCCCTTGAGTGACCGACATATTTCGAATGCTTGTTTCCCTAGACATAGGGCTTTCTGACTGATTCGAGACCGCTATCGGCTTATTTCTCTCGATATAGTTTCCTGGCCATGAGGCCCCTTTTCCTGACGATTAATCAAGGGTGTTCCCCTCTCCGTGGGGATGTAAATAATGCCGTGACCTTTATGGCGCGGTGGGTCTCAATCCCGACACGAACCACACAATCGTCTGATTAGTCAGATCGAGCGCACAATAAATCGTCACTTTGTGACTGGCACGCCCACGCACTTAATAAACGCCAATAAACAAATAAACAACGATAATAAATAAAAAGTGTGTCCACAGTGCCTTGGACCAGGGTGGTCACGAAGGCTCGGCATTTGATGGCGTCAGACGCTCCATGCAGGGTCATCAGAGTGTCAAAGCTGTCGTAGTGATCGGCCGGGTCGCCCTGGCCGTCGTAGAGCTTGAAGGTTGGGATGGAGGTTCTGAGAGACACCTCTGCCTTCAAGATATACTCGTAGAAAGGGGATTTCTCCTCATCCTCCGGGAGAGAGGCCTTCTGCAGGGCACGCAGGGCGCGTTCTTGTTCTGCGAAGCGTCTCTCGAACTCTCGCAGTCGGAGGGACAACTCCGACTGTTGTTGGGCCGCGAGGCTAGAGGGAATGTCTTGGAGATCCCCGGGAACCTCAGTCTCCGGGTTCGGACGGCGTGCCCCAGGTTTTCCCCACCTCGGTGTGGAGGAAGCTTCTTGCTCCGGCGGCGGAGCTTGCGACGGTCCTCCAATCTTGTTACGGATAATCTGCTAGCCACGGATTGTGAAGCGGCCTCCGGCAGTGTGTTGGGATGCATTCTCGTGGGGAGGGCTCCCTGACTGGGCGCGTGATCTTCCATCCCTAGCCGCCTGGGTCCTCATGAGCTCCACGAGGATGTCCAGTTTCGCGTTGAGGGCTTGGAAGGCGTTCGCACCACTGTCGCGGGGGGGGGGGGGGTGGTCCGTCGGCGGGGGCACTGGCGTTGGAGGGGGGGTTCTTTGAGGCCCGAAAGGGGCCATCCCCCGATGCTACCATGGCCTTTCCCCTGTCACCGACGGACCTCCTCCCTGAGCTCCTTCGCACCATACTGGCTTTTTGTACGTTTCCCACAGACGGCGCTAGATGAAGAGGCGTGATCTCGCGTGGATCCTCAGTGGGCAGAAGATCACCAGATTGTGAACAGCAAGAAAGGGAAACGAATCAGGGGGCCCAGGGATGAGTCCCTGGGAAAAAACCCCCCGATGTTTAAGTCAGTAAAGCTATGGTGGGAGCAATATAGGGAGGAAGTAGCTTCTGCGTGAGATCCCTCTCCACCAGAAGGGTAGAGTGGTTCCTGCTCAGGAGTTTTGAGCGTGTGGTTGCCCTTACCTTTCGCCAGAGGGTATCCCTGGTTTAAATAGTATGCCGCCTTCTGGAGTACTGTAAGTCGAGGGGTTTCAGGTAGCAGTTACGTCCTCAACGTGGACTCTTATTATCTCATCGTGGGAGCGTTATCACCTTGGAGAGCTGGAGTCCCTCACTCTTATGAATTCTTGCTCATAGAGGAATCTTAACGGCTGCATGGATAAGCATTCGACAGTCGACCGTTTCGAGCTTAAGGGGGGCCAGCCGTATCTAGGCGATGGGCCTAGCTCGGACGGAGATGGGTCGGAACGATCGTGTGTGCCTCCCCATATCCTGGCTAAGGATAGATCAGGCGTAGATCATTCTGACGACTTGATCGTCGCTCGGGCCTTCCGAGCCTGAGGGCCGCCTAGGAAGGTTGGGTCCCCGAGCGATCTTTTATTGGGCTTTTAGTCCGGAGTGGGCCCTGTGGGCTATCACTCGGGCGAGCGTGGCCTTGTTTGGTCCTGATGGGCCTAGTTCGATTGCTCTTTGTCTGGGCTGCAGAAATCCCCCTCTCCACAACCCATGGCCACCACCATTCCCTTTGGGACAGTGGGTTTAATGTTGGGTGATGAACCCGTTAATATTCACCTCTGGTGGCTTAGAAGGGAATATGCCATGAATGGACATACCCCTATGACCCAATGGTGACTCAAGAATGTTGATGGGGAATGTCCCCCTCTCCCCAGGCCGCTTGAACATCATGTACAGGGACAACAGCAAAACACGGTGTTATTCATATGTAGTAAGAGGTGGTAATTCAACCGTTAGCCCACCGAGACTCAGATATACATATAATAGAGTTTTCCAGTCAGCTGGTCAACATGTTAGCAGATTAACATTAGGAAGATAGCAGGCTAGTCTGCGAACTCTGTAAGTTAGCATACGAGCTACGGAGATTAGTAGAGGCAAATCCTCGAACAACCATTGGGTAGTATGCGAAGAGGTGATCATATGAGAGGGCCCTACGCCCAGATTATAGGGACAGCCGTGTTCCCTCCAATTCATAGCAATGAATGAACGAACTACAAGGGCAGTCCCAGAGGTAACCAGAAATGCACATAAGCGTGTGCCTCTGGAGATATAGCCTCGTTAAACATGGGAAAAAAATAGAAGAGACCATTCCATTGAGGAGAGACCCCGGGGAAAGGGGAATACAATGTTAATATTGCCATGGAGAGTACCAGGGCTCGCTCGGTGTTGATGGGAAGAAGTTGAGCAGTCACACCCAAGAAACAGAAGATCGAATAGACTCAGAGGGAAGGGAAAAAGCATACAAAGGCATTGCCACATCCAACATCATCCATTTCATTATCGAAAAAGGCCCAATACAACATGTCTACGGCGCGTCATGGCATTGTCGCTCATGAGCTGGCCACCAGTATCACAGACGAGAATCAATCCCAGTTACAGAGGAGGAGGAAGCAGAGGAACGAAGAGGAAGACGAGCTCATATCATCGCCCCTTCGACTTCAATCATTTACAGGAATATCACCCAAAGAAAATAGAAAAAAGGGGGAATGGGGAAATCGTCGGAACCGACCTAAAACTTTTGCCGCAGAAAACAGAGTATCAGACAAGGGCCTTCCTCTCCGGCTTCGAGCCTCCTCAGACAGATGGACGACCATGAAGGGCGGCGGTTCTCCGAGGCTCACTCTCAGAAATCCTACTATAGACACGCTAAAATCGATGCTATGATGAGTAAATCTCATGTCACCATGTGACGCCCCAAAGTGGACTTCAATATTGACTTTAATATGAAGTTTTTCTATTTCCTGTGTGTTAATTGTGATTTGCTGGCATTTTTCTTTGATAATTGGAATTAACGCCTTAATGAGGGGCGTCATTTAATTGACGCCGTATCAGAGGGCGCCTCTTAATAAATGGATGACTGCACTTAAAGGCGTTGATTTCTGGATTTTTACGAATCCTAAACAAAAAGAAAAATCAAAGAATTGATGCCCCTATGAAAGGCGTTTATTATTTAACGCCCATATCAGAAGGCGTCATTTAAGACTTTTTAATAAGGAAAGTCATTTGTTGCCATAATTAAATCCAGGAATTGACGCCTCTGTGAACGTAGTCATTTTAATTAACGCCTTTGGTGATGTCGTCATTTATAATTGACGCCCTTTGAGAGGTCATCATTTCCATGTCCGTCTCCCTTTCGCCTGCTTATTTCCAGTAATAATCCCTTCCCCATTTTACACATTGTGTTTGATTGGGAAGGGGGTTTCTTATTGGAGGTCCATTACCTTGTTTTAATCCTATTATTGCAAGGATTTTTGGGCTATAAATACCCCTAATGTTCTTATCTCACGTGCGTGAGAGGGCAGTGAGAGAAGGCAGTGCAAGAACTATACGATAACAGAGAAAAACCATTGTGAGTTTCTTTTAACAGGAAGAAGAGAGTTTCTGTTTTACAGGATCAATCTTCAAGTGATTTCTTCTTCCTCCTAGTGTTGAATCTTCTCTCCCACGGTGGTCATCAGCTACTATTCAACCAACCTCTTTGGTGTTTCTTCTCCCAGTACTGCTGCACGCACAGCAGAGAGGAGATTCTTCTCTTTTTTTATTAGCATTATCATCATCTTCATCTTATTCTTTCTAGCTATTTTGCTAGAAGACATTGCCACTTCCACGTCATATACCTTGCTTTGCATACTTTGCATTCATATCTTCCATACCCTTTGTTACACCTCTTAAGGGGTTTTAAAAACCAAAACACACAAGGTGTGTTCATGTTTCATTTGATCAATTTCTTAGTTTTAGAGCATTTGGCTAATCCACTCTTTTCACTTGTTCTGTATTTTTGCAAGGGTAACCAAACTAAGAACCCCCTTCATCGGCCGGCCAGTAGAAGGAGGAAGGAGAAGTCCACAATCTCTCCCGCTCAATACAAGGTACATGCGATCACTTTCATTTTCTCGAGGTAACCCCTCTGGCGATCACAGTCATCATTAGCATCTCACGTGCTTTATTATTTTCTTTTCTTTAGTGGATTTTCCATAATCTACAAATTGGCGATCACGGTGGGACACCTTTTGTTTTTAGTTTGATTACCACTCCCTTTGGCACCCTCGCATGCCCCTCCTATTGGCGCCCTCGCGTGCCCCTCCTTTGGTACCCTCGCGTACCCCTCCATTGTGCTCCACGTAGCACACTCCCTTTGGCACCCTCGCGTGCCCCTCCTATTGGCACCCTCGCGTGCCCCTCCTTTGGTACCCTCGCATACCCCTCCATTGTGCTCCACGTAGCACCCTCCCATTGACACCCTCGTGTGTCCCTCCTATTGGCACCCTCGCGTGCTCCCCTCCTTTGGTACCCTCGCGTACCCCTCCAATGTGCTCCAAGTAGCACCCTCCCCTTGTGCACCACGTGCACGCCTCCCATTGATTAGCCAAATTTTGAATATCTTTGTTTAGTGAGAAAATTTGATTCCTGTCTGTCACCAGGGCTTTCGGTTCTCTGAACAGAACAGGGTTTTTTCAGCATTTTTATTATTCACGCCCCTTACAGAGGCGTCATTTCATCATTCAACGCCTTACAACAAGGCGTCATTTTCGTTGATTACTATCAGTTTCTCTTTTAAGCTTATCACTGTTCACTGCTATTTGACGCCCTTTCCCATAGGCATCGTTTCGTTATTTAACGCCTCACATCAAGGCATCTTTTCTGCTCGCTGTTATTCACTGCACGATTTGATGCCTTCCACATAAGCGTCTTTTACTGATTCAGCGCCTTATCTTAAGGCGTCGTTTTATTATCATCATTTTTTATACTGTGAGCACTATTCACTGCCATTTGACGCCCCTTTCCAGAGGCGTCATTTCATTATTTAACGCCTCATTTCAAGGTGCCATTTCATTTTCATTACTCCCTGTTTGCATTATTCACAGCGATTAGCGACTGCCACGCAGACGCTGTTTATTAATTTAGCGACCTTGTCTGGGTCGTCATTTTCTTCTGTGCCCACAGAAGTGCAGATTATTCGTGTTTATTTGTCTAATCTATTTTGATATCACCTGCTTGATATTGCCTGCATTAGATTGCATCCAGGGCATCGGTTTGGGAGACCTCCTCTCCCCCACATTTTTTAGAAGCTACACCCCTCTTGGTAAAGGAAGGACCCTCCTTTGAGCATTCTGTCTCAATGGATCGAAAATTCCGAAGCCAAGCCTCCGTAAGTCCTCGCACCTGTGGATTCCCTCACGGATGTCGGGCAGGTTGTACTATTGAAGTATCTGGAGTATAGTTAACCCATACGTTGGAAAGGAGAGAGAAAATCTAGATACCCCGAGATTATACCCAAAATTTCAACCAGGATCCACCTTCAAAAGAGAGAACCTAATATTGAACTTATCCTAATCTCCAAGGGAAAATCTTAAAACTTTGGGCTCATTACAACTTGTGTGTTTCTTTTGCTTGATATCTTTTGGTTGTATTCCATTGTCAAAAATTCATTTCTTTCTCCTTAAGCATGAAATTGCGTTCAGGTAAAATCATCAATATGGCCAACTACGGGTATACTTATGATGGTTATGAGGAGGGTCACTCTGACCCGTTCTATGAGATTCCCTCTCAGTATTCTGTCTACTATAAGGGAAACTACACTTCTTCCCCCACTCAAGTCCACATGGTGGACATCACTTCTTTGGAGGTTGAGCCTTCTTCCCAAGCTCAACCTACCACTCAGAAAACTTCAGGCAACACTTCCTCTTCTTTCAACTTCAACGAATTCCTCAAAGCTCTTGCTCAGCAGGATGACTCTCAGCGCCAGGCGGCTCAAGCCCTCTTAAAGGAAAAGTCTATCCCGTCATCTTCTAACCCTCCCCAGGCCATGGGTGGCCACTCTGTTAGTTCTCCCAATGACCCGACGGTCGCACCTAGGGTGCCCTCGCGCCCATCAACTCCTGTTATGACTATGCTGGCCCAACCGGCAAGTCACTCCATTGCTAGGCCTCAACAACCTCCTATTTCTCAAATTTTGAGAAGGCCTATGACAAACCAACACTCCTTTCGTCCAGCCCTAGCTGAGTCTGATGATCATGCTTTACTCCTCCAAAGGCTGGCTAGTATGGAGGAACAACTCAGAAAGGTCACCGCGTCCAAGGCTACTCCCGAGATCATGCTTCCCCCTATGCCGGTTTTTCACCTACCCCATCTGTAATGCCGAATTTCCGACGGTACAATGGTACAAGCAATCCACACATCCACTTGAAGGACTTTTTATATGAATCATAATTCTGGCAGGATAATAAGACCTCATTGGCTTATCTCTTTAGGCGGTCTTTGGATGGCCCAGCATTGGAATGGTTTTATTCTTTGGAGCCGGCTGATGCTGGTGACTTTGATATAGTTCAACGGAAGTTCTTGCAGAAATATAAGGACTGTGTGGGTCCCTCCTTGTCTGTTACTGATTTAGTTGCTGAGAAGATGAAGCCCGAGGAGGACTTCGTCTTATTTGCTGATAGGTTGAGGGCTATGGCCGAGAAGTTAAAGGATACATTGTCGGAGACAGAACAAGTAAAAATGATAATATCAAACTCCGCTCCACAATTCCGTCATATTTTGGCCATGAACAAATTGAGCACTATGGAGGAGCTCTATGAAAGAGCTAGATACATACATACTCAAATGAAAGATTCTCCCATTATGGGCATGTTCGAGCCAAGGCCAAAGGTGATCAGGAAGAATGTTCATACTGGTAACACTGGCCCAACTACTGAAGGCACTATCATCAATGAGCAGGTGAGCGCGTTCGGCAATTCCACTCCTTTCTGCCACCCTCCAAACCCAAGGCCACCACAACAGCAAGCCTTCCAAAATCAAGTCCACCAGCCAAATAACGACCCTCCTTAGACCTTAAGACCTCCTCCACCTCTTCAACAACAACAACTCCCCTTTGCTCCACAAAACCAATATCACCAAGTGCCCCTCCGGCCAACTATGCACCATAACAACTGCAACAACCAAGAAGACCGATGGGTCCACGAAGAGCCCAATACCCTCCACTACCTGAGAGTTTGTCAGACATTTTTAACGCCCTTATGGCTACTAACTTGCTCACATTGCCTAAAGAAAGGGCAGTATGGCCGCAAAATGTGGACACCTCCCGGTATTGCGTCTTCCATCGGCAGCCGGGGCACAATATTGATCATTGTTTTCATTTTAAGGATTACATACATGACATGAATGATTAAGGTGATATCAATTGGGATGAGATGAGGAGGGTCATTGCTACTTTGAACGTTCGAAGGCCTCCTTAACAACCACCAGTTCAGCAACCACAACAAGGTCAGCAACAGGTTCTACAGCAACAACAGGCTCCTGCACCCTAGCCAAATATGGGGATTGTTAATAATCCGGTACCGGAGCACCCGGTTCAGAATCAACAAGTGAACCTGGTCACCTCAATCCATGAAGTGGAAAGGGGGGAGGTTTGGCATAATAAAAACGCCTCTGTCGGGGTCATTAGTCAAAATTCCAATCCATCCCAACCGCCACAATTGATAAGAAGGCCTCAGCTTGTACCCCCTTCTCAGCCACAACGCACCCTTATACGTTCCACCGCCCCTTCACAGCCTCTTCTTTTACACCAATCCACGAACTCTCCTCCACCCCAAAACCCTCCACCAAATAGACCTCTTCTTATCCGCCGCCCGCCGGCAGCCGTCGCTCCTCCTGTTCCACCTCCATCTACCGCTACCATGATCCCAAGACCCCTCCTTGTCACCCAGCCTCCACCTTCACCTTCTGATAATCCCCAGTCGGCGAGGCCCTTTACAGGGACCCCTCCCCCAGCCAATCCAGCACCCAATACCACTATTCCCTCTGCCTCCTCTACCCCTTTACCCACTCCAGGCCCAACAGAGGCGCCCCGAACCATGGTGCTCCGTAGCGGACGGATGTTTCACCGAGTGTTTCCCCAGTGAGAACAGGAGAGAGTACAAGAACAAGTAGAGCCAGAGCAAGAGTCTACACCGGGCATAGAATATGACTTGTTAAAACATTTGGACAGAACGCTGGCCCGAATTTCTATTTTGGAATTGATTAAAAGATCTACCGCACATCAGTTGGCCTTGAAACAATACTTGCAAAAAGTAATGGTCAACGAAGACATTCCTGTTGAACAAGTCACTACGGTTTTGAACCTGGCCAGCAATCAATCGGCTATTACTTTCTATGAACATGAATTATCTCCTCAACCGGCCAGGAAATATGCATTGTGTATCACTATTGATATTAATAAGGTAGCTGTAAAGCAATGTTTGGTTGATACCGGGGCATCCATTAATGTTCTGCCGCCAAGCACCTTGAAGATATGCGGCATTCCAGAAAATCAAATCCGGCCATCTACAATTACCGTCATAGCTTATGATAATACCAAAAAGCCGCCATTAGGAATGATCACCTTAAAAGTTGGTCTGGGTCCAGTGACAGTCACAACAGATTTCCACATTTTAGACATGGATCCGACATTCAATGGCATCTTGGGTCGTCCTTATATCCAAGAACTTGATGATGTACCCTCCATGAACCATCAATGCATAAAGTTTCCACACAATGGGCGCATTATCAAAGTTACTAGCATGCCCATCTTGCCAACGGAAGACATACATTCAGCAACTTCAGTGCCTTCCATGTGGCCTTCCAATAGGCCTTTGCTTTCAGTATTGGATGTTGCCGACCCACAGCGAGATTTGTTGAGACCCCCAGTCACTAAACCAGCTTCATCATTAATGACACCCCTGCCTCCCCAAGGAAAGAAAAAGAAGAACATGATGAACACGCCAAGATGGAATATCTTATTAAAGATGGGGTATAAAACTGGTAAAGGCTTGGGGGTCGATCTCCAAGGCCGGGTGAAGCCAATCAGGCACCAAAGGATAATTCCCCGAGGTGGCCTAGGATACAAAGGGCCAAGTAAAGACAAGGATGAAGATCAGCCATGGGTTGTCATGACTTCCACACTTAAAACGGATCGCCGACCTCTTACATGGACTTTGCAAACACACTTCATCAAGGGTGGCATCCAAAATGGCCAGCAAACTACATTAATTACTTCGATACTGGATTATCAATACGTACATGCAAGACAGTTTGCTCGTCACATAGCCCCACTGGCTACTTACAAGGCCCTGGAATCCTTGCTGCCAGATAAAAGAAGAAAGATGGATGACCCCGAATGTGACTGGTACAGATGGTTCGACATGAATGACATTATCATTGCTTTGAGCCGACTGTTTATGCTGACTGATCCAGAATGGCCGCCGTTGATTCATGAGTTGATTGAGAAGCCAGCAGTAATTACAGACAAGAGGCAGTTGTTAAGTGATTATACAGATACTGGAGTGCCTGATGTCCCATTTGAGGAGGGCTTCAACGTAGACAGGCTGTGGGCCAGCCTCTTCTCTGTCAAGACCATTCATCCAACGGCTTTGGTCCTT
Organism: Amorphophallus konjac; assembly: GCA_022559845.1. Classification (NCBI taxonomy): domain Eukaryota; kingdom Viridiplantae; phylum Streptophyta; class Magnoliopsida; order Alismatales; family Araceae; genus Amorphophallus; species Amorphophallus konjac. The sequence goes on from CM040118.1 coordinate 431,430,292, forward strand.
TTGTTTAATAAAATATTTTGCTCAGACATCCCTAGACCGCCCGCGATCTTAATAACTTTTTTTCCAAATTCATTAACTCCTCCCTTGCTCCTCGAGCAATTTTTCACTCTCCATCACGCCCCCGTGTAGGCCATCATTGATCCAATCTTTCGCCAATATTTCAATTTCAACTCCACCCCCTATTCCTCCCTCTCATTGCCTTCTTTTTGAAAATAAAAATGAAGAAAAAAAATGCCAAAATTCAAAATTTTCAATCTTTCATCTTCATTGAGGAGACCGCCTACCTTCTTCTTGAGTGTGTCCCGACCCAGGGGCCGCTCTTCCGGGATTCATTAGGGAACCTTCCCTACCCCTCCGGTGAGGGGTCTTCATCTGTATCCCCTTTTGTACCCCCTTTTTCCCCTCCTTCCTCTTCTTCGTCAGGTTCCAGTAATCAGGCTAGTTGTTCTTATTCTTCTAATGTTAAGGCTCATGGGGTACTTTCGCTTAAGAAATCCAAGGGTAAGCAGATTCTCCATAGATTCTTGTTGGAATTAGCTAGAAGGTGCCGGGCATGCTTAGCTCTTCCCGAATATCTGGAGAATCCGATTATCTTGCCGGAAGTAGAATATGAGGATACTTGTGTTCTTAATGAGGGTTTTGGCGTTTATGAGATAATGAACGATGAAGACCTTGTTGAAGAGGGGGATGAAAGTTATGAAGAATATGAGGACGAGGCTGATGCTTTTGCCAATGTCATGAGAAGATTTGATGAGCCATCAGCCTCAGTAGAAGAGCCTACCAAAGAAATAAATCTGGGTACTGAAGAAGACCCTAGGATTGTCCTCATCAGCAAAAATGATGGGGACATCGAAGCAAGACCATCCATATTTTATTTGCATTTATGTCCTTTCATATTTGTATGTATACCCTTGTGTTAAATGGGTACGCAATTGTATGTCTTAGTGGGTTTATATGTAAAATTCCAGTAGGTCGAAGCAAGGGGGCCCCCAGCCCTTCCCCATTAGGCCACCTAAGCCATGTGGGGCTGGTCAACCATCCTAGGTGGCCATCTAGAAGTGTTGAATGTCAATATGCCACATGGGGGACAAGTGGATTTCAAAGTCCAAGGTTGGCCACCTACCACCTCCCCTTGGTCAAGGAGGCGCCCCCCTCCATTAGAATTAATTAGGAATTGTTTTTTTTATTTTGTTTGGACCAAATATGAAGTCCCTTAAATGCCCCTCCAGATCCTAGATCTAAGGGTATTCATGGCCTTTTTCCATTTGTTACATATAGCATGTATTTCTCATTTTGTGGAATTAATGAGTAGAAAAAAATTGTTGAATGCCAAGAGCTTCTTGCGCCCCTGCCCTCTCCCTCTGGTTTCTCTCTTCATCCTCTGCAATTCTAGAGTGGTTATCTCTTCTATCTCCTCCCCTCTACTTCTGGAATCAATCTCCAGTGCCGCCGCCGCCGTTCGTGACACCGTCGTGATGCCGCGAAGCCGCCACTGCAGTTCTGTCCATCCAGGATGAATCCCTCTTCCACGAATTCCTGCTCTCAGATCCGAGATCTTATTGAGCTGGGATTTTTAGGGTGTGTTCCAGGGGTTCCCACCATCCTCCATAAAAATTGGTTTGGCCTCTAGTCTCCGAAATTCATTTTTACATTTTCGTCCAACCTTTCATTCCAGTTCTGCCAGGTTTCTATCTACAGTGATAGCAACCCTGAGTTTTCCATCTCTTGACCACTTTTTGATTTTTTCCGGAGCTCCAAAATTTATTGAAAGTTTTTTCCACCTTCTCCTATCTCCACGAATTTTCTTACATTTTTTTCGGCCCTTCAAGTATTTTCTAAAATTCGTCCAATTTCCAACATCTGTTCAGTCTGCCTCAGTCCAGATCCGACCCTTCGCCAGTGTAAACTCTCTAGAAAACTCAAATCTCCATCATTTCCAGATCTAAAAATAGTCCTGGTTTCCTCTCTTGATTTCCTACGACTTTTATGAAGAACACAACTTCAGATTCAGAGTTCTACTAACCGGTCAACGGCTGTTCTCAGGAAACCTATTTGCTGTTTTGAGATTTCGGGTATTGTGCAACAGTAACTTGAAAAATAGTGAAGGCCCAGATCCGTGCAGATCCAGCTTCTCTCGCCAGTCCTATCTTGTAGGATTTCGAGAGAGCTTTCCAACGGTATCTCCTGATCATCGATCTGACATTGGGATTAGTCGCAGCGAGTGATCTCGCCGGGTCATGCGCTTGAAAATAGCAAGCGCAGGTCCGTGGCCGGTTATTCCGGCGGGTGTCGATCGGAGCCGCCCGGCCTCCGACTGGCGTTCCAGCGTGCCGCCACCCCAGGGAGCGCTCCTCCAGGCTTCCCCCGCTACAGCGGTGCCACCCGGTCCCACACTGTCCCTCCGGCCAGCACGTGGGCCCTACAGTCACGAGTTCGTGTGCCACTGAAGCATCGCAAGAAGCCGCCCGTCAACCCGGAATTGGTCCTCCCGGGCCCACTTGTGTAGCCCTTTACCTCCCTGCGTGGAGTGGGTAGTAGTTCTTTGTTGTACTTATTGTGTATTAATTATCCCGGGAGTACGAGTTCGGCCGGTCCGCCTTTCCCACACCGAGAGTGTGGAGGTATCATATTCGCTCCTACACTTGGCATTTGCTTTATTTCATATATGCTTGTTTATGCCGCTGCTAGATATCATGCTAGGATCGTAGCCTGCTATATTTAGTGATATCACCGCTACTGCGAGAGAGAGAGTGACCGCCCCGTGACCCGATCTGGGCACAAGAGAGAGCCGACCACCCTAGCTCACTGCCGGTTTCTCAACCGCGCACGTCCGACGCTTCCCTCGAAAAGGGACAATCACGAGCTTGTTTAGAGTCCGAGGATCGCATATCCATTTGGAGTCGAGTCCGTGGTCCGTCCCGCATCAATTTGGTATCAGAGCCAGGTCGAGTCTAGGGTGTCTAAAATCAAAAAAAAAAAGTGTGTCATTTACGTCTAGTCATTAGTCATTGTCTAAGTCGTGTTTAGGGTCATCATTGTTTTAAAAACAAAAAAGTATCTAGGTTGCATTTGCATATCATTAATCAGTATATAAAAAGGTGTTGTCCGAACGTTAGGCTACGCCTATCGGGAAGGCCGCACACTTGCGCGAGTGATCTTCGGATCGATTAACTCCGCCACGTACCGAGTCTTGGTGTCTTGTCCTTAGTGTGCATGCATCCCAACCTTGCATGGTCGGTCTAGTGTCTTGTCCAAATGGCCTTGCATATCCACTCCTAGGGATCCATTCCCATCTTTTCGACACCTATGGCCAACCCATGCCGACCCATCCAAGGTGATAGGTCCGTGTCCGAGTACATCCGGGACTATGATAAGTACCGGTTGGGATATGGAGTTGGAGAGGAGAGCACCACGACTGCCTTTCAGTTTTGGAGAGGTTTGCGGCTTTACTTTCGATTCCAATGTCTTGGCCACGATGCATTCTCTCTGGTGTAGTCCAATAAGGTCGCTCTGGAGGTCGAGCCATTTGAGTCTCAATTTAATGACGACCTACAGCGAGCTGACGCTGCTCTGGCTGCCCTTTGGCAAACATCTACCTCCCAACCGAGTCCCAAGACGATCGGACTACCTACCCCATTGCCTTCACCATACGTGAGTACTCCATTGCCATCTACTTCCGAACTTTATTCGGAACCATCTTACTTGGAGCCACCAAAACCTGAGCCACCCGTGTTTCTTACGGGAACGCTATACATAGCCGAGCCACTTCTTAGTTGGCTCAAGGATGGCTTGGTCCCACGTCCTTACCCTTCTATGGACCCCACCTTACCTACAGTGCCCGTCAACTACTTCCACACTACCTTTCGGTCTAGTCACCATGTTGATACATTGGATGACCTTATTATGGGATTAGACGCGCAATGGAAGTTGACGCATTTATTGGCCCGAAGCTTCGACCAACCCACTAGTCATAGCTTCACCCATCTGGCCCTAGGGTCCATTACCTCTGTGTGCACCGTGGTTGTGTCACCACGGAGATCCTCTTGTTCCTCCCTATGCCGGCCGAGCCCGACTTAATTCCCTTTTGCCCAAGGGAGGAATCTTATTTTTTTCACATGACCACCAGCCCATTCACCATGACGGATGAAGGTGACCACCCACGCCTTCAAGAATTTCACAATTGGGACCATGTCATGTGGGAATCCATCTCATTGGGTCATACCTTCTTTGACCCTTTTGACCCCTTCACTAGTGAACCTTCCGAGCTACCATCTTCACCCCATTTCCTCCGCGGAGTTCACTATCCCGCCTTTTCCACTCGGGCCAAGCAACCTCCACATAGCCATAGGTCCGAACCATCATTTGGGCGTAATGAAGACTTTGGTTTCCCGGGTCCATCTAAACCATTCGAACCTCCCGGACTTCTCACATCCAAGCCCAATGTCCATGATTGGTGCATCGTAGGATGTCTAGGAGTTCCCCATGACGTCAACCTCCGGGTACGTCAAATGCATGCATGGCACACATTCGGGTGTCCTGGTCCGCTGTCACCCATGTACGGGTCGGACTAACAATTGGTTTTTCTAGAGTCATGCATGAGTCCGTTTCTTGTTTGTGCGGTTTGCATACGTATGTTAGTGCATGGTGAGTCTGCATGTGTCTTGTGCAAGCTCGTTGTCGATCTCTTATGAGTAAGAGGCGAGTGGACTCGCTCGATGAGTATGGGATCAGTTCTACATCTATGCCCCGGATCTAGTCACCTACAGGGACTCAGCGGTGATTCCTAGTGAGTCTTCGAGCTGCCTCCTTCCCCTTGAGAGTGACCCCACCCCGGAGTGTTCCACCACTAGCCTCTTCCCATAGCAGCATGCGCATATCGAGTATATACGGAATGAGCATGTGACGATCACTTGGAGTGGAGCGTACCTGCGCTACTTGGTATGGTGACGGATCCGCCGGAGCTACTCGAGCAGTCACCCCTTTACTCAACGGGGTCGAGTTCTTCCCACCCAGGAAGATTTGATGGGGACATCGAAGTAAGACCGTCCACATTTTGTTTACATTTATGTCCTTTCATATTTGTATGTATACCCTTATATTAAATGGGTACGCAATTGTATGTCTTAGGGGGTTTATATGCAAAATTCCAATAGGCCCAAGCAAGGGGGCCCCCAGCCCTTCCCCATTGGGCCACCTAAGCCATGTGGGGCTGGTCAACCATCCTAGGTGGCCATCTAGAAGGGTTGAATGTCAATATGCCACATGGGGGACAAGTGGATTTCAAAGTCCAAGGTTGGCCACCTACCACCTTCCCTTGGTCAAGGGGGCGCCCCCCTCCATTAGAATTAATTAGGAATTGTTTTTTTTATTTTGTTTGGACCAAATATGAAGTCCCTTAAATGCCCCTCCAGATCCTAGATCTAAGGGTATTCATGGTCTTTTTCCATTTATTACATATAACATGTATTTCTCATTTTGTGGAATTAATGAGTAGAAAAAAATTGTTGAATGCCAAGAGCTTCTTGCGCCCCTGCCCTCTCCCTCTGATTTCTCTCTTCATCCTCTGCAATTCTAGAGTCGTTATCTCTTCTATCTCCTCCCCTCTACTTATGGAATCAATCTCTGGTGCCGCCGCCGCCGTTCGTGCCGCCATCGTGCCGCCGCGAAGCCGCCACTGCAGTTCTATCCATCCAGGACAGATCCCTCTTCCACAAATTCTTGCTCTTAGATCCTAGATCTTATTGATCTAGGATTTTTAGGGTGTGTTCCAGGGGTTCCCACCATCCCCCAGAAAAATTGGTTTGGCCTCTAGTCTCTGAAATTCATTTTTACATTTTCGTCCAACCTTTCATTCTAGTTCTGCCAGGTTTCTATCTACAGTGACAGCAACCCTGAGTTTTCCATCTCTCGACCACTTTTTGATTTTTCCAGGAGCTCCCAAATTTATTGGAAGTTCTGTCCATCCTCTCCTATCTCTAAGAATTTTCTTAAATTTTTTAAGCCCTTCAAGTATTTTCTAAAATTCCTCAAATTTCCAAAATCTGTTCAGTCTGCCTCAGTCCAGATCCGACCCTTCTCCAGTGTAAACTCTCTAGCAAACTCAAATCTCCACAATTTCCAGATCTAAAAATAGTCCTGGTTTCCTCTCTTGATTTCCTACGACCTTTCTGAAGAACACAACTTTAGATTCTGATGCGGGACGGATGACCGACTCGGGCTAAGACGTACGACCGACTCGATGTGCGACCAGCACTAGCACACTAAGGCAAGCCGGGCGGCTGACCACCGTGGTATTCTCCGGGTGGAGACGTCTCTCAACAGCGACTCTCTTGAGCCCGACGATCGTCCCTTGCGAGGGAAATGTGGGGATCGCGGTGATTAAGAAACCACCGTCGCCTTGGGTGCTAATTCATGCTCGGTGCTCGATTGGAGCCACGGAACGGGCGCTCACAACTCACAATCGCGGTGAATTTGAACTGGCTAACGGCCCTAATCTCACAAACGTAGCAATATAGAAAGTATACTAAACAGCAAATGTGAGGATCGGAACGAGCACGTACCTCCACGCCTAGGCGTGGGGAAGACTCCCGGCCGATTTCCGAACAACCCCGATATACAAATGCAATAAGATTGCACTTTCAGAAATATTTGCCCACTCCACGCAGGGAGGTATAGGGCTACAAATGCCAATGTTGGGGTTGCTGGAACACGGGTTCACGGGCCACACTCGCAGGAGGCGAGGAACGCGTGCCGGGGCCACTCGGTTACGCTGACAGAAAACCGACCCGATTCTGCCCGCGCTGGTCACCCTGTGCAGCGAGCTTGGTACGACTAGATCTGATGCCCGATCGGAGCGCCGTTTGTTGGAGAATGTCGGCGACTGGATGTAGTATCTTCACTTTGAAGGGCATGATTAGATGCTTTCAGATCTGGGCGCAGCGATGAAACTTCTCTGGTTCTGGTTTTGTGCTTACAGAACTGAACAGCGACACGGTAAAAATATGAAATAATGGTTGCCGATGTCGGATCGGGGCGTTCTTTTTGGGAGAACGTTGGCGACGCCCTGAGGAAGAAATACTCTGAAGACCTCTCATACAGATCTTGGCCGGATGAAGATGGGGCAGGCTCTGAAAGTTGACTCAGATCTCAGCCGGACCTGCTCAGACCTGCCTGCGTGATCCTACGAGATCTGTTGGCACGATCAGCACCGGTCACGGATCGAGGCGAAACCAGTGGCAACGCGAAGAGGACTTGAAACACTACGACTTCTATTTAAAAAGCAACTGCATACGGAGTCGGTGTTGGGCTCCATGAATTAATACACAGACATCTTTAGATCTGGACTGCACTCTGGGACAGATCTGCGCGCCGCACGAGGAAAATCACCACCGGAGCTCCCAAACTCGGATTGTCACGAAACCAGCGCTGAATCCCTACTAACTCGTAGTAGTATCAGGGATAAATCAGGTGGAACCAGAAGATAAGAGGAAGAGGGGGGTAGAGGGTCGAGTCTCACGACCTGAATGCTGTCCAGTCACAGGATAGGGTTGGGAGTCACCCAAAGAAGGAGAAGTGAATCACTCACTTAAGGCAATTTCTCACAAAATATTTTCATCAATCCTTAAACACACATTGTACAAGCCTTTAAATAGGCAATGGAGGGGAGGGGGCTGCGTGGGATACACAATGAGAGAGGGGGAAGGGTGCCATTACAATGTGATAGTGAAAGGGGGGGACAAGGGGCAATGGTGGCTCACCTAACTTTGAATTTTCTTGTAAAATGTTAGGTGGCAGCCATTGGAAAATTGACCAGCAGCCTTCTAATACTCCCATGTGGTAAATGGAGAGAAGAAAGAAGAAAATTAAGAATTTTCTAGCCTAATAAGCCAAGGAAGGGGGCGCCCCCTTCAATGGGCCTTGAATGGGCCACTTTGGCTCATGGCCAGCCCATTCTCCTCCTCTTGCTTAAGGCCCCTTCCAACCTTGTAAACCCATGAGTGAAGCCCATGCTTGTATAAGGCATCTCCCATTTAGAGAGCCCATATAGAAAGGGAGCCCAATTGGGCCTTGCTAGGCTAATGGGTGCTTCATATTGGTCCAAGGCCTTTCCTTTCTTAAGGAAAGCCTAAGGGCCTTTAACCACTTGGCCTTTTAAGGGTCTAGCAACCAGCCCAATATGAAAACCCATGTAAAATCTTCAATACAAGCCCAAATTTAATGCTAAAAGTGTCCAAATGGAAGCCAAATTATCCCCAATTCGATGGGAAGCCGATGTAGTCCACTTGGTGCTCCGCGTATGACACGTCGGTTCGCCGACGTGTCACGTGATCGCCCTGGTGTCCGCACCAATTCTCCCCGGGTGGGAGGAATTCGACCCCGTCGAGTAAGGGTCTCGAAGCTTGCATTCTCCGCATGCGATCAAGGTGTTGGTCATCGTGGGGCATCCTCGCCAACGCACTAGGACGTGTGGATATGCGCCGTTCCTTGTGGTGATCACTTGTTCATCCAGTATACAATCTATATGCATGCGTTGAGGCTGGAAGAGGTGGACTCTCAGGTGGTGTATCACTCACAATAGAAGGAGAAAGCCCAAAGCTCACTAGGGATCACCGCGGGTTCCAATATGCTACCAGATCTGAAACATGGAACGTCGAACTGACACCATAGTCACCCGGTAGTTCAATATCGTACGCATTCGGACCCACTTGTTTCTTGACCCGGAAAGGGTGGGGATCGTGGACTTAGAGTGGCTTTCGGTCTCCGAGAGGAAACCAATCAGGTATGACCCTGATCTAGACATACTCTCCCTTTGAATCCACGGATATATAGCATACATCGGCTACCTCCTTATATGTGCTTTGACTGGCCGTTTATTGACACGACTTAATGCAAACCATATGAAAGAAAACAAACCATAGAAACAAACACACACACTTGAACTTAGACAAACCTATGGTTATGCAGACTATGCATATGCAATGGTGGACCAGGACACCCAAACATGTGCCCCGTATACACTAGTGGCAACCGGTGGTTGGCGGAAAGTGGGACTCCTAGACATCCTATTTTGTCCCTAGCATGCGGCTGCCCATTGGATTTGGGAGACTTGGGAGGGCTAGAAGGGCCGGATGTAGGTGTATCGGGCTTGGTGGGCGTAGGTGGCCAGACCCGTGGGAAAGGGATCTGAAAGTGGACTTCCCCAAAGAGGTGGAGTGGAGGTTGTGGGCCAAAGGGCCCATGAAGAAAGGGATCGAAGGGATCAAAGAATGTATGGCCCCTCGATATGGATTCCCTCATCTCAAGGTCTCATGTGTGGAATTCTAGAAGGTGTTGATGGTCACCTTCATCCATCGACGTAGAGGGGACTGTGTATAGCAGATAGGGCTCCTCCCTCGGGATAAAAGGAGTGAAGTCAGGCTCGACCGGTAAGGGGAGGAGTAAAAGAACCTCCATGGTGATATGGCACATAGTGTACACGGAGGTGATAGACCCTAAGGATGGATGTGTGAAGCTACGACCTATAGGTTGGTCAAAGCCTGGAGCCAACAAGTGCATAAAAGTTAGTTGCCGGTCTAACCCTTTAAGAAGGTCATCCAATGTATCCACACGGTGACTAGACCGGAAAGTGGTGTGAAATGAATGGATTGGCACCAGAGGTAGGATAGGGTCCATAGATGGGAGGGGAGATGGGACCAAACCTATCTTAAGCCAGCTAAAGAGTGGCTCGGCTATGAGAAGATTTCCCGTTAGAAACATGGGTAGCTCTGGTTGATAAGGCTCCAAATAAAGATCGGAGAGTGAGGCTTCTCCAACCCTTTTGTCCCCTAGAGCTCGAGATGTCCGACTGGGACACTGTCCTACAAAGTGGCCGAATCCCAGGCAGCGATAACACTGCTGTCGTGAACCACTACGCTCCTTGATAAGTGCATCCTTACCCTTACCCTCCTGACGGACAGGGGGTATAGGCAAAGGGGCTCTCGTGGGTGGGGAACGAGGATCCACTATGATGGGGAGGGGACCGTGGGATGGAACCATAGATGGCATCGGATTGGGACTACCAGCTGTTACCTCCTTAGGTTCGTGTTTGGTTCCTCCTTGGCTAGGAGGTAGGCAAGTGGGAAGCAGGGACTCGATATAAGCACACTTCCTATCCACTTTATCCAAAATGAGTTGGAAGAGTTTGGCAATGGTGGGGTTTGGAGTAGGAGTAATGTGGTGGACTCTCCCATATGAACTCGGCTTAGTCGTGGACCTAGGCTCTTCTACATGCGCGGCGCGTTGCCTCCAATTATGGCCCACTTGGGTGGATGTGATTGGGTGGGGTCGGTTGGAGGTGACCGGGCCGGGTAGGTAGACCTTCCTAAGTTTGTCCTTCATCACATGCCACGACTCGATGGGCCTTTGCCTCCTAACCTCTCTCATGCGCTCAATGCTCTCCCATTTCTAGGCGGCTTTGTGGACAAGCCTCTCTCGGGCAAAACTAACTTGCATGGCATCGGACATGGTGTAACATTCAAAATATTTGTCCATCGCGGCCTCCCAATTGAGGTAGTCGCCCGGATCATTAGAGCCATAAAAATCAGAGGCTTCGGGCTTACGGAAGGGGAGAGGATGGTTGCCAAGCCCATGGGTGGACCAACGGCCATATTGCCCGGGTGATGGGGATTCCATGTGAATTTGGCGGAACTACATGCTAGACATGACTATGTGGGAATGCACTAACTAGGAACCTAGACTTAACCCACTATTCGGTACGTGGCGGAGCTAATCGATCCGAAGATCACTCGCGCAAGTGTGCGGCCTTCCCGATAGGCGTAGCCTAACGTTCGTGTCGCACCTTTTGATATACCGAGTAGAGGAATGCAAATGCAACCTTGGACTTAAATGACCCTAGACTTGAACGACGCTCTGATACCAATTTGATGCGGGACGGATGACCGACTCGGGCTAAGACGTACGACCGACTCGATGTGCGACCAGCACTAGCACACTAAGGCAAGCCAGGCGGCTGACCACCGTGGTATTCTCCGGGTGGAGAGGTCTCTCAACAGTGACTCTCTTGAGCCCGACGATCGTCCCTTGCGAGAGAAACGTGGGGATCGCGGCGATTAAGAAACCACCGTCGCCTAGGGTGCTAATTCACGCTCGGTGCTCAATTGGAGCCACGGAACGGGCGCTCACAACTCACAATCGTGGTGAATTTGAACTGGCTAACGGCCCTAATCTAACAAATGCAGCAATATAGAAAGTATACTAAACAGCAAATGTGAGGATCGGAACGAGTACGTACCTCCACGCCTACGCGTGGGGAAGACTCCCGGCCGATTTCCGAACAACCTCGATATACAAATGCAATAAGATTACACTTTCAGAAATATTTGCCCACTCCACGCAGGGAGGTATAGGGCTACAAATGCCAATGTTGGGGTTGCTAGAACCCGGGTTGACGGGCCAGACTCACAGGAGGCGAGGAACGCGTGCCGGGGCCACTCGGGTACGCTGACGGAAAACCGACCCGGTTCTGCCCGCGCTGGTCACCCTGCGCAGCAAGCTTGCGGAGGTTGGTACGACTAGATCCGATGCCCAATTGGAGCGCCAGTTGTTGTAGAATGTCGGCGACTGGATGTACTATCTTCACTCCGAAGGGCGTGATCAGATGCTTTCAGATCTGGGCGCAGCGATGAAACTTCTCTGGTTCTGGTTTTGTGCTCACAGAACTGCACAGTGACACGGTTAAAATATAAAATAATGATTTCCGATGTCGTATCGAGGCGTTCTTTTTGGGAGAACGTCGGTGACACCCTGAGGAAGAAATACTCTGAAGACCTCTTACATGGATCTTGGCCAGATGAAGATGGGGCAGGCTCTGAAAGTCGACTCAGATCTCAGCCGGACCTGCTCAGACCTGCCTACGTGATCCCACGAGATCTATTGGCACGATCAGCACCAGTCACGGATCGAGGTGAAACCAGCGGCAACGCGAAGAGGACTTGAAACACTACGACTTCTCTTTAGAAAGTAACTGCATATGGCATCGGGGTTGGGCTCCAAGTATTAATACACAGACATCTTCAGATCTGGACTACACTCTGGGACAGATCTGCGAGCCGCCACGAGGAAAATTGCCACCGGAGCTCCCGAACTTGGATCGTCACGAAACCAGCGCTGAATCCTTGCTAACTCGTAGTAGTATCAGGGATAAATCAGGTGGAACCCTAAGGTAAGAGGAAGAGGGGGGTAGAGGGTCGAGTCTCACGACCTGAATGCTATCCAGACACAGGACAGGGTTGGGAGTCACACCCAAAGAAGGAGAAGTGAATCACTCACTTAAGGTAATTTCTCACAAAATATTTTCATCAATCCTTAAACACACATTGTACAAGTCTTTAAATAGGCAATGGAGGGGAGGGGGGTGCGTGAGATACACAATGAGAGAGGGGGAAGGGTGCCATTACAATGTGATAGTGAAAGGGGGGGACAAGGGGCAATGGTGGCTCACCTAACTTTGAATTTTCTTGTAAAATGTTAGGTGGCAGCCATTGGAAAACTGACCAGTAGCCTTCTAATACTCCCATGTGGTAAATGGAGATAAGAAAGAAGAAAATTAAGAATTTTCTAGCCTAATAAGCGGAAGGGGGCGCCCCCTTCAATGGGCCTTGAATGGGCCACTTTGGCTCATGGCCAGCCCATTCTCTTCCTCTTGCTTAAGGCCCCTTCCAACCTTGTAAACCCATGAGTGAAGCCCATGCTTGTATAAAGCCTCTCCCATTTAGAGAGCCCATATAGAAAGGGAGCCCAATTGGGCCTTGCTAGGCTAATGGGTGCTTCATATTGGTCCAAGGCCTTTCCTTTCTTAAGGAAAGCCTAAGGGCCTTTAACCACTTGGCCTTTTAAGGGTCTAGCAACCAGCCCAATATGAAAACCCATGTATAATCTTCAATACAAGCCCAAATTTAATGCTAAAAGTGTCCAAATGGAAGCTAAATTATCCCCAATTCGATGGGAAGCCGATGTAGTCCACTTGGAGCTCCGCGTATGACACGTCAGTTCGCCGACGTGTCACGTGATCGCCCTGGTGTCCGCACCAGATTCGGAGGTCTACCAACCGATCAATGGCTGTTCTCAGGAAAACTATTTGCTGTTCTGAGATTTCAGGTACTGTGCAATCGCAACTTGAAAAATAGTGAAGGCCCAGATCCGTGCAGATCCAGCTTCTCTCTCTAGTCCTATCTTGAAGGATTTCAAAAGAGATTTCCAACGGTACCTCCTGATCGTCGATCCGACATTGGGATTGGTCGCAGCGAGCAATCTCGTCGGGTCATGCGCCTGAAAATAGCAAGCGCAGGTCCGTGGCCGGTTATTCCGGCGGGTGTCGATCGGAGCCGCCCGGCCTCCGACCGGTGTTCCAGCGCGCCGCCACCCCAGGGAGCGCTCCTCCAGGCGTCCCCCGCTATAGCGGTGCCACCCGGTCCCACACGGTCCCTCCGGCCAGCACGTGGGCCCCACAGTCACGAGTTCGTGTGCCACTGAAGCATCGCAAGAAGCCGCCCGTCAACCCGGAATCGGTCCTCCCGGGCCCACTTGTGTAGCCCTTTACCTCCATGCGTGGAGTGGGCAGTAGTTCTTTGTTGTACTTATTGTGTATTAATTGTCCCGGGAGTACGAGTTCGGCCGGGTCCGTCTTCCCCACGTCGAGAGCGTGGAGGTATGGTATTCGCTCCTACACTTGGCATTTGCTTTATTTCATATATGCTTGTTTATGCCACTGCTAGATATCATGCTAGGATTGTAGCCCACTATATTTAGTGATATCATCGCTACTGCGAGAGAGAGCGTGATCGCCCCGTGACCCGATCCGGGCACAAGAGAGAGCCGACCACCCTAGCTCACTGCCGGTTTCTCAACTGCGCACGTCCGACGCTTCCCTCGAAAAGGGACAATCACGAGCTTGTTTAGAGTCCGAGGATCGCATATCCATTTGGAGTCGAGTCCGTGGTCCGTCCCACATCAAGAAACTTGCCGCCCTTCGAAGAGGAGGCACTTATTTTGGTTCTTCAAGAATATAAGGACACGTTCGCTTGGAGTTATGAAGATATGCCTGGACTAGACCCTGCGCTCGTCGAACATCGACTTACACTTAAGCTAGGGTTCGTTCCGGTCAAACAGCGGTTGAGACGTTTCCACCCTAATATGGCATTAAAAATGAAATAAGAGGTCGATAAGCTCCATAAGGCTAGATACGTCAGAGTTGTCCTCTATCCCAATTGGGTGGCTAACATCGTCCCAGTCATGAAGAAAGATGGAAAGGTGCGGATCTGTATAGACTTTCGGGATCTCAACCGCGTGTGCCCTAAAGATGACTTCCCCCTCCCTCATATTGATGTCTTAATTGACAATACGGCAGGATATGAGACTCTCTCCTTTATGGATGGCTTTTCAGGTTATAATCAGATTTGTTTGGCTGAGGAGGATCAAGAGAAAACATCATTCACTACACCATGGGGAACTTATTGCTATGTGATCATGCCCTTTGGACTTAAGAATGCTGGAGCCACCTATCAAAGGGCTATGATGGCAATTTTGCATGATATGATCCACATTTACATCGAGGTGTATGTTGATGACCTGGTAGTGAAATCAAGGACAAGGATTGAGCATCCTGAGGTTCTAGCTAAGGTTTTGCAAAGAGCACGGGAGTATCACCTATAAATGAATCCTAAGAAATGCGTATTTGGTGTTTCATCAGGGAAGTTGCTTGGATTCATCGTAAGTAAGAGGGGTATTGAGATTGATCCCAACAAGGCAAAGGCTATAAGGGAAATGCCTCCTCCCAGGAATTTGAAAGAAGTTCGAGGATTGATCGGGAGGTTGCAATTCATTCGCCGCTTTGTCTCCCAACATTCACAAAGATGTAGGCCGTTCTACGAGCGTACTAAACTGGGAGTCAAGTTTCTTTGGGATGACAAATGTCTGGCAGCTTTTGACGGATTGAAGGATTATCTATCAAATCCTCCTATCCTGAAGCCGCAAGTTCCAGGCAAACCACTTGTTCTTTATATTTCCGTCCTGGATGACTCCGTAGGCACTGTCTTAGCCCAAGTTGACGAAGAAGGAAAAGAAAGGGCAGCCTACTATTTGTCAAAACTTCTCAACCCCTGTGAGCAGAGCTACTCAGCCATAGAGAAGACTTGTGCTGCTTTAGTCTGGGTAGTTCAGAAACTTAAGCATTATTTCTTAGCTCACGAAGTTCACCTCATCGCTCGTATGAATCCAATCAAGTTCCTTCTTGAAAAATCTGTTCTTACCGACCGATTGGCACGATGGCAAAGCTTCCTTTCCCAATTCGACATCATCTACATTCAACAAAAAGTGATTGAAGGCTATGCCATAGCAGAACATCTTGCTCACCATCCTCTTCTCAGATTTGATCTAGTTTGCTCAGAGTTTCCAGATGAGGAACCGATGTCCATCAATCAAGACGATTCGATGTGGACGTTACATTTTGATGGAGCTTTGAATTCAAAAGGGAAAGGGATTGGTATTGTTCTTCTATCACCGGAGGGTATCACTATTCCACTCGCCACTCAGCATGCATTTCCAGTTACAAATAATATAGCTGAGTATGAGGCTCTTCTGGCTGGACTAGAGGCCGCTCATCAATTCGGTTTTACCCATTTGCGAATTGTAGGTGATAGTCAACTTATTCTTCACCAAGTGCCGCACGCTCGATCCTAAGCTCAAACCCTACCAGGAATTGACTTCCGCTTATACTAAGCTTTTCACTAAATTAATCTTCGTCCACGTTCCTCGCGAACATAACATTTTAGCTGATGCTCTCGCTTCTCTTGCTTCTTCCTTGGTTTTCCCTCCCGAAAGGGATTCCCATTCTATCATTATTCACAAGCGGCTCACTCCAGCTATCAAGGATCGAGCTTTCCTTAGTGTTAAGGAGGAGATGCTCAGGAAGGTTAAGCAAGGTGGAATCATTGAGAATAAGGAGGTCATGCTGTTGGATTTAGAGGAAGAATTGGACGATGAAGAAAAGTCGTGGTATTACGAGATTGCTAAGTATTGTCAAAATCAATCATACCCTGAGGAAGCCACGACTGAAGAAAAGAAAGCCATTCGAAGAGTTGCTTAGTGATACACTTTAATTGGAGGCGTGCTTTATAGAAGAGGTCTTACCGGTGTTTTGCTAAGATGCCTTGATGATGATGAATCTTGGAAAGTCGTGGAAGAGGCACATTCAGGAGTATGTGGTGGTCATGTCAATAGCCAGATGCTAGCTAAGAAGATCCTTAGACTAGGTTTCTATTGGCCCACTCTAGAAGAGGACTGCTCCATCTATGTTCGAAGGTGTGTTAAGTGCCAACTGCACGCCGAAAAAATTCATTCTCCTGCTTCTTCACTCCATCCTACGTCCTCCCCATGGCCTTTCTTCATGTGGGCTTTTGATATCATTGGACCTCTTGGTGATCCGACCCTCCTCACAAAACCAAAGTCATTCATACTCACGGCAACGGAGTACTTCACCAAGTTGGCGGAAGTGGTAGCTTACGTGGAGATAAAAGCGTCAACCGCCTGCAAATTTATAATGAAGAACATCATCGCAAGGTTCGGCATTCCGAGTACCATCATCACCGACAATGGGCCATAATTTATCTCTCAGGAGCTTCAGGACCTCTGCAATAGGTATAACATTGCATTGCATCATTCATCTCCTTATTATCCACAGGGCAATGGTCAAGCAGAGGCAACTAATAAAACTTTGATTAAAATTATCAAGAAAACATGTGAGGCTACTAAATTTGCGGATTGGCCAGAAAAATTAGTTGAAGCTCTTTGGGCCTATCGCACCTCTACTGGGCAGACCCCTTTCACCCTTACTTATGGAATGGAGGCGGTAGTCCCTTACGAGATTCTTATCCCTTCTCTACGAGTACAATTGGACAAGGAGCTCCCCATTGATGAGCGTCGCAAATCTCTCCTTGCTCAGTTGGAACTCCTAGATGAGAAGCGTTTGGCCGCCGCTGAGCATGCGCGTATTTATCAAAACAGGCTTTCACGTTTTTACCAAAAGAAAGTGATTGAAAGAAAATTTAAAATCGGTGAGATGGTAATTAAAAGAATCTTTGTAAAACCGGGTTGACCTCGTTCAAAACTTCAACTAAACTGGGAAGGTCCCTTTGTTATAAAAGATGTTTATCCTGGCAATGCTTACAAATTAATTAATGCTGAAGGTGAAGAGCTAACTCATCCTTGGAATGGTCTCTATTTAAAGAAATACTACCCCTAAAGAAAGAAAAAAGAAGAAAAGCAAAACAAAACAAAACAAAAAAAATTGAAAATTACAGGCAGACATGGTACATGGCCACGAGCCCGAAAAATAAAAATCCTTAATTCATTTTTCAGTCTTGATGGTTTAACTTTGGGGTCAACTCCCGCACACACTACACGCTCTACTCCTTAAACTCAAGCAGCCCGGAATTCGAGGAAAGTCCGACTCAAACTGAGAGTGTAAAAACCTTACCTATTCTCTTCTCTTCGGC
The DNA here is from genome assembly GCA_022559845.1 of Amorphophallus konjac. Classification (NCBI taxonomy): domain Eukaryota; kingdom Viridiplantae; phylum Streptophyta; class Magnoliopsida; order Alismatales; family Araceae; genus Amorphophallus; species Amorphophallus konjac. The sequence continues at coordinate 431,447,841 of CM040118.1, forward strand.
TCACGAGAGGGAGTACGAGCCAATGGTTACTAACCAAACCTGCCCGCCGCCCTAGTAGGTGGAAGTCAAGGCCCAAAAGGGAGCAAAATGCTTAAAGCCCAAGTACAATTAGGTTTTTATCTATTTCGGAAGAAAGGAAAACAAGAAAAAAAAAGAGAAGTTATTATAAAAGAAATCATGTTAAGAGGGCAAAGTCCCCGCAGGGAAAACCCTGGTCGTAAGCATGCATGAATGAGGGCAAAAAGAGCAACAAAATTTCCCTAAGCTAAAGACCGAATCCCAACCGGCATTAGGGCAGGGGAGGAGCGTTCCCCATTCTTGAAAACCTTTCGTGAGCTTCCTCAAATTATTCTTCTTTTCTCCCCCATGGTGGGTTGTAAACTCAAAGAATAGAAAAGATCAACCAAGAAGGATGGGTTGCAAGAGAATATGGAGCATAAGTCGTTTAGCATGTTGACCCCTTTGTTAAGTTTTTTGAGAAACATTGATGAATTTAAGATCATGATGGCGTAAGGTTTAAGGCCCTGTACTATGCTTGCTTTCAAAAATAAGAATAAAAAAATTAAAAAAAAATTATATAAAAAAATAATTCACGCTGATTCCTGTAGGCATCAATTTCAAAATTCACGTCTTTAATTAAGTCGTCATTTACAAAAAAAAATGGAAAAAATGAAAAAAAATATAAATTCACGCCTTTTACTACATGCGTCTTTTTTCAAAATTCACGACTTTCATGAAGTCGTCATTTTCAAATCAAACAACAAAGAAAATATATGTTTTTAAAATAAAAGCCTATCATGGTGGCGTCAATTTCACAATAAACGTCGTTTGCGAGGGCGTCATTTTAAAAATCTAAAATTAAAAAAAATTAAAAAAATATATATATATATATATATATATATAAAGAGAAAGTGAAAAAAATGAATGGAATATTAGTCGTTGTTGTGCATGTGCCTATTGCATTTTTGTGTGGGCATCTATTTTTTAGTTAGCATTTGCTTGCTTGCACGTCGCATTTTCCTATATTTTTTTTATCATTTGCCTTCATTGATTAAAGGCTTGGCCCCTTGACCCGTTATCAAGGTCAAAGAAAAAACATTCCCTTGCTTATTGAGCAAGGGGCCAAGTCAAACAGATGAATTAACCTGTTTGTTCAAGTGTGAACTACAGCAACAGACACAGGGCAAAAGCAAGGAAAGTAAGAAAGTGAAAGAAAACACAAGTCCACAAGTGCTCGGATAAACCAAAAATTTTCAATCTCATATATATATATGTCAAATGTATATCTGAGTACAGGTGTGAGGGTGGAGGAGTACAAGTAAAGTCTCTCTCAGCTCTCGCCTCCACCCTCCTCTCTCCTACTCTTGGCCTCACTCTCGTCCTCCCGACGAGGCACTAGTGGAGGGGGCATGGACCCCCGAGAAGTAGCTGGAGCTCGAACCTGCCACGAAGGTAGAGCTGGTGAAGGCGTACCCTGCCGCCCGCGCTCGCTCCCGGCCTCGCTAGAGGCGCTCCTCTGTCGACCGTAACCACTCCTGAGTGACGGCAAGCTGGATCCTCAAGTCTGCGAGCTCCCGCTTGCGTGCTGCCTCTTGCTCACGGCGCTCCTCCTGCTCCCGTGCAAGCTCCCGCTCGCGTGCTGCCTCCTGCTCACGGTGCTCCTCTCGCTCTCGTGCACGCTCCCTGCGCTCCATCTCGAGGGTGACTCTCAGCTCTGCTACGTCCTGAGGTAGCTCCTCTCGCCGCCTCAAGGCCCGCTCCAGCTCCGTGACGCGCTGCTCGCGGATGGACAACTCCGCACCGGCTAAAGCGGTCTGGGTAAGCGCCGCCTGTAGCTCCGAAGTCTGCGTCATTTAAACAAATCATCAGTTCCATATACATAATTCAATAATTCATGAGATAACCAATAAACAACTGCAAATAAATAACTCACCCGGGTGGCCATTGCCCGCTGTCCTTCCTCGATGCAGGAAAGAGAGGCCCGGAGCTCCTCAGTCTGTAAACACAGTTTTTTATAAGCATATCATATAAATAATGGAATGTAAGTTGGAGTTTAAAGTTTAAGGCATACCCGTGTGGCGAGGTCGCGCTCTGCCGCCTCGGCCCGTGTCACTGCTCCGGCTAACTGCTCCGCTAGTGCAGTCGCCTCTGCACTAGGTCCTCTCGAGCTGGAGGCCTCTCCCGTCTCCCTCACCACTGCTCCCTGCTGGGCACGCTGCATTCATTGAGATTGTCAGTGGCTAATCATCAATAATTTAGGAATTCATTTGCATGTAGAACACTCACCAGGGTCTCAAGGTCTGCCCGCGTGGTAGCCAACTAGGCCTCTAGGCTGTAAAGGTGGGTCTGCATGTCCATCGCCACTATGTCCCGTGCATCCTGCATTCGTCACATATTAGTCGCATGATAGATATACAAAGCATTTGCATTTAAATTAAAGGAAAGTGCATGCCTCCATACCCCCAAGACCCTCATCTGGGGTCGGCCGACGTAAACCTCCCAGTAGCGTCGGAGGTACTCGGAGCTGTCCGCCGCCTGTGAGGTGACTCGAGTCCCGCCACGCTGCCAGTCGGCGTACTGGTCTGAGAACCGGACTCTCCAGTCGATCGCCTTAATACAACCGCGCATCTTCTTGCCTATTCCTCGGGGCTCTCCTACCTCGACCCACTCCTGGTGTAGGCCGAGAGTCCTCATCACTAGCCTAAGCCATAACGGCTCAATCTCGTTAAGGCAATGAACCCAAAGCTCATGCCCGAAGCGAGGTCGGCCCGCTACGACCCACGGCTGGCCCTCGTTGGTCATCCCCTCATAGGGTCTCCACCTCACCTGCATTCACAATCATCCATCATGTCATATCACATTCTATAAAATAAAAAAAATCTTTGCACAACATTAAGCATACGTACCAGTGAGGCGGGGAAGTCACGGAACTCCCATCGTAACACTCGTAGCTCGTATGCTAGTGGGGCCCCAGTCACCACTGGTAGCCAACGACGTGCTAGAGGGAAGGATCCCTCATCTCCAGGCCATGGGTCAGCACGCCCCATCGGCGTGTATAAATGGCTCCATATCTGCATCCATGCATTGCATTAATAAAGTATTCGCATACATTTAAGAAAAAAGAAAAAAAAATAAAAATGAAGATGCATACCTGAATAAAAGGTGAGAAGCCACTGACAGTCGTCTCTCGACCTGTCCCTGTGGACAAGTCGGCCATCAAGTGCGCCAGCAGCGCTGCTCCCCAAGCGTATCTGTCGACGCCCTCCAGGTCCTCGAGTATCCCTAGGAATCGACAGTTGATGATGTCACCCTTCGTGCCAAGCATCAACCTCCCGAGCATCAGGAATAGGATTCTCCTCAAGTCTCGATCTGCTCTCTCCCTCTCAGCCGGGTCCTGGCAATAGGCAGCCCTAGCCCCGTCGATCAGCCTCCGTGAGAACTGCTCTAGAGACTCCCTAGACCTCTGCCTAGAGTCACCTAATCCCATAGCCATGGTAAGGTCGGTGCAGTAGATGGTCCTACACTCGCTAGGCGTCTCATAGACTGTCTCTAGCCCTAGCAGTCTCTGCGTAAGCTCGCTATAATCAGGTAGGGTGATCCCGCTCACCGCTTCCCCGTCTACCCTCAACCCGGTGATCCTAGTAACGTCCTCTAGGGTAGGAACCATATGACCCCACGGCATCAGAAATGCCTTGCTAGTCCTATCCCATCTCTCTCTAAGCACCTGGATCAAGGGTAGGTCTGGTCTCACCGGCTCTATGCTAAGGAAAGGTCCAAACCCCATAGCATCTACCCTAGCCCTCTGGAACTCGGGGAGTCCGTAATAAGATGCTCGAAAAGTCCGTAATAAGATCCCCGAGTTCCTTGATGGAAAATTTTTATTTCAACCGAGGGCTATGGAAATGATGGAAAATGGAAATAAAATTAAAATAAAATTAAAAATAGAGGGTTTTGGGGGCCTACCTTGCGTCGTTCGGGCACGATCAATCCTCCCCGGATGATTTGTCTTGGTTGCCGTGGTCGCCGCGATTGGCCGGGTCGTAGGGCAACCGCCGCCGCCACAGGCGGTTGTTCTCCTTCTCCTTCTTCTCCTCCTTGTTCTTCTTCCCCTCCTTCCTCATCTCCTTCATCTTCTTCATCGTCATCCTCGTCGTCATCATCACCATCATCTTCGTCTTCTTCTTCTCCATCTTCTCTTTCTTCTTCGTTGGTTTCCTCTTCGTGTTCCACCGTCGGAGCGTCCTCGGCCGATGCGGGAGGAACCTCCTCCATGGCATGTTCGCCTTCCAAGTCCACAACCTCGGGGGCTGTGACCCTTTGGCGTTTCTGTGCGCCGCCCGCCATGAGAACGAGAGGATAGGGAGAGCGAGAATGAGAGGGATAGAGTGGAAATGAGAATGGGTTTTTCGGTTAGGGTTTGCAGAAGAGAGAGGGAAAGAAAGTGAATGAAGGAAGGAGAAGGAGGGAAAAGGGGTTTAACGGTCGAAAATAAATGACGCCCTAATGGAAGTCGTCTTTATATCAATTGACGATCTGAGGAGAGGCGTGGTTTCAAGATATGATGACATGAGCTGAGGCGTCATTTAATCTTGCATGGGAACTTGTAACCGGCGTCAGGCGCATTAATGGGCAAGTGATTGATGTGATTGATCGTCATCATTACTTTTGAAATTGACGACGGTTCTAGCAGGCGTCTGTTTATTAATACACGACATACATGAAGGCGTTATTAAGGAATTATTTTGAAATTAATTTGAAGAATTTGAACCGATTAACGCCTTATTTGGAGACGTGGATTGAGAGACGCCTATTGTTGAGGGCGTCAATTGTGATTTTTGAATGGTTTTAAGGAATTAATTTAATGACAATTGACGACATCATCTGAGGCGTTATTTAACCAATTGACGCCCTTTATAAAGGCGCTACTCAGGACAGAGAACTCGAAGCTCATTTTATCTGACAGAATCATATGAATTAGAAGATATAATCATATAAGCTCATTGTTTTGGCTCAAATAAGAAAGGAATCTTTATTTCATTAAGGAAAAAGCATGATTACATTTATTGAGCCATCATAGGCCTTATCTTCCTAAGAGCCAGTACATAAGACTTGCATTTGTTTTCTTCTTCTTCTACATGTGTCTTGGGCTTTTGGAGTAGTCCAACCTTCCATTGAGCCATTATTGTCTTCACTTCTTCTTGATCTCCACTTGAGCATAGTTCCCTTCTTTTGAGTGGAGGTAGGTGAGAAGTGATGTGACACACCCTTGGACTTAAGCAAGCAAGCACAATCGCATTCAAACGGGTCGATGTGGGCCACCGCTCTATCGTCGCTCACCCAAGCCCGGGGTGACTTGGCGATGCCAAGTAGAGGATGTGAGGGTTGGGCCCTTGCTGGTAGAGGGCCAGTAAGGCCAAGATTTGATTCCCAAAGGATGTGGAAGCCCAATTCAATGGGACCGACAAAGTGCCAAAGGCACCGGTTACACTCTTCCCCACGGTGATCACTCAAGGCAACGGGGCTTGAGGATCGAGCTCTCACTCTCACGGCCAGCGGAACTAAGAACTAATATTGAAAGACAAGCATAAATGAGAGCAAGGTTTTGGAGCACTTACTCGACCGGTTTGAAGAAACCGGTCCCGCTCGGAGACGAGGGCGAGCGGGGAGGCGGGTGGATCCCCACACGCCGCGTCGGGGTAGCTTGACCTGCCCAAATGATTACAATACTACACCTCTCGCAGGAGGGGGGACCTTGGGGTGGGGGTTAAGTGATATTACAACTAAAACTACCTCCACACAGGGAGGGGCCTTCATCCGGCCAAGTGGGGAGGGGAACTTGGACTAAAGGTAATGAAAAGATGACGAAGCGAATCTGCCTGCTCTCTGTGATAGGCGATAGGCAGACAGAGTTGAGGCCGCAGAACTTGATAGGGAATTTTTCTGAAGACGAGACCAGTAGAGAACTCTTCGTAACTAGAAATGGAATGCCTCAGAATTTTGTTGATTTCTTCTGGCGCCGATGCTGGTCTGGGTGGAGGCTCAAACAGGGTTGTAGATTCTCAGACTGACAGCTTCAGGTTTCCAACAGCAGGAAGAAGTGGATACCTCGACAGCTCCCAAACTCAGAATCAAGTACCGCCAGAGTTTTTGGAACCGTGGATGAGTCCTCTTCACATAAGAACCAACGGAGAAGCCAAACGATGCCGGAGAAGACCAGTGGACTCTAAACAATGATGATAGGTCAGTGCAGACTGTGGGAAGCAGAACCGCGTACCTGAGGAAGAAAATTGATAACTCTGGCCCATGGACGTCGATCGAAGTTCCGCTTCTTGATTAGGAAATTAGACAGGACGAGGAACAACTTTCCAGAAGAACTTTTGGCCTGATTCCTCTGAGGTTCGTCGTGGCAGAGCTTCTACTCCGGTTCAGGTGCTCAGCAGGGGCAGCACTGCGCAGTTGTGGGAGAACGGATTTCCCGGGCAGCACCGAGCTCGGATGGGAATGAAACCACCGCCGTTGCGAATAAGACCGGTAGACGCTTCTGTGGATACCTCTTGGGCCTTCAGATTCGCATGGAGGTGGTCGTGGTCACTGCTGCAAGCTGCCGGTTCACCTGCAACCTCTGGACTGCAAGCTGCAACCTAGGTATAGCTTCCAATGGCTAAGGAAGAAGAAGGAGAGGGAGGCATATGGTGAAGGGGAGGTGGATGAGGGGCGGTTGGGGATGGTGGGGGAGTTGTGGAGAGTGTCTAGGGGTGGTGGGGTGGCTGGAGAAGGGGGTGACGCAAGGGTGTGTGTGCTGGTTCTGCCAAAGGGGAGGATGAGAGGAGGGTGGAGGGTGAAGTGGAGGATGGAGGGTGGAGGGAAGGAAGGGGGCGAACCTAGCCTAAGGGAGGGGAGAGATGCGGCCAAAGTAGTGGAGGGAAGGGTTTCAAATTTTAAATGGGTCTTGGGAGGTGGAAGGTTGCATGGGGAAGAAGGAAAAATGTGTTGGAAAGAGGTGGGGTGGTTGGTGGTTGGAGGGTGGGGTGGGGATTGGGGGTTCCCTCTTGGAACTAGGGGGAAGTGAGTAAAGAGGGTGGTGGGAAGTGGGGAGGTCTTAATGGGGTAGGTGGGAGGGTGGAGGTGGTTGGGAGGTGGAGGAGAGAGAGAGGGGGGCGAACTATGGAGAGAGAAAGTGAGAGAGGGAGAGAGAGAGAGAAGGTTGGGTGGGGGATTCTCTCCCCTAGGGTTTCTCACCCAATATTGGATTCACTCCACTAGAACTAAATAATGTGAACTCTCAAATGGAAATTTTGCATTGATTCATTAGTCCAAAATGAAGGGAATGGGGCCCTATATATAGGCAACCGACATTTTACAATAAGACCCTGACAAAAGACTCAATGACAAATAACCGAGGGGGTAGGGGGGTGCACTTGGGCCAAACCCAATGAATTGGGCCCAATAACTAACTAAACAACATAATGACACTCAAACTTAGGGAAATAAAGACAAGACCTAGGGACATGACTCAAGTAAAATGAAAATTACATCAAATGACTCAAATAGAAAGCACAAAAAGGATAATTGGGCCTTTATAGAGAGAGGCCCGAACTCAAATGACACCGGAGTGTGAGGAAGACCCGAGCCAAAGGGAGTCACGGGTGATGCCTCCATCAAGAAGGTTCTTCAAAGAGGTGCCGAGGTAGCCCGAGTTATGGGAGGCACCGGTGTGCATTATAGAGGACAAAATCGCTCCCGCCTATCAACCGAAGCTCTATGCCGGAGGAGAGCCTTGAACGGAGTTCTTGGGTCTTAAGAAACCCCGGTGTGCAAGTAAAACCACTCTTAGGCATGGTCTTGAAGTAGTCTGTTGAACCCCCTCCTCATGTATGTGACTTATGGTTTTTGATGATGATCAAATGTTTTGTATGATCTAAAAATGAGCATAACTACGTTCTGGAAATGCACACATCAATTGAAGACATGATACTTGAGAAGGCTCAAGCACAACAACTCATTGTAAGTATTTTGGTTTCAATGTGCAACATGTGGAACTAATTCAAACTTTGTTCTTGACAGGCCAAAGCTCTTAAACGATTGAAGGACGATTGGTGAGATCGATCCTAATATCTTCCATTACACTGTTAGAACTTATGTCCAGATGTGGAGCATTCTTATTTTAAAAACCCCAACTTGAACCCCCTGCACTTAGCCTTGTCTTATCTTCATTTTTTAGAAAGTGCAAGAAAAAGGGTCGACCCCAAGGGTCGACCCATTGCTGCCAGGTAGATTCCCATTTGAATGGGTCGACCCCAAGGGTCGACCCCTACTTGTGGAATTAAATTCCAGAACTTGTTTCATCATGGGTCGACCCCAAGGGTCGACCCTTTTCCCTCAAATTGTTTAGGCTCTAGAAAGGGTCGACCACAAGGGTCGACCCCTGTAAATTCCAGAAGGACACTTTTTGAAGACAGCAACGGTTCCTGAAAGGGTCGACCCATGCTGCCAGGGGCATCTGGCCTCTCACGAGGGTCGACCCCAAGGGTCGACCCTTTCTGGTCTGGGCGGCGCCGTGAATGAAGACTTTTGCGGTTTCGACCAAATGGTCCAACCACACTTGTGTGGCTGTCCCTAAACCACTCCTTGATGTGCGGATCTTGTCTCCTAGACATCCCTTGACCACCCTTAGCATATATATAATCCTATTGGGATGAAAACCCCAAGAAGAATTCGTATCTTCTAATTTTTGGGTTTCTTTCTAACACTTGTGTATGCAGGTCGCAACAGCCATCTCCAGCCCTTGTTCCACCTTGGTGTGTCCGTGAATGTGAAGGGAAGAAGGAGGAATCAAGGTTCCAATCAAGCTTCTGCTGCTAGCTGTGAGCGAAATCAAGATTCAGCCACCATCCGAGCCAAGATCGTCAAGAACGGTCGTCGTGCTGCACAAGTGCTTGATAAAATTCGCAGAAGAGAAAGGGGGAGCTCCAATCAGGATAAATCAATATTTCTTCACTCTTTCCATTCTGAATCATTTAGTTTAAACTTGAGCATACGTTTGTAATCATCATATCAGATATTTATGTGTGGTGTTCGTGTTCTGAAACATGAACGTATATGTGTATGTGCGCTTGTACGCGTTTGGCTACCAGATCGGAAGCCGTGTGTGTGTGTGTGTGTGTGTGTGTGTGTGTGTGTGTGTGTGTGTGTGTGTTTGTTGTTCTAAACAGCGTGTGTGTGTGATTCACTCGTTAGTGAAGCTTTAATCCTCAAGTGTGAGGGGTGGACGTAGGGGACACGGATGTGTAACCGAACCACCTAAAAAATCCGTGTGTCTCATGTGCTGTGATTTTTCCGATTCTTGTCGAGTGGGCTTCACGGTGAGTTGAGAGATCACCACACCAGCTATTCGAACACATTCCGCACGCATTCACGAGTGTGATCCTATTCGTGTGAGTATTAGTGGTTGTTTGTTTAATCAGCATTGTTTTCTTAAGAGGAGCAAAATTTTATTAGCCAATCAATTCACCCCTCCCCTCTTGATTGCCACATTTGGGACTCAACAATTGGTATCAGAGCGCTGGTCTCTATTTAGTCTCGACCACACGGTCGTAGAGTTTGATCCCGTTCATATGGCAAACAAAGGGATGATGCCCGAAGGGCATTCCATTCAAAGACCTCCATTCTTTGATGGATCAAACTACCCATATTGGAAAAATAGAATGTATGTTTTCCTACGTGCCCAAGACTACGATGTATGGCGTGTCATAAGTAAGGGTCCATATGTTTTATCTGAAAATGAAAATGAGTGGGATGAAGAAGATATAGAGAAGTGTTCAACGAATTTTAAGGCTATGAATATAATTCAATGTGCTGTTCATCCTAACGAATACTCACAAATATCTACGTGTTCCTCTGCGCAGGAGATGTGGAATAAGCTGCGGCTTATATATGAAGGAACATCGGAAGTCAAGGAAACAAAGGCCAACCTCTTAGTTCGGGACTACGAGCTTTTCGTAATGAAGCCAGAAGAATCAATTTCTGATATGTTTGCAAGGCTAACAGAAATTACCAATGGACTAAAGGGACTTGGCAAGGAATATTTCAACAAGGAACTCGTCAGAAAAGTCCTAAGATCCCTTTCTCCACAGTGGCACACAAAGGCCACTTTAATTGAAGACTCCAAGGATCTAAGCACTTTAACTCTGGACGAGTTAATTGGCTCATTGATGACTTACGAGATAAACATCAAAAGGAGCATGGAGGATCACAAGAAAAAGAAAGCTGTCACCACAATGGCCCTAAAGGTGAATCCACACGATTCAGAGGGCAGTGAAAATGATTTAATTGGCAACACTGAAGATGAGGAATTAGTTGCCATGATCACACAAAGAGCAAGAAGGTTCGTCAGAAGAACAAGAAACTTTGGTGGTCAGTTCAGAAAGGGACCAAGAAGGCAAGGACCAAACAGAGGAGAAAGTAGCAGGAAAGAAGAAGTGATTTGCTATGAATGCAAGAAACCCGGCCATATGCGGGGTGAGTGCCCCGATCTCATCAAGAAGGTGAAGAAAGGCAAGTTCAGAAAGCCCAAGGCCATGGTGGCCACATGGAGCGACGAAGATCAGGAGGAATCCGGAAATGAAGATGGACTAGATGACCTAGTCCAGAATCTATGTCTCATGGCAAATGATGACGAAGGAGATAAGGTAGATTCTGAACCAGAAACTCTCACTTGTGAACAATGGCAAATTGCATATGAATCTTTATATGAAAAATGTAAAAGATTCAAATCTAAAAATAGAAATTTGAAAAAGAAAATTGATCATTTTGTGCATGCTAAAAAATCATGTGAAGAGTGCCATGCTTTAAAATCAGAAAATGAAAACATGAAGCATGAAAATGAAATTCTAGCATCCAAAGTTGAACTGTTTGAAGAAGAGATTTCATGCATGAGAGAAGAACAATCTACGTTTCTAAAAATACATGAAGAACTGAAAAATGATATGGAACAAGAAAAGCTTGAAAGTATTGCTTGCAATAAAGCCAAAATAAAGGCTGAAGAACAAAGCCAATCTCAAATGGCTCAAATAAAAGAGCTAAAGGATGCCCTTGCCATCCTTGAAAAATCAAAAGCTCAGACAACCCATTGGGCACCCATAAGTTCAGCATCCTTCAAATCAAAGAAACATATGCATAACTTCTTTTCAAATGTTGGTAGAAGGAGAAAAAGAGATAGAGCCATCACTTGTTTCTATTGTGGAAAAATGGGTCATGATATGTATGATTGTAGAATTCTGAAATATGATGAAGAAAATTCTGTTGGATTCAGAAATAGATCATATATGCATCATGCCTCTAACCATCATGGACCCAAGCTAGCTTGGGTACCAAAATCTCCAAAAGAACCTTGGTTGAATTGCAGGTCTACTCGAGAGCTCAAAGGAACAAATGCTATTTGGACAGTGGCTGCTCTCGACATATGACGGGAAACAAGGAATGGTTTGTGGACTTGCATGAAAAGGATGGTGGGACGGTAGCATTCAGTGGTAAGGATAAAGGTAAAATCATCAGAGAAGGTAAGATAGGTAAGAATCAAAATCATACCATTGAAAATGTATTGCTTGTGAAGGGTTTGCAACATAATCTCTTAAGCATAAGCCAACTTTGTGATAAGGGATGCAATGTGATTTTTGATTCTAACCACTGCACTATTTTGAATAGGAATACTCATGAGATAAAGTTCATTGGTTACAGGTATAACAATGTTTATATGATAGACTTGAATGATTCATCTCATGAGAATTTATGTTTAATTGCAAGGAACAATGATGATGCTTGGCTCTGGCATCGCCGGCTTGGGCATGCTAGTTTCAATGTATTGTTGAAATTATCAAGAAATGATTTGGTAATTGGATTGCCCAAGTTGAAGGCCGTCGATGATGAAGTTTGTGGAGCTTGCAGCATGGGCAAATAAACAAGGACATCATTCAAGTCCAAACAAGATGTGACCACATCAAGGCCTCTTGAACTCATCCACATTGATCTCTTCGGACCAAGTAGAACTCACAACTTGGGTGGTAAACTATATGGATTTGTGATTGTGGATGATTATTCAAGATTCTGTTCGGTGTATTTCCTTTCTCATAAAAATGATGCTCTGACAGAATTTGAAGCATTTTGCAGATTTGTTCAAAATGATAAAGGGTATTGCATCAAAGCTGTGCGGAGTGATCACGGCCGAGAATTTGATAACCATGAGTTCAGTAATTTTTGCAGGGCTCAAGGCTATATGCATGACTTCTCCGCACCAAGAACTCCAGAACAAAATGGAGTTGTGGAAAGGAAGAACAGAACGCTAGTTGAGATGGCAAGAACCATGCTGAACGAGAATAAGATACCGAGGTACTTTTGGGCTGAAGCAGTGAACACGGCCTGCTACATCATAAATCGAGCCATGGTAAGACCATTGTTGAAGAAAACTCCGTATGAGCTATACCGTGGTAAGAAGTCAAACATTTCATACTTGAGACCATTTGGCTCAATATGCTACATTCATAACAATGGTAAGAAGGACTTGGCTAAATTTGATCCCAAAAGTGACAAAGGCATATTGCTTGGGTACTCTCTCAATTCGAGAGCATATCGAGTGTATAACTTGAGAACTCTCGTAGTTGAAGAAAGCCCACATGTTATTATTGATGAATCATCTCCATCTAGAACTGATGAAAAATCTATCTTGCAAGATGATGAGTTGATAGATGACAATATCAAGAAGAAGGAAGAAAATTCAGAAAAACAAGAAGAGGAAGAACCAAAAGAAGAGGATGAAAATCAGGAAACTCAACTTGAACAGGAGCTACCAATACAATGGACATTTGCAAAGGACCATCCGCCGGAGAATGTATTGGGCAATGTACAAGAAGGGATAAGGACACGAGCCTCCTTCAGGGAAGTTGAAACTCATGATTTATTAGCCTTGCTCTCTCAATCTGAACCTCACTCCATTGAAGAGGCCTTGAAAGATGAGTCATGGATCATGGCCATGCAAGAAGAACTACACCAGTTCCAAAGGAACAAAGTGTGGTTTCTCGTACCATTTCCTAAGAATCACTCCGTGATCAGAACCAAATGGGTGTTTCGAAATAAAACACGATCAAGGAGTGGTAATTAGGAACAAGGCCAGGCTAGTAACCAAGGGCTATAGTCAAGAATTAGGAGTTGACTTTGATGAGTCTTTTGCTCCAGTAGCAAGACTTGAGGCAGTGAGGGTTCTCTTAACATTTGCATGTTGTCATAATATCAAATTATTTCAAATGGATGTTAAGAGTGCATTTTTGAATGGCTATATCCAGGAGGATGTGTATGTGGAGCAACCACCGGGGTTTGAAGACACAAAGCATATAGACCATGTGTATAAGCTGGACAAGGCACTTTACGGTCTGAAACAAGCACCCCGTGCATGGTATGAAAGGTTAAGTGAATTCCTCATTCAACATGAATGCAAACGAGGTAATGTTGATCAAACCCTCTTTACAAAGTTGAATGGCAAGGATATCTTAATTGTTCAAGTTTACGTTGATGACATTATTTTTGGCTCCACTAAAGATGGTCTCAGCAAAGACTTCGCCAAATTGATGCAAAGTGAGTTTGAAATGAGTCATATGGGAGAGCTGACTTTCTTCTTGGGATTGCAGGTAAACCAGACTGTTGACGAGATGTTCATACATCAAAAGAAGTATGCAATGGAGTTGCTGAAAAAGTTCAATTTGACATCAACAAAACCACAACCAACTCCTATGTCTACCTCAATAAAAATTGATCAAGATGAGACAGGTAAATCAGTGGACCAAAAACTCTTTAGAAGCATGATAGGTTCTCTATTGTATTTAACTGCCAGTAGGCCCGACATACAGTTTGCTATTTGCATGTGTGCTAGATTTCAGTCAAACCCAAAAGAATCTCACATGTCAGCCGTTAAACGAATTTTCAGATATGTTGTTGGTTCAGTTAATTTCGGACTATGGTTTCCACGCAATTCGAGTCTTGACTTAATTGATTATTCTGACGCCGATTATGCGTGTTGCAAAGTGGATCGGAAAAGCACTAGTGGGTATTGCCAATTTCTTGGGGGCTGCGTGGTTTCATGGGCCTCCAAGAAACAAAATTCAGTGGCATTGTCTACTGCCGAAGCCGAATATGTGGCTGTCGGTAGTTGTGTAGCCCAGATGTTATGGATCCAATAACAATTGATTGATTATGGCATATCTTTTAAAAACACCTCAATTCTTTGTGACAACACCTCTGCCATAAACTTGTCCAAAAACCCTGTTCATCACTCTAGAACCAAGCATATTAAAATTCGACATCATTTCATTAGAGATCATGTGAGTAAGGGTCATGTAGAAATCAGTTTCATTGAGACCGATCGTCAAATTGCCGACATTTTCACCAAACCTCTAAGTGAAGACAAGTTCACTACATTTAGAAGAGAACTAGGGGTTTGTAGGATAGAAGAGTGATTCATAACCATGTGCATCATGTATATACATGTCACTTCATTACATGTAATTGCATTAGTTTCATGCATATAGTAATTCTCTTGTCATGCATATGCATCATGTTGTGTGAAAAACAAAAGAAAAATCAAATTGTATGAAAAATCATTTTGGTGTGCTTCTGCGTTTCTACTATGTATATTGTATTCACCCATATTCAATGTTACTTCTATGGCCAAAATCACCCTGGATACAATCTTATGCCCACAAAGGAGCTCATTTGTTCAAAGTCAGAAATCCGGATAAAAAAGACATTACACGTCTCATATATTTCCAAATTTTGACTACCAACACCCCAATTGCATACATCCCATTTTATCCAAAAATTCCTTGATTTCATATATTTTTACAATTGGGGACTCGAGCCAAACATTCCTTGAATTTTTCATCGGGTTACTCCTTCATATTGCTGAAAACCAGTAAAAGGGTCGACCCATAGGGTCGACCCCTTGCAAACCCAGAAAATGGGTCGACCCCAACGGTCGACCCTCGCGCACCCGGTTCGGCCAGGGGGTAAGGGACCCAACGGGTCGACCCATTGGGTCGACCCAAACCGGCGGGGCGACTCACCCGCCCCCAAACCGATCCAACAAGGGTTCCAACCCTAAGTTGGCACCCTCCCATGGATATAAAACCTCTCTTGCCCCCCTCTTAGCTTTGCCATCACTCTTTGCAAGCCCTAAAACAACCTTACCTTGGCATCCAAGATCTCAAGCCATAGCCGCGGTTCTCCGGGTGGCATCCGCGCGAACACTTCTCCTTGTGGCTTAAAGCGTCATCCTTTGATCTTCATTCCCTTGAGGTAAGCTTCTGATGTCTGTGGAGGATCATAGATTCACACTTCTCGCATTTCTCCTTGGTTGAACCATCAAGATCTATACCACATTGGTGGGTTCTTTCGGTTTGTGTTTTATATGGCCCCGAAGAAGCGTGCTTCTCGCAGAGGTGAGGCATCGAGCTCCAGGCAAGGGCGTCGATCTCATACCGCCGCATCACAGCCCGCAAGCAAAATCTTGAATCGGACCGTTCTACGTCCACGGGCGGGAAACTTTGAAAATCTTAGTCGCCATCTACGTGGATTAGTTGATCTAATATGCATCCAGCCAAACTTGCACATTTTCATGTCTGCACATCGCCGCATTTACCCCAATCTGGTACACCAATTTTATAGCAACTTGGGGTTTTCGGGTGATGTTCCAGTTACAACGGTTAATGGACAGGAAATTATTTTATCACCACACTTGTTGGGTCTTGCCTTTGACTTGCCAAATGAAGGGTATGCATTTGGAGATGTAGAAATTTCGGATGCAACTGTTTACCACTATATGACTTCTGAAGAAATGGGTGACCGGTCGGTCGCCGGATTAAATGCCAACCAATTCCCTCCTTTGCAACGTATACTGCACCGAATGATTACAACTATTGTATTGCCACGTGGAGGAGGACATGACAAGGTTACGGAGAAACACATGTTCTTGTTTTCATGCTTATTCGGTGGAATTCCCATTAAATTTCCACAGCTTATTCTTGATCACATATGTTCAAGCATGACGCACAAGCACCGTACTTTGCCATATGCTGCGGCCTTAACAGCCATCTTTACTTAAATGGATATAAATTTGTCAAGAGAAGCATCTCAAACTATCCGTGACGCAGACATCTACACCTATCAATCTATTTGTCACCACATGGGGTTTGAAGAGCAAGATGGCGTGTTAGTTCGTCAAATAAAAAGGGCAGTACCACCGGACAGTTCAAAAGATAATGAGAATGACAATGAAGAGTAGGCTGAAGATGCTCATGTTCCTGTAGCAGGAATGCCTTCTGAGGAGGCACAACTAATCATGGACCGTTTGGATTCTATTGATGATCGGTTAGACGAGTATGGGGAGACCATGGCAGCTATGCAACTTGAACTATCAGATCTGAAACTCTCTCATCAGGAGCACTCTCGCTACGTCACTGACGCTTTGGCCCACCAAACCAACATGTTGGACGAAATTTCGGCATATATTAGGCGTCAACCAGGTCCCTCCATTCCGGATGATCGTGCTGATTAGGCTATGTTGCTCCTTTCACTCGGCCTCCTTATTTCACCCCCTCCTTTTTGATGATGTCAAAGGGGGAGAACTCTTGGCCTATATGTGCCCCGGCTATTATATGTTAGTGTGTGATGTGTGCTTGCATGAATGTGTGTTTTTATCATGTTTCTAGTTCATTAGTTTTGTTGCATTTCCTTTGAGTTTTTATGCATTGCATCTTGTCATTTGCATTACAAACCTTATTCCTTTTCCACTAATTGTCGGCAAGAAAACTTTGGAAATATGCCACATGATGATCAATCTTATATTTGGATTTCTGGTTGACCTTGTCCTTAAACTGTTGGATTGATTCATGTATATGGAATGGTGGATGCTTTACAATGTGGTTTCTATTATTTTGTCATCATCAAAAAGGGGGAGATTGTTGAACCCCCTCCTCATGTATATGACTTATGGTTTTTGATGATGATCAAATGTTTTGTATGATCTGAAAATGAGCATAACTACGTTCTGGAAATGCACACATCAATTGAAGACATGATACTTGAGAAGGCTCAAGCACAACAACTCATTGTAAGTATTTTGGTTTCAATGTGCAACATGTGGAACTAATTCAAACGTTGTTCTTGACAGGCCAAAGCTCTTAAACGACTGAAGGACGATTGGTGAGATCGATCCTAATCTCCTCCATTACACTGTTAGAACTTATGTCTAGATGTGGAGCATTCTTGTTTTAAAAACCCCAACTTGAACCCCCTGCACTTAGCCTTGTCTTATCTTCATTTTTTAGAAAGTGCAGGAAAAAGGGTCGACCCCAAGGGTCGACCCATTGCTGCCAGGCAGATTCCCATTTGAATGGGTCGACCCCTGCTTGTGGAATTAAATTCCAGAACTGGTTTCATCATGGGTCGACCCCAAGGGTCGACCCTTTTCCCTCAAATTGTTTAGGCTCCAGAAAGGGTCGACCACAAGGGTCGACCCCTGTAAATTCCAGAAGGACACTTTTTGAAGACAGCAATGGTTCCTGGAAGGGTCGACCCTAAGGGTCGACCCATGCTGCCAGGGGCATCTGGCCTCTCACGAGGGTCGACCCCAAGGGTCGACCCTTTCTGGTCTGGGCGGCACCGTGAATGAAGACTTTTGCGGTTTCGACCAAATGGTCCAACCACACTTGTGTGGCTGTCCCTAAACCACTCCTTGATGTGCGGATCTTGTATCCTAGACATCCCTTAGCATATATATAATCCTATTGGGATGAAAACCCCAAGAAGAATTCGTATCTCCTAATTTTTGGGTTTCTTTCTAACACTTGTGTATGCAGGTCGCAGCAGCCACCTCCAGCCCTTGTTCCACCTTGGTGTGTCCGTGAATGTGAAGGGAAGAAGGAGGAATCAAGGTTCCAATCAAGCTTCTACTGCTAGATGTGAGCGAAATCAAGATTCAGCCACCATCCGAGCCAAGATCGTCAAGAACAGTCGTCGTGCTGCACAAGTGCTTGATAAAATTCGCAGAAGAGAAAGGGGGAGCTCCAATCAGGATAAATCAATATTTCTTCACTCTTTCCATTCTGAATCATTTAGTTTAAACTTGAGCATACGTTTGTAATCATCATATCAGATATTTGTGTGTGGTGTTCGTGTTCGGAAACACGAACGTGTGTGTGTATGTGCGCTTGTGCGCGTTTGGCTACTAGATCGGAAGCCGTGTGTGTGTGTGTGTGTGTGTGTGTGTGTGTGTGTGTGTGTGTGTGTGTGTGTGTGTGTGTGTGTGTGTGTGTGTGTGTGTGTGTTTGCTATTCTAAACAGTGCGTGTGTGTGATTCACTCGTTAGTGAAGCTTTAATCCTCAAGTGTGAGGGGTGGACGTAGGGGACACGGATGTGTAACCGAACCACCTAAAAAATCCGTGTGTCTCATGTGCTGTGATTTTTTCGATTCTTGTCGAGTGGGCTTCACGGTGAGTTGAGAGATCACCACACCAGCTATTCAAACACATTCCGCACGCATTCACGAGTGTGATCCTGTTCGTGTGAGTATTAGTGGTTGTTTGTTTAATCAGCATTATTTTCTTAAGAGGAGCAAAATTTTATTAGCCAATCAATTCACCCCTCCCCTCTTGATTGCCACATTTGGGACTCAACATAGTCTCTCCAATCTCCTCTTTTCTTTAGCTTGGGAACCCGATTGGTTACTCTCTTACATAAGCCCAAAGAATCTGACATGTATCGGAGGGGGCTCTTGGAAAAAATTTTGGAGGCCGCTTGGGTTGCTTGGCAAGGATCAAATTTGAAGTGGAGATCTACCTAACAAGATAGAAGAAGCATAGACCCGCAAAGGGGCCGTCCCAAGGAAGCCGAGGTAAGCCCATTATATAGGTTGGCTAATATCGCCGGACCTATTCCTTTTCCCTCCCACATGCTAGCAATGGCACTTAGGTGGTGTTCTTCTAGATGGTCTTCCATTGAAGAGAAGAGTAGAGCTCCCGCTATGCATATAACAAACCCCTTCTTTACTCTCTCCAATAAGTCTTCATCTTCTTGGGCCTTGTCCATGTTCTTGAACACCCATGAGGCTAGTTTCAAAAGGTTGATTCCTTTATGGGCTTTAATTTGATTCACTAAATTTGGGCTTTGAACAAGACTAGTGAGTATGTCATGAGCTTTTATTGGTTTGGTCATGTGAGCCATCTTTGATTCCTCTCCTTGTTTCATCTTTCTTAGCCCTAGGAGTGTCTCTACTTCTTCTAGGAGTATGGTAGCTTCAAAGGTTGGAAAGAGGAATGTGTGGGTATGGGGGTGCCATAGTTCTATGAGAGCTCCGATTGAGGCCCAATCTAGGTGAATATCATTGTAATGAGTAGCATGTGTTATAAGGCCAAGAAGGTGCCATCTAGAGAGAAAAGATTTCATGTCTAATGAAAGTTTGGAAAGGAGTAAAGGAAGCCATTTAATCTTCAAAAATCTCCTTGGACCTGGAATATTTGGGTAATCCTGAGAACATAAAAGAAAGAAAAGAGAAGAGAAAGAAGAAGAACACAATCAGAAATTTTTGAAAAGGAATAAAGGAAGAAAGAAATAAAAGTTTTAATATCAAATCACTTACTTGATTTTTGGCAATTCTTCCACTGATATGACTGGGAACTTCACAGATCCTGGGAAAACTCATCTTAGGCTTTTTAGAAAGTCTTTGCATCTGCATCATCTCGTTCATCTTCCTGGAATTAGTTTTGCGAGTTCTTCTGCTAGTTATCTGCTCTGCTATTCTACTTCGGTGCTCTGTTTGCTTATTAGTTCTGATGTGCTTAGAGGACGAACAGTTGCCCTTTTTATAATGTTTTGAATGTTAACAAGTATCACGATTTGTGTCTGAATAGAACGAGTTGCTGGAAGCTCAATTCCGAGCAGGAAATAAAAACAATTAATTGACGACGTGCCCTTTGGCGTCATTTCTTTAATTGATGACATGATAAGCGTCGTCATTTATTTAGCGCCTCGATGGAGGGCGTCATTTGCAGTCCAATTCCTAATCAAACGCTTATTGTAAATAACGCCCCAATAGCCGTCGTCATTTATTGTATTGACGCCACTTTGCAGAGTCGTCATTTCTTCAGTTTACATAATTTCACTTATTCATGAACTTAAGTGCTGTTATATCTCGATGGAATTAATTATATTAAGCATTTATGATCATATTGTGAACTGTCTTGAGCTGATAATTCTTTTGATGAGCTAATGAGTTTTGAAGTGCAGAAGTGCAGGTTATACAAGTCTGGAAATGCTCGGATTATTCTATTTGGTACCACACTCCACTCTTGTATCTCTCCTGTATGCATTGTTACTATATGATATCTACGATATTATAACATATCAAGGACCTTGTGGTTCTGATGAACCTGGAATTTGAGTTCCCCTCCATCAAAAACAGTGATAATTCTAGGGGAGTCTTGATCACACGGATAGGCCGTTGAGTCATCTAAGGTTTAGGACGATGGTTCCACTTTTTGAGTTGATGCGAGGACAAACGGGCTTCGGCTTAGTGTCAACTTAGAGATCTGGATTCTTGACCAAATCTAGATGGTTTAGCGATATTATCCTGGATTATTTTCTATATTTTTAGTTTGTTTTAATTTTTCTTTTAGCCCAGCATGCATCATGTAGGACTTTGAACTTAATGTTGAAGAATCTTCATATTATGCCAATAATGAAGGTCGCTCGCTCTTAATTAAGTTGACATGAGATATTCCAGTCCAAATCAAGTACTTTATTCTCCTTGAAGCCGCTCAGGCTGGTTCCTTGAAAAGCATTCATTTGCTGGGTCTTTACCTCAATTCACTTTATTTCCCTGCAAACCCACCTTGGTTGTAGCACGTCCACATTGGCTGGTAATCGCTCTCCAATGGTGTCTTCCCTTCCGTGCCCTCGTGCACCTTTTAATCCATTTAGTTTAGTCCCTTCGGTCCAGCTGATCGATGCTTTCTTGTAATCATCTGAAGTTGTTTCATTCAGAGTTTTGGAAAGATTTCCAACGCTTAGTGTCGAAGGCGTGTCACATCACACATTGGCATCTACTTATCAGTTCGTTCCACTCCACTCCACTCGTTTCACTTTCACTTCATTCCGTCTCACTCCCTTGCAAAGCAGACGCCAAGGCGGGACAACTGTAGACACGCTAAAATCGATGTTATGATGAGTAAATCTCATGTCACCATGTGACGCCCCAAAGTGGACTTCAATATTGACTTTAATATGAAGTTTTTCTATTTTCTGTGTGTTAATTGTGATTTGCTGGCATTTTTCTTTGATAATTGGAATTAATGCCTTAATGAGAGGCGTCATTTAATTGACGGCGTATCAGAGGGCGCCTCTTAATAAATGGACGACAGCACTTAGAGGCGTTGATTTCTGGATTTTTACAAATCCTAAACAAAAAGAAAAATCAAAGAATTGACGTCCCTATGAAAGGCGTTTATTATTTAGCACCCATATCAGAAGGCGTCATTTAAGAATTTTTAATAAGGAAAGTCATTTGTTGCCGTAATTAAATCCAGGAATTGACGTCTCTGTGAACGTCGTCATTTTAATTAACGCCTTTGGTGATGTCGTCATTTATAATTGACGCCCTTTGAGAGGTCGTCATTTCCATGTCCGTCTCCCTTTCGCCTGCTTATTTCCAGTAATAATCCCTTCCCCATTTTACACATTATGTTTGATTGGGAAGGGGGTTTCTTATTGGAGGTCCATTACCTTGTTTTAATCCTATTACTGCAAGGATTTTTGGGCTATAAATACCCCTAATGTTCTTATCTCGCGTGCGTGAGAGGGCAGTGAGAGAAGGCAGTGCAAGAACTATACGATAATAGAGAAAAACCATTGTGAGTTTCTTTTAACAGGAAGAAGAGAGTTTCTATTTTGCAGGATCAATCTTCAAGTGATTTCTTCTTCCTCCTGGTGTTGAATCTTCTCTCCCATGGTGGTCATCAGCTACTATTCAACCAACCTCTTTGGTTTTTCTTCTCCCAGTACTGCTGCACGCACAGCAGAGAGGAGATTCTTTTCTCTTTTTATTAGCATTATCATCATCTTCATCTTATTCTTTCTAACTATTTTGCTAGAAGACATTGCCACTTCCATGTCATATACCTTGCTTTGCATACTTTGCATTCATATCTTCCATACCCTTTGTTACACCTTTTAAGGGGTTTTAAAAACCAAAACACACAAGGTGTGTTCATGTTTCATTTGATCAATTTCTTAGTTTTAGAGCATTAATACTACACCCTTTTGGCTAATCCACTCTTTTCACTTGTTCTGTATTTTTGCAAGGGTAATCAAACTAAGAACCCCCTTCATCGGCCGGCCGGTAGAAGGAGGAAGGAGAAGTCCACAATCTCTCCCGCTCAATACAAGGTACATGCGATCACTTTCATTTTCTTGAGGTAACCCCTCTGGCGATCACACTCCTCATTAGCATCTCACGTGCTTTATTATTTTCTTTTCTTTAGTGGATTTCCCATAATCTACACCTACTTCTTTCCCAAGCTTTTCCTTCTCAGGCGATTGACTACCCTCTCCGCGGTGATATTTTCTTCTTCGATATTTCTCTTTCTTCTCAATCCGTTCTATATATAGCACGCCTTAGCGTGATTCCTCCCCGACGTGAGGTGAGCGCGCCATAGAAGAGGGCCGAGCTGCCTTTGCACGCTGGGAAGAGGGCGCCAGAAAGTGGGGCAAGCTGGGAAGAGGGCGTGCTGGATTAAGCCCATTCCGTCATGCTTACTTGGCACGATCCCGATAGCCGGCCCCGGACTGACCCTGGGCGTCACTGTGACCCTTCATCTTGTCCTGATCTCACAAAACCACGGCGAGATGTACTGACAGAGCTTTCAGGCCACTGAACTGCTGCTTTCGGAACCTCGTGCATCCTCAGCTCGGACACAGGGGTTTTCCGCTAACGTGGCCTTTGGCATAGTGATTTGTGATGCTGGCTTGACTTAACCTGCATTGGTAGCTTTCTCGGGGAGTGGGATACTACCCGGGGTGCCTTCGCCTTGACTAGGCGGTCATTTGGTCACTAACGAACCTACTTTACTGAGGAGCCGTACCCATGTCGGGTTGTCCCGAACATCTACTGACGGAGCCTTTGGTTCCTTAGTCTGAAGGTACAGAGACATTCTATCACCTCAGGAGGGTCTCTTGTCAGGTGACGAACCACCGGGTGCATTCTCATCATTGGTTGGACGAGAAATATTATTTATGCAGCATGACTGAGTCGAAATCGGTTCATTGGACAAGCCTGATGACATTGTCGGTTTGTTGTGAATTCTTTTCGACTCTCCTGAGGTGAAGTCCCCGGCGTTCATACTGGGTGACCTGAGGCTCTGTGATGTGACACAACCTTGGACTTAAAAAAGCAAGCACAATTCACAATCAAAACAGACCGATATTGGCGACGACTCACCCGACGCTCACCCAGGTCTCGGAGTAACTTGGCGATGCCAAGTGGAGGATGTGAGGGCTGGGCCCTTGCTGGTAGAGGGCCAACAAGGCCAAGGTTATTCCCCAAGAGTAAGGCAGCCCAATTCAATGGCGCCGACGTCATGCCGAGGGCACGGGTTGCACACTCTCTCCCACGATGGTCACTCGAAGCAATGGGGCTTGAGGATCGAGCGCTCACTCTCACGGACCAGCGGAGTTTATAAGCTAATATTGAAAGAACAAGTACCAAAGAGAGCTAAGGCTGGAGCACTTACTCGACCGGTTTAAAGAAATCGGTCCCGCTCGGAGACGTGGGCGAGCGGGGAAGTGTGGGTTCTCCACACGCCACGCCGGAGTAGCTTGACCTGTTTATGATCTTACAACACTACACCCTATGCAAGGGGGGGATCTTGGGGAAGGGAAGCCAAAGATTATAGCCAAACACTACCTCCCATAGGGAGGGGCGGTAAGCCGGCCAGGCGGAAAGGGGTTGAAATTGAAGTCGAACGGTTGGATGATGCCGGTTCTGCACGCTCTCTGTGACTGAGGATAGACAGTTGAAGTTGTTGACGCTGCAGCCACTCCCGAATTTTGTTGGTGATTAGACCAGCTGGAGAGTCTTTGTAGGTGACCCAGGAAGTTGTCCAAATATTTTCAGAATTTCAAGAAGTTGGTGCTGGTCGGGGCAGAGGCACGAACAGGGACGCATATCTCTGGTTCTGACTGCAATAGGACCTCAACAACAGGAAGATGAAATCACTACGGGCGCTCCAGAGCTCTGATTCAGGCGTGGCCAGAGTCGTCGGCTTAGTTGTCGAGTCCTCTTCGAGCGGAGACCCACGGGGGCACCAGATGATGTCGGAGTAGATAGGGACAGTCCGAATAGAGCTTGGGTGTCTGTTCAGTCCCAGAGTGGACAGAACTGCGCACTCGGGGGAGAAAATTGAGAAATCTTAGCTCCAGATGCCGAATGGGATGCCGCTTCTTGGAGATGGAAGCTGACTCATTGTAGAAGCTCTCGGCCAAGTGGGGCCTCAAGAAGCAGAGGTATGTGGCTGTGGAAACTTCTGGAAGTGGCCTCAGGTTGCTGATCGGATCTATCTTGCGCAGTCGGAGAAGAACGGATCCCCCGGGCGACCACGAGCTCAGAAATGGATGGGACCACCGCCGTTACAAAGAGGATGGAGAGATGCTTTCAACAGTACCTCTTGGGCCTCCAGGGACGCTGGGATGAAGTTGGGGCTGGCTCTGCAAACTGCTGGTACTCTACTACCTGCGACCTGAGAATTGCAGGTGGTAAAGGGTGGTGGGGGAATGGGGTAGAAGGGCTGGGAAATGGGGTGGATGGATGTGGGGGCAACCCCTGGCTGTGAGAGGGTCTGGGAGGGGGTGTTCCAAGGTGTGGGAGGGGGAGAATGGGGTCTGGAAGGTGGTGTTTGCAGTGGGTGAGAGAGAAGCTGCAAATTTGGTTGGAAGGGAGAGAGGGAAAGGGTATTTGAAAATGGGTTTAAGGGTGGGATTAATTTCTGGTCTTGGGGATGGGAAGGGGTGTGTGGGGAAGGTAAAGGGGGGGCTTGGGGAGTGGGAATTCTCCCTTGGAAGATGAGAGGGTGCTTGGGGAAGGGGAGTGGGTGGTTGGTGTTTGGAGGGTGGAGTGGGGAGTGGTGGAATCTCCCTTGGGGCTGGGGTGGAGTTAAGGTGGGGTGGTGGGGAGTTGGGGATGAGTTATTGGAGGGGGGGAAGAGAGAGAAAGGTGGTTGGGAGGCGAGGAGAGAGAAAGGGGTGCAGGTTTTAAAGAGAGAAAGTGGAGGAGAGAGAAAGTGACTTCCTAGAGAGAGAGGTAGAGAGAGAGGGGGGGATAAGGGCTTCTCACCCACTCAATTGGCTTCTCACCAAAAGAAGAAGATTTAAGTTGGACACTAAAAAATTCAAATATTTATTCATTCATTCATTCATTAACTTCAAATGGGGGGGAATGGGGTCCTATATATAGGCAACCCATATTTTACAAAAAGTCCCTGACTCTTGCTATAATGACAAATAACCAAGGGGTAGGGGGTGCCCCTGGGCCTAGCCCATAGAATTGGGCCCAATAACCAAACTAATCAACCCTATGACACTTAATTTTGGTAGACGACTTATTAACCTAGGTACATGACTCAAATAAAAAGAAAATTACAATGATATGACTCAAATAAAAATGAGAAAATACAACATATGACTGAAGATAAATGACTAGACCATGTCGGATGCTTCCGGGGCGAGGAGACGATCCGTGAGTGTGGGCATGGGAGGTGATGCCCCCATCATACTCCCGAGGTGCGGAGAACTCGACTCCGTCGAGTAAGAGTCCTTCCCTCCTCAGAGGGTGTAGAAGTGGTACCGCCAACAAGTCTTCCGAAGGAGACTGATCCATCCACCCGATGAGATAGCACTCATACACCTTGCTCCTGGTGGCAGTGACCTGTTCATCTAATATTCGCTCAATTCGCTCACGCTGGGCACTCTTGGCTAGTGGACTCTTCTCACGGGTGGGTGCTCTCTCAATGAGGGGAGTGGGCTCAATATCCTCACTAGGTACCACCGTGGGACCCTTATATGGCACTAGGTCGGCCACGTTGAATGTGGGGCTCACTCCGTACTCCTCGGGAAGATCTAACTCATAGGCATTAGTGCCAATGCACCTCAGAACCTGGAAGGGACTAGCCCCACAAGGCCTCAATTTGGAGATGGCTCCCGGGGAGAGCCTCTCCGACCTCACCATCACAAAGTCACCCACGTGGATTTTCACTTTTTTCTATTTTTTTGGATTTTTTTGGATTTTTCTGATTTTTTTTGTATTTTTCTAGAATTTTGTGAAATTTTTCTCTATTTTCTGGGTTTTAAAGAATTAGCGTCGGGCACCCTGGACGCAATTTGTAATTAGTGACACACACACGGGACGTTATTTCTTTATTTTTTTTGGAAAAAAGTAAAAAAAATCATTTTTTCTCTGAACGCGGTCGACCATGCGATCGCGTTCCGAGAACGCTGTCGTCGGGGCGACCGCGTTCAGCAGATCGCGGTCGCCTAGGTGACCGCGACCAGCAGAAAACCCTTAAAAAATTATTTTTTTATATGGAAATTTGCGTCCATGACCCTGGACGCCAATTTAATTGGCGTCCGGACCCATAGACGCAATTTTTTGGGCTTTATTTTTTTAAATAGTTTTCAAATGATTTTTGGAAATATTTTAAATTGCGTCCTGGCCCATGGACGCCATTTTTATTGGTGTCCGGACATGTAGACGTGAATTTCGAGTGTTATATTTTCTAAAGATTTTGAAATGATTTTTGAAATGGTTTGAAATATCATCTGTTGAGGTGGACGCGAATTTAAATAGCGGCCGTTATGCAAGACGCCATTTTTCATGCTATTTTTGAATCCCATGTTCATCCGAAATTTAAATTTTAACGACAAATAGCGTCTGTAAACTCAGACGCTAATTCTTTTTATTTCGGATTTCCAAAATTTAACCTGTGAAATAACGTCCTTTGTGGTGGACGCTAATTTAAAAAGCGTCCAGGGTGTTAGACGCCTTTTTTCTGAGATTTCCAAACTCGCCTGTAGCCCTTTCTTTCATCGTTTTGCACGCCGATTCGATTAGGTAAGTCTCCCGGTGGCTTTCCAAGCTGAGAGGATTATTTCCTTTTTATTCCCTTCCACAGAATAATCCTTCCCGAATCAACACCCCTCATCTTCCCCTATAAATAGCGAGCCTGCGGCTCTTGCTCAAGGGGGTCGATTCTTCATTCTAGGGGAGGTGCTGCCGGTTGCTGGGCTCAAGGAGGAGTTCTCTCCGTGTTAAAGCTTCATCATTTGTTGAGACTCCATCTTGACGCCCATTCAGAGCTAACACAAAGAGAAAACTCAGGATCCCTTTCTTCTTCCCCTTCCTTTATTCTTTTCCTTTATTTTGTCAACTGCATGCATGCATAACATCTGTTTTCACACCGTTTCTCCACATCTCAACCACGTTGAGCCTCCCACAGTGCACACTGGCACACTAATTTTTAACATTCATCATCTCACACATGCCCATTGCATTGGGGTTTAAAGGGCCAATGCCCAGCAGGTGTGTCATTCTCCGTGCTTTCATGTCATGAATATTTAATTGGGATTGATATTACACATTGAGTTCTAATTTGATGCGGGACGGGACCACAGACACGACAAGCTCGTGATCGTCCCTTGATGAGGGAAGCGTCGGACGTGCACGGTTGAGAAACCGGCAAGAGCTAGGGTGGTCGATTTGCACTCTCGTGCCCGGATCGGGTCACGGGGACGGTCTCGCTCTCTCTCGCAGCAGGGGTGAATGATAATATAGCGAGCTAACGGACCTAAAGCATGCTCTCTAGCAGCGGCATAAACAAGTATATATGAAAATAAGCAAATGCCGAGTGTAGGGAGCAAGAACGATACCTCTACGCGCTCGGCGTGGGGAAGACGGGCCCGGCCGAAAATCGTACTCCCGGAACAATATTACACAATATTACAGAAATGCAAGCCGCTGCGCACTCCACGCAGGGAGGTAAAGGGCTACACAATGGGATCCGGGAGGACCGAATTCGGGTTGACGGGCGGCTTCTTGCGTTGATTCGGCAACACCCGAACACGTGACGGTGGGGTCCACGTGCTGTCCAGAGGGGCCGTGTGGGACCCGGTGGCACCGCTGTAGTGGTGGATGCCCGAAGGGTCGCTCCTTGGGATGGCAGCACGCTGGTTCACCGGCCGGAGGCCCGGCGGCTCCGTTCGGCACCGGTCGGTACCCGATCGGAAATCTGCCGGTTCTGTATTTCGGCGCGCGCTCCGGCGAGAATGGGCGCTGCTATCAGCCCCGATGTCGGATCGACACGAGACTGGCGCCGTTGGAAAGCTAGCTTGAAGCTCTTCAACCTAGGCCCAAAGATCTGGCCTGGATCTGCACGGATCTTGACTTATGGAATTTTCAATCTCCTGTTGTACAGTAACTGAAGACTCAGACCTGCAGAGAACTTGACTATGGATTGCCTTTGACTGCGAGGTAGACGTCTGAATCTGGGGTTATGTTCTTCAGAGAAGTTGTTGAAAATGGAGTTGGAAAGACAGAAAAATTGGTTTGGACACGTTTGGATGTATCTATGATTTTCGGTGATTTGTTTACTGGACGAAGGTTGGATCTGGGATCTGACTGAAAGTACTGTAGCTCCGGTAGATCATGAATTATTAAAAATAGGTAGAAGGATGATAAAAATTTAAGAACAATTATGGGGGTAGGGGACGATGGACAGAATACCCAGTTAAATTGGGAGGTCTAACATAAATCAAAAGGGTGGTCGAAGGTGGAGAACTTAGGGCTACTGTCACTGTAGATAGTGACAGAACAGATCTGAGATAGAGGGTTGAACGAAATAGTAAAAATATGAAACGGTGGCTTTTGAACCTGGATTTTTTTGTGGAGAAGGGGCTAGAAGATAGGAACCAACCCTCAAAATTTCAAATCGATCAGAACTTGTGGCTGGCTTCAGAAATTCTCGAACTACACCTCTATCCAGCAGGATAGAAACTTGATGACGATTCCACGGCGGCTCGAAGGCGGCACGAACGGCGGTGGCGGCGGCACCGACGATCACCGGAGGTTGAGAGGGGATGAAGGAAGATAAAATCACTCTAGATCTGGGGGTTTGAGGAGAGGAAACCAGGGAGAGAGAGGGAGAGAGGGCACACCCTTCTTGCTTCAAGCAATTTTCACATAATTTCTTCATTAATCTCTAATGACACTATACATAGGCTTATATAGAAAATAGCAAGGGGTGGGGGGGCTGATAATTTCGTGGGAAATATGTCATTTTCATCCCCCATGTGGTCAAAACTCAAAATAAATAGATTACATATGAATGGGCACTCCTTTGACTAGGTAGGTAAGGTAGGTGGCCTACCTTTGAAATTTTAACCCCTTTGTCTCCCATGTGGTCAAAACTCAAAATAAATAGATTACATATGAATGGGCACTCCTTTGACTAGGTAGGTAAGGTAGGTGGCCTACCTTTGAAATTTTAACCCCTTTGTCTCCCATGTGGTCAATTAGCATTCAAACCTTCTAGATGGCCACCTAGGATGGTTGACCAGCCCCACATGGATGAGGTGGACCAATGGGGAAGGGGAGGGGGCCCCCTAGCTAGACCTACTACACATTTGCACAAAAACCCACACAATCCATGGGAATGACTCATTGGCTTATAAAGCCTTATATTTGCGTATATACTTTCCCAAAGATATAAATAAAAACTAAAAGGACATAAATGCAATAGAAAAGGTACAAGCTCGGTGTCGATTCCCATCAACTCTCCCCGGGTGGGAGGTACTCGACCCCGTCGAGTAGGGGTATGGATGCTCGAGTACTCCGGCGGATCCGTCAGCGTGCCAAGTAGCGCGGGTATGCTCCGCTCCAAGTGATCGTTACCTACTCATTCCATATATACTCGATATGCGAACTGCTATGGGCTAAAGGTGATCACTCCGAAGGGGCACTCTCAAAAGGGAAGAAAACAGCTCGAAGACTCACTAGGAATCACCGTTGAGTCCCTATAGGTGACTGATCCGGGTATAGATGTGGAACCGATCCCAAACTCATCAAGTGAGTCCACTCGCCTCTTACTCATAAGAGAACGACAACGAGCTTACACAAGACGCATGCAGATAAACAACCGACACACAAACCATGTAAACAAACCACACAAAATAAACCACACAAGGAAAACGCACCGACTCATATATGACTCTAGACACACCTATTGTTAGTCCGACCCGTACATAGGTGACGGCGGACCAGGACACCCGAATGTGTGCCATGCATGCATGTTATGTAACCGGAGATGGGTGGTATGGGGAATACCTAAACATCCAAGTATGACCCAGTCATGCATGGACGGCCCTTTGGATTTGGGGGACTTGAGAGGGCTAGGAGGGCCGAATGTTGTTGTATCGTGGACGGGCTTGGTGGGTGTAAATGACCCGGCCCGTGGGGTAGGAGTGTGATAGTGGACTCCCTTGAAGAAATGAACTATATAAGGTGGGTCATGGGGTCCACTAAGGAATGGGTCAAAGGGATCGAAGAAGGTATGACCCCTTGTGGTGGGCTCCCCCAAGTCACGGTCCCACGTGTAGAAGTTTTGAAGGTGTGGACAGTCACCTTCTTGCATTGTGATGGGTGGGACGGGGACCGTAAGCAAGAAGTATGATTCCTCCCTCGGACAAAAGGGTATGGATTCGGGCTCGGCCGGTAAGGGAAGGAGTAAGAGGATCTCTGTGGTGACACAACCCATGGTGCACTCGGAGGTAATGGACCCATAGGCCGGATGGGTGAAGCTAAGACTAGCGGGTTGGTCGAAGCCTCGGGCCAATAAATGTGTAAAGGTCAACTGCCGGTCTAACCCTTTAAGAAGGTCGTCCAATGTGTCCACATAGTGACGAGACAGGAAGGTGGTATGAAATGAGTTGCTTGACACTAGTGGTAGTGTGGGGTCCATTGATGGGAAGGGGGGTGGGACCAAGCCATCCTTGAGCCAACTAAGAAGCGGCTCGGCTATGAAAAGCGTACCCGTTAGAAATACGGGTGGCTCGGGCCTTGGTGGTTCCAAATGAAAGGATTCCGAAACAAATTCGGAAATAGAGATGGATGACATTGGAACTCTCTCGAGTGGTGAAGGCCATGGTGTAGGCGGCTGGGAGGTGGATGCTTGTCGAAAGCCACCATACCGAGAGAAGTGTGACTCAAATGGTTCGACCACTAGAGCGACCGTATAGGATTCCGCTAGAGAGAATGCATTGCGGATAAGGCATTCCAATTGGAAGTGAAGGCGCAAACCTCTCCGGAACTGAAATGCGGCCGTGTTGCTCTCCTCTCCCAAGCCATGTTCCAACCAATACTTATGATATGCCCGAAGGTACTCGGACACGGACCTATCACCTTGGACGGGTCGACATGGGTGGGCCATAGTTGCCAAAATACGGGAATGGATCCCTAGGAATGGATATGCAAGGCCATTTGGGCAAGACACTAGACACGACCCTAAGTAATGTAAAGTTGGAATGCATGCACACTAAGGACCCTAGAAGTAAACCAAGACTTGGTACGTGGCGGAGATAATTGACCCGAAGGTCACTCGCGCAAGTGTGCGGCCTTCCCGATAGGCGTAGCCTAACGTTCGGACAACACCTTTTGATATACCGAGTAAAGGGATGTAAATACAAAAAGACACTTTTTTTTGTGTTTTAGAAATATGATGATCCTAGACTCGACTTAAACGGACTAATGACTAGACGTAAATGACACTCTTTTTTTTTCTTTTTGACACCCTAGACTCAACTCGCTCTGATACCAAATTGATGCGGGACGGGACCACAGACACGACAAGCTCGCGATCGTCCCTTGATGAGGGAAGCGTCGGACGTGCACGGTTGAGAAATCGGCAAGAGCTAGGGTGGTCGATTTGCACTCTCGTGCCCGAATCGGGTCACGGGGACGGTCTCGCTCTCTCTCGCAGCAGCGGTGAATGATAATATAGCGAGCTAACGGACCTAAAGCATGCTCTCTAGCAGCGGCATAAACAAGTATATATGAAAATAAGCAAATGTCGAGTGTAGGGAGCGAGAACGATACCTCCACGCGCTCGGCGTGGGGAAGACGGGCCCGGCCGAAAATCGTACTCCCGGAACAATATTACACAATATTACAGAAATGCAAGCCGCTGCCCACTCCACGCAGGGAGGTAAAGGGCTACACAATGGGGTCCGGGAGGACCGAATTCGGGTTGACGGGCGGCTTCTTGCGTTGATTCGGCAACACCCGAACACGTGACGGTGGGGTCCACGTGCTGTCCGAAGGGGCCGTGTGGGACCCGGTGGCACCGCTGTAGTGGTGGATGCCCGGAGGGTCGCTCCTTGGGATGGCAGCACACTGGTTCGCCGACCGGAGGCCCGGCGGCTCCGTTCGGCACCGGTCGGTACCCGATCGAAAATCTGTCGGTTCTGTATTTCGGCGCGCGCTCCGGCGAGAATGGGCGCTGCTATCAGCCCCGATGTCGGATCGACACGAGACTGGCGCCGTTGGAAAGCTAGCTTGAAGCTCTTCAACCTTGACTCAAAGATATGGCCTGGATCTGCTCGGATCTTGACTTATGGAATTTTCAATCTCCTATTGTATAGTAACTGAAGACTCAGACCTGCAGAGAACGTGACTATGGATTGCCTTTGACCGTGAGGTAGCCGTCTGAATCTGGGGTTATGTTCTTCAGAGAAGTTGTTGAAAATGGAGGTGGGAAGACAGCAAAATTGGTTTGGACACGTTTGGATGTATCTATGATTTTCTGTGATTTGTTTACTGGACGAAGGTCGGATCTGGGATCTGACTGAAAGTACTGTAGCTCCGGTAGAACATGAATTATTAAAAATAGGTAGAAGGATGATAAAAATTTAAGAAAAATTGTGGGGGTAGGGGACGATGTACAGAACACCCAGTTAAATTGGAAGGTCTAACATAAATCAAAAGGGTGGTCGAAGGTGGAGAACTCAGGGCTACTGTCACTGTAGACAGTGACAGAACAGATCTGAGATAGAGGGTTGAACGAAATGGTAAAAATATGAAACGGTGGCTTTTGAACCTGGATTGTTTTTTGAAGAAGGGGCTAGAAGATAGGAACCAACCCTCAAAATTTCAAATCGATCAGAACTCATGGCTGGCTTCAGGAATTCTTGAACTACACCTATGTCCAGTAGGACAGAAACTTGATGACGATTCCACGACGGCTCGAAGGCGGCACGAACGGCGGTGGCGGCGGCACCGACGATCACCGGAGGTTGAGAGGGGATGAAGGAAGATAAAATCACTCTAGATCTGGGGGTTTGAGGAGAGGAAACCAGGGGGAGAGAGGGAGAGAGGGCACACCCTTCTTGCTTCAAGTAATTTTCACATAATTTCTTCATTAATCTCTAATGACACTATACATAGGCTTATATAGAAAATAGCAAGGGGTGGGGGGGCTGATAATTTCATGGGAAATATGTCATTTTCATCCCCCATGTGGTCAAAACTTAAAATAAATAGATTACATATGAATGGGCACTCCTTTGACTAGGTAGGTAAGGTAGGTGGCCTACCTTTGAAATTTTAACCCCTTTGTCTCCCATGTGGTCAATTAGCATTCAAACCTTCTAGATGGCCACCTAGGATGGTTGACCAGCCCCACATGGATGAGGTGGACCAATGGGAAAGGGGAGGGGGCCCCCTAGCTAGACCTACTACACATTTGCACAAAAACCCACACAATCCATGGGAATGACTCATTGGCTTATAAAGCCTTACATTTGCGTATATACTTTCCCAAGGATATAAACAAAAGCTAAAAGGACATAAATGCAATAGAAAAGGTACAGGCTCGGTGTCGATTCCCATCATAATTCCATTATTTTTATTGGTGTTTGTGTTTCTTGCAAGGGTAATCTAAGAAGACTCTCTCCGTCGGCCGGCCGATCGGGCGAGAAGGAAGTCATCCACAATGTCCCCCGCATTTTTTGAGGTATTTATGTCCGCTATCCCTCCTTTATTTCTTTGATATATCATTTGAGGCCTGCGGTCTCTCGCGATCACCCTCCGTATTAGCACCACATGCATGCTTTTCTTTTATTATTATCTTAGTGGGTTTTAATCAAATCTACAAACGGCGCGGAGGGGGGAGTGGCTTTAACCTGCGCGCCCCGCCCAGGGCGCACCGGATTAGGGCGCGCCAGGTGGTGGCCAAATAAAAATCAAAAGATTTGAGTGTGAAGCTATTCCGACGCAGGGGGGTACCACACCGGATTAGGGTGCGCCGGATTTGGACCGCGCTGAATTAGCTGATTTTTGAGATATTTTTGAGTATTTTGAGTTTATTTAGTTTATTAAGATGCATTGAGTTGATTGATGAGTGAATTGAGGTCCAGGATGCCCTTGAGATAGGATTGGGACTCGTGCGAGGTTCATACTCGAGCACAGAAGTTAATTGTTTTGAAAACATGTCTTTATTAAGCCCAAATTATGAGGGCAAGTAGTCAAACACATCTGACGAAATTTTGGCAGCACCTCCCCATCTCTGGAGGGTTGCAAGGGGAAAGCGGAGGCATACCCACGGATGGAGTAGGCTCTTTAATATCGGGTGGCACAACGCCGGTCGACAGACCCGACGGGATGGAAGACCCCGAGGGCTAGCCTACGAGGGGCACCAGTATTCCATGGGCCAAATCATAATTGACAGAGGGACGACTAGTAAGGAAGGAAACCCCGAGGGCTAGCCTACGAGGGGCACACAACCCATGGCCACCACCATTCCCTTTGGGACAGTGGGTTTAATGTTGGGTGATGAACCCGTTAATATTCACCTCTGGTGGCTTAGAAGGGAATACACCATGAATGGACATACCCCTATGTCCCAATGGTGACTCAAGAATGTTGATGGGGAATGTCCCCCTCTCCCCAGGCCGCTGGACCATCATGTACAGGGACAACAGCAAAACACTGCATTATTCATACATAGTAAGAGGTGGTAATTCAACCGCTAGCCCACCGAGACTAAGATATACATATAACAGAGTTTGCCAGTCAGCTGGTCAGCATGTTAGCAGATTAACATTAGGAAGATAGTAGGCTAGTGCACGAACTCTGTAAGTTAGCATACGAGCTACGGAGATTAGTAGAGGCAAATCCTCGAACAACCATTGGGTAGTATGCGAAGAGGTGATCATATGAGAGGGCCCTACGCCCATCAATAGCCATGTTCCCTCCAATTCATAGCAATGAATGAACGAACTACCAGAGCAGTCCCAGAGGTAACCAGAAATGCACATAAGCGTGTGCCTCTGGAGATAAAGCCTCGTTAAACATGGGAAAAAAACCGAAGAGACCATTCCATTGAGGAGAGACCCCGGGGAAAGGGGGATACAATGTTAATATTGCCATGGAGAGAACCAGGGCTCACTCGGTGTTGATGGGAGGAAGTTGAGCAGTCACGCCCAAGAAATAGAAGATCGAATAGACTCAGAGGGAGGAGAAAAAGCATACAAAGGCATTGCCACATCCAACATCATCCATTTCATTATCGAAAAAGGCCCAATACAACATGTCTACGGCGCGACATGGCGTTGTCGCTCATGAGCTGGCCACCAGTATCACAGACGAGAATTAATCCCATATACAGAGGTGGAGGAAGCAGAGGAACGAAGAGGAAGACGGGCTCATATCATCGCCCCTTCGACTTCAATCATTTACAGGAATATCACCCAAAGAAAATAGAAAAAAAGGGGAATGGGGAAATCGCCGGAACCCACCTAAAACCTTTGCCGCAGAAAACAGAGTATCAGATAAGGGCCTTCCTCTCCGGCTTCGGGCCTCATCAGACAGACGGACGACCAGGAAGGGCGGCGATTCTCCGAGGCTCACTCTCAGAAACCCTACTTCTTCCCAAGCTTTTCCTTCTCAGGCGATTGACTACCCTCTCCGCAGTGATATTTTCTTCTTCGATATTTCTCTTTCTTCTCAATCCGTTCTATATATAGCACGCCTTAGCGTGATTCCTCCCCGACGCGAGGTGAGCGCGCCATAGAAGAGGGTTGTGGACGCACTTTATTATTTAATAATCGTCGTTTATTTGTTTATTGGCATTTATTAAGTGCGTGGACGTGCCAGTCACAAAGTGACGATTTATTCGGGCTTCGTGGAAGCCCATGGTGCGCGCGATCTGACTAATCAAACAATTGTGTGGTTCGTGTCGGGACTGGAACCCGCCGCGCCATGAAGGCCACGACGTCATTTACATCCCCTCAGAGAGGGGAACACCCTTGATTAATCGCCGGGAAAAGGGGCCTCAGGGCCAGAAAATTAGTTACATGGAAAGTCTATTAGGAAGCATTGAAATCCCCGTGCGAGGGTGAGAAGAAAGCATTCGAGATCGTGTCGGTCATGTGTTGACCATTTGATGTTCGGACGAGTGTCCGTTTTGAGAAACGCGTAATCGTCACGGGAAAACCGGAGCATATGTATGCCGGGTACGGCAAATTTACTGTTCAAAGGGATAGGAGGCATTCGGTTGAATCTCGGTTAGAGTGGTCAAAAATCAGTGAGTTTATTGGCCCGGTGCGAGATCGAGTCAGGACCATTCCGGGGGAGCCTCCCGCGGTCCAAACGAGGCTTGTGTGGGTATCATTAATATTTCCGGTGCCGACGGGCAGCGGGAAAGTGTCCCGGGACTAGATTCCAAAACAAAGACGTATACAGAGATAGCTGGCTATAGGCCTAGATGTGGGTCAGGTAATGACCATGGTTGGGGCGAACCCGAGGTCCAGACGTGACTCACGAAGGTCTTATTGATATTCCCATACGCGCGGTTGGGGAAGACGAGAGCTGTCTCGTTCCATTCAGATTTTGTTGGTCATTCATGGACCATTTTATGTTCGGACAAGATCCGTATTGAAGACGTAAACGGAAATAAACCCGTACAAATGTCTGCCGTAAGTACGGCAAGTTTAATGTGGCGTTGCGGGATTAGATCCCGGGATATACGTCGGTCACTAACGGACCATTCAGTATTCGGACGAAAGTCCATATTCGAAGCATCGGAGACAACGACAAAGACACATGGATGTCTGCCGTAGGTACGGCTAGTTTCATGGGATTGCGGGATCAGATCTCGGCATATATGTCGATCACTAACGGACCATTCATTATTCGGACGGAAGTCCGTATTAGTAGCGCCGAGGACGACGATAAAACCGCACGGATGTCTGCCGTATGTATGGCAAGTTTCATGTGGGTGCGGGATTGGATCCCGGCAAAGATGGGTCAAGTTGATGATCTATTGGCCCGCGGTGGTTGCGGACTATGGCCATATCGGGGTTTCTGAGGACCACGTCTGATGCCACGGGGCGTCATTACTTTTCTCTTCACGCACAGTCTTGGGAAACGAAGGTTCCAAGGGATACGTGCGTGTCGTTCACGGTCGGACCATTCATTGTTCGGACGCGAGTCCACGTTTGAAGCATCGAAGACGATGATAAAACCGTGCAAATGTCTGCCGTAGACACGACAAGTTTAATGTGGGGTTGCGGGATTGGATCCCGGCAAAGCGGGTCGAGTTAACGAACTATTGGCCCAAGATGTGTTCGGATCATGACCATGTCGGAGGTTCTGAGATCCACGTCTGATACCACAAGGCATCATTGATTTTCTCTTTGCACCCAGTCCGGGGGAGCAGGTTGTTAAGTGTGGAGCCCAAACTCCCCAACGTGCGCCCTCGCACGCGGATCGACCTGCCCGGTCAGGTCGCGGGGGTCAAGGGGGCAGCGTCCCTTGCGGGGGTTTCCGGAGGCAGCGCCCCCGGAACAAAATTTTAATTATGGGGGGGGGGGGTTATGCTATTGTCGAGAGAAACAAAGAAAAGGGCTAAACCGGCGCGGCCAAGGGCGCACCGTTTCAATGTTCAATGGGGAGATTGGGGGCGCGCCGGATATGGAGGGCAAGGGAGAGGGCGCGCCGTTTTTGGAGGGCAAGGGAGAGAATGAGGGCGCGCCGGATACGGAGGGCAAGGGGGAGGGCGTGCCGTTTTAGCGTTTAGAGAAGAGATGGGGGATTTTGTGAGGATGGTTGAAGCTGCGCGGTGGAGCAATGGCCGCGCTGTTTTAACTCGCGCCAGGAGAGCTATATGGAGGTTGTTTTGAAGCTCTATTTACTGCATTTTCTTCTCCTTTCACCCGTAGGTTGATTCAAGGTTTGATTTGCTTATTCTGTTGATAGATCAAGCTAGTAATGAGGAGGTTTTAAGAGCTTTAACCATTTTAATCGTTTATTATGATGAAACAGCATGAACATCTAAGTGTTTTGTTCAGATAGTTTGCTCACAGAGGCCTCGATTTATTCCTCCTTAATTCAACTCGTTCACCAGTTGTTGGGCGTTCTTAGCCTTGGTAAAAATCGGGCAGCACCTCCCCTAGACCGAGACTTGCCAGAGATAAAGGAAAGTCACCACTCAGATTGCTCCGGGGTAGACTCTCAAAAATCGGAGTAGCCTCACGGCGGTCCGAACCTAGATGTGAGTATGGAACGTTCGAGGGCCAGCCTACAAGAACGACCACAGCTCACGGGTGAGGAACTTTCCAAATGGGACAAGTGTTTGCCACGAGGGCCATGAATGTTCACCTTTCTGACGGGTTCCTCCGAAGGCTGTGCTACACAGAAGCAAGCTTCGAAGGGCCCTAGGTGAGCAGAAAATAGAGAGAGGGAGAGGGAAGCAGAAGAACACCGCCCATGCCCACAAAGAAAGCATTCTTTTTATTCATCCCCAAGGAAAAAGGGGGGAAAAGAAATACAGGAGGGGAGATCTACCCCAAAGCAAGGAAAACACATCAAAGAAAGAGTAAAGAAATACATCGGTGGGGGAGGGGGAACGGGGCACAAGCTCCTCCCCCTCCGAGCTCACCTCTCTCTTTCACGCTCAGGGACGGGGCTTCTTCTCCTAGCAGGTGCAGGGACGGGGCTTCTTCTCTCTTTTCC
Source organism: Amorphophallus konjac (assembly GCA_022559845.1). Lineage (NCBI taxonomy): Eukaryota > Viridiplantae > Streptophyta > Magnoliopsida > Alismatales > Araceae > Amorphophallus > Amorphophallus konjac. The sequence goes on from CM040118.1 coordinate 431,486,987, forward strand.
ATCTTCTCTTCAATGGCCAGCCAGGTGGGGGGGGGGGGTTCCAGCTTCTTTTCTCTTTTCAATCGCCCATCGGGGGGGGGGGTGGTTCGAGCCTCTCTCTCTTTCTTCACCAATGGGGCATGCCTTTTATAGAACGGACAGTGGGGGAGAAAACTCCCGCCACCTCTACCTTGTTTGCAACAACGTTGTTGTTGTGCTGGATGATGCTGGTTCGTGGAGTACACTGGCGTTCGTCCGAGGATGGGACATTTTTGGATTTATCGGAGCCTGCTTCGCCGTTGCCGCTTCTGTGCTGTCGAACGGAGGTAAAGATAGAGCGTCGGGCATTCAATGTTCTCTGCACATCATTAAACAGAGCATCGGCATGCCGACGGGATGGGTTGATTGCGCGCCGGGGAAGCACTTCAGAGAATAGAATGAGGGGTTAAAACGGCGCCATATTCAAAGGGGCGCCGTTTTAAGCATCAAAGGGGATGCCCCTTCACGCGCCGTGTAGCCAAAAAGAAAAGGGGCGCACCGTTTTAAGAGGGGGGCGTGCCATTTTAGGGCGCGCCGTTTTAAGGCCCCTTCGTGCCGTTTTAAGCACTAAACGGATTCTTCTCGAAGTCGCGGCCGTTTATATGAATATCGGCATTCCCAGAATGTTTCGGTTGCAATGTATGGCCTCTGCAATATTCCGTTTGTAGCCTCTAGGACTCGGTCCCAGATTCTGCGTAACTTTCTGTGCATGCCAAGATTGTGCCGGAGTTCCCGACTTCTCTCTGATTCAGCTCTCGGCATGGCCGGTCGAAGCATTGTAGCTGTATCTTCTGCCTGGGGGGCTTCCTTAGCAGGTAGTGGACCACCAAGCGAGTTCTCGTCCTGATCGGGCGAGGCATGAGGTTTGTTCGGCATTTCCATCTTTGGCTTGCTCTCGAATGTCGAGACGTGCATGCCGTATGATCCTCATCGACATTTTTTGGTGTCCACAAGGGCCAAGCTGCCTTTGCGCGCCGGGAAGAGGGCGCCAGAAAGTGGGGCACGCCGGGAAGAGGGCGCGCCGGATTAAGCCCATTCCGTCGTGCTTGCTTGGCACGATCCCGATAGCCGGCCCCGGACTGACCCTGGGCGTCACTGTGACCCTTCATCTTGTCCTGATCTCACAAAACCACGGCGAGATGTACTGACAGAGCTTTCAGGCCACTGAACTGCTGCTTTCGGAACCTCGTGCATCCTCAGCTCGGACACAGGGGTTTTCCGCTAACGTGGCCTTTGGCATAGTGATTTGTGATGCTGGCTTGACTTAACCTGCATTGGTAGCTTTCTCGGGGAGTGGGATACTACCCGGGGTGCCTTCGCCTTGACTAGGCGGTCATTTGGTCACTAACGGACCTACTTTGTTGAGGAGCCGTACCCATGTCGGGTTGTCCCGGACATCTACTGACGGAGCCTTTGGTTCCTTAGTCTGAAGGTACAGAGACATTCTATCACCTCAGGAGGGTCTCTTGCAAGGTGACAAACCACCGGGTGCATTCTCGTCATTGGTCGGACGACGAATATTGTTTATGCGGCACGACTGAGTCAAAATCGGTTCATTGGATAGGTCTGATGACACTGTCGGTTTGTTGTGAATTCTTTTCGACTCTCCTGAGGTGAAGTCCCCGGCATTCATATTGGGTGACCTGAGGCTCTGTGATGTGACACAACCTTGGACTTAAGCAAGGAAGCACAATTCATAATCAAAACGGACTGATATTGGCGACCACTCACCCGACGCTCACCCAAGTCCCGGAGTAACTTGGCGATGCCAAGTGGAGGATGTGAGGGCTGGGCCCTTGCTGGTAGAGGGCCAGCAAGGCCAAGGTTATTCCCCAAGAGTAAGGCAGCCCAATTCAATGGCGTCGACGTCGTGCCGAGGGCACGGGTTGCACACTCTCTCCCACGATGGTCACTCGAAGCAATGGGGCTTGAGGATCGAGCGCTCACTCTCACGGACCAGCGGAGTTTATAAGCTAATATTGAAAGAACAAGTACCAAAGAGAGCTAGGGCTGGGGCACTTACTCGACCGGATTGAAGAAATCGGTCCCGCTCGGAGACGTGGGCGAGCGGGGAAGCGTTGGTTCCCCACACGCCGCGTCGGAGTAGCTTGACATGTTTATGATCTTACAACACTACACCCTATGCAAGGGGGGGATCTTGGGGAAGGGAAGCCAAAGATTACAGCCAAACACTACCTCCCACAAGAAGGGGTGGTAAGCCGACCAGGCGGGGAGGGGAAAAACAGAAATTGAAGTCGAGCGGTTGGATGATGTCGGTTCTGCCTGCTCTCTGTGACTGAGGATAGACAGTTGAAGTTATTGACGCTGCAGCCACTCTCGAATTTTGTTGGTGATTAGACCAGCTGGAGAGTCTTCGTAGGTGACCCAGGAAGTCGTCCAAATATTTTTGGAATTTTGAGAAGTCGGTGCTGGTCGGGGCAGAGGCACGAACAGGGACGCATATCTCTGGTTCTAACTGCAACAGGACCTCAACAACAGGAAGATGAAATCACTACGGGCGCTCCAGAGCTCTGATTCAGGAGTGGCTGGTGTCGTCAGCTTCATTGTCGAGTCCCCTTTGAGCGGAGACCCACGGGGGCACCAGATGATGTCAGAGTAGACAGGGACAGTTGGAACAGAGCTTGAGTGTCTGTTCTGTCCCAGAGTGGACAGAACAACGCACTCGGGGGAGAAAATTGAGAAATCTTAGATCCAGATGCCGAATGGGATGCCACTTCTTGGAGATGGAAGATGACTCATTGTAGAATCTCTCGGCCAAGTGGCGCCGCAGGAATCAGAGGGATGAGGCCGTGGGAACTTCTGGAAGTGGCCTCAAGTTGCTGATCGGATCTGTCTTGCGCAGTCGGAGAAGAACGGCTCCCCCGGGCGACCACGAGCTCAGAAATGGTTGGGACCACCGTCGTTACGAAGAGGACGGAGAGACGCTTTCAACGGTACCTCTTGGGCCTCCAGGGACGCTGGGATGAAGTCGGGGCTGGCTCTGCAAGCTGCTGGTACTCTACTACCTGCGACCTGAGAATTGCTAGTGGTGAAAGGTGGTGGGGGAATGGGGTAGAAGGGATGGGAAATGGGGTGGATGGGTGTGGGGGCAACCCCTGTCTATGAGGGGGTCTGGGAGGGGGTGTTCCAAGGTGTGGGAGGGGGAGAATGGGGTCTGGAAGGTGGTGTTTGAAGTGGGTGAGAGAGGAGCTGCGAATTTGGTTGGAAGGGAGAGAGGGAAAGGGTATTTGAAAATGGGTTTAAGGGTGGGATTAATTTCTGATCTTGGGGATGGGAAGGGGTGTGTGGGGAAGGTAAAGGGGGGGCTTGGGGAGTGGGAATTCTCCCTTGGAAGATGAGAGGGTACTTGGGGAAGGGGAGTGGGTGGTTGGTGGTTGGAGGGTGGAGTGGGGAGTGGTGGAATCTCCCTTGGGGCTGGGGTGGAGTTAAGGTGGGGTGGTGGGGAGTTGGGGATGAGTTATTGGAGGGGGGGGAGAGAGAGAAAGGTGGTTGGGAGGGGAGGAGAGAGAAAGGGGCGCAGGTTTTAGAGAGAGAAAGTGGAGGAGAGAGAAAATGACTTCCTAGAGAGAGAGGTAGAGAGAGAGGGGGGGATAAGTGATTCTCACCCACTCAATTGGCTTCTCACCAAAAGAAGAAGATTTAAGTTGGACACTAAAAAATTCAAATATTCATTCATTAACTTCAAATGGGGGGGAATGGGGTCCTATATATAGGGAACCCATATTTTATAAAAAGTCCTTGACTCTTGCTACAATGACAAATAACCTAGGGGTAGGGGGCGTCCCTGGGCCTAGCCCATAGAATTGGGCCCAATAACCAAACTAATTAACCCTATGACACTTAATTTAGGTAGATGACTCATTAACCTAGGTACATGACTCAACTAAAAGGAAAATTACAATGATATGACTCAAATAAAAATGAGGAAATACAACATATGACTCAAGATAAATGACTAGACCATGTCAGATGCTTCCGGGGCGAGGAGACGATCCGTGAGTGTGGGCATGGGAGGTGATGCCCCCATCATACTCCCGGGGTGCGGAGAACTCGACTCCGTCGAGTAAGAGTCCTTCCCTCCTCAGAGGGTGTAGAATTGGTACCGCCAACAAGTCTTCCGAAGGAGACTAATCCATCCACCCGATAAGATAGCGCTCATACACCTTGCTCCTGGTGGCAGTGACCTGTTCATCCAATATTCGCTCAATTCGCTCACGCTGGGCACTCCTGGCTAGTGGACTCTTCTCACGGGTGGGTGCTCTCTCAATGACGAGAGTGGACTCAATATCCTCACTAGGTACCACCGTGGGACCCTTATATGGCACTAGGTCGGCCACGTTGAATGTGGGGCTCACTCCGTACTCCTCGGGAAGATCTAACTCATAGGCTTTAGTGCCAATGCACCTCAGAACCTGGAAGGGACTAGCCCCACGAGGCCTCAATTTGGAGATGGCTCCCGGGGAGAGCCTCTCCGACCTCACCATCACAAAGTCACCCACGTGGAATTCTTGGTGACACCGAGGGGAGTCAGCCTGCCTTTTATAAATCTCATTTTCCTTGCTGATGTGCTTGCGAAGGTTTTCATGCAATTTTGTGAAGGCGGACATTCTAGGGGTGATGGGTGGACCTGGGCAACCAAAAGTAGACCAATCATGCTTTGACGCTAAGAAGATTTTGATGGAACGGGGAGGACCGGGGCATCCATAGGTGATCCGGTCATGTATGGGGGTGACAAATGCTGGGGGACCCGGTCATCCATGAATACTCCTATCATGCCTATGACCCATGATGAATGAAGGAGGACCATTACACCCGAATGTGGACCACTCTTGTTTCCTACTTGACATGTGGGTGATGTGAATGAATGGACCCAACATAGTGTTCATGCCAAGTGGTGTGGTAAGCCTATACACATGCATGCTTATCCCAAAGGTGACTTCCATGTGCATAGATGTGGGATGACCTCTGAACTTCCATGTGAAAGGGTCGAAGGGATCTAGGAAGGTGGATATGGGGTGGGGCGTTTCCTCAATCTCTAGGTGGGTGTTGCCTAAGGTCTTAGCTCCTTTGGTGTTACATGGGTTATGAATGAGGTGAGCTTGGCCCAACATGGTGGGTGAGGGTAGGAAAGGGTCAGTGGGTAAGGTGGTTGTGTCACATGGGTTCCACGGTTCCCATTGGAAGCGATCAAAGGGATCATGAAAATGTTTGCCAATGGGGAGGGGCCTTATGTCCTCAAGATCCTCAAATGGTGGTGGGTCATCCTTCTCTAATGAAATAATTAGACCGAAGTTCTTGGTGGATGGGTCGGCCATGAGGGGAGGGTTTGGCTTTCTACCCGATATAAGTAGCTCCAAATTGAGGAGAAGGTTGGGCTCATCGGGTGTGGGGAGGAATAGAAGGAGGTCACTAGTGTAGCAACCAATGGTGTATACTGAGGTGATGGACCCGACACATAGGTGTAGGAGGTCAAGACTCCGTTGTTGGTTGTCCATTGTGGTCAACATGCTCGTAAGCTCCATTTGCCATGCTAAGCCTTTAAGAAGATGCCCTAAGGTTTCCACTTGGTAAGATGATTGGATAGTGGTGTGATAGGAGAAGTAGGGCACTATGGAAAGGTTTTGCTCCATGGGAGGGAAATCGTGGGCTGTGATCTCTCTTATTGGGCTCTACTTTAGCCAACTAATAAGGGGTTCTCCGAAGATAAGCTCGGCCCCAACTAGAGAGGGTGGTGTAAGGTGGAGGCCACCATGTGAGGTTTCTTCTTCCATATGGATATGGGTGGTCTCCGTGGTGGGGATAGGGTCCGAAGTGTTCACCACTACGGGGTCGGGTATGGGTTCCTCCTCCAAGGAGGTGAGAGGGTCTTTTGGGGATGGGGTGGCGATGGTTGGTGTATGGTGCACCCGGGGTGGAGGGTAAAGGGAAACTTGGTTTAGGATAGGGAGGGGAAGTAGTGGAGGCCTAGGACATGGGAGTTTTGGGGGAGGGAGTGGGAGATGGGTTAGTTGGGGTGGCTTGGGTTGGTCGGTCTTGGGGGGAGTGTCCCTTATAGGGGAAGATGGAGGGGTAGTGGTGGGGACCAAGGGAGCTTGGATAGTGAGGGTTGTAGAAGGGGGTTTTGGTTGGGGTGTGGGGACCCTCATGGGGTTAGGTGGGGAGGTGGATGCTTGGATCATTTGGGTCTTAAGGGAGAGGATTTCGTGGCGAAGTGTAGTGATGATGGTTGAGAGGGAATTTGTTGAGAGTGGTGGGGGTGGAGGCCTAAGGGTGGTCTCAAGTTGGCCAGGTGGGGATGGAGGAGTGGTAGTGCTCCTCGGGCTAGGGGTGTTTGAGTAGGAGGGGTGAGAATATTTGGGGATGTAGATCTTCCTAAGTTATACCTTCATCACTTCCCATGAGTGAATAGGTTCTTGTCTTTCAACCCTCCTTAAGCCCTCTATGTGCTCCCACTTACTCTTGGCTTGACCCCGAAGTCGTCCCTTGGCCTTGCGGACTCTCGCGGGTCAATATACCCAAGTCTTTTTAAAGTACCTTTCTATGGTAGCATCCCACCTAAGGTAATCACTAGAACGAGATCCGTCAAAGGTAATATCTCTGTCTAGAATGAAGTCCATGGGTGGCGAGTAGGCTAAGTAGGAAATGGCCATGATGAACGGGGGGATAAATACAATGGCCCTAAGACAAGACTTAGTAGAGACAAGTCTAGAACTTGCTCTGATATCAATTGATGTGACATAACCTTGGACTTAAGCAAGCAAGCACAATTCACAATCAAAACGGACCGATATTGGCGACCACTCACCTGACGCTCACCCAAGTCCGGGAGTAACTTGGCGATGCCAAGTGGAGAATGTGAGGGCTGGGCCCTTACTGGTAGAGGGCCAGCAAGGCCAAGGTTATTCCCCAAGAGTAAGGAAGCCCAATTCAATGGCGCTGACGTCGTGCCGATGCCACGGGTTGCACACTCTCTCCCACGATGGTCACTCGAAGCAATGGGCTTGAGGATCGAGCGCTCACTCTCACGGACCAGCGGAGTTTATAAGCTAATATTAAAAGAACAAGTACTAAAGAGAGCTAAGCCTGGAGCACTTACTCAACCGGTTTGAAGAAATCGGTCTCGCTCGGAGACGTGGGCCAGCGGGGAAGCGTGGGTACCCCACACGCCGCGCCGGAGTAGCTTGACCTGTTTATGATCTTACAACACTACACCCTATGCAAGGGGGGGATCTTGGGGAAGGGAAGCCAAAGCTTATAGCCAAACACTACCTCCCACAGGGAGGGGCGGTAAGCCGGCCAGGCGGGGAGGGGAAAAACTGAAATTGAAGTCGAACGGTTGGATGATGCCGGTTCTGCCCGCTCTCTGTGACTAAGGACAGACAGTTGAAGTTGTTGACGGTGCAGCCACTCCCGAATTTTGTTGTTGATGAGACCAGCTGGAGAGTCTTCTTAGGTGACCCAGGAAGTCGTCCAAATATTTTTGGAATTTTGGGAAGTCGGTGCTGGTCGGGGCAGAGGCACGAACAGGGACGCAGATCTCTGGTTCTGACTGCAACAGGACCTCAACAGCAGGAAGATGAAATCACTACGGGCGCTCCAGAGCTCTGATTTACGCGTGGCCAGAGTCGTCGGCTTCGTTGTCGAGTCCTCTTCGAGCGGAGATCCATGAGGGCACCATATGATGTCGGAGTAGACAGGGACAATCCGAACAGCACTTGGGTGTCTGTTCAGTCCCAGAGTGGACAGAATAGCGCACTCAAAGGAGAAAATTAAGAAATCTTAGCTCCGGATGCCGAATGGGATGCCACTTCTTGGAGATCGAAGCTGACTCATTGTAGAAGCTCTCGGCCATGTGGAGCCTCAAAAAGCAGAGGGATGTGGCCGTGGGAACTTCTGGAAGTGGCCTCAGGTTGCTGATCGGATCTGTCTTGCGCAGTCGGAGAAGAACGGCTCCCCCGGGTGACCACGAGCTCAGAAAGGGATGTGACCACCGCCGTTACGAAGAGGAAGGAGAGACGCTTCCAACAGTACCTCTTGGGTCTCCAGGGATGCTGGGATGAAGTCGGGGCTGGCTCTGCAAGCTACTGGTACTCTACTACATGCGACCTGAGAATTACAGGTGGTGAAAGGTGGTGGGGGAATGGGGTAGAAGGGATGGGAAATGGGGTGGATGGGTGTGGGGGCAACCCCTGGCTGTGAGGGGGTCTGGGAGGGGGTGTTCCAAGGTGTGGGAGGGGGAGAATGGGGTCTGGAAGGTGGTGTTTGCAGTGGGTGAGAGAGGAGCTCCGAATTTGGTTGGAAGGGAGAGAGGGAAAGGGTATTTGAAAATGGGTTTAAGGGTGGGATTAATTTCTGGTCTTGGGGATGGGAAGGGGTGTGTGGGGAAGGTAATGGGGGGCCTTGGGGAGTGGGAATTCTCCCTTGGAAGATGAGAGGGTGCTTGGGGAAGGGGAGTGGGTGGTTGGTGGTTGGAGGGTGGAGTGGGGAGTGGTGGAATCTCCCTTGGGGCTGGGGTGGAGTTAAGGTGGGGTGGTGGGGAGTTGGGGATGAGTTATTGGAGGGGAGGAAGAGAGAGAAAGGTGGTTGGGAAGGGAGGAGAGAGAAAGGGGCGCAGGTTTTAGAGAGAGAAAGTGAAGGAGAGAGAAAATGACTTCCTAGAGAGAGAGGTAGAGAGAGTGAGGGGGGGATAAGGGCTTCTCACCCACTCAATTGGCTTCTCACCAAAAGAAGAAGATTTAAGTTGGACACTAGAAAATTCAAATATTCATTCATTCATTTATTCATTAACTTCAAATGGGGGGGAATGGGATCCTATATATAGGTAACCCACATTTTACAAAAAGTCCCTGACTCTTGCTAGAATGATAAATAACCAAGGGGTAGGGGGCGCCCCTGGGCCTAGCCCATAGAATTGGGCCCAATAACCAAACTAATCAACCATATGACACTTAACTTAGGTAGATGACTCATTAACCTAGGTACATGACTCAAATAAAAGGAAAATTGCAATGATATGACTCAAATAAAAATGAGGAAATACAACATATGACTCAAGATAAATGACTAGACCATGTCGGATGCTTCCGGGGCGAGGAGACGATCCGTGAGTGTGGGCATGGGAGGTGATGCCCCCATCACTCTGGCAGCTTGAAAAGGCTTCAATGTATTAATCTTCTTCGGCTTCTCTACTTCAGTGGGTCGCATCATTTGTCTTTGAGGCTTGATCGTCATTGAATATATTTTGAGTGCCAACAAGAACCTTAATGATTTGAATTTAAATATTCTCTCCAACAAGGTTCCTAATAGGAAAGATGTTTGGGACTTGGTTAACTCTAGGGGTGAACTCTCCCTCACTTATGCAACCTAGACACAATGTGGTAAAGGTACAACCGGCCCGACGTCCGTGTGGGAATCCATGGCTCGCGGGGACTTATGGAGGTCCCTGATGTGGTCACCTAGTCGGCCCCAAGGAGTATGGAGATGACAGGTTCACACACCAATGTAGGAAATGCAACTATGATATGAAATATGAATGACCCTATGTGCACCGGAGTGCATTAATTTCTAGCTTAAAACTAACAATCAATATGCAAACAATGATGTATAAATGAATAACAACAAGGAGGAGACCAGATAGCACCCAAGAATAATGATCACAGTCAAAAATTGCAGAAATATGAGCAACGTTGGTGTGCATACCTGTGACTGGAGAAACGGTCATCCAGGAGACCGCTATGAGATAAGACGGTCTATCGCTAGACTGCTTTTAATCCGAAAACGGCCAGATAGGAGACCGCCAAGGAAACAGGGAGCAGAAACAATGAGAAATAAAATGAGAAAATCGGGGATATCACAAGGGCTACTGAGATAAACTAAAGACAGCAGGTAAAACAAGAACTCAGCACGATTGGCACTAGATGTCCCACCTGATCGCCAAAAAATGGGGGTGTTCATAGTTTTTGTGTGTGTGTGATGTGATGAATGATGAATGTGAATGATGTGAATATGAGAGAGAAATATGTGAAAGTATATGAGCAAGTAATAACCTAACTCAAACAATCACAAAATCAAGAGCATGGGCATGTCATCAATGCTTATAAGGAGAAAAAAATAAAAAACACACGCCGGGGCATGGAGCAAAGGAATAAAAAAAAACACACACCATAGGTGGAGCAAATAAAGTAAAAAGAAGGCAAGCAAAGATGATGATAAATATGAACAAATACCCAACTAAAGATGTGTGATCACCACCAAAGTAATTAAAGTAGTGAAAACCACAATAATACATTGGAAAGAGCCAGTTGAAGTCACCCGCCCACGGGAGAGAGAAAACCAGGCGCATAGATAAAAAATGGTCAGCAGACAATCGCAATTCAGCAGCAAACAGTATTACGATAGATCACCTTATATCTGAAAACGGCCTCCCAGATGACCGCTTGGGCACCCAGAACAGTAGTTTGGAAGTATGATCTCCACCCCTCCTAGCTGGTCAGAAAGGTTGGGCCTCGTGCAAGAAGTCCTATAAACCTACTATTGACACCCATTTTTGGCCCATAAGTCGCGTTATTTCTCTTATTTATCTCCATGATGCCCGAAATTAACCATTGTTTTAGAGTCATCTTTGAGCCCATCTCGAGCCCATTTTTCTCATCATTTTTCAAGCCCATTTAGCCTTTGAAGGTTTTATCGTCAATTTCCCAACTTTCGAGTTCGTTCGGGGTCGATTCGGAGGTCAAACGGGCATCCGGGGGACCAAAATTGCAAAAAAAAAACATTCTTTGCTGCCTAGCGGTCGCTTGGCCGACCGCTTGGTGGGCCAAGCAGTCAGTCGCGCGACTGCTAGCCCACCCGAGAGTCCAACTTCTGCTGGACTCTCTCAGTTTTGTGTCTATCGTGGCCTTCTTTGAATGACTATATCTCTTCGGATTCTTATCCAAATCAGTCCCCATTTCTTCCTATGGCTTCTCCTTGGTATTATCTTGAATTCGGTCCAATGAACTCCAATTTTCATTGGCCATCCTTGGAGGAGGAACCCATACCCGACCCCATAGTAGTGAACACTTCGGACCCTATCCCCACCACAGAGACCACCCATGTCCAAGTGGAAGAAGAAACCTCACATGGTGGCCTTCACCACACACCACCCTCTCTAGTTCAGGCTGAGCTCATCTTAGGAGAACCCCTTATTAGTTGGCTAAAGGAGGGCCCAATAAGAGAGATCACGGCCCATGATTTCCCTCCCATGGTGCAAAACCTTCCCATAGTGCCCTTCTTCTCCTATCACACCACCATCCAATCATCTTACCAAGTGAAAACATTGGGGGATCTTCTTAAAGGCTTAGCATGGCAAATCAAGTTCACTAGCATATTGACCCCTATAGCCGAACAACCTAGGAGCCTTGACCTCTTACACCTTTGTGTCGGGTCTATCACCTCAATGTGCACCATTGGTTGCTACACTAGTGACCTTCTATTATTCCTCCCCACACCCGATGAGTCCGACCTTCTCCTCAAATTGGAGCTTCTTATATCGGGTGGAAAGTCAAGCCCTCCCCTCATGGCCGAGCCACCCACAAAGAACTTCGGCCCAATTGTCTCATTAGAGGAGGATGACCCACCACTATTTGAGGATCTTAAGGACATAGGGCCCCTCCCCCTCGATAACCCTTTTTATGATCCCTTTGATCCCTTCCAATGGGGGTCAAAGAACCCATGGGACCCAACCACCTTATCCACCACCCACCTTTCCCTATCCCAACCCACCATGTTTGACCCAATCCACCCCATCCTAGACCCGGGTTACACCTTGGGAGCCATGACCTTGGGCCACATATCCCTAGGTAATAAGGTTGTGCCCCATCCCATGATGACCATCTTCTTAGATCCATTCGATCCTTTCCAATGGGAGTTCAAAGGTTGTCCCACACCTATACACATTGAAGTCACCTTTGGGAAAAGCATGCATGTGTCTAGGCTTACCACACCACTTGGCATGAACACTATGCTAGGTTCATTCATTCATATCACACACATGTCAAGTAGAAAGCATGAATGGTCCAAATTCGGATGTAATGGTCCTCCTTCATTCATCATGGGTCGTAGGCATGATAGGAGTATTCATGGATGTCCGGGTCTCCCGGCATTTTTCACCCCCATGCATGACCGGATCACCTATGGATGCCCCGGTCCTCCCCATTCCATCAAAGTCTTCTTGGCATCAAAGCATGATTGGTCTACTTTTGGTTGCCCAGGTTCACCCATCACCCCTAGAAAGTCAGCATTCATAAAATTGCATGAAAATCTTCGCAAGCACATCAGCAAGGAAAATAAGACTTATAAAAGGCATGATGAGTCCCATAGGCATCACCAAGAATTCCATGTGGGTAACTTTGTGATGGTGAGGACGGAGAGGCTCTCCCCGGGAGCCATCTCCAAATTGAGGCCTCATGGGGCTAGTCCCTTCCAGGTTCTGAGGTGCATTGGCACTAGTACCTATGAGTTAGTTCTTTCCTAGGAGTACGATGTGAGTCCCACATTCAACGTGGCCGACGTAGTGCCATAGAAGGGTCCCACGGTGGTACCCAGTGACGATATTGAGCCCACACCTCTCATTGAGAGAGCAGCCACCCGTGAGAAGAGTCCACTAGCCAGGAGAGCCCAGCGTGAGCAAATTGAGCAAATATTGGATGAACGGGTCACTACCACCAGGAGCAAGGTGACTGAGCACTATCTCGTCGGGTGGATGGATCGGTCTCCTTTGGAAGACTTGCGGGCGGTATCGCTTCTACACCGTCCGAGGAGGGAAGGACTCTTACTCGACGGAGTCGAGTTCTCCGCACCCCGGGAGTATGATGGGGACATCACCTCCCATGCCCACATTCACGGCTCGTCTCCTCGCCCCGGTTGCATCCGACATGGTCTAGTTATTTATTTTGAGTCCTATGTAATTTTTTTCAAGTCATATCATTGTATTTTCCCTTTTATTTGAGTCATTTCCCTAGGTCTTTTGTTTATTTTCCTAAGTTTGAGTGTCATTAGGTTGATTAGTTTGTTATTGGGCCCAATTCATTGGGCTAGGCCCAAGGGCGCCCCCTACCCCTTGGTTATTTGTCATTGTTGCATGAGTCAGGGACTTTTTGCAAAATGTGGGTTACCTATATATAGGACCCCATTCCCCCCATTTCAAATCAATGAATGAATGAATGCCAAATTTCCATTTGAGAGTTCAAATTATTTACTTCTAGTGGAGTGAATCCAATATTGGGTGAGAAACCTTAGGGGAGAGAATCCCCCACCCACCCTTATCTCTCTCTCTCTCTCTCTTTCTCTCTCTCCCTCTCTAAGGGGTTCGCCCCCTACTCTCTCTCCTCCCCTCCCAACCACTTCTATCTCCCACCTACCCCATTAAGGACTCTCCCCTTCCCCACACCCTCCTCTTTACTCCACCCTAGTCCCAAAGAAGAAACCCCCAATCCCCACTCCACCCTCCAACCACCAACCACCCCATCCCTTTCCCAAAGACTTTTCCCTCTCCCCCATGCAACCCTTCACCTCCCTAGCCCCTTTGAATTTGAAACTCCCTCCAAACCACAGCCTTAGGGCGCCCCCAAGCTTCCCCTCTTAGGACTGGTCGCCCCTCCCCTCCTCCCCCCCCCCCCCCACATTCCATTCTACCTAGACAACTACCACCCTCCACCCCCTTTCCTCCTTGGCTGAACCCTGCAATTCCCTGCGTCCTCCCCCCATTTCAAACTTCTCAACCACCCCTAGCCACCCCCAATACCTCCCCCACACTCCCCTCCCACCACTCTTCATATCCCCTTCACCATTCAACCACTTCCTCTTAGCATTTGGTTGCCATTTGGGAGCTACATCGACAAACCTGTCCACAGTTGAAGACCTGCAGAAGAATAGCTGCTTGCAGAGGTGACCACGGCTTCCTCCGGATGTTCTTCCAGGCTCAAGAGGCACCGTGGAAGCGTCCCCCAGTCGACTTCACAACGGCGGTGGTTTCGACGTCGTCCGAGCACCGTGCTGCCCGGGAGAGCATTTCTTCCTCGCCTGCGCAAAGCTTCTCTGGCAGGAAGCCAAAGCCTGAGTGGAAGCTCGACTGCGGCAACCCTAGTGGGAATCCGAACAAGAGTTCTTCTACAAAAATCTTCTAATACAAGTCTTCTATCATCCCCAAGAAGCAGAACCCAGTTTGGCGTCCGGATCTGAAAGTTATCAATTTTCTTCCCCGGGTGCGCCGTTCTGCTTCCACTCAGTCTGCACCGACCCCCCCTCAGTGTTCAGAGTCTACCGGTCTGCTCTGACAATGTTTTGCCTCTCCATCAGACCCGTTTAGAAGAGGACTCATAGACGGATCTGACGACTTCAGTGGCACCTGATTCTGAGCTCGGGAGTGCTTGTGACAACCTCTTCTTCCTGCTGTTGTGAACCTGAAGTAGACAGAACTGAAGACCTGTCTCCCTGTTCGAGTCTCTGCCCTGTCCAACAGCGACTTCCCAAAATTCCCAAAAAATTTGGACGACCTTCTGGATCACTTACGAAGAATTCCCCACTGGTCCCACCAACAGCAGAATTCAGGAACGGTTTCTGCATCCACAACTCCGACTGACTGCCTCCAATCGCAGAAAGCAGGCAGAATCGGCATCGGCCACCACTCGGCCTTCATTTCCACTTTCCCCCTCCCCGCCTGGCCGGCATACAGCCCCTCCCTGTGGGAGATAGTGTTTGAGTGTAATCCTTGCCATCCCTTCCCCAAGATCCCCCCCTTGCATGGGGTGTAGTGTTGTAACATCATAAACAGGTCAAGCTGCCCCGACGCGGCGTGTGGGGATCCCATGCCTCCCCGCTCGCCCTCGTCTCCAAGTGGGACCGGTTTCTTGAAACCGGTCGAGTAAGTGCTCCAAACATTGCTCTATTTAGTGTTTGTTCAGTCAATATTAGTTCATAACTCCGCTGGCCGTGAGTGAGAGCTCGATCCTTAAGCTCCCTTGCTATAAGAGATCACCGTGGGAAATAGAGTGTAACCCGTGCCCTCGGCACGACGTCGGCTCCCTTGAATTGGGCTGCCATTACCCTTGGGAGTTAACCTTGGCCTTGCTGGCCCTCTACCAGCAAGGGCCCAGCCCTCACATCCTCCCCTTGGCATTGCCAAGTTACCCCGGATTTTCGGTGAGCATCGGGTGAGCGATCGCCATTATCGGTCCGTTTGAATGTCGTTTGTGCTTGCTTGGTAAGTCCTAGGTTGTGTCATATCAATTGGTATCAGAGCAAGTCATTAACTTGTCTCTACAAGTCAAGTCCTAGGGCACGCTTGCATTGGAGTCATCATCAGTCCGACCATTGCATTTATCTCCCCCCCGATCTTCATGGCCACTTCCTACTTAACCTACTCGCCACCCATGGACTTCATTCTAGATGATGATATTACCTTTGACGGATCACACTCTAGTGATTATGATAGGTGGGAGGCTACCATGGAAAGATATTTTGAAAAGACTTGGGTATATGGACCCGCAAGAGTCCGCAAGGCCAAGGGACGATTTCGGGGTCAAGCCAAGAGTAAGTGGGAACACATTGAGGGATTAAGAAGGGTTAGGAGGCAAGAGCCCATTTCTTCATGGGGTGATATGAAGGAAGAACTTAGGAAGATCTACATCCCCAAATACTTCCACCCCTCCTACTCAAACACCCCTAGCCCGAGGGGCACTACCACTCCTCCATCCCCACCCGGCCAACTTGAGACCACCTTTAGGCCTCCACCCCCACCACTCCCAAAAAATCCCCTCTCAACCATCACCGCTACACTCCGCCACCAAATCCTATCCCTTAGGACCCAAATAATCCAAGCATCCACCTCCCCATCTAACCCCATGAGGGTCCCCACACCCGAACCAAAACCCCCTTCCACAAACCTCACTATCCAAACCCAATTAGCCCCCACTTCCACCCCTCCACAACCGGCCGATCCTAAGGGGAAGAGACCCCTAACTGACCCGGTTTCCCCAAAAAGGACCACCACTACCCCGCCATTTTTCCCTATAAGGGACACTCCCCCCAAGACCAACCAACCCAAGCCACCCCAACCAACCCATCTCCCACTTCCTCCCCCAAAACTCCCATGTCCTAGGCCTCCACTACTTCCCCTCCCTATCCCAAACCAAGTTTCCTTTTACCCTCCACCCCGGATGCACCATACACCAACCATCACCGTCCCACCCCCAAAAGACCCTCCACTCCTGTGTCACATCAAATGGTATCAGAGCTTAGGGAACCAGGCTGTTCTCGCAGACTGGGATCTTGAGCTATGAGGTTCGAGGATGAACCTTCTAAAGTGGAGGGGTTTGATGGGAATCAAGCAAGCTGCCAGGCCAAAGCTGATCGTGGAAGCTGCTGGGCCGAAGATGAACGTGCTACCTTTGGGTAACGCGATCTGTATGAAGGCGCTAGGTTCCCCTAGCGCGATCTCAGATAGAAACTCTGCTGCAGACGGTCCAACTTCCCGGCACCGAAACTCACAAAAGTCTTAAATGTTTGCTGTTTTCCATGGTTGTAATCAATGTTCTAGCGTCGTTTTGTCTTCCCCTTCCCCTATATATGTATCCCATCTCGTTTGATTAGAGGATGAAGCAATGAATCTATGAGAGTTTATGAGTATAGCATGGCTATCTCCCCCAATCTTTGGAAACCACCTTCCTCCTCCCCTCTCCAGGTGCGATGCCCAATTCTCTTCTCATGATCCTCTCTCTTTTCCCCTTCAATAGAGGACGATCGAAGCCCCGGATGCACCGACTCTGAGACGGGGTCGAGTGTGAGGCTCCATTCGGAGCTTCGTTCTTCCTCCACCGACGTTCGCCGCCCTCCACCACCACCAAAGATGCTGCTAAGGTCAGGATGGAGCTCAGTTGCACCATCCCCGCAAAGGGTTCGGGTGAGACGCCCCAGCCAAGCTTCCTCACGGCCCTAACATCATCTACATCCACCTTCTTTCCCTCACCGCTCACCCCACCTTCACCAAGTTATCCTAGCTAGTATTAGGTTAGTTTAATCCCGATTTAGGGTCCCCCATGTGTTTGTTTAGGACCCCTCGTGTATTACCCACCCTCTTATGTGTTCTCCCCTTGTGATTCATTCCCCCGAAGACATCCATGGGCGCCCCAACGTCAAGGTTCGTCGTTCTGCCTACGTCTGTGAACGCGCTAGAACGATATAGCGCGTTCTTCGGAACGCATGTAAACGGTATAGCGCGACCTTGGGCAGAATGAAGAAGACCCTCCACTCCTGTGTCACATCATTTTCCCCCTCTTCCAAGCCCCAACTTTTGAGGTTTCACCACTCTGTTCTGCACTTTTCTGAAACCCAGATTTCTTGCGAGCGGGGCATGTTTGCGTCGCCGGAGCGAGGCCATGGTGCACCTTTGATCAATCCTTTCAACTCAAGGCTCTTAAGGGAAGTATAATCTTTGTTTTCCTTAGTTTTGGGCTCATTATCTCATCATCTTCATACATATTTTTTTCCACAAGTTTTGCACTTTCATTCTGTTTTCACACTTAGTCTCTGTTCTGTCATGCTTTGCACCCCTTTTATTTTCTTGTGTTTTCCACCCCATTTTTCACTGGTCTCTTCTCTGTTTTAAACCCTTCTTTCTGCCCTAGTTTTACCACAATATTCCCACCTTTCCATAGCATCCTCTCTTTCCTTTTTTGATGTCTTATTCTGTGAGATATTCATCATTCTTTGAGTACATTTTATGCACTGTTCTGCATTTTCTGCACAGTTCGTATTTTTTCCCCAAATCTCCGGCGTCATACCTTTTTGTCCCGACCTCCTTTTGGAGTGATTCTTGTTCTTACTTCTTCACAACACTCAAGTCATCTGTCATCTCAATTTTCTCCCTATTTGGACGTCGTTTGCCCTACTCTTTGCATCCTATTTGCACTGTTTGTATAGTTTTTCTTGTGAATTGCACTTTTGCACCTTATTTATCTATGTTCATCATGGCATATTAGATCAATCTCTTCATGTTAATCTCATCACAATATACACACCTATTGTTTGCACCCTTCCATAGGGGTTCAAAACCCTCCCCCGGTAAGTTTGCCCTCAATCTTTCATACTACTTTATGGACTTGGGCAGATTTCTACACTTAGTATTTTCTAATGGGTTTTGCCTCTTGTTTTATCTTTATTTCACAGAAAAGCATGGAAACTGAGGCTCTTACCTTCTAGCCGACTGGAAGGCGAGGAGAGATAATCCACATAGTCCCCGCGTCCTTTATATTGAGCGCGATCATCTCTTTTTTCTAAGGTACACAACGCACATAGCCTTTCATATTCTTTTGGCGTTGTCATTCCTTGGTGGCGATCACGGTATTCTTCTATATCTTTTATTACCTTTTCATTACTATATGGTCATGCTACCATGTTTTCATAGTCACATATTCATGATGTTCATTTGATTGGCGCCTTATGCTATCACTCATGCACACATGTTTGCCTATGTGACTTGTGATGCCACGCTCCACATTTTCACATCATCAGCTCTTTTTTGGCAATCACGATGGGACATCTAGTGCCCATCACTTTGCTTATGCTTTGCTGCGATTTTGGTGTGTATATCCATGTTTAGATAGCATTTCATGTCATATTGTTCATCTTGTTTGCATCCATATTGTTATGTTTTCATATGTTCATCATACCTTGATTTATTAGATTTAGGCTAGAAATTACATGCACTCTGGTGCACATAGGGCCATGCATTGCATATCTTAGTTGCATTTCCTACCTTGGTAAGTGATCCTCTCACCTCCATATTACTTGGGGTCGACTAGGTCATCTTATCCGGGATCTCCATAAGTCCCCGCGAGCCGTGGATTCTCTCACGGACGCCTGGCCGGTTGTACCTTTCCACCCCTTAGACTTGCATTTTGCATACGTGTGAGAGTATTAACCTTAGTCAATCCAAAGTTTGGACCTTATTCCCATAGGATTCCTATCTTGTGGGAATTAGTATTAATTCAAATCATTAAAAGGTCTATTAAAATCCTTAAAATATTTCCCATCGTATCAACTTGTGTGACTTGGGTGAAAACTCTCACATTATTTGTGTTGTTTGGGCTTGTCCAAGCCCATTAGTGGTTTTTGTGTTACATTCTTTCATCATCCACATGTTTTGTTGTTGTTAGGACCACTTAAGTCAGTCCATTTATGTGTCTATTGTCTAATCCATTGTCCCATGGTCTGTTCTCCATTCGTCTTTGCATTAATGGGTCAGTCCCCCCCTATCTTATTCTCAAGCCCATTAAGCCCTTACTTCCACACTTATATTCTCATTGACATCCTTTTATTAAGTCTCCATTTACCCTCATGGAGCATCATTCCAACCCCTTGCATCATTCGTCTTACCAATCTTCTTCCTATTCCTGCGTGGAATCCTCTTCCCACGCGGGCCCATCTTCCCGTGGTCCCTCTGACCCGTCTGAGGAACATGCTAATCTCATGGCCCACTTATCAAGCCTTGTTCGCCAAATGGACCAGGCCCAACGTCTTATTACAAATCATCTTAATGTGCCTTCTTCTCATAATGGGTCTTCCTATCTTCATGGGCCTCCTTCTTCTTCCCATGCGGCTAGCCCGATTCCTAATACTCATTCATCTAATGGGCCTCCTTCTCTTAATGGGCCTTCTTCTCTCATTAATGGGCCTCATCATCTTAACGGGCCCCATTCTCCTAATGGGCCTTATTTTTCTAATGGGCCTCATTCTTCTTGTCCTTATGCTGTCGGCCCAATGGGTCCTTATGCTCATGCTTCTTCCAGGCATGCATATCCTTCCACTCCTGGAATGGGCCGTTCTTCTTCTCAACCCAAATTCTCTTATTCGGCTCAATATCATCATTCTGGTCCATATTCACATCCTCTTGCTCAAGTGGACCCATATTCTTCTTGATCTCTCCCTACTCAGGAGATGATAGCTCAAACCCAACGCCAGCTTGATAAACTTCAATGTCAAATCGATCCCAAATCTTCCTTAAGTGTGCCATTCACTTTCCAAAATCTTCGGCTTCCGTCTCCATCACAAATTCCGGCATATCACCGTTATGGTGGAGTCGGTGACCCGTATGTGCACGTAAAGGAGTTCGTTTATGAGTGGGCCTAGTTTTGACATGACCAACGCTTGATGGCTTATCTATTTGGTCTGTCTTTGGAAGGCCTGGCTCGGGATTGGTTCTTCTCCCTTCCACAAGAGCAAGTTGTGAATTTCCAAGCCGTGCAAGATAAGTTTATTCAACAGTTTCAAGACCAGGTTGGGCCCAGGTATTCTATGGTGGATCTGGCCCATGAGAAGATGAAGCCCGAATAGGAGTTCTGCACCTTTGCCGACTGTTGGCGCCGCCTCGCCGCACAAGTCCCGGGGCATATTCCGAAGCCGGAGAAAATCAAGATGCTGATTTCCAATGCAACGCCTGAGTACCGCTTTATCTTAGCTCTCAACGACATTACCTCCTGGCAACAACTCTATCGCCGAGCCCGCTTCATTCGCCAACAAATTCAAGGTTCCCTTGACCCCGAGTCTCCACCATCCCTATCCACTTACACCTCACCATTCACAAGCCGGCCCTACGCTCCCATGAGTCAGCCTACCATGAGTCAACCTTCCGCCACATCCACTTTCGCGTATCAAACCTCCATGAGTCATCCTTCCCTGAGTCAACCTTCCGCTTCTACATATCCGTACACTTCCACAATTCAGCCCTCCAAGAGTCAGCCGTCCGCTTATTCGTACCCTCATGTGTCTCCGCCTCCATCTCCCCCGGTCAAGGTCACACCACACCCCGAGCAAGTAGATGCGGTCTATATACCCCCTTATCCTGCTCCACATATGCCTTCACCAAATCCCTCCACTAGTTGCCACACGTCCTTGCCTATGCAACCCCTACAACCGTCTCCACCACTTCATATCCCTCAACATCCACCTCACCCGAAGCAGGCTCCTCCTCGCTCTCCATTGCCGGAGCGTTTTACCGGCATTTTCAGGGCTTTGATGGCCACTCACGCGTTGTCGCTCCCTCCGGTTGTGCCTTGCCGACCCGCGGTCGGGAATATGCTTCAGTTCTGTGATTTTCAACGTCAACAGGGGAATTTGGTCGAGGATTGCCTCGAGTTCAGGGAGTTTGTTTATGGTCTGGAAGCCAAGAAAAGGATTGATTGGGCCGCTATTCATGAGGTCATTCTACATCTCCGCTGCAAACGACAGCAACAAGAAGCATCACCCAGGCAGCCACCTCCATCTCTACAAGACCCGGGGCACCCCCGTGATCCTTCATTTATTGTTGCACCCGCTCCATCACCTACTCCAATACATGTTCCATCACCGTTACCTTCTCCATCTCCTACCCCATCTCCATAAACTCCACCAACCCAAGCACTTGCTCAGGCCGGTACCACCACTTCCACCACTTGCCCCAGCACTACATCTACCCCCAATGCCGCTTGACGCGTTGTGACGATACGTCGACGGTGGACACCACGACCTCCCTATTCACCATCTCCATGTCCACTACCCCCATTGCCCGCATCGCCCTCTCCATCGTTATCTCTGTCATCATTACCCTCACCACCTTTGCTTCCTTCATCGCTACCCTCATCTCCCGAGCTCAAGCAGGCCACATCTCCACCTTCACCTTTGCCCGCACTCGAACTTGCCATCACCTTAACCCCCTTGCCTCTACCTAAACACACCGTACCCATTGAAACCTCTGTGTCTTCCGAACCTAATCCTATTACCTCTACTTCTCCATCCATTTCCACACCTCGAAGTGGGTGTGTGCTACCTACGGTGCCCCTTGGGTCTGGTCCCCAGGGAGACAATAAGCCAAGTCAGGATGAGTTAGTGTCGGTTATGTATTTCAAGATTCAGGATTTTATTTATCAGATGCCGATCCGTGTCCTGGTCCCTAGCCATTTTGGGGAGAGTGAGCCTGCATTTCCTATGGAGACAGTTGCTGAGAAGAGGTCCCTTGCACTAGTGCCAGTTTCTTCACAAGTGAGGCCGGTGGCAATCTCATTGCTTGCCGGGGGATTCACTATCGATGTTGTTATTTCTCCTCGCTCTATAGCTATTCAGATAATTGGCCAAGAGGGGTTCTCTACTCAAATTGTGCTAACTCGTATGGCTGCCAAGGAAATGATGAATTTTATGTTCAAGGGGTAATTGGCCGTATCTTCTGCACCTTCCAAGGACATTCTGCACATTTTTTGCAATCTCTCTCGGTTTATTGGTGTGCCGACCATGTCAACACCATGTATTACTCTCCCTCAGCTTCGTCCTATCCTTCTATCAAGGGAGTTGTGCTTCAAGACTGAGTTCCGAGTGGAGTTGCCGAATCTCATGCTTCTAGTGCCGAGAGACAAAACCCCGTGGGTTTGTGATATTCGTCACTCTGAAGGGTTACTTGTCCAAGAATGTCCATCTACTGTTATTAGCACATGGTGTCTAGGGGCAACCGCACCGGTAAGGCTGCATGTTCACAGTTGGGCCAGGCCATCTGTCAGGTGGGCCCGTTATTTGAGAAAATATTGCAAATCAAGAAGCCCAAAGGTCCGAATCCACGCCAGGCGGGTCCATTACAAGCTAGTTTCAGCTAAGAAGAGGCGGCGGTGCCGGTTCAAGGGCCGTCGATTGTGCACGCAGGGGTCAACTTCTCCTTCTTCTTCTTCATTCCATTCCTCATCTTTTTTCCCGCTCAGTTCCCACCCTTGGGTGGTGTATCTCCCCTCCTCCAATCCTTTTTCCATGATCTTCTCCTCTTCTTCCCATCCAGAGTCTCCAGGTTTCCCCTTCTCTCACAATTTTAGGCCTCGGCCTATGCCCTCTCATCATCCCGATCCTGGGACATCTTTTGATTCTTCTCCTCCGATATCTCCGGGTTCTTACTCTCCTTCCCCGACCCTGTCGGGTGATTCTCGTTATCCTTCCTCGACCTTGTCGGGTGTCTATGATTCTCTTTCCCCGACCTTGTCGGGTGTCTATCATTCTCCTTCTCCGACCCTGTCGGATGATCCCCATTCCCCTTCTCGGACCATGTCGGATGATTTTTCTTCTCATCTTTCTACTCATTCCTCCTCACCCATTCGGGGTCATTACCCTTGTTCTTACTTTTTTTGAGGCTTTAGTCTGCCTTCATCCCAGTTAATCTCTATTTCTTATGTATCTGGTTCCTTGTTATCAGGGTCTCTGCACCTTAACGAGGGAGTTCTAGCCCTCGTCTCTCTTCCTTTTATCTTTCTTCATCCAGTGTGATATCTGCCGCTCCTTCGTGTAGAGGAATCTTTGATCCTTTGCTATCCTCTCCTTTTTGTCCTGTCAAGAAAGGAATACAAAGCTCGTGTTGTATGAAGCTCGATGGTCAAGATCGCGTCAAGATGCTGTTACCACACTATGGATATGCAAGGTATCGTTATTTTGTGCAATAAAATGTTATTATCACTATTATCTCTCTTACTCCTACACACGCTTATAATAATGATATTTCTCAACATGGTTAAGTGGCTTTTAGAAATTTGCTTAGTTAAGCTTAGTCAAAAAGAGTTCGCTTCTATAGCATCCTTAGGCTGGTGATAGCTCCGTGCTGGGAGTCTAGTTTCTTTCCCCGGTCGTTGAGGGTGACCATTGAGCATGGGTTTTCACATACTACACGGTAAGCCATAGCCGATTTCTCTTAGGCACACCGTTGCTGCTTTGTCCATACCATGGGTATGCACAAAAGTCTTTTCTTTTCTCTACTCGGTCAAATGTAGGGGCAAGAGATTAACGGATGAGATGACTAACCTAGGCGCTCCCTAATACGAGAGAGGTCTCAAATAGGGCCAGTCTTGACCCTCGAATATGAGCGTTCATGTTATATCTTGCCAATAAGGGCTACCAAAATGAAAAAATAATTCAATGCAAAATTATGAATCAAAGGCATGGCAAGAGTGGCAGTACAGTTCCCCGCGGGACGTCATGAGCTCAGTCGCATGCATGCTTAGTAAATATGGGTCACAAAATCAAAGACACAAAGTCCCGGTGCAACAGACTGTATCTTTGAGGGGTAGTGCCTTGGAAGGAATTCAAGTCCTGATGTCTCCCATCCTGCATAAAGTTTGTCTTCAAATTTTCTTCTGCTTCTCCCTCTTAGGCTGGGTTGTATCCTTAGTATGGCCATAGTAGGGGCACCGTTCTTTAGAGGTGGTTGGTTGTGGTAAGCCACCCTCGTATGCACGCCCTGCTTAAGGGAAATCTTTAATGAAAGTGGTAGGAATGACGATCCCTGGCCAGTAGTTCGAGCCCGTCTTGGGTGCTGCGTATTGCTATTTCAAGACTTTCCAAAAAATGAGACATTTTCAAAAATTCCAAAAAAATGAGATATTTTCAAAAATTCCAAAAAAATCAAATATGTCAAAAACCTTAAAAATCAGATATTGTCAAAAAGCCAGAAAAATCAAATATTGTTGAAAATCAAAAAATTATAAAAATCCAAAAAAATGTGTCTTTTGTTTTCTTTTTCATGCATTTGCATTTGTTTTAAGGACAGATACGTAATCCGTTTGTTAAGTGTGCAAGATGCATGTGTTCGAGTTTCCTTGCTCTATCTTTTGTTCTATCTGGTTCCTGTTCACATCTTTTGGATATGTTCTCTTCTTCTTCAATCATATCTCTTGATCTATATTGAAGCTTATGTCCTTCTCAACTTTCGCTTTATCTTATCATATCTTTATGAGAGGGCCTTGCCTCACGATTATGAACCTGGCGGTTCTGCTTAATCTGATCTTGGGTTTTGATTGAAGGGCATATTTGTCATGTCTTTTGTCCCGCCATGTCCTTGTCACGTGTTTATGTCCCTCCGTGTCGTCCCACGCATGTTGTTTTGTCCCTCACTGCGTGTTGTTAGTTGTCTTGCATATGTTGTTAGTTGTCCCTCTATGGCCCGTGTATTATCCCAACCGTGTGGTCATCCCTCATGTTCTTGTCCTAACCGTGTGTTGTCCCACCGCGTTGTTATCTTGTCCCACCATGTTCATCGTGCATACATGTGGTTTGTTCATGCCATTGCATATGTGCTTGTTATGTTATGTTGCATTATTTTCCATTCATTTGATCATTATGTTATGAGGTGTTGTCTATCGTTCAGTTGATCATTATGTTATCTTCGTTATGTTCATGCTTGTTTATCATGTTCATTCATCGTGGTTGTCTTATTGAAAAATTCAAAAAAATCGTATAAAATATAAAAATCCAAAAAATGCCGTTTCACTTGGCAGGTAAGTCAGGTATGGCTCTCTATCCCTGCTCATTGTTGTATTACTATATGGTATCTACATTATTATAGCCTCTCAAGGACCGGTTGGTTGGCCGTGTATTCTAGGATCTGATGTTCCCCTTCAACAAAAATGATGATGATCTAAGAGCATATGGTTAATCGTTGGATAAGCCTCTCGGTTGAGTCGGGTGGGGGACGATGGACTATGTCTCGTACGCCGTGGTTGCAAGAAGACTCTTGACCCCGTCTTGACTCAGTCTAGCAATATTATCCTTGAGTACTTTCTATTTTATGCTTTCTTTGCATTCGTTTTAATGATTTCTTTATTTTAGCCCAGCATGCATCATGTCATTTTGAGCATTCACGTCTCGTGATCCTCTCAAGATTTCTCCTTAGTAATGGTTGATTGCGCTTCAGTTCTCATGGATAAGAGATTCTCATTCCACTCCAAATTTGAACGTTCTCTCTGATCTGCCCGCTTGGTCTGATTGACCGGCATGATTCTTGTCTGGATTTTATCTCAGTCTTATTCTCCTTTCCAGCTCTTATGATGTCTTTCCTTCCGACCCCCTCATTGTCTATGGATTGTGTCCCCAATGAGGCTGATCGTGTTTCCTTTTCCTTAGTTTCTCATCCGCGTCATCCTTTCTGAGTGGTTAGTTTGGCATTTTCGAGAGAATTCATGTCGCTTGTTGGTTGTGACGGGTGTCTTTTGCCTTGATGCCTGCTTATCAGTTCTCTACACTTCATCTCTGCTCCATCTCCATTTCATGTCGCTATCACTTTCGCTCCATCTCCTTTCCATTCCGCCTCCGCGTCGCTTTCGCTCGTTCACTTGGAAAGTAAACATCAAGGAGGGGCATCTGTTGACACCCGTTTTCAGCCCATAAGTCGCGTTATTTCTCTTATTTATCTCCATGATGCCCGAAATTAACCATTGTTTTAGAGTCATCTTTGAGCCCATCTCGAGCCCATTTTTCTCATCATTTCTCAAGCCCATTTAGCCTTGGAAGGTTTTATCGTAAATTTCCCAACTTTCGAGTCCATTCGGGGTCGATTCGGAGGTCAAACGGGCATCCGGGGGGACCAAAATTACAAAAAAACCATTCTTTGCTGCCTAGCAGTTGCTCGGCCGACCCCTTGGTGGGCCAAGCGATCAGTCGCATGACCGCTAGCCCACCCGAGAGTCCAGCTTCTGCTGAACTCTCTCAGTTTTGTGTCCGCCGTGGCCTTCTTTGAATGGCTATATCTCTTCAGATTCTTATCCAAATCAGTCCCCGTTTCTTCCTATGGCTTCTCCTTGGTATTATCTTAGAAGCTGGACTCTCTCAATTTTGTGTCTGCCGTGACCTTCTTTGAATGGCTATATCTCTTTGGATTCTTATCCAAATCAGTCCCCATTTCTTCCTATGGCTTCTCCTTGGTATTATCTTGAATTCGGTCCAAAGAACTCCAATTTTCATTGGCCATCTTGATCAGAATCACAGACAAAAGTTGGGGATTTAGGTGTCCTGTTATAACACAAACTCAGTTTTTTGGGCGACGGGGCCTCCTTCTAGAAGCCATATCTTCCAGATCCTTCGTCCAAATAGAGTCCCATTTTCTCCTACATCTTATCTTGACTATTATCTTGAGATTGATTTCTAGATCTCGAGATTTGGTGGACTCTATCTCTTAAACTCGTGGAGGAAAGTTGGGGACTTGGGCAGTTTTCTATATAAAGGGCCATGTACAAACCTCATGACGGGGGCACGTTTCCCAAGCGACGGCGAAGCCATGCCGAACTGTCTTCATCCTCCTTCAACCCTAGCCTGAAGAGGGAAGTATTAGCTTTATTTTGGTTACTTATTTGCTCAATTTTATTAACGTTTGCCCACTCAACTTTGCCCCTCATTTTGGCAAATCATCACAGTTTGCTGGTTTTCTGTTACAAGTCCGTGACGGGGGCCTGTTCATCAAGCCGGGGCGGAGTCATGTTTCATCCTTTTTGTCCTCCTTCAACTCCATCTTGAGGACGGGAGTATTAGCTTCATTTTGATTATATATGTTCCTTATTTCTCCTATCTTTTCCCCCTCTTCCAAGCCCCAACTTTCGAGGTTTCACCACTCTGTTCTGCACTTTTCTAAAACCCAGATTTCTTGTGACGGGGACATGTTTGCGTCGCCGAAGCGAGGCCATGGTGCACTTTTTATCCGTCCTTTCAATTCTAGGCTCTTAATAGAAGTAGAATCTTTATTTTCCTTGGTTTTGGGCTCATTATCTCATCATCTTCATACATATTTTTTTCCACAAGTTTTGCACTTTCATTCTGTTTTCACACTTAGTCTCTGTTCTGTCATGCTTTGCACCCCTTTTATTTTCTTGTGTTTTCCACCCCATTTTTCACTGGTCTCTTCTCTGTTTTAAACCCTTCTTTCTGCCCTAGTTTTACCACAATATTCCCACCTTTCCATAGCATCCTCTCTTTCCTTTTTTGGTGTCTTATTCTGTGAGATATTCATCATTCTTTGAGTCCATTTTATGCACTGTTCTGCATTTTCTGCACAGTTCGTGTTTTTCCCCAAATCTCCGACGTCATACCTTTCTGTCCCGACCTCCTTTTGGAGTGATTCTTGTTCTTACTTCTTCACAACACTCAAGTCATCTGTCATCTCAATTTTCTCCCTATTTGGACGTCGTTTGCCCTACTCTTTGCATCAGTCTTTGCATCCCATTTGCACTGTTTGTATAGTTTTTCTTGTGACTTGCACTTTTGCACCTTGTTTATCTATGTTCATCATGGCATATTAGATCAATCTCTTCATGTTAATCTCATCACAATATACACACCTATTGTTTGCACCCTTCCATAGGGGTTCAAAACCCTCCCCCGGTAAGTTTGCCCTCAATCTTTCATACTACTTTATGGACTTGGGCAGATTTCTACATGTAGCATTTTCTAATGGGTTTTGCCTCTTATTTTATCTTTGTTTCGCAGGAAAGCATGGAAAGTGAGGCCCTTACCTTCTAGCCGACTGGAAGGCGAGGAGAGGTAATCCACATAGTCCCCGCGTCCTTTATATTGAGCGTGATCATCTCTTTTTTCCAAGGTACACAACGCACATAACCTTTCATATTCTTTTGGCATTGTCATTCCTTGGTGGCGATCACGGTATTCTTCTATATCTTTTATTGCCTTTTCATTCCTATATGGTCATGCTACCATATTTTCATAGTCACATGTTCATGATGTTCATTTGATTGGCGCCTTATGCTATCACTCATGCACACATGTTTTCCTATGTGACTTATGATGCCACGCTCCACATTTCCACATCATCACCTGCGAGAGAGTGTAGACAACAAGAAAAATAACCCAATTAGCCCTTGGGACAAGTGTAGTAACTATAACTCAACTAAGCTAATATTAATAAAAGCTGGGTGAATACCTGGGAGGTTTGGGTTTTTTAACCCCTGTGGGGGCGTGAAAAGATGGGAGGATGTTTTGAAAATATGATTGAATGCAGAGAACGTGGAGAAAAGAAGAGGGACGATGCTATGGATGTAAGGGAATAATAGACAAAACCAAAGAACACAAACTAGACTAAAGAACTTTGTACTCCCAGAACTAGAAGCTTGGTGGACGTGGAAGCAGCTTCTCCTTGGTTGGAAGTGGCTCTAGAACGTAGCAGCACTTCGACGCAATCTCCAAAAATCTCCTCCTCAAGCCATGAACTCAAGGGTCCTATTTAAAGGCCTTCAAACCATAGGTTTGAGTTGGAGGGAGAATGACTCGAAAATAGACCTGAAATTAGATAATCCTTGAAGATAATACTCCCAAGAGTCCACAAAAACAAACAACAGGTTCTGGGAGTCTCTAGTGAGAGAGAAATCAAAGGATGAAGGACTCTAGTTCGTCCACGGTCGAGGAGAGGAAGAACAGCAGAGCATGACTCTCTGTTCCACTAGCGGTCTTGCGATAGACCGCTAGCACCAAGAAACGGTCGTGCGATAGACCACTAGGCACATGCATCCAGAAGAAGATAAGATCAAAGTGACCAAGCAGGACTCTCTGCCCATTAGCGGTCTAGAGATGGACCGCCAACGGCCTCCTTGCGGTCATACGATAGACCGCTAGGGGAGAGGACGTGGCAAAAGAGATAAAGGCTAATAAATCCACAACTTAATCCATAAAATAATCCTCATTAGCCCTTATCTAGGTCAATAAGATGAAGTGACGAGAAATCAATGGAGCTAAGTCCAACCAAGGAGAATAACCCATAAAATTAACCCCAAAAAATGACCAAAAATGGCCCAATAAGCGGTGAATAACTTGAAACATCATAAAAATAGATAAGGAGATGACCCAACTCATTGGTCGTAAAATGGGTATCAACAGTCGTACCTCGGCATACATTGTCCCAATGATATACGAGTATGCCTGAATACGGTCATACTCGGACAACCTCATGGGCCCATATGTACGCACCGTAATGTCATGCGCAGCCTCAAATTAAAAAGGCCCAATATCTCCCGGAACAGGGGGAGGCATTGTCGAAAGATCTCTCTCGAAATCACTAATAAATGATCAAATGAACAATAAGCAATAATACTAAATGCTACTATTATGCATGCCTGCATGATCCGATTCTCCGGTATATTAAATGGTGATTAGCGAAAAGCCGGGTTACATGCGACCGGAAGCTATTGCTATGCGTGATGATGGTCCTCGGACCTAAGTTCTCCGCCTTGTACCGGGAGTTGATTTAATAAAAAAGTACCACCATATTGTGTGCTTGCATGCAATTGCATCCTTAATTATATGGGCCCCATGGTCTTTATTTTGGCGATTAATCAAGGGTTGTCCCTCTTTCGGAGGGGTGTAATTAACGTCGTAGCCTTTATGGTACGACGGGTTTTGGGTCCCGACACGATCACCTATAATCGTCTGGTTAGTCGGACGGTGCACATAATAAACTTGTCACTCAGTGACTGGCACGCCCTGTGCTAAAATAAAATGCCTAATTAATAATCAAATAAACAAGCAAATAACCAAATAAATATATATAAATAAATAAAGATAAAAAAATCATTCCACCAAGGTCATATGAGTTTACAAGGCTGCACATTCTTCCTAACCACAAATCGAAGTTAGAACCATCAAACACAGGTGGATAATCCATAGAAAACACTTTGGTAGTCATTGATATGGATCTTGCTCTAGATCGTTAGATCTATGAAAAATAGAGCCTTAGCTCTGATACCAATTGAAGTCCCGCGATCAATGACACCCAAGAGGGGGGGGGTGAATTGGGTGATTCAATATTTTAAGAAAACTTTTACCCGATTTAAAACAGATGTGATAAGGTAGCAATTAGAAATCCAGATCTGTATAATTACAAATTTGATCTATCAAAATCTATCGCCACGATAGTTCTTCGGTACTAGACGGAGGTATGAATCCAAGGATTCTGCTCACACAAGGTGCTATTGTCTTGACAAGACTGGCCTTATCAATTCAAAAAAACCTTTCGATATACCAAAGATCTACTTATAGAAAAGATCAATTTATGCTAGATCTGAAGAGACAAATGCGGAAGAACAATATGCATGAACAATCACACAGAAGGGAGGTAAAAAACTTGAATCAAACCACACAGCTCAAACCACAAGACACAAGGAATTTTAAGGTGGTTCGGATGCAACGATGGCAACCTACGTCCATCCCTCACCAAAACCCGGTGAGGCTTCACTGCTGGAAAACCAACACAGGGATAAATCCCGAACACAGAGTTAAAACTCCAATAACACGCAGGTCGACGCCTGCACACACACACGGGGAATAAACCCCAACACACACACACACACACACACACCTGAAAATAGAGTTTCCAACACGATCTGACGACCGGATCAACACACACACACTACAATAGATGTAGTACTCTAAACACACAAACACCCGGATCTGGATAGGTCCACAACACATACACAGATCTGAAGATATCCACGTACAATCACGGATCTGAACGAGACAACACACACAACTATGGATCTGAATCGATCCACACACACACGCAGATCTGAAGAGATCCACGCACAATCATGGATCTGAACCGATCCACACACACACGGATGTTTACGGATCATAAGGAACACAACTTTGAAGCACAAGACACTTAAGAGAATGAAACACAAAAGAAAGACTTCTGATTTAGGCTCCCCCTTAGTATATAATGCAGATCTTGAATGAAGCCTGAATCTCCACTTGATTTCCACTTGATTTACCTCAGCTTGATCTTGAAAAGCTTGATCTTGGATGAAGAATTTCTAGACGGATCACTGTTCACGGAGTTCTTCCTACAGCCCTCTTTCTCCCTTGATAGCCTACCTTTGATCCCCTTGAGCCATTAGGGTTTCTTGGCCCAAGAGTTGTTTTTATAAGACCTAGGGTGGTCAAGGGACAAGCCAAGAACTAGATCCATGATTTTAGGCAAGTTGGGAGACTTTAAGATCAAAAAGTCCAAGATAGGGGCTTTGAACACATTCATGAAAAGAAGTCAACAATGGCTGTCTCGAAGGGTTCAGTCGACCGAAATTTTCGGTCGGTCGATCGAACTCTGAAAATTTTCTAAGTTTTCGATTCTGAAAAGTTAGGTCAACCGAACTGCCCATTTAGGTCGACCGAACTCTGTCAGAGTTCAATCCCTTGGTTGCTGGAAAATTAGGTCGACCAAAATGGTCCCATAGGTCGACTGAAATATGGAATTCCTGCAAAACAGAGTTGTTAGCCCAACAAAACATATCCAAATGAACAAGGTAATGTATGCTCATCTTGTTTCATTCATTAAAGGCCTTGAAACCTTTTTGTCAACTCAAGTTTTCTCAACCAAAAACATCTTCTTATAGCCATGCATTTAACAAACAACTTGCTATAGCCATGCATTTAGACAACATGTATGAGCCTCAAAATGTATGAAAGAAATACATGTGAATCACATTAACAATTTGATCATCCTTCTCAAAGTTGAATAAAAGCTTAGCTAGATCTCAAACACTTTACAATCTCAACCATATTCGAACATACAAGATCATATGCAAGCACACACAACATACAAAGTTTGGTATCATGAAAAACATAACACAACAACCAAAACTATGAATAGCGGCCATGGGTTGGTCGCTCATTCATTATTTCCAGATTTGCTTAAAAAAATTATTCAACAAGAATAAGTGACTCTGTGAAGAGGCGCAGTATATTGAATGGCGGCTGTGAGGCAGTGTGGACATCAAAAAAATGTCGATGAGGATCATACGGCATGCACGTCTAGACATTCGAGAGCAAGCCGAAGATGGAAATGCCGAACAAACCTCATGCCTCGCCCGATCAGGACGAGAACTCACTTGGTGGTCCGCTACCCGCTAAGGAAGCCCCCTAAGCAGAAGATACAACTACAACGCTCCGACCGGCCACGCCGAGAGCTGAATCAGAGAAAAGTCAGGAACTCCGACATAGTCTCGGCATGCACCGGAAGTCACGCAAAGTATGGGACCGAGTCCCGGAGGCTACGAGCAGAATATTACGGAGGCCATACGTCGCAACCGGAGCGTTCTCGGAATGCCGACATTCATATAAAGGGCCGCGACTTCGAAAGGAATCCATTTGGTGCTTAAAACAGCGCGATATGCACTTAAAACGGCGCGCCTTAAAACGGCGTGCCCCCCTCTTAAAATGGCGCGCCCCTCGTTGTCTTTGGCTATCCGGCGCTCTCCGAAGGGATGCCTCCCATTTAAATTGCCGTAAAACGGCGCCACCCCTTCAATACCTTAAAACGGCGCCACCCTTTATATGCTATTACGGCATGGCCATTTTGAAGGCCAAAAAACTTAATACGGCATGCCAATTACACTTGGGTTTAAACCGGCGTGGTCACTATTCCCCCGCGTCGTTTTAACCCCTCATTCTGTTCTCTGAAGCATTTCTGCGGCGCGCTACTTTTGGACAAGCCATCACCATATGCTCTTCTTAAAACGGCGCGTCGAATGAAAATGAGTTTAACCTCATCCTGTCTCGTCTGCCGACCGATACTCTGTTCTGCATAAATGAGATGCACAGAGAACATTCAATGCCCCTGGTTCTGTCTCAGCCTCCGTTCGACAGCACATAAGCAGCAGCAGCAAGGCAAGCTCTGACAAATCTCTGAGCGTCCCATCCTCGGATGAGCAGCAGTGTACTAGACGAATCAACGGTGTCTAGCACAGCCAGTCAGCTCTGAGCTTCGTCGCGGACGAGGTGGAGGTGGCAGGAACCTCCCCAGGCTGGCCAATATATAAAATGGGGGCTACATTGCAAGAAAAAAAATGAACAGAGAGGAGAGGAGGCACCAGTAGGAGGGAACAGAAGAAGAAGAGAGAAGAGGCAAAAGGGAAGGCTTGCTGGTTCGGCTAGGGTCTCCGACGTCCGAAGAGAAGAAGAAGCTCCATCCATTCCCACCTTTAATGTGAAGAAAAAGAGTGAGAGGGAGAGAGGGGGAAGAGCTTGTGCTCTGTTCCTCCTTCTCCCCCTCCGATCTATCTTCTTTCCCCCACCTCAACATTTAGCTTTTCCCTTATCTTCTCCATTGTACTCCCCCCGTGCTTTGGGGGTATATCTCCTTTCCCCTTGAGGATGAATAAAAGAGTGACTCTTGTGGGCGTAAATGGCATTCTATTGCTCTAATCCTTTCCCCTTTGCTTCCGTTTTCTTCCTTCCGGTTTCCAACGTCACCTGGGGTCCTCAGAAGCTTGCCCTTCTATGGCATGAACTCTGAGGGAACCCGTTCGAAGGGTGAACATTCATGGCCATCTATGGCCTACATCTGTCCCGTGCCACGAAATCATCACCCGTGAGCTGTGGTCGTTCTTGTAGGCTGGCCCTCGAACTTTCCATACTCACATTTGGGTTCGGACCGCCGTGAGGCTACTCCGATTTTTGAGGGTCCACCCCGGAGCAATCCGATTGGTGACTCTCCTTTATCTCTGGCAAGTCCCGGTCTGGGGGAGGTGCTGCCGGATTCTCGCCGTGGCCGAGAACGCTCAAGATCAAATGAAGAAGATGCCCTCCAGAGAACCAGTGAACAAACCACTTCTGAGAATGACAACCACACACAGTAAAAAATCTGTGAACTAAACCCCTTGAATGAAACGCTTAAAGTACATACTAAGTCACCCTAATGAACAGATAAACGCCTAAACTTCCTCCCTACCCACTTAATCTATTAAATGGGTGAAGAGACGCAAAGTTAAAAGTGATGAACAAACCCTCGGGAGAGGTTAATCCGGTGCGGTTATGTTCCCCTCGCGCCGTTTCAGTCCCTCTCACAAAAGCCCAATCTTCTTCGGTGGAGCCCAATTCCGGCGCGCCGGTTCAACCTCTCAAAACCATTTCCTATATCCACCCGGCGCGCTCCTCTACTCTCACCTATCCTCGCAAATTGCTAAAACGGCGTGGTCAAACCGGCGCCCCCCCCCCCCAATTTGCCACCTTAACCGGCGCGCTTCCCCTTTGTTCCGGCGCGCCCCTCCTTTGAGGTCCTTAACCAGCGCGCTCCCCCCTTGGCATCCCTATTCCGGCGCGCCCTCTCCTTTGCCAACCTTAAAACGGCACCCCTATACCCGGCGCGCCCTCCCCCCCTTGTCTACATGTTAAGACCCTAAATCGGCGCCGTCATCTTCCTTCCCATATCCGGCGCGCCTCCTTAACAAAAAAAAGGGATAAATGGCTAGTAAAAAAGAGAGAGAAAGGTTCAAAAAAAAATACAAGAGATCAATGCCATTAGTAAAAGAATGAATGAAAGGAGCTCCATCACCCGCGACCTGACCGCGCAGGTCGATCCGCATGTGAGGGCGCACGTTAGTAAGCTCGGGCTATGCACTTAATAATTCACTCCCTCGGACTGGGTGCAAAGAGAAAACCGACGACGCCTTATGGTATCGGACGTGGTTTACGGAATTTCCGACATGGCCACAGTTCGAAATCATCTCCGGCCAACAGTCTATCAACTTGACCCGTTTCTACCGGGGTCCAATCCCGTATTCTCATTAAACTTGCCTTGTTCGTGGCAGACATTCACGCGGTTTTGTCACCATCTTTTATGCTACAAGCACGGAGCTTCGTCCGAACATGAATTGGCCCATGAGTGGCCGACATAGTCTGAACATTCACGTCCCGAGACGGGTTTCTAGCATAGTTCATCTTTCACTATCCTCCTGCATTATTAGTATTCTCTTTAGGCCGTAGGGCCCTTATTCCCGGCAATCAATCAAGGGTGTTCCCCCGTATGGGGGATGTAAATAACGCCGTGACCTTTATGGCGCGGCGGGTTTCGGTCCCGACACGAACCACACAATTGTCTGATTAGTCAGATCGAGCGCACCATGGGCTTCCACGAAGCCTGAATAAATCGTCACTTTGTGACTGGCATGCCCTCGCACTAAATAGAAGAATTAACACTGACCAACAAACGAACGGATCCCCCCTCCGAATTCTAGTGCGTCCACAGGCAGTCATTCATTTTCTTTAACTTTGAAATGCACCGGGCAGGTACGTTCATAGACACATATTACTATTCACAGACTAGGAGTTTACAAAATCAGGAAAGTAAAGACATGAATAGATAGGGAAAATTATTAGGATCCCAGAAATATGCATTACATGACATTTAGGTACATGGTCCCATAGGTATTGAATTTTGAACATGCTGTAATTATTATTTATCTAAAAGAATTAGCGACACTTGTACTGTCGCTGATTAATTAGCACCCGTTCAGGCAGTCACAGATTATTGGAAATAGTGGCCACGCTGTGGTCGCTAATTCCTTTTCATGCAGTAACAATTCCAGACATCCAATATTCACGTTTAAACATGCGATATAAGCAAGCAGAAAAGCCCATAAAGGAATCTACATGCTCTGATGATCTAGTATGACAGTTGTCTAGTTTTTTGCTTGGGAGATTGCCTACTTGTTCACGATGCTTTGACAGACAGAAGAATAGAATTAATAGGAAGATGATGATTATCAATAGTAGTAGCCGCTCATACGGCAATTGTAGCAGCAGGAAGGGGATGAAGTAGTAGAGGGAGAAGAAGGCTTGCTTCTTCACTGCATTAACAACAGCAGCAGCAGCCGCTCGTTCAGCAACAGCTGCAACTACAGTACGAACGGGAGAAGAAGAGGACGACGAGGACGTAGACGAACGGTGTCGATGCAGCGACATCACGAACCAACAATAACAGCAGGACCAGCAACGATGGCTCTGCCATCACCGTAAAGGTTCATATTTATAGTATTTTTGAGCTTTACGAGTCCTAGCATGGGCATGTATCCTAGTGGGAATTAAACTTCCCTTCGTACAATCCTAATGGGGTTTATTTTTCTGGATCGATCTCACCCTTCCACATCACCAGTCGCTTTCCAGTTTTGAACACCAAACCCTAAGCCTCCCATGCACTTCGAACGTGAGAAGGGTTTTGGGTTTTGAGAAACCTTTAGTTATTATCTATGGATATATATATATATATATATATTCCATTTATGTGGCTAGACGTAGGCCCCATTTCAAGGCCCAAAAGTTTTTAGGTCTCTTTTAAGCCCATTAACTGTTGGGTTTTATTCTTAGTAGAGTTTAATACGCAAAAAAGGGGGTTTCTATGTGGATTTTTAACGTCAGGCTTAGTGGGCTTTAATCCTTTTGAAGGAATTTATTTATAGCCTTTTAATTATTATTTAGGCCCATTATCTATCTAGGCTATTTCTATTATCAAAATTTTTATTTTCCATAATTGTATTATAGTTATTATATTTCATTCCATACTAAAAAATTTTGGGGTGCTACATGGGGCAATCCTCAACCAAATGCCCATGTTGATGATGATAATAACAGAACTGAAGCATATTCCTGACCGCCGGTCGGCAAGGCACAATCGGAGGGAGCGGCAATGCGTGAGTGGCCATCTAAGCCTGGAAAATACCTGTAAAACACTCCGGCAACGGAGAGTGAGGAGCCAGCTTTGGGCAAGGCGGATGTCGAGGGGAAGGTTATGGAGACGAGAGTTGTGGAGACGGAAGTGGAGGTTGCGTAGGCAAAGGCGCATGGCTAGTAGAAGGATTAGGTAATGGCGCATGGGGAGTGGGATTTGGTGAAGGCATATGTGGAGCGGGATGAGGGGGTATATAGACGGCATCCACCTGCTCGAGATGTGGTGTTTCCTTGACCGGGGGTGGAGGTGGATGTGGGTATGAGGAGGCGGGAAGCTGACTCATGGAGGGTTGATGTGTGGAGGGTTAACTCATGGAGGGTTGATATGTGGAGGCGCAGGGGTGACTCATGGAGGGTGCGATGTAAGTGGAAGGTTGACTCGTGAAGGGTGAAGGTCGATATGTGGAGGTAGATGTAGATGGCGAGGTGTATGGAGATGTAGAAAGCGGAGAAGACTCGGGGTCAAGGGGATCGTGGAGTTTTTGGCGAATGAAGCGGGCTCGATTTTATAATTGTTACTAGGAGGTGATGTCATTGACGGCTAAGACGAATCGATAATCCGACATTACATTGGATATCAACATCTTGATCTGCTCTCCCTCCGGAATGTGCCCCATGTTGTATCCCTATGGTTTTGATGATGCCAAACACTATGATTGTCAAACACTATGACTCATTATACATGATGTCATATGTGTTTATGTTGCACTAATTAATTGTGTTTTGATGATGCAAAACACCATGTTCATTTTGCATTGGAATTAGTATACTTGCATGTAAGTCATGCGATTGATTGCTGTGTTAAAGACTGTTGCGTACATAAATTCATTGATAGGTCGGTGCATACATGTACCGAGTCTATGCATATGAGGTCAATATAGTCTTATAGAACTTTGTCATGCAGGTCGATGCATATGAACTAGCAAGGTTCATTAAGGTCAGTGCATATTCATTAAGGTCAACACAGGTCAATGCATATTCATATCATTAAGGTTAGTGCATATGCATATTGCATGTTCAGTAAGATCAGTGCAATAGAGGACCTTGTGCTTACTAAGGTCGATGCACATGTGTACTCTGTATTCATTAAGGTTGATGCACATTTGAACTTTAGTTCACTAAGGTCGATGCACGTTTACATCTTGTGTTAACTAAGGTCGATGCACATCAGATTTGGTCTTTAGCAGGGTCTACGCATATACATGCATTTATTCTTCAAGGTCAGTGCACATGTATAATGTGTTGCATAGTAAGGACTGTGCATATGTGTGTTAGCAATTACATTAAGGTCAATGCACATGTGTGTTTGTGTTCTCAGTCAGGTCAGTGCACATTCACATTCTGCATCAGGTAAAGTATGTGCACATTTACTCGCTATGACTTTGAGGTCAGTGAACATGCTCTGTCTTGCACACTAAGGTCGATGTAGGTATGTACAATATGCACTATCAGGTCGGTGCATATTGTGCATTGCATTAGCTAAGGTCATGCATATAAGCTGTCTGGTTTATAAGGTCGATGCATCTCCCACTACACTGAACAAACAGGTCGATGCATATTCAAGCATTATGTCTTAGAGGTTGATGCATATGTCTATGAAAGTCGATGCACTTATTCATCTCCATGCACACAAGGTCTACATGTGTCTTACACAGGTCAATACATATGTAGAATCTAGTCTGTGCATCTTTTCATGATAGCTCAACAAGTTTACCTGTGTATCACATAGGTCGGTGCATGTTCATACTCTTCATCCATATCTCTGTGCATAACAAGACTACTTGTGGTTTGCTTAGGTCGATGCAGGTGTAGTTGTTCTACTGCATTTACTAAGTAGCATGCACTGTCAGGTTAGAGCATATGGAGTATGCATCGATGCTCATGTATGATCTCGCATTGTCTATCATATGATTACCTGATTTTTATGGTTTTGATTATATCATGCTCATCTTAATAAACCATGCATAAGCTTATTATTCTTAAACATCTCTCTGAATCACTTATGACGATAAGGTGTTTGATAAAATGCCTTTTACATTGCTGACATGTATTTAAGCATGAGATTTTTTAACTCATTAAAGTAATAGGATCGAACACTTAGAGAGCTGGAAGCATCAGAGTCTGTTGGGTCACGTGGTTTAAGGTTTGAATTAAAAGGCCACGTGATCCAAGGCAAGGCTGGAATATTAATCTCATGATCTGACATGTGGATCAAACTTTATCACCTTTGACACATGGCCTTTCGAAGTGCTTTCTGGAAGAAAACTTTTTGGGCGGGAATGCATCTTCCACATGCCCAATCATTGGAAGAGCTGATGGGACTCTAGACTTATGCTCGTCTGTATAAAAGGTGATCGAGCGCTAAAACTCGATCATCTGATCAGTAGAGGCAACAAGAGAAGAAGACCAGATAAGAAGATACAGAGAGGAGAGAGTTGCTGCGAGAAAAGTGAGTTGTCGTGAGGGATTTCAGAGAATGCTGTGAGGAAGAGTAGCCATCGAAAGAAAGAGTCAGAAAGAGATTGTCAGAAAGAGAAAAGAGAGACAATGAAAGAGATCATGAGAGCAGAGAAGAAGAAAGAAAGAGAGAGATAGAGCCAAAGAGCGAGCAAAAAAGAGATCGTGAGATCGTGACTGAAAAGTAGCCAGAAGATTTATGAAGATCGTCTGTGGCCTCTAGATCAGATCTAAGCCACGTTGCTCCTGCGAGAGCTACATCATTTTCTATCTTTATTGTTGAATTCGTTTGTTTTTATTTTCCATTTCTCCTTGTTTGAATATCAAGTTATGTGTCAGCGTTTCAGAGGATCGGTTCCCCTGGACATTAAGCTGTGATGCTCAGTGGAAGCAAGCTGTGGTGCTCAGCGGTGTAAGTAACCTATGATGTTCAGCAGTTCAAGCTGTTAGTCAACGGGAAGCCTCACTCTAGTTTGAGTGATGGATGGACGTAGGTCTATGGTAGCAGGCCGAACCATCTAAAATCATTTGTGTTCATGGTTTCCTGGCGTAATTGACTAACGGTAGAAGTAGGCTTAGGATCGTTACAGTTACATCTGGTTAGTCTAAATAATTCTGAGTTCATAGTTGTATTTACTGGTTGTTTGTGTTCTAACCGCTGCTAAGTATATCAGGGAGCTTGGTGAGTGTGCTAGCTAAGTATTCTAGTGAAAATCATACAAGAACATCTGGTCAAGTGTTCGAGTGTGAGTCTCATTAGAACATCTGTTACAACTGTGCCATTTGAGTTTTATTTCTGCACGGTTTTATATCGAGAGTTTTTAAATTGAGCAAAATTTTTAACGGGGATTCATTCACCCCCACTCTGAATCTTTGTCTGCAACATCACATCGTTCTAACAATTGGTTTCAGAGCGGGTCTCTGGCTTTCCAGATCCAAAAATCTGGAGAGGGTCCTGCTATTTATGGTGCATTATTCATCGTTTGTGTATTGTTATGAATCTGCTTAATTGTTTTTCAATGGCTTCTCATTTGGTTTTCGATGGTTTGAATTTCAATAAATGGCTAGGAGGTCTATGCAGTTACATGAATTCCATCGACTCCAATCTATAGAATCTTATATCAAATGGCCCACATAAACTGCCTCATGACCAGACCGAGTGGTCTAATGAGGATAGATTGAAGGATAGTGAAAACACTGTGGTTCTTAAGATTTTGAAGGCTGCGATTAATATTGACAGATTTCCTTTTGCTCTCAGGTGCGCTTCTGCAAAAGAAATCTTGGACAAAGTGACTGATATTCATGGGATGCAAGAAGGAATATGTCTGATGGCCAACTGAAGTGATCACAACAATGAGACATCATCTCAGGTAAGCTCCGGATCAGAAGATATTTCATTGGATGAATTGGTGATGATGTATGAAGAGCTATCTGATAGACATAAGAAACTAAAAGCTGAAAATAAAAAGTTGAAAAAGAAAATTGATCAGAATAGTTCAAATGATG
Source organism: Amorphophallus konjac (assembly GCA_022559845.1). NCBI lineage: Eukaryota > Viridiplantae > Streptophyta > Magnoliopsida > Alismatales > Araceae > Amorphophallus > Amorphophallus konjac. The sequence continues at coordinate 431,528,297 of CM040118.1, forward strand.
CTTGTGAAAACTGTTTGAAAATAAAACAATCTCATGATATCTGCTTATCTGATGTTCATATGCATAAGAAACAAATTTCTTTGTTGAAAAATGAAAATCAGGAACTTATATCTAAAATATCTGAATTGGAAAACAAACTGAAGTCATTAAATGATAATCATGTCCTAATAAATGAACTGGTTCAGAATGAAAAGTTGATGGATGAAATGGTGAAATTAAAGGAGCTTAACACTATCATGGCTGACAGATTACTTGAACTGGAGAAAGAAAGATCTGTGAATCCCCCCCTGGAAAATGAAATTGAAATGTTAAAAGAAAAATTGGCTGTTTATGAAAAGGAGAAGGAGAATTCAAATATTCTTATTGTCTCCTTAGAAAATAAAATCACAGAGCTGGAAAAGACTTCATCTAAATCTGCTAAGGAAAAAGGCAAAATGAAAATGCCTCTGGAAGATGAAGTGAGTGAACAAAGAGAGGGGATAGGTCACATCTTTGGGATTAAAAAGGCTATGAGGAACTAGGTATATACAACCTTTGTTCGAAGCACGGAAGTAGCTAGAACCTCTCATCAATCACCAAAGAAATCTCTTGCAGCCAAAACATAAAAATAAGATAAAAATCAGAAACAAAAATTCAATAACATGTATGCTAAGAACTCATCTGATAGATACCATGCTTCAATGAAATCCAATGGTTCTTGTCATTATTGTGGGAAGTATGGACATCTGATGCATGCTTGTCAATTAAAGGAAAAGGATGATTTGAGCATTGGTAGAAAGCATGTTAAGAAATTTCATCCTGTTAAGAAAAAGAATGTTCAATGTTTTTGTTGTGGAAAATTAGACCATATTATTGCACAATGTTGGCATGCTCAAGGAAAGAAACTTAATTCTGAATTTGTTGAATTCCCTGCAAACAAAATTGATTCTGGTAAGAATAAACTTAGGTTTAAAAGAATAACTTTTGCATGTTTTGAATGTGGAAAACCTGGCCACCGAGGTTTTGAGTGTTGGTTGGCAGGTCATAGAAAACAAAATTTTCATGACAATGACAGAAACATTAATGTTCATGCACACAGATTCCATGCTTATAGTAATGTACACAAAAAGAACTTAAGGTCTGTTATTTCATGTCATTATTGTGGTCAGTTGGGACATTATATGTCTAATTATTTTTTGATGAAATTTGACGATTCACTAGCTCAGAAATTGTTGAGTGCACCATTCAGAGGTGCCACAGTCATTTCAAGACCCAAGACTTCTTAGGTACCTACTCGTGCAAAAGAAGAAGTTGTTTTGTAGGAGTGCCTTGGAGCTGGGGAATAAAAGGGGTAAATAAGCCAAGGCACCTGAATATGGTAAACCACATTCCTGCACTTTTTCAGGTTAGTTATTTGAATTTTCTTTAATTCTATCTTTGAAGCTACATGTCTTGATTGATCTGTCAGTTAGAATTCTAAGAATATATCTTTGCATTTTCATGTGACATTTGCATTGTTCTAATTGAATTTATTATTGCATATGTGCATCATTTAATTGAATTTTTCTGAAAATCTGAACTACATATGAATGATGCTTGAAGTCTGTCTAAATGATATTGCACATCTGTTCCATAATTCATTGAAAATCTGATAGGACTATTTTTGCACCTCATTGTCATGCATGACCCAGAGGTATATAAAATGGTATGCTGGGAGAAGGATAGATTATGTCTGTCTGGAAACCCACATCATGCGTGATGGTGGTCCTTTGGACTGAGTTCTACGCCAAGTACCATAGGTCAAATTGCACATAGGATAGTCTAAGACATTCATGAGCATAATTCATTAAACTCCTTGAAAAATGTTCATTGCATATGTTGCACTTAGAATTCAGTCATAAAGTGCATAAAGTCAGGGGGAGTCAGTCAAGGTATCTCTTGTGTCTCATACATACTTTGTTAAATAATCTCATGCATGATCATTTATGTCACATATGATGGGTTAATGCATTCAGTTAGTGAGAGTCAATGCATATGCATACATATGATTAATTGCATACGATTCATATTAAAAATTCCAAAAAAAAGATTGATTCAATACATATAGACAGGGGGAGCATATAAATCAAACTTTTGAACTGTATGGCTATTCATCTATTTTCGTACTATCTAATTTAGTCAACAATATCTTCATTGTCTAGCCATATTTTTGCTCAGTCTGTAATATCTGCTCTGAATTCACTTGAACTGATATTCTTCTTGAGTTTGAAATCCATTTATTACTGCTCCTGTACTTGCTGAAGGGGAGCCTCACTTGAAAGAATTTTGTGCTATCTTGTAACAACTAGACAGTATATAAAAAGGCTTAGCTGGAAAGATAGGTTAAGCCTATTTGGAAGGTTAACCCTTGCGTGAGAAGATCCTTGGATCCAACCTCCACCAAATACTGGTCTTAGTTGTGATTGGTTTACCAGCTTATCTTGTAATTCAAATTCCCTATGCAATTGACATTTATGTCACTACTGTCTTAAGCTGGTATGTCTGAAACTTCACATTTGCTGAACCTTGAACACATATGTCATAATTTCAGCTAACTGATTTCAAGTGACTCTCATACTCACTACACATTTTTAGCTGCACATATCTTTGAAAATCTTTGTCAAACTTGACATTAAACCTGCTGCTCTCTAAACAAAACTTCTTGAAATCTCATAGCTATTTGTCTGATACACTCTTGACCATATCTGCTACATGCATGAAATTCTAATGCTTTCACTTACAATGCATGCTCCTTGATGTTTCTATTGATTGGCTGCTACTGAAATTGTTGATTTACCTAAAATTTGGAAAGATTTCAATTTATGTACCCTAATCATAAATCTGAAATCTTCTGAAAAGAAGAATCTTCTACTATACAGTTTTAAGAATGTCTGATGAATCAAATTGGTTTAAATATAATGTATTCATTAAGTTTGGATGTGAAAGACTTGAAAATATCCGAATCACTCTTTTAATAAATCTTAACGAACTGTCTCATGTAATTTCATGCAAGACCTTCTGAAATCTGAAATTTTTTAAAACCATGGCTTACTTTGGTTGAGATACACATAGTAAGTATCATTCTTAAACATTTGAGTGCTCTGAGAAATGTCTGAAAGATCCGAAAATGTTTAAAAGAAAATTATGGTCAGAGAAATGACTTTGGTCACCGAGAAACCTATCCAAAAGACTATGTCATGAAGTGCCTTAGTTAACTCTGTTGAAAATTCTGTAAATTTTTTTTTGAGCAAAGGCATTGTTGTGTTGAGTAACTGGGGTTTCCTGCCTCTAACCAAGGTGTCTCCTCATGTAAAAAGACACATCTATTGCTAACTCTGTTATTTTATTGAGAGGCAATACGGGTATCACACTAAGTAACTAGGTCACTTCACCTAAGACGTGTTGTGCCTCAAGTAAAAAGGTGTTTATTTAACCAAAATTGCTTATTGAAAAACAAGTTGACAAATAAAAAAAGTTGAGAAATTAGTGTATCAGAAAATTACTGTAATTAAGGACAAGTTCAGATACATTCTTGAGTGTTTAATCTCAATACTACTTTGTGTAACTCTTAAAGGAGTCATTGAAATTAAATGAGTAAGAAAGAAGGAGGTTAAACAAGAATGTCATATGAGTGATTGGTTCATCTTTATTAAAACTTGATTTCAGATACGAGTATTGAATTTTATTGAAAAACTTTACATACATCATGCTTAAACCATGCTGGTCAATTAAGACTCATTCATAAGCCCTTATAATAGAAGAGTCTGAAATTTTTACTTGGATTTATGAAATTGGTATCTTATTGAAAATCTTCTTGTCTTATCTATTCATTAGAAATTCAGCCAAAATTTATGTGCTTAGATCCTGCTCACTGCCATTGATCATACTTTGTTCTGATTCTGCTCACTATTCTTGATGCTTTTTTGGTCACGACCTGAACTTATCTATGAATGCTCCTGTGATTTTGTTGATACTATCTTTGATCTTAACAATTGGTATCAGACTTAACTTTGCATGTTTGATGACATTTTTCTACTCTAATTCCTCTATTTTTGTCAAATGGGGAAGATTGTCTCATCAGCATCATTCTGGCATTGATTTCTGCATGCTTTGCTCAATAGTTCTTGTGGATATCCATGTGATCCTTCCTGATATTTTTTGTCATACCCTTCACCTCACTTCTTCAGGGGGAGTAGGGCACATATCTCACAATGTTGATAGTCTTGCTTCATTTTGAAAATGGGAGAATAGTCTTGGGTAAAGGAGGATAAAAGGTTTTGTCTCCATTTTATCAATTGCTTTTCAAAGGGGGAGGATAGATTCTTGCTCAACCTTATTAATTGGTATCCAAAGGGGGAGAATAGTCTAGCTTGGCATTTATCTTTACTAAGTTTTTCAAACTATTGCTTGCCTTTTTGATGAAGTCAAAGGAGGAGAATAGTTTGAGTCATAATTCACGATAGTTTGAGTCGTATTTCATGATTTAGTCATGATTCAGATTCATCATAGTGTTACAATGCTGTGATATGAGTCCTGCAGTTCATAGTGCCACCATCATGCTGTGTCAGCTTTCATAATGTTGCCATCAGCATGTCAGCATTTCATAGTGATTGTCATCAGCATGTTATTTTATGACTCATATGACTCATAGTGTTGTCATCATCAAAAAGGAGGAGAATGTTGTATCACTGTGATTTTAATGATGCCAAACACTATGACTGTCAAACACTATGACTCACTATGCATGATGTCATATGTGTTTATGTTGCACTGATTAGTTATGTTTTGATGATGCCAAACACCATGTTCATGTTGCATTGGAATTAGTATACTTGCATGTAAGTCATGGGATTGATTGCTGTGTTAAAGACTGTTGCATGCATAAATTCATTGATAGGTCAGTGCATACATGTACCAAGTCTATGCATATGAGGTCAATACAGTCTTACAAAACTTTGTCATGCAGGTCGATGCATATGAACTAGCAAGGTTAATTAAGGTCAGTGCATATTTATTAAGGTCAACACAGGTCAATGCAAATTCATATCATTAAGGTTAGTGCATATGCATATTGCATGTTTAGTAAGGTTAGTGCAATAGAGGACCTTGCACTTACTAAGGTCGATGCACATGTGTACCCTGTATTCATTAAGGTCGATGCACATTTGAACTTTAGTTCACTAAGGTCGATGCACGTTTGCATCTTGTGTTAACTATGGTCGATGCACATCGGATTTGGTCTTTAGCAGGGTCTACGCATATACATGCATTTATTCTTCAAGGTCAGTGCACATGTATAATGTGTTGCATAGTAAGGACTATGCACATGTGTGTCAGCAATTACATTAAGGTCAATGCACATGTGTGTTTGTGTTCACAGTCAGGTCGGTGCACATTCACATTCTGCATCAGGTAAAGTATGTGCACATTTACTCGCTATGACTTTGAGGTTGGTGCACATGCTCTATGTTGCACACTAAGGTCGATGCAGGTATGTACAGTATGCGCTATCAGGTTGGTGCATCTTGTGCATTGCATTAGCTAAGGTCTATGCATATAAGTTGTCTGGTTTATAAGGTCGATGCATCTCCCAGTACACTGAACAAACAGGTCGATGCATATTCAAGCATTCTGTCTTAGACGTCAATGCATATGTCTATGAAAGTCGATGCACTTATTCATCTCCATGCACACAAGGTCTATCTGTGTCTTACACAGGTCAATGCATATGTAAAATCTAGTATGTGCATCTTTTAATGATAGCTCGTCAGGTTTACCTGTGTATCACACAGGTCATTGCATGTTCATAGTCTTCATCCATATCTCTGTGCATAACAGGACTACTTGTGGTTTGCTTAGGTCGATGCAGGTGTAGTTGTTCAACTGCATTTACTAAGTAGCATGCACTGTCAGGTCAGAGTATATGGAGTCTGCATCGATGCTTATGTATGATCTCACGTTGTCTATCATATGATTACCGAATTTTCATGGTTTTGATTATATCATGCTCATCTTAATAAACCATGCATAAGCTTATAATTCTTAAACATCTCTCCGAATCACTTATGACAACATGGTGTTTGATAAAATGCCTTTTACATTACTGACAGGGATTTAAGCATGAGAGTTTTTAATTCATTAAAGTAACAGGATCGAACACTTAGAGAGCTGGAAGCATCAGAGTCTGTTGGGTCACATGGTTTAAGGTTCAAATTAAAAGGGCACGTGATCCAAGGCAAGGCTGGAATCTTAATCTCAAGATCTGACACGTGGATCAAACTTTATCACCTTTGACACATGGCCATTCGAAGTGCTTTCTAGAAGAAAACTTTTTGGGCGGGAATGCATCTTCCACACGCCCAATCATTGGAAGAGCTGGTGGGACTCTAGACTTATGCTCGTCTGTATAAAAGGTGATCGAGCGCTAAAACTTGATCATCTGATCAGTAGAGGCAATGAGAGAAGAAGACCAGATAAAAAGATACATAGAGGAGAGAGTTGCTGCGAGAAAAGTGAGTTGTCGTGAGCGATTTCAGAGAATGCTGTGAGGAAGAGTAGCCATCGAAAGAAAGAGTCAGAAAGAGATCGTCAGAAAGAGAAAAGAGAGACAATGAAAGAGATCATGAGAGCAGAGAAGAAGAAAGAAAGAGAGAGATAGAGTCAAAGAGCGAGCAGAAAAGAGATCGTGAGATCGTGACTGAAAAGTAGCCAGAAGATTTATGAAGATCGTATGTGGCCTCTAGATCAGATATCAGCCACTTTGCTCTTGCGAGAGCTACATCATTTTCTATCTTTATTGTTGAATTCGTTTGTTTTTGTTTTCCATTTCTCCTTGTTTGAACATCAAGCTGTGTGTCAGCATTGCAGAGGATCGGTTCCTCTGGACAACAAGCTGTGATGCTCAGTGGAAACAAGCTGTGGTGCTCAGCGGTGTAAGCAAGCTATGATGCTCAGTAGTTCAAGCTGTTAGTTAGTGGGAAGCCTCACTCTGGTTTGAGTGGGAAATGGACGTAGGTCTGTGGGAGCAGACCGAACCATCTAAAATCATTTGTGTTCATGGTTTCCTGGCGCAATTGAGTAACGGTAGAAGTATGCTTAGGATCGTTACAGTTACATCTGGTTAGTCTAAATAATTCTGAGTTCACAGTTGTATTTACTGGTTTTTTGTGTTCTAAGTGATGCTAAGTTTATCAGCGAGCTTGCTGAGTGTGCTAACTAAGTATTCTAGTGAAATCACACAAGAACATATGTTCAAGTGTTTGAGTGTGAGTCTCATTAGAACATCTATTATAGCTGAGCCATTTGAGTTTTATTTCCGCACGATTTTATATCGAGAGTTTTTAAATTGAGCAAAAATTTTAATGGGGATTCATTCACCCCCCCTCTGAATCTTTGTCTGTACCATCACATCGTTCTAACACCCCAGGACTTGCTTGGCAATGTGACGCCAGCTGTCAGCATAGGTGTAGAACTCCTCATTCGGCTTCATCTTCTCATGGGCCAGATCCACCATAGAACACTTGGGCCCAACCTGATCCTGATACTGCTGAATGAACTTGTCTTATATAGCTTGGAAATTCATAACTTGCTCTTGCGAAAATGAAAATAACCAATCCCGAGCCGAGCCTTCTAATGACAGACCGAACAAGTAAGCTATCAAGCGTTGGTCATGTCAAAATTGGGTCGACTCATAAGGAAACTCCTTTAAGTGCACATAGGGGTCACCGACTCCACCATAACGGCGATATGCAGGAATTTGTGAGGATGGCGGGAGCCGGAGGTTTTGAAAAGTAAATGGGACACTTAAGAAGGATTTGGGATCAACTCAGCGTTGAAGTTTATCAAGTTGGCGTTGGGCTTGAGCAATCATCTCCTGGGTAGGGAGAGATCGAGAGTGATGTGGGCCAGCTTGAGCAAGAGATTGTGAATATGAACCAGGATGATGATATTGGGCCGGATAAGAGGATCCGGGCTGAAAAGAAGAAGGGCCCATTCCAAGAGTGGAAGGATGTGTGGACCTGGAAGGAATATGAGCGTAAGGACCCATTGGACCAGCAGCATAAGGAAAAGAAGGATGAGGCCCATTATGAGAATAAGGCCCATTAAAAGAAGACAGCCCATTGAGGGAAGAATGCCCATGAAGATGATTTGCAATAAGGCGTTGGGCCTGGGCCGGGTCCATTTGGCGAACAAGGCATGATAGATGGGCCATGAGATTAGCCAGTTCCTCGGATGGATCAGAGGGACCATAGGAAGATGGGCCTGTGTGGGAAGAGGATTCCACGCAGGAATAGGAAGAAAATTGGGAAGAAGGATGGTACAAAGGGTTGGAATGATGCTCCATGAGGGAAAATGTAGACTTAATACAAGATATCAATGGGAATACCGCTCGTGAAGTAAGGGCTTAATTGGCTTGAGAATAAGAGGGGGCTTGGAGAGGAGAAATCTCGTCGCCCGTACGGAGAGGCCAAAAGAGGTCCAACCAGACCGAACGAGGCCCAACTCCGTGAAGTGGTAGCCCTCGGGCCCACTCAATATAAGCCCAATAACTCATTGGGAACAAGCGCTTCCTAGGCGGCCTTCGGGTTGGGAAGTCCGAGCATCAGTTCGATCGGGAAAGCTCCCTCGGAGCCCCCTATTCCCTGTCCCGACCGTGCACTCATTACTCGGGAGACCACTCCTGGGCAAGTGCCTATCGCTCGTGCTCACTGATGGAAGCTTATTGGTACGGCCGTTGCGAGTCCCTTAATGGCAGGAAGCTCAAGGGGATAGGGGAGACCAAGAGTTCGCGTGCTATAAGGAGTCTGCATGAAAGACGTAACCCCCCCTGAGACTCCTCCGCTGACAGGGATCAGTCGCACAACGGGCCACTATTTAAACTGGAAATGCCCTACTACAAAGAGGTAAGCCAGGCAAGAGCCAAAAACCCTGAGCAGGAACCACTTCACCTTTTGCTAGAGAGGGATCTCGCACTCCCATCTTCCTCCTAGCTCTTCCCTTCGCATCGGAGCTATACTACTTTGATGACTTAAGCATCAGAGGGTATTCCCTGAGGATCCATCCCTGGGCACCTCTGACTCGTTTCCCTTCTTGTAGTTCACACTTCAAGTGTACGTGGTCATCCTCTTCCCCGCTCAGGAGTAGTGTAAGATCGCCCCTCTTCATCTGGCGCCGTCTATGGGAAACGAACAAAGAGCCATCATGATGTGAAGAAGTTCTGGTAGGAGAACTGCCGGCGACCTGGGGAAAGCCCTGGTGACGGAAGAAGGCACACCTTCCCTCCCCACGGAGAATTCCCTGTCAGGCAACTACGCCAACGAGATACCTCCATCGGTGGCGGGGGAACAGCTCCCTGGCGGGAGCACTGACGCCCTCCAAACCCTCAACGCAAGACTGGATGTCCTCGTGGATCTCATGAGAGCCCAGGCGGCCAGGGAGGAGAAGTCGCAGCTCCCCCGGAAGAGCCCCCCATGTGGAGATGCCTCCCAGCAAATCACTGGAGGCCGTTTCACCCTCCGGGGGCGGCGGCTCATTCGCAACCTGTCAGGAGGACCATCGCATGCCCCTCCCCCAGAGCAAGAAGCCTCCTCATCCCCGAGGAGGGGGAAGACCGGAGCACGCCGACCGTTTCCAGAAGCCGAGGCCCCCGAGGAGCGTCGGGATAGCTTGCAAGTGCACCCCCCCAGCCCCTCGGGGGCCTCTCCACCGAGGAGCTAGGAGGAAGATGGGAGCGCGAGATCCCTCTCCACCAAAAGGTGAAGTGGTTCCTGCACAGAGTTTTTGCCTCTTGCCTGGCTTACCTCTTTGTAGTAGGGCATTTCCAGTTTAAATAGTGGCCCATTGTGCGACTGATCCATGTAAGTGGAGGAGTCTCAGGGGGGGTTACGACTTTCATGCGGACTCCTTATAGCACGCGGACTCTTGGTCTCCCCTATCCCCTTGAGCTTCCTACCATTAAGGGACTCGCAACGGCCGTACTAATAAGCTTCCATCAATGAGCCCGAGCGAGAGGCACTTGTCCAGGAGTGGTCTCCCGGGCAATGAGTGCACGGTCGGGACAGAGAATAGGGGGCCCCGAGGGAGCTTTCCCGATCTAACTGATGCTCGGACATCCCAACCTGAAGGCCGCCTAGGAAGCGCTTGTTCCGAGTGAGTTATTTGGCTTATATTGAGTGGGCCCCGGGGCTACCACTTCAAGGAGTTGGGCCTCGTTCGGTCTGGTAGGACTTCTTTTGGCCTTTCCGTACGGGCGACGAGGTTTCCCCTCTCCACTTGTCCCCCTCCTACTCCCGAGCCAAATTAGGCTCGGACGAGTAGCATTTGGGCTAGACTTTTTATGGCTCTGGTTGGGTTGAGATTTCTCTCTGGTAGGGGCCACATGATGCGGCTTGCCTTGAAAATATGCCCGTCATGATGAATAAGAGAAGGCCCCTCCTCGGGAGATCGGATCACCGCGCTGCCTCTGGTTTGTGCATTGCGCATTTTTACGTCTCTTTATCTCCGGGGTTTAGGGTTTTGCCTCTCTTCGTATTTATATTCGAGGGGGGCTCTGTGCTGTGAGAGCAGCTCAGAAGAGCGGAGAATCGTTTCGGCCATCGGGGCTAGGGGAGCATTCTGAGGCGGCGATTCGTCAGCTTCCCTCTCCTCCGGAGTACTCTGATTCGGGGCTTTCCCCTTCTTCTCCCAGTTCTTCTGTCTGTTCCATGGCGGACCAAAATTCAGGGGCCGAGAGCCGAGAGGGAGAATAGGCCTCGAGGACTTTTTTGGTGCCATCGGAGCCTCTTCGCAGCGAGTTGGGTGAGGCGGACTTGAAACGGCTGGAGAATCAGTATGGGTTGCCATGGCGATTCAAGTTCCTCACACCTAAGCCTCATGAATCCAGTCCGGCCACTCGTTCTGGCCTCTTCTGTTCTTTCCTGTTGGCCTGGAAGTGCGGCTTTCGACTGCCCCTCCATTCTTTCATCATCGAGTTGCTTTGGTTCTACCGGCTTGCTCTTGTCCAACTGGTCTCCAATTCTTATACCCTTATTTTCTCCTTCATCTTTCTTTGTGGCAAGATAGGAGTGCGCACCTCGGTGGACCTCTTCCACTATTTTTTTGAGTTGAAGGAGAATCCTTTTGCCGGGAAGGGCTTCTTCTTCATTCAGGCGAAGTTGAAGAGGAGTTGCGTGTCCCTTTCTGTGAAGGATTCCTCTCATAAAGGGTGAAAGACCCAAGAATTCTGGGTGGGCCCATCGGCTGTCAGCTGTTGACACTGAAAATATTCCTATTATTTCCTGACTTCTGCTTTTGCAGGTCTTACGTTCTGATCGGGTGCTCCTGTGCCGACAGAGAAGAAAAGAAAGAAAGAAAGAATGGCGGAAGCCGAACAAAAGATGAGACCAAAAAGAAGAAGAAAAGACAAGATGTTCGGCTCCAACGGATAACCACTAAAGCAAGACCTAAGAGCTCGAAAGAGTAATTGGGATCATCCCCGAAGAAGCAATCAAAAAGCTACAAATACAAGTGGAGCCGGACTGGCAGCACAAATTACAATGCTGAAGGCCATGTCAGCGGAAAACCCGAGTTTCTGCATCAAAGGCACAAAAGGTTCTGGAATCGGCCATTTTGTGGCCTAAAAGGCTTTACTAAAACTTCTCGTTGCGATTCTGCGAAGCCACGATAAGATGAAGGGCCAAGTCAACTCCTGGAGCCAGTCTGGGGCCCACAGTTTGACCGGTGTCAAACAAACGCGATGAAAGAAGCTTAATCCGGCCCGCCCCCTTATCCGACGTGCCCTCTTCTCTGGCGCCCCTTTAACCGGCGCGCAAAAGCACCTGGCTGAAGCCCTCTTCCCGGCGCCCTATCAACCGACGCGCTCCAAAGTAACCCTGGCTAAACCGGCGCGCCCATATGCGCGCCGGGTAATGCCAAGTCAATGAAGGCTATAAGAAGGGGACTTTCGATCAGAAGAAAAGAGGACACAGAGGAGAAAAGAAAGAGAAGAACGGGAGGAGCTTCGGCCGGTCATCTTCTTCCTCCCCGATACCCTATTCCAGGAACAGGTGGGCGCCGGTGCCAGTCCTCTTTCCACTTTCTGTAGATTCCTTCTTCTGAAGTTTCTGCCCATCGAATGTAAGCGAGGGGGGGAAGGAGCGGCGATGATATGAGCTGATTCTCCTCCCCCCCTCCGTGCGATTTTCTTTTATTTCTTTCTCCACTGTTGTGCTCTGCATATCCCCTTGCCTCTGCTACCGGCGAACGGCGACCGAGCAATGGTGCTGGTGCCATGTTCTGATTATGTAAATGCTGAGCCATTCCTGTTTCTAGGATGGTAATATATATATATGCTGAATGTTGGGATTAACGGGTCGAATGAATGATCTTCACCTCCCCTTTCTTCTGTATGCGAATGCGTGCGTATGAGGCTTTCTTTGCATCGTTCTCTGGTTCCGCTTTCCCTGAAGTTCCTAGCATGCCCTGAATCATCGTGGGCTACAGAAACACCCCTCCCCGAGGGATTTTCCTTCGATCATTCTCATGTTTGATTCAAGGGTCTTCGTACCCCCTTTTTCATGGACAGAGTTGTGCTTCTGCGCATGCCTCTCTCCGCCGTGCTGTCAAGGGCTTAACTCCCATTAATCTCTCTCTTCGTGTCGCCCTATCGCTCGTGAAGTGAGGATTTCCTTTGGGATTGCAGGGTCCATCCCCTGAATGTCACTTTTTAACTGTTCGAGCATATGCTCCTGCGATGGGCCCGTCTCATTTTTGCATTTACTACCTCTACGCATCATAATCATTCGAACTGTTCCAAGATTTTCTCATCGTTTTAATCACCCGGGGAGGGGGACATTCCCTTATCGCTTCGTGGAATTGCTAGGCGACCGGGGGCTCTATCTCTCGATGGTAGATGCTTCCTCGGGGCCATAGCGGACATTGACAGGGGCCTTAGCCCAACGAGCTTAGCCCCGACAATCGGAGGTCCGATCAAGGCCAAGGGATGTACGCTCCTCGTAGGCTAGCCCTCGGAGCTCCACTCTCCTAACGGCCGGTCCCTTCAGCGGATGTGCCATAATCTGTGGGATGTCCACCCCTCACGGGCTAGTCCTCGGGGTGATGCTCCCATCATCAATGGCTTCATCTCTCTGTCTTTTCCCTTATGGAACCTTGGTGCCCCTAGCAGGCTAGTCCTCGGGGCATCCTATCCAATGGGGTTTGCTGGCTGCCTTCGTGTAGACCGGCGGTTTAGGGGCTTGTTCCATAGGTGAGCATGACCCCGCTTCTCCCCTGCAACTCTTCAGGTTCAGGGGAGATGCTGTCCAATTTTGGACAGATTAATAATGAATAAACCATAACGAAATACTCATTCGGGACCCAACTATCCCGATGCTCGAGTAGGAACCTCGCACTGGCTTATCACGTCATTCTTGGAGGGTTCTGGACTTCAATTTAACAAACAATTGGCCCAAATAACTTCAAAACCCTCAACATAAACTTAACAAACTCAAATGATTCAGAATTCATAAAAAAAGAAAGCTAGAATGGCGCGGCCTTAGCCGGCGCGCCCTAATCCGGCGCGGTACCCCCCCCGCGCCGGATTAACGTTAGACTCATATTCAATTTCTTTTTGTTTGCGCCTTTCTGGCGCGCCCTAAACCGGCACGCCCCAATGTCTTCGCGCCGTGTTAATATCCATGATGGCCGCGCCGGATTAAAAGCTTACACCTATGTTTTATCACGACGTATTAACATTCATGATGGCCGCGCCGGATTAAGATGCTATGCCTACGCTTTATCACGCCGTATAAACCTTCCTTACATGGTCGCGCCGGTTTTGAAACCTCTTGTTGCTTTAATCGCTCATTTACCCCCGAGCGGATCTCGTCCCTCGGGGTTGGCGTTAATAAATCATAATGGGTAATAAATCAAATAAAGGAAGGGCCGAGTGAGCCCGAACTATATTGTTATCATATCTTCATTACCATGTCCGTTTGCACTTTACTTTCGCTATTAGATTTGTGTTGCCTCCCCCATTCCTCATGGGGAGTAATAAACGTGGTTGATCACCATTTGCTTCTGTACTTTTATGGTCATGCTTAATATAGTCATGAATGTCATGTATGCATGCATGCATGCATGCATAGATCCTCGGGTATATCGAATGGCGTCGATAGAAGGTCGGGTTACGCCCGATCGGAAGTCTTCGCTATGCGTAATGGTGGTCCTCGGACCTAGGTTCTCCGCCTTGTACTGGGAGCCGGCCTAATAAACAAATACTACCATATTGTGTGCTTGCATGCAATCGCATCCTTTACATATTCTATGGGCCCCATGGCCTCTCTATTTTGGCGATTAATCAAGGGTTTCCTCTCTTCTTGAGGGGTGTAATTAACGCTGTAGCGTTTATGGTACGGCGAGTTTTGGGTCCCGACACGATCACCTACAATCGTCTGGTTATTCAGACGGTGCGCATAATAAACTTGTCACTCAGTGACTGGCACGTCCCATGCAAATAAACCTTTAATAAATAAACCAAATAAACCTATAATAAAATATATTTCTTAATAAAAATCCATCCCCCACAAGCTGGCACGCCTGGTGAGACACAACCTCCCTTCATCTCTTCGCCAAAATAGAAGGACCATGGGGCCCCCACCCAACTACCTCAAATGCTAATTTCATCTTGTTTCTCCTCTTTGTGGGTTGAAGTGATGGTGAGCACACTGTCTGGAGTTGTTTTCGGTCCCCAAATCATGGCCGACCATGCAGCATACGGCTACCTTGCCGTACCTACTACCTTCGGCAACTTTCCCCCGGTCGTTGGCTTCCCCAACTTCTTGGGAGTTGCATTCGCGGATCTCCTAGACATGGAGAGTTCTGGACCTGTGGAACTGAAGAACAACAAAGCTGCAGCCCGCCGAAGTGAGGGCCAAATTAACAAAACTCTACTAAAAACTCCGGTGATCGTGAGCTGCCACGTCCACCATACTGTTTGCCTAACTGTGGCACATGAGAAGAAGCCTGCTGGGGGCAACAAGAAGAGGTCCAAAGGAAGAATTGTTGCTACTCCTCAGAGTCAACTTTCAGCATCTGGGAAGTCCTCGTTAATCGGGGGCATCCGAGTCTACTTCAAAGGTCGCGGTGCCAAACTTCTACCGGATCGGATCATCCCGACTATGCCCACTCACAACCCCTTTCAAGTGCTGGCAAGCCAAAGGATGAATTTTAAAGACAACAAGCAAGGGAGGCCAAGCCCGAACTTACAAAAGTTTAAGCAAATTTGGGTTCCCAAGAGGATCCGAGGCCCTGCACCAGCCTCACAAGGCTTCAAAGATTCTGCAGATGTTCCTAATAGAGGGGGCAAAGAGAATATGCATGCGGAGGAAGTCATGATTGCAACTCCTCCACCCGCCGCCAGGGCCTGTGCAAGGCAGGCTGATATTTCCAAATATTCAAGAAGCTTCAATCAAGCTGCCAAGCTGATACGGCTTTCACATATGGCGTCTGTCCGAGTCCAAGGGTTGTCTCCTGCCATTTCTCCAGAGTGTCGTCAGGAAGACATAACAAAGAGTGTCCGAGAATATTTCTGTAACTTCAAGAATTCCTCCCTGGGCCAGCAAAGATTGCTTCATGTCGTTAGGGTCGAAGAAGAAGAAAAAGACAAAATGTCACCCATGGTGGTGAATGAAAAAGAGAAGCAAGGTGGGGCTGGAATCTTTGAAAGGCCTTCACAAAATGAAAAGATGAAAAGAATTTCAACAAATGAAGGGCCAAGTCTCCCTAGTCAAGCCCAGAGGGGAGTCAGAAAGTACAGTAGAAGAATGCAGATCCTCACCTGTAATATGACAGGGGTGATGAGCGGGCATGGTGCCCTGCTAAATGAACCAGAACGGCTGGCCGAGGTTGCTGAAAGAGAAGACCCGGTGATAGGACAGGGCAAAATTGAGGCTGAGTTACTGCAAGTCTCTAAGGACAAGTGGGTTGCTGACGAAAATAACACTACTCTCAATACCAAGACAATGGCATCTGAAGAAGAAGGGGTACCCCTGTCTGGATGCACCTTTGGTGAAGCACTCGAGGGCATCAGTAGCAAAACAGCTATGGACCCTGCCGTGCTGGTGACGCTGCAAAGGTACCAGCAGGAGGTAGAACTGCTGAAGAGAAAATTGAACGAAAAGACTGGGTACGCTATGGCGCCCGAGGAACCATGGGCACGAGCCGAGCCATCACATGAAGGTTTCAACCCCGGGGGTGCTCCTTCACAGGCCATTCTACAAACTGCAGCTCAAAATTGGGCTACTCCTCAGCATTATTCCCAGCGGCTCCAGCCAGCACGGCCAATGCCCCTTCAGATGCAGCGGCAGGCTCCCCTATTGGAGCCTTTACCATCCAATGCGATGACTTCGGCCGCATTATTGATGCAGCCCACCCACTTCTTCCCTCAGCTAGAAGAGCCAGCTATGGTGAATAAGTTGACGGTGGAGCAGATGATTGAAGCAAGGCTGACAAAGAGGGGTGGTGATGATTACGCCCCCTTCGACATATATGAAGTGCCATATCCAGCCCATCATGCTACCAAAAGACTGCCACCTGGCGTCAATAAACTCCCAAAATTTGACAAATACAACGGGCAAGGCTCCCCGAAAGAGCATATTGCAAATTATATGATAGTCATGGGTGACTTGGCGGTGGACGAGTCGTACATGCTCAAGTTCTTTGGGTCTTCATTGACAGGACCTGCTTTTGAATGGTACTCTGACCTGCCAGACGGGTCTATCCACGACTGGCCAGACATGCAGCAAAAATTCAGTGAAAGATTCCACGTCATCGAGGCAGAGGAGACCGTGGCTGAGCTGTTGGCAGCCAAGCAAAAAGATGATGAAACAACTACATAATATATCAAGAGATTGGAGGATCTCTGCATGAGGTGTCGGCGCCCTCCGCATCCAGAAGATGCAATACAAATTTACAAACAAAATCTGAAGAAGGAGATTTTGGAAAAGATGATCGGAATAGAAATCCGGTGATTTGACAGATTAAGTGATATTGCCATGGAGGTTGAAGATTTCTTCACAAGATATCCCTCCATTTCTGCTGGCTCAAGTCATCAAGTCACGAAGGTTGATAAACGACCGATGCTAAAAGTAGTCCATACTATCAGCCTCACGGCGAAAAGGCACAAATGGGTGCACAACCCTCCTCTCAATGAACTTGCTGACTGTCGAGAGAGGCATCCTCTGTAGAGAAAAGTAAAGAATCTCTATGCCTTCCCCCGGGACCGGACTCGAGCATTATTCGAGTGGGCTATCAAATGTAGCAAAATCAGGCTTCCGAAGCCAAAGAGACCTGATGACGTCAAAAGAAGAGATGATCCTCATTTCTGCCCCTACCATCAAATCTTGGGGCATCCTATTGAGGATTGCCAAATATTCAAAGACATCGCCCAAGGCTTAATAAAAAGAGGGGAGCTCCAAATGGAGGAGGACAGAGTCGATCCTCCGTGCCCTCATGAAGTGCCTACTCCGGGGGCATCAATTAATGTAATATCTATATGTCAGCAACTGCCTGAAGAAGTGCCAGAGGCTTGCAGCCAACACACCAATGAAGACTATGCCATAGCGCCTAAAGAAAAGAAAAGAAATTGGCAAGCATCGTCAATAAAGAAAAAAACAATATCAACATCCCTTTCGACTCCAAGAGTCCATGTTAGTGGAGCCATGGGCCGGCCCGCTCCGCCCCATATAGCTCCGGCTTGGCATCAAATAGCCCCTCCTGTGGCTATCAGAAGGCCAGTGGATAACATAAAGAAACAAGCCCTGGTGCAGGCGCATGAAGAAATCAACTCAACCGTGGAACGGCTACAAGCTATTATAGGTGGGCTTGATAAGCATGAGTAGCTCAAGAGCCAACCTATGCGGGTCAAGAAGCATGCCCCTCAAGGACACAATAGGTCTCACGGGCTAACAAAAAGAATTAAAGAAAAGGCAAGGGTGTTCAATGCACCGAACGACCCACTGCAGGGGCAGATGACAGCCATAATGAGGAAGAAAGAGAAGAACACAATGGCTAAAATAAAACATGCTGCTCTCTCTTGCAACATGCTATCAGCATCATCCAGTGTGGCTCAAGCTGCTGATGAAGAAGATGAAGAAATTTACTTTATGCCAAAAGGAGCAAATTAGGTTAAAGCTTCTACCTCCTATCATGCTGCTAGACCCGGGAGGATATCAAGACACCCGTCATCCAACAAGGGGGGGCAATACCACGTTCCTCCTCCATTCGAAGGTATAAAACCCAGGGAGTTCATCTCGAAGAAATCGGGCCCATTCAGCAACAATGACGGGATGCCACTCACCCTAGTCAAACCGGAGGCGCAAGATAGCACTTCCGGCCCCTCTTGGCAAGGCCCCGCTATGATGGCACTGCTGCATCAGAAGCAGCATGAAATTGAAATGCTGCAAAGGCAGCTGAATGAAATGAATCTAAGTCCACCTATGCCGCAACTGGCAGGACATCTACATGAGGCGACACGAGAGGGTATCCTCCCTCAACCACTCAAGCACACAGTCTCCCGGGCACGTTAGGGGGCAACTAAAGCATTTCCGAAGATGGTGCCAATGAGACCGCGCATGCAGTCAGACGAGCTGAAGGCAAAGCAAACAATGAACATGAAGGCGGCCGAAGAGGAAGTCACTGAGGCCGAATTACAAGTAGCCAAACAAAAAGATAATGAGTCTGTCACGGACTACATAAGAAGGTGGAGGAATCTCCGTGAAAGATGCAGACATCCACCGAGCTACGATGACTCTGTTCAAATCTGCAAAGAAAGTTTGAGAATAGAAATTCTACGATGGGTCATCGACATTGAAGTCACGACCTTTGAACAACTGGGCGACATTGCAGCCAATGCTGAAGCAGTTCTGGCAAGACTTTGCTCGTCCTCTACGGCCTTGAGCCAGAAGGATAAACCAATCAACAAACCTCCGCACAAGAAGAAGTTTGCGCCTCAAATTCTGAAGCCTTCGAGCAACAGAAGAAGAAAATGAAAGAGGCATCTTTCATCGATCCGGAAAAACAAGGGCCCTCATTAAGGGGCAAAACTATGAAACTGTATTCCTTTCCAAAGGACAAGACTATGGCACGTTTTGAGTGGGCCCGTGAATACAGAAAAATAGTGCTTCCGGAGCCAAAGAAGCCAGGCGATGCCGAAAGAAAAGACGATCCATGATTCTGTCCTTATCACCAAATATTGGGGCATCCCATTGAGGATTGCTATGTGTTCAAGGACATTATTGAAGGCCTAATCAAGAAAGGCGAACTACGGATGGGTGAGTATAAGGTGGACCCACCGTGCCCTCATCAAATCTCTATCCTTAAAAGAGCAGCCTCGCGCGGCGTTACCGCCTCAACTGCTTCTCACAAATCTAGCTGAAGTCGATGTCTAGTAGGCCCGCATAGCTTGAATGCGGATGCTTGCCAATAAAAGAAGAATGGCAAATGAAGCAAAAA